>CM021768.1:48725786-48950865 GCA_011076525.1 Nettapus auritus | reverse complement strand
TTTTTTTTCTCAGAAGTGAGGGAATATCTAAACATATCAGGCTATCTGCATGCATATCCCACACAAAATAGAAAAAAGAGATTTATGTTTTTAAAAAATTTTTTTTTTTTTTTTTGATTGTTTCTAGCTTCTGATTCAAATTTATTTTAGCATGATGAACTCTGCTAAAGTAGAGCTAGTTGAAAATCAATATTTTTGGCTTCCAAGTAGTTCCTATATTTTTTTAGTATTTTTATTATATCTTAATTTTGTGGGGGATATGCATACAGATTAATTTATACATAAACCAAATTTTTCTCCAAATAATAAATAAGGTTAAAACTTAGACCCTGCAGCTCTCAAGTGGGTCCAGTAAAGCCAATTTACTCCTGCACTTTTCAGATTTTGTGGCAAACAGCCTGAAAACTGGCTCTGGGCGTGGGTAATCATGGACAGCTGGATGCCACATTCCTCCCAGCAATCCAGCCGGGTTATGGCCTGTAGCTTTTGATACGTTGAAGCACCAGACTGTAGTCCCTCTTGTCATCTGTGACAATCTGAGTCTATCTAGAGTGACTTTACCACGAGTCCCATGGAAAATAGAGAGGGATGCCAAACATGAGACACTTCAGCTGAGTGTATTGGGCTCAGCAAAATAATGTTTTCTGATTGAGTTTTCAGCTGGTCTTAGTGTTTTTTTAAATTTATTGAAGTTTGACCTCAATGTGAATAACTTAATTATATCTTCAAGAAAACTTCTCCATATTCTTTGAAAATGTGTTCAGTGTTAATGTGAAGTGTACAATTGAGAAAAACAAACAAACAAACAAACAAAAACTTTAAGTAAGATTTATACGATCTGAAGAGAAACCAGAGTATAGATATGGGCCCTCTAGTGGTGCTCGTGGAGTTAGAAATTTAGAAAACTGCAAGACTTAAAACATACCACGTAGGTTACATGTGGTGAAATTTTCTGGTCATACACATCAGCACATAGTTCTTTGGAGTCCACGTTGTCCTCTGAATATTTATATTATGTAAAAAGAACATTGTTAGTATTATCTACACACTATACCCATACATCCTTGTGCAAATTTTAGTTTATTTTTCAGTGTTATTAGCACTGCTAGTAAGTCCATAGTTCATGAGTCTGAAACTGGCTATGCTCCTGTTCTCTAAATATAAAACCAACAAAAATCTGTCTACTCCAAAGATTTTGCAGTCTAGATGCAAGACAAATGTTGGTCAGTTGTTTTAGTCCATTGACAGCCAACAGCCAGAGTATAATGTTTTGTCACAGCCTGCAATAAACTGGCACTGCTGCTGAAAGAAAGGGTTGTACCTCCTCTTAGTCCCTTGCCGGATTGCTCTGTCATCTCTCTTGTACAGGCACAGTGGACAGTACATCAACTGATTAACAAATTAATGATTTAAATACTACTAAAAAGGTTAAAAAGAGTGCTAATTGGGCCCAAGTCACAGCTTCCATTTATAGCAATTTCTAATGAGATGCATGCTTGAAACTATCCCTTTATGTAGAGATAACAGAATGCTCTTCTGTGAAAGAATGACGATGTGATTAACCCCGCAGTAGGGCTTTTCCATTTGATCACCTACATAAAGAATACCTTTCTTCCTATACTTCGTTTTTTTTTTTTTTTTTTTTTTTTTTTCCTGATTATGATTCTGTTCTGTCCCCTCAAGAGCTGCTGCCAGAGAAGAGTGCAAGCAATCAAGCTGTAGTAGAAAATTTGATTATACAGATGTAGTTCAAAGTTTGCATGCAGTTACAAAAGATTAGCAGAGTGTAGCATGAGAAACAAATGCAGCTTCTTTTTTTTTCAGGATGAATAACTGAAAGTTTATATGGCTCCGTGGATGAAATGTCCCAATACAATCAGAAGCTGTCCCGTCCTGCCTCCTTCCCATCTCCCCAGTTTGCTTGCCTGTTTTTTTACAGCATACCCTACAAAACTCCTCATGTCCAAGCTTCTGGAGAAGATGGTAGAAAGCTATAAAGTCACAAATGGTATAGACATTTGAACAGGGAACAGGGTTGATTTTCTTCTTCATACTGGACCTGGAGGGGATGAAATTGTAACTGCAGCTGGCAGATTCAAAGCAAACAAAAAGTAATTCTTCACACATTACATTGTCAAGCTGTAAAAGTTTATTGTCCCAGGATTTTGGGGATACTAAAGGGTTCAAAAATCGATTAGATATGTTCATGGAAAGAAAACCCATGAAGGCTGTTGCCTGTGGCTCAGAAAGTCTGTAAGCCACAAATCATATGATTGTATGAAAAGTATTCCAGAGAACTGTTTTTGTATGCTTGTTCTGTCTTTATACTCCAGTCTACATCTGCTACTGGCCTCTGTAAGAAGCAGGATGCTGGGCTAGATGGACTTGCCATGATGTTCATGCATCCTCAGAGAAAACTGGGTTTTGTCTGCTTTATTTCAGTTTTATATATCTTTGAGATCTTTCAGACAAGACTCAAACCACAAGCACTAGGTTATCCACCAAGGATTTCTAAATATCATTTCCATTATAGCTGAAACCATAAGGAAGCATAAATATCAAGGGAAAATTTTGCTGAATTCTTTCAGACCAAATTAAAACAACCAGCTTCCTCCCCAGGTCCCTGGTCTTCTGGAAATAACAAACCACTGAGCAAAGACAAGCACCTTCTCATTGTCACTTGAACATTTATGCTTTTCCTTGAATGAAGATATTGGATCTTTCTTAGACAGGCTACTTTTAGCTTGGGTGTTTTTGCAGGCTTTCTGTGGGTACATGTAGATTTAACTATCTGTGTCCTTGCTTTCATTAATACTGTTTTGTGCTAAGCACAGGTTTCCACTTCCATGTCGATGTGAAGTATTATCTTTATACTTTTGTAATGAATCAATATTGTTTTATGTATCATAGCCCTGTTACTCCGTGACTTTCTCTTTTCTCCAGTTCTCATAGGCTTTACTTTCTCGATCTCCCTTTAAAAAAGGACAGGCCTTGTTTCTGCTGTCTAAGAACATCAGGAATATTGGGTCCTGTTATGGCAGGAATTCTATTCATGTGAAAGCTTCTGAATCTTCATAAAACAGGGTTATGGTCCTTAGTGACAATATTTTTCTCAGAACCTGTCAAACAGTTGAGTAATGTGAGTTGTAATAAAAGCATGATTTTTAGGCAGTCTGGCTAAAAGCTCTTCCTCTGGTAGCTGCTGAGGTTTCATTTTTTTGGAGTTTGAGGTGCACAGCCCTTTCTGCATTTGTACGATGAAGAGATCATTCAAAATTCTTTTTTTAGAGGCTAAAGCATATTTGTGGTTGACAAATTCCTACATCAAAGAGTTGCACGATTCGACGAAGAATCATGTCAGTGTAGCATATTGACCATGTGAATTGTTGAAAGGAGCCTTTTTAAATGCCAGGTCTTCACAGCTCTATGGCATAGTCTTGAAGAAATGCTTTAATCTCTCTTTGCCTCAGTGCCCATTGGAATAGTAAAGGTTTTTGTTGGTAATGATTGGAGAGCCCACAGCGATGCATGCTGTGCATTCAGGCACAGAAACACAACTTTTGCTTTCACCTCTCATTGCAGGTTGCAGATTTTAGTATCTGAATTTCTCTCTTCATAAATTCTTTAAAAACATTTTTCTACAGCGAGGAGGAATATTTGATAGAGACATGAATACCTGATTAGAAGTGGGTATTTTCATGGAGAATTGTTATTCTGGAATGTATTTCATAAAAAAAAAAAAAAAAAAAAGGCTAGGAAAGGTTGGTTTTTGAAGGATTTCTGAAATGATATTAATTAAATGGGTGCTTCTCTGAGTTTTTCCTTTGTGTTTTTCCTTTCCTTTGTGTCCAGTTGCTCTCTGGACGCCCAGTACCCTGAGCTGGTGGAAGGGGATGGGAAGCAGAATGTGGCCCCCACAATCCACGAGGAGATGATTGGCGACCTGCTACAGCACTTGGATGTACACAAGTCGATGGGGCCGGATGGGATCCACCCGAGGGTGCTGTGAGAACTGGCGGAAGAGCTGGCCAGGCCGCTTTCCATCATTTATTGGCAGTCCTGGCTATCGGGGGAGGTCCCACTTGACTGGCGGCTATCAAAGGTGATGCCCATCCACAAGAAGGGCTGGAGGGTAGACCCAGAGAACTACAGGCCTGTTAGTTTAACATCAGTGCCAGGGAAGCTCATGGAGCATATTATTCTGGGCGTCATCATGTGGCAGTTGCAGGGCAAGCAGGCGATCAGGCCTAGTCAGCATGGGTTTATGAAGGGCAGGTCCTGCTTGACGAACCTGATCTCCTTCTATGACAAGGTGACACGCTTAGTGGATGAGGGAAAGGCTGTGGATGTGGTCTACCTTGACTTCAGTAAGGCATTTGCCACCGTTCCCCACAGCATTCTCCTCAGGGAACTGGCTGCCCATGGCTTGGACTGGCGCACGCTTTGTTGGCTTAAGAACTGGCTGGATGGCCGGGCCCAGAGAGTCTTAGTGAATGGAGTCAAATCCAGTTGGAGGCCGGTCACTAGTGGAGTCCCCCAGGGCTCGGTACTGGGGCCAGTCCTCTTTAACATCTTCATTAATGATCTGGATGAGGGGATTGAGTGCACCCTCAGTAAGTTTGCAGACGACACCAAGTTAGGTGCGTGTGTCGACCTGCTCGAGGGTAGGAAGGCTCTGCAAGATGATCTGGATAGGCTGGACCGATGGGCCGAGGCTAACGGTATGAAGTTCAACAAGGCCAAGTGCCGGGTTCTGTACCTGGGGCACAACAACCCCAAGCAGAGCTACAGGCTGGGAGATGTGTGGATAGAAAGCTGCCTGTCAGAGAAGGACCTGGGAGTTTTGGTTGACAGTCGGCTGAATATGAGCCAGCAGTGTGCTCAGGTGGCCAAGAAGGCTAACAGCATCCTGGCTTGCCTAAGAAACAGCATGGCCAGCAGGTCCAGGGATGTGATTGTCCCCCTGTACTCGGCTCTGGTGAGGCCGCACCTCGAGTACTGTGTTCAGTTTTGGGCCCCTCACTACCAGAAGGACATGGAGGTGCTTGAGCGAGTCCAGAGAAGGGCTACAAAGCTGGTGAAGGGTCTGGAGAACAAGTCTTAGGAGGAGCGGCTGAGGGAGCTGGGATTGTTCAGCCTGGAGAAGAGGAGGCTCAGGGGCGACCTTATCACACTCTACAGGTACCTGAAAGGAGGCTGTAGTGAGGTGGCGGTTGGTCTATTCTCCCACGTGCCTGGTGACGGGATGAGGGGGAATGGGCTAAAGTTGCGCCAGAGAAGGTTTAGGTTGGATCTTAGGAAGAACTTCTTTACCGAAAGGGTTGTTAGGCACTGGACTAGGCTGCCCAGGGAAGTGGTGGAGTCACCATCCCTGGAGGTCTTTAAAAGACATTTAGATGTAGAGCTTAGGGATCTGGTTTAGTGGAAGATTTGGTAGTGTTAGGTCAGAGGTTGGACTCGGTGGTCTTGTAGGTCTCTTCCAACCTAGACTTTCTGTGATTCTGTGGTAACAAAAAATGGTAGCCCTGATAGGGATCAAGGCCACTATCTCCTGGATTTTGTGTCATATTTTGACATCCTCATCTAGTTAGAGAGATAAGCATGATGGTACCTTCCATCTGCCTTACCCTTGAGAAAAAACAAACTAGCATGACATTTTTTATCTTGAAATTCACACTGTTATTTGCACTTACTGAGAGAATATGTAATGTTTCAGATACACACATTTTCAAACATAGGCATATATAAAAGCTGTATGCCTTACATGTCACCTCACTGTAAACATGGATACTAGCGCGTTCCTTATCTGTTGTGCTTGGAATACGTCTGCACATGCACTCTAAGCTTCTTCAGAAAGTTGCTGGATCTTCTCTTTCAGTGCCTGGGAAATGGGTTACTGCTAGGGCAGTAGTCTGCTGTCCAAATTGATAGAGTAAGTAGGTCTGCAGATGCCCATATGCTGTTACCAGTTGGTCACTCAGTAGCTCAGATTCTCTGTAGTGTTGAGAGGAACTAAAGCATGTGATCCCAGGTGAGAAACTGCAGTAATATCCAGAAGTAGCCACAACACAAACTGGGAGCAGAGGAATTCAAAAGTATCAGGATTGCTTTGCAAAAAGTGAACATTTAAGAGATAATGTTACCCAATTTCACTCACAGCACGTCTGTTCCTGAAATTGTTCTGGCATGTTACCTCCCAGGTAAACCCTGAAAGCAGCCCTGTGCAGCTAATTCTTAACCATGGTCGCTATTTGGTTTCTCTGGGACGTCTGGGCCATATCTTCAGTGCTCACAATTTAAAAAAAAAATATGAAAAGAAAGCTCTCACAAGGAAACATGTTGAAGGGTTTTTGTTTGAAAATGTTTTAAAAGCACTAATGAAAGTTAAATCTTTACGTTAATACAGCACAGAGGGAAGGGTGAAAAGCCAACAACATTAAAAGCTGAAAGAGAATGGAAAACACTCAAAGAACTGAGGATTAGACAACTAGCTTTGTATTGTCTGTGAAAATATTTCATTCGGTATTTATGAGAATAGTTTAAATCATCCCTTCACCATATGGAGGGTTTATACATATAAGATAAAAGAAGAAAAGGAAGGAGCCAGGATTTTAGAAAAAGTAGCTAGTAAAGCACAGTATTATGTTCCTCTTGCTGAGATAAGAAGTTAGATTAAGAAGGTGTACTGTTATGATTTTGCTTACCTCCTTTACCGTACATTACCACGAGCACCATTTTATTGCTCTTATGCTTTCCAACAGCTTACGCAAACCATTAATAAAGGGTTAAACACTTCAGAGGGCTGTATTTGTATTTCATGACTATCTTGATGATGGGGGAACCATGGTCTGCCTGCCTTGAATCTGATTCTTTCTT
This sequence comes from Nettapus auritus, assembly GCA_011076525.1. Lineage (NCBI taxonomy): Eukaryota > Metazoa > Chordata > Aves > Anseriformes > Anatidae > Nettapus > Nettapus auritus. The sequence goes on along the minus strand of CM021768.1, from coordinate 48,943,989 downwards.
TCTTAAGCTGAGGCCCTTTGTCGACTATGACAGCTAAATTAGACACTTATATTAACTCCTCTGTCCCTGCTCCACTGGGGAGCTGGGGCCATGATAAGATCAGGTTTTGGTCTTCTTATGGCAGGGAAAGTTGTTACAGTGAAAATTTCATGGTAATTGCACATTAGGGATCTCAGCTGTCCGTTTTTGAATCTATGGAAAAAATGTTTTTACTTTGAATAGCAATTTTTAAGTACTCCTCAAATTGACAAGAATCCCAAATGATAAATGGTTTATTAGGAATTGGAGCTGATGTTTTGAAAGCTAAAATAGTTTGCACTGTTTCTTATTTGCACACAAAAGTCATACAAGTGTTGTCTGATTCCTCCAACTTTTTTTTTTTTTTTTTATTTTGATTTTAACCACTGAAGGAGTTAAAAGCTCATTGCATACTTTGTTTCTTCCAGAAGATATTGAACAGTGTGGGAATTTATAGGATTACAATGTTCTCAGTAGAATTTTTGAAACGATCATTGAATAGATTGATCAAGGAATTGATGATCCTTGATCAACGAATTTTCAAATTTTCTATTTCTGACTTTTCAGTTTTGTCCTTTGGCTTAAGTCTTCAAAAGATCCTGTGCCATACTTCTTACCCTCCAAAGGGAAGATTGGATTTGATATGCCTGAAACCTCAAAAGAAAAACTGAAGGGAAAAAAGGAAAAACATGATTCATCTTTTAATCTCTTTTAGGGATAAATCTTAAAATCCCCCAAATTATGCATTAATATATAATCTAGAGGTGGATAGAAACTTTCTAATTCCTCTGGCTATAAGATCCCAATATGATAGAGCTCTGTCATAAAATGACATTAACTGACACTGAGAAATAGAAATATCTCCTTAATAAGATGTAGATAGAAACCACTAACTCACCTCACATGAGCCTCCAAAAGATGAACCTTTCTTTTGACCTTCTCAGTTGAAGTTTTATTCATTGATGAGGGTAAGACATGTCCTAGTCTGCATACATCTAAACTTGCATTGTAACCAATGTTTTATTACTAATTAGCTTGTTAATAGCTACAAGATAATTCTTGGCTACTTTTGGTCATGAAGACTCACATAAGATTCCAGAATCTCACAGGCAATGCTTGTTTTGCCAAAATCCCCAACAATCTTTTGGTATAAAACATAAAAATGGATCTAAAGAGAGCTCGTATTCAGAGACATAAAGATCAAACCTGATCTTTTGGGAAAAATATCTAGACCATTTTCTAACACATATTTGTGGGATCACTCCTACAAAATTGAAGCGTCTTGAGAACTGCTTAATTCAGAGGTAATGAAACATTTTTTCTTTAATGTGTGCCAGCTAAAGGATTATCTTTTTTGTTAATGGCTTCATCCAATCAAACTCTTAAGAACCATCCACCAACATCATTTGACATAATGATGACATTTGGATAAACTGTGTTTTCAATTAATTGTAATAATTTTAAATTCAGACCTGCTTTGTTTCTTAGTGATGTGCTGTCAAAATTAATTTTATTTCTGTTTAACTGGTGTCTGCAAGCTAAGACATATATAACATGTTCACAAACTCTTATCACTTGTAGGATGCCAACGTTCATTTTTATTATCTATTCTTTGTGCCATGTGAGTATTTTATTATCTGAGTAATGTGGAATTATTTATGATTAGAAAGACCTTGAAGGAAGAAAACTGCCTTCTTCTTTGACTTTTCTGTCAGTTAATCATGGACTGAAATTATTTCATTGATAGCTGAGAGCTGTTTGGCTAATGTTAACAATAGATAATATACAGAAAGCAATGACTGCATCTCATGGGGAAAAGCTTTCCTAATCAGGTTGCTTTAGCACAGTCATGACATCCAGTTGGTCACAATTTGCTAAGGCTACACATTAACAGAATCAGATAGCCCTGACTGGACTGGACTTTGAGGTCCACGTGCACCTGACTTTGAAGTGAATCACATTTTATAAGATCCCTTGATTAGTGTAAAATTAAGTTTCAGTCCTGACTATAGACACCATTTCACAATAAGAATGATTGAAGCCCACGTGTCATGCAATCTATCAAGTGTTTGTATTTAGTAGAGTTCTGTTCAGGTGTGAGGACCGATTATATTCAGAACAAAGTGAAAGACTGTTCTCGTACATAGGAGCTTACATCTTAAGTGTTAATATAGACAGACAAAAATGAAAAGACTCGAATAATTAACCTATAACCTGTGTTAGAAAATTCCTTTCCTTGAGAGCATCCAGAAGAGAGAATGTGACAATAATCAGAGACTCAACATTTCCAATACATTGGCACAAAAACTTTTGCCAACTGCTTGTTAACAATGTGTAAGTTCTGGAAAAAAATCATTACAGTATCATAGCAACTTGTCACTGAAATCATTAATTATAGAACTAAGATAATGGATGCTATCGGATGGCAATATTCTTGGCAGTACATATTGATTAATTATCACCTTCTAGTCCTCAGTGATAGTCATGTTTGTTATGATCAAATGCTAAGGTAAGTGACTACGGAATAATTTTGCAAAAAGTGAACGTTTAGGAGAGGATGTTACCCAATATCAGATTAAATGTCAGATGATCATTGTTACTTCTCTGAGGACATATCCATGGTTATTTGGGGAATCTGCCCTTGAACAGAAAAACTTCAGATATACCAACAACTTCTTTATCACTTCAGCTACAGTAAATGAGACTCTATGATGACCAACCTACACGTTCTTTTTCTTCACTATCAGCTATTGGAAGTTCATGATGCTGTGATGGAATCTAGGTCATTGGCCATGTTATTACATAACTATAATAAAACCCAACGGAGTGAAGAACTGAGTTGGCTGTCGACATCTTGACTTTAATGAAACTGTGCCAGTCTATTTTTGGATGGGTGTGACTTAAGCCTTGCTCTGCTCTGCTCTCTGAAATTTCTTGCACGTTTGTTTAGATACGGGGTGATGACCAAACACCATCATTTTACGTCTGAAGAACTTTATACGCATTGTTAATCCACTATTAAACTTAAGTTACATCTTCAAATTAAAAGAAGCCTACTGATTGAAAGGGTTTGCACTAGTATAAGTAGGGTTTTTTCTCAACAAATGTAGTCAAATTTGTATGAATTTAGTGAAGCCTGGGAGGTACAAGCAAAGCAGCTAGTATGATTTTGCAAAACAGAGCTCTGAAAATGGGATGCCATTTGTTATAGCAAGTTAACCTAGCAAAATAATGAACCTGAAATGTGTTATTCTCCTGCAGCCATTATTTCCTGCTCAAATTGCCCAGAACATTGAATTATTTTATGTGGAGTTAGGTGCAACAAAAGATCTCTTGCTTATTGTAGAATACTGAATAACAGATTTGAGTCCTGCATCACTGAAATCCAAAGAAACATCATCAGACCATAATTCTGAGGTACATTGGATGTTGTAAAGATGCTGTAACAAGGTCAGTAATAGAATTTCAGTTTTTTGCTAAGTTTGTTGCAGTGGTAGAACTGTTTGTGTGTCCCCATAGAAAGTCCCGTACAGTTGGCTGCCATACGTAATGTTGGAGAAAATCTCCACCTTTGCTGTAACGTGTCAGACTTACTCAAACATGCTAGTCATCCGTGCATGATAAACAAAGGCAGATCAATGCCTTACACTTGCCAACCCAGTGTGATCAGTGTTGGGTCTTCAATGAGAAAAGCAGAGAAAGGTTCAGTGTTTGCCATTACCCATACATGCATTGCCCTAATTGTCTTCCATTCAAACAGTCTTAGCAGTATCTACTTCAGAGACTTTTCCAGTAATTGCTCTAAGTTCAATTAATTCCCCAGATATATGAATACTATACTGTCTGTGTAAGTTGCTACTTAGAACAGTTTTCATATGTCAATATATATTACCAGTTTCCCTCCAACCCTGGAGGGATCTCAGTTTTATCCCAAATGAAACTAGAGATTTCTGCAGAATGGATGATCATTCTGTATATAGCTTTGGACTGCACTGTGTAGGAAAAACAAACTGAGCTGTGATTTGCTTGATTACTTGGATTTTTCTCTTTAGTCTCATAAGTCCATTTCAGAAACAGTGATAGTTTAACACAAATTTTGTGGTTTCATAAATCATTGAATTTGATATATAGTTTTTCATTATCAGTTGTGTTTACAAGTTCTGGTCTTAGTTTTCTTAGAGTTAGTTGCAGATAATGTGAAATGCAGCTTAGTGAGGATTCACTTGGCTTGATGTCTGCAGGGTAGTTTGACATTTTTCTTACTCCTTTCTCTCTCAGCTGCTGTGCAGTGTTTTTTTTACCCTTTCTTAAATACATTCTCCCAGAGGTTCCACCAGCATTGCTGATGGGCTTGGCTCTGGCAAGCGGTGGGTGCATTTTGGAGGTGGCTGGAGCTGGCTCTGCCTGGCAAAGGGGCAGCCGCTGGGCTCCTCTCACAGAGGCCACCCCTGCAGCCCTTGCAACCAAAACCTTGCCCGGTAAACCATTACACTGAAAAAAGATAATCAGTGAACAAAATTAATCCTAACATCTGGTAAAGAACATGTTAAGGAGTAGGCCTGAGCTGAAGGAAAAGCTCTTATGTCTCATTTGCTGGATGTAGAGCTAGGGCAGCTAGGTATTCAACAAGTCAAAGAGAAATAGCCACAGCGGGACTTTGAAGATAGAAGGAGATGAGAACTAGCTGTAGTTGGAAGAAGATGGTTGGAAGAGTTGAAGAGTCCATGTTTCACAGCAGAAGTCTGCAGCTAGGAAGTGTATTTGAGGGGGCACAGTGTTGTGGAAGTAGACTACCTTAAACCCTGAAAAACACTGAAGGCTGAAAATAGCACAGAACTGGTTTATTGGTTTGTCCATACGTGTATATTGCATGTGCTACCTGGAGAATGATAGGCCTGACACTTTTGCAGAGCAGGTGTACATCAGGGATGCTTCTCTGAAAAAAGGAAAATATGAAGGCTTCTGTCCACTAGCCTAAAATGATGGAAAAAACTGTGCTTTAGTAACAACAGTGTCAATTTTTATGGATTTCCAAACTTGAACTTGGAAGGACCTACTGAAATCCTTTAGAAAGAGTCATTGACTTTTTTGTTAGTTAAGGACCTAATTAATTTCTTGAAAGAAATTTTTCTTACTGTTTCTGTTTCACTGGGAATATGAAAAGGGTGCCAAATAACCCTTTGGCGTCTGGGTTGAGCCATACTTTTAAAGGTTGACTTGTAGTTCGTCTCACTCATATTTTTACTCTTCAGTCACTTGAATATAGCATCTGCCATTTTTGTGGATCAAAAACTTTCTGTACCCTGAACTTTGTCTCTGTTGATTTTAATTGTTTTATGCTGCATTTTATGGTTCGTGTCTAGAACACAGATGGTAGATATTTACCATATATATAAAATTATTATTATGCTGCTTACATCGCATGCCAGGCACCACTGATGCAGTAAAGAAGGAATGCCTTGATCTGCATAAATTTGTTGCATGCAGTTTCAGTATCTCTTTATATTTTTTTCTCACCCCTTCTTATTTTCTTGTTTTGTATCATATTTTGCAATAACCCACCCTAGATATTAATTTTTCCATCTGTTCATTAGCCCTTGATTAAATGTGTCACTTTGACCAGACACTTCCATTGCCTAAGTGACCCTGTCTCAAGCAAATTGGTGTGGTTTGATTCTACACTCCAGTACGTCTGGAGCAAACATAACCTGATAGATGTCATCTTTCAATCAAAAAAATTGGTGTTTATATAGCTTCAGAAAAAAAGTTGTCGTAGTATGTGTACTAACCCAGTGGCTTAAGAAATCTGTTTGTGCTGCAGCCTGTATGTATATCTGATGTTTAGATGTACCCTGTGTGATGTACTATCATGTACAAGCCTGTTCTCTCCTGTTATAGGCTTCATTGCATTTCTCCAGTACCTTTCAGCTGCTGGCCATAATACATCTTCCTTCTTGAGTGCATGTTAACAGAAGTCATCTCTCATGGTAATAAGTTCTTAGGATATGCGTATCTGTCCAATCAGATGTGGACAGAGGACAAACTACTGCAAATGCAGTAAGCCAAATATGTAATTGCTGGTGGTTTACAGTAACTAAGTGAATTTAGATGAGAAAGGAAAACAAGAAGGTCAGCCCATAGGTCCTCATAGGTTCGTGGAGCTTATTTCATTCAGAGAGAGCATTTCCAAACGACTGATGTGTTTTCCTGAATCCCCCTTCTCCAAGCATTCCATATCTTTTTGGTGCTGTAACGTGATAGCATCACTAGAGTTATTAAAGCTCTATTCACCATCACAGCATAAGCCCTCATAAAGCCACCAGGCACATAAAGTGTGCACTTTTGCAGTTGTTTTATTTGTGGGATTTCTTTTTTCAATGTGCAGCTTTAGAGATATTAGAAAATATATTTAATCCATTCAGCTGGTAGTCTCTTGAGCTGCTGTTCCTATTTTAGTGTTGCTACTTGGTTGAGTTTTAAAGCATTCTTTTTTCATGAAGCAGGACCAAAGAAAATGCTTTTGCTGTTTGAGTTTCCTGGCACTACAGAGCTAATATATTGTGTTGTTATGAGCAGTAGAGCCTCTTAATATGTGTTCACATTTTGGAAAGACTGCAACTTGAATAGATTCTCATGGCCTAATTTTAAACTGGTTTATGCCACATACTGTTCCATTGACTTGGCAGAATTCAGTCCACTAAATGCAATTATACACATGTAACCAAAATAGATTTTTTCTCCTTATGTCCTATTTGTGCTCTCAGTTATTTGTGCATCCGTTGTACAGCCACACAAATGCAGAAGTAAAATTACCATGAACAAGTCTGTTATGTTTTAAGTGTGGCTACTGAATGCTACAACTACAACCTTTATGTGCCACATAAAACACATATGTAGTTACTGTGTAAAGTTGTTTGTTGGTAAATTGCTCCAGTACCTATGGGGGCCTACAGGAAAGCTGGGGAGAGACTATCAGGGAGTGGAGTGACAGGACAAGGGGCAATGGGTTTAAACTACAGGAGGGTAGATTTAGATTAGATATAAGGAAAAAAATATTTTCTGCGAGGGCGGTGAGGCACTGGCACAGGTTGCACACAGACGCTGTGGATGCCCCATCCCTGGAGGTGTTCAAGGCGAGGTTGGATGGGGCCTTGGCCAACCTGATCTAGTGGGTGACATCCCTGCCTATGGCAGGGAGGTGGAGCTGGATGGTCTTTAAGGGTCCCTTGCAAGCCAAACCATTCTATAATTAACTTGATAAGCACAAATTTATGAAATAAAACTTTCAAAATTAAACTAATACAGAAGTACCAATTAGCAGAATGCTATACATTTTTCCACTCTGACAATTTAGGTCATGTGTCTATGAATCTGAGCAAATTTTCACACCCAGTGCACAAAAGTTATTGTTTGTGCTAACTGATGTGTATGAGATAATTAGCAACAGTCACTGAATAGCTTGATATTAAAATTAATTAGGAATAGAGAGAAATGGTCCACAAAGTAATTTTTTTGGAATGAAAAACTGTGATCTTTCGGTGATGATGGCAGCTAATAAGCATTTTACCATGTAAGTAGTAGATAATAAGAAATGGCCAAAAATAAACATAGGCAAAAAGTGGTGCTGACTTAAAACACAAACACAAGGCTCTTTGCTTTAGTTTCATCAATGATCAGTGTTTTGACAACTCCATAGTGCTGCTACACCTTGCAAAAATCAAAGCAAGTGCTTTATGAATCTCGTTAAAAAATGAAAACAAAACAAAACAAAACAAAACAACAACAGAACAACATGTAGCCTATAGAACTTTCATTTGTTACATGTTGATTCACATATCCAAAAAAAAAAAAAAAAGCCATAGGTGATTTCTTAGAGGCATTTCCATGTGGTATACTTTGTATAGGGAAATTAAATCAATTTTTAAAAGTTCATTTTTTTAATGGCTATTTACAGTCTATTTTAACTTAATTTATAATGGAAAACCAAGTTTTGCATATATATCTAAAGTCATACTTTAAATAATTTATTTAAACTTGGTTTATTGGGAAATACATTTTATAACTTAAAGTATATATGAAAATTCAGAAAAAAAAATGAACTAATATACTATTTCTGATGAGAAACACTTCATGTATCAGTACAGCAATAGGATTTTCATTACGTGTGATAAATTATGCATGTAATTTTTTTCAAGGCTTTAGAAATTTCCCTTCCTTGATTTGTCAGATGCTACAAGTTGCAGCACTGGCTATGCTAATTACTGGTTGATTTTTCCAGAATAAGTCCTTTGTAGAGGTTATCTTATATTTAAATTGCAATGATTGAACTATTAGGGAAATATTATTTCAGAAAAGTCCCTTTTCTTTTGCTTTGTTACCTTGTCTTTCTTTTTCTTTTAAAACAATATTATTAGTTTTTACTCTATTACCAATTTTTACTGTATTACTGTATTAACGGCAACTGATACTACTTTTATAAGTAAATAATTGTCACAGTACGGTATTTTTCTGTGAAAGAGATCAAACAGATTCAGAAGCAGAGGTAGGTTCATTATTTTCTTGTTTCTGTTTCTATGATTCATGTAACAACTAAACAAAAGAAATAAGTCCAAATAATATAAAAGCTGATTCTGTGGTTGTTACTCATAAGGTAGTCCATGCATCAAGTCCTGTCTGTATAACTCCCCTAACCTGCGTGAACTTGCCCCTAAGACCCCAGTGACCATTACTGGTTTGTTATTTAATTGACCAGCTTTGCTTTATTTTATTTCATGTAGGCTTTATTTATTTATTTGCCCACATTCTCTCATTAATACCTTCCAGTAATTTGTTAAGTGATGCAAATTTTATTTTTCTGTCATCCTTATCTCTCTGTTCTATTGAAAATCCTGTGTTGGTAAGGCTTTATGCTGTTGGTTGCTTGGTTGCTTATTTCGTTTACAATACTTATCACTATAGCAAATAAATACTTTGATTACAAAGATTCTTTGCTGAAATGTCTGTGTGAGGTCACTGTGAATGCAAAATCAGAACAAACTACATGACAAAAAAAATGAAAAGCTTCCTATATCTTTTGGAAGTTTTTTTTTTTTTTTTTTTTTTCTAGGATATACAGTATGTGATGAAAGAAGTTAGATATTATCTCTTTCTGCTTCCCAAGATCTGTAAGTAGCTTTCTTTCATGTAGGTGTTCAAAAAAATTTAATATATAATAATAGATGGGTAATCAGAAATATATTTTGTAGTGATGGTATGATACTTAGGTTATTACTTCACTAAGGACAAAAGTTAAGTGAAGTTCACCTAAATCACACTCCAAATAACTTTGGAAACTACTAATGGCATAGGGTCATGGAATGATCAGGAATGAATGCCCTGCAAGAAGACATTTCTCCTAGGTTTTATTTGTTTTGCTTGAGACTAATTTTGTTGATGGAGACTTTTTTTTTTTTTTTTTTTTTTTTTTCCCCGTAAACAAATTAACTTTGCAATTGGAAAGATCCCACATCTTTATTGCAGTCTGTCATCTACTCACCATCTAAAAAAGGTAGTTCCTTATTTTTGAGTATGTGCAAATAACTGTAATACAGTTAAAAAGGAGAAAAACAGCATCAAGTACTCAAGAAATCATTCAAATTCTGTTTGTTAGGAACATTTTTTTCGTGTTCACTTTATATTATAGTGGTAAAACTGAGATTAAATATGCATATATTTTTCTGACTTCAAGAAAGAAATGCAGATTTTGAACTTGGAAAGTGAATGAAAAACCACGCACATCATATTTCATTTCTACTTTGCCCAAAGATATAACAAAAATATAGTAGTGTTCTCACAAAATGGTTTAATGAACAAAAGGTTTTGAATTCCTATCTGATAATCATTTACAGATGGATGTACAAAGGCAATACTTCAAAATGTAAAAGATAATCAATGTGAATAAAAATTGGTCTTTGAATACTTTACTGCAATGTTATTACTTCCTCTGCATGGTGTGTTTCCAATTTGGAAAAATAAAAACCCAACTGTGAGCAGGAAAAAAATATATCCTTCAATAGTGACTCCATTTGTTGAGAAGATCTAATGGTTTTATTTTCATGCTTAATGCCTGTGAAGTTCCACAGACCATAATTTCTAAATCCATCAGGAATACCACTGTAGTACTGTTGCCCTCAAAACTATCTGTAATGGATTGCTTTCTTTTGATTTGTAGAGTGACATGGCAACCAGGATTAACTTCCAGCCCTCCCCCTTCAAACATGTATATATTTTAGACCCCATTAAAAAAATTAAAAGAGGAAGTTATAACTGTTAGATTAGATCATGTTTTTGAGTTCTGGACTCTTAAGATCTCTGCATCCAGGCTGTTAAAACTAGAAGACTGATACTTAATGATGTTTCTTGCCCTTTGTTCTCCCTGTCTAAGCCATAAAACAGATTTGACAACCTCCTTTAAAAAGTGCTTGAAGAAAAGGAGAAGACAAATGAGAGAAGGGAGGGAGAAAATAGATTCCAAAGAGAGGCTTTGGGATCTGAAGAGTTGGGGAATGATTCCTGAATTTGTTGAGCCCACAAAAAATACCTTACGCTACATATGTTTGAATCAAAAAAGGTATACTTTTGATTAAAATATTAGTTAGAAGCAACCTAGGTTTTATATCTGACTATATACAAATCTGCTTCTATCAAAACACATTTTCTATAGGTGGCATCTCTGAAATTAGTAAATTCAGAATATAAAACATCAGTTTAGACATGAGAAATCCTTAATAAAAATTTGTCCAAAGTAATCATTCTAAATTTAAATACAGGATTATAAATAATAATTTAAATACAGGATTTTATTTCTTCTTTGCTTAAGATATGTATTAACATAATATATTCCATTTTATTGTTTAAACCTTATTTTAAATATTGGTTATGATCCAGAGAAGATTTAGGAAATAGATTAGGAAAATGTTAACACATTTTGTTGTGAGGGATGTAAATAAATCCCAAAAGTGTCTTTAATTTTTCAAAAAAGATGCTATGTATTGGAGGGCTCCTCGCTTTAGCAGTGAAAGCTATGGTAGAACAAATTGCTAGAATATGAAATGAGAAAAATTGAGAATCATCTAAATACAGAGTTTTAATCAGAAATATCATGAGCCACTGTGCATTCTGCGCCACCTGAAATTCCAAGTCAAGGTGTTTTTTAGGTCTTTTTAAAATTAAGTTGTGGAAGGTTGTGGTGTGCCATATGCAGGTCAAACTGAATGCTAACATGAGTTCCTCCTTCCTTTAAAATCTGTGATTTGGAGGGTTTTTGCTTATACATCTTCAGAAGATATATTTTCTGGGAAGAAAGAAAATAAAAGGCAAAGAGGAGAGCAGAAAGTGAAGGTGAATTAATTAATCTATTGAAATGACCTTTTCTCTTAAGTGTGTCCAGGTGGAAGAATAGATTAAGTGGAAATTTTTCAAATGGAAAGGCTTAGCTATCTGAGCAATCACTTTCCCAACGCTGCAAAGCCTGTTACCTAAAAATGCTTAAATGTATTAATAGATTTTTTTTTTTTCCTACCTTTCCTATGTGAGACAGCACAGGGCTCAAGTCTGCTGTGAGACACATCTCTTTGAACAAGCACCACTTTATTAAGATAACCTTGGAGTTGCCCAGCTGCTTCTAAGGTCTTAAGTCTGCAAATCCCAGGCTTGCTCATTTCCATTGTGTTTAATTTCTTCTTTTTCTCTTTTCAGATCAGAAAGTAGTTCTAAATTGCTGTTATATTGGTCAGATTTTGTATTAATTCTAGACTCCTTATCTTTTCACATGTCCCATAGCTACCTAGTGTAGTGTTTCTAGGTAGAAATCTTTAAAATGTCATCAAGGTACAAACTTTCTCTGGGTTATCTGTCAGGCACCAAAATATAACTTGATTATTATACCGTATCAAAAGCTAATCCAGTAGAAATAATCAAAGTAATTGACTAATGGTGCAACGTGGTTGATATCCATATATGCCTTTTTAAAATTAAAAGTGCATTTGATGAATTTGGCCTCCATTAATTTATATCCCAGGAACTGCAGACTTGAAAATAAATGAGATAACCTTTTCTGTACTACCCGTGAATCATTATAATACCTCATACAATACCCGGTTTAATAATTTTCAAGGGAACTTATTAATGATCTTCTAAAAGGGAAAAAAGCTCCCCATCCTTTTTATACATCTTAGAGGTGTGTAAAACCTGGGCTACCTGAATGACATTTCAGCTTGACAAAGAACAGTAAAACTGAATCAATTCAGGAATGGAAAGGAAAAGAATTTTCCATGTTCCTGACTGTCTGGTCATCAGTTTCCCTTCTGGCTGAGGCATAATTAAAATATTAACAACTTTTAAGTTTCATCAAAGAAGAGAACCAGAAGGATGAAAGAGATCCTAGTAGTATCCCTACAGAGGAAAAACAAACAAACAAACAACAAAACACCTGCTGTGTGAGCTCAGTGCTTATTAGATGATAGAAGCTTTACACATGACAATGACTTCTGAATGGCTCAGCTATTGGAAAAAACATCATCAGAGTTCATTCCTTAGAAGGTGCCAGAAATTCACTGCTTGGTCGAGTGTTCTCTTCCTTGCAGATTTTCTGACTTAAAATCAGATTGGAAATTCCCTTGGAGCTATGGCCTTCGTAATAGTGCCTTTCATGTGATTTTCTGATATCCAGAGAAGGATGAACTCAATCGGCATACTTAGTATAAATCCATTGAAACATCATGGAACAATTAAGCAAAAATACACTGGAGATGTAGCATTATTACTCCTGCCGGTTTTGTAACAAGTATGTAAGAACTAATGTAAGAACCACAAACAACAGAATTTCTATAGTACCCCAGATCTGGTCTATGAACACTTGACAAATTCCTAATGATGCCCAGCCTGCGTGGGGCCTCCTTTAATGGCAGCACTCTAAATTAGCCAGCAGTTAGTGTTTTTTTTTTTCAAGGTTTCTGTGAAAATGATGTATGATTGGACAAAGACAAATTACAAGAATATGTAGGGAAAGAAGTCTCAGAAGGGGAGGCAAGAAGGAAGCCATGCAGCCTACACCCCAATTTATTCTTCCTGGAAACATTCTCTTTGATGGTCTGCAAGTAGTTTTTACTGATTTAACTCTACTCAGTTAAAGGGTGAGCTAAAGGTGGAGTCTTAAACCCTTGTGTGAAAGAACTCTGGAAATATGTTGAGGAATGAACCCTAGCAATTAAATCTTACTCGTTAATGCCTTTCATATAGAGACCAAGCAAATGCAACAAGCTCACAAAGTCTGTTAATTTTATAGTTACAAATAGGACTGATTTTTTTTTTTTTTAATTATTATTATTATTTTTTTCTGTTTTCTCAGAGATGGCACCAAATTGAGAAGTTCTTTTGATGTATATTTTAAGAATTCCGGGGCTCATCTCTTCTTGATTCAAATTTATTTTTTTTGCTTCTACCAGTCTTTTTATTGGGAAAAATGAAAGTTTTTTCATCTCTGGTCCTTAATGCATACAAAGCCCTTTTATTAAATATTTAAAATTTAAACCAGCTGCAGTATTAATGTTCTAAGTGACAACTGCTGCAGCAGTGTCTTTATCCTGCAGGTTGTTGCAATATGTTAAGGAACCATGATGGCATATTGGATCAGAGGGCTTAAAATACGACAAAAGACTCCTCCCCCTCAAAAAATCCCAGAGACAAAAAAAGAACAAAACCCACCAAAACAAACAAAACCCTAAACACACCTCTCTACCCCAGACACCCGACTCCATACAGATTTATGGGACTGTCCCAGAGGTCCGGAATGAATAATGTGTAGCATGTGCATGAGAATGATAGATGAAACGATAATGGCTTATGTCTCTGTTAAATACTATGTTGTAAAAGTTGTGCCTATTTATGTTTGTTAGACAGGTCCTATTTCTTTTGCTTTCTTGCAGTTGCTAATCTCCTGGGCAGATAAGGAAGGTGGTAACTTTGGAGGTTTTGGATTTAAAAAACCTGTAGTGCACAGCATACTTTGAAAGGAAACAGTAAGGCACCTTTAAATTTTAAAATACAGTTCAGAAACATTATGTTTTCTTATACCCTGCAGTTCTCAGTCCAAATGACTGAATTTCAGATTAAGAAAATAAAAAAATAAAAAAATAAATAAAAAAAAAAAGAACAAAACAAGTGCAAAGCCCCCAGGAGTGTAAGTGGGAGATAGGGATCATGGTGAGTCACTCTGTAATATTCTAACTGAAAAGCAAAGTGACAGCTGCCTTGTCACAAAGACTCCTTTGCGTTTAAAAGTAAAGATTATATAGATAATACAGGAACAGTCTTCTTTCCACTCTGTATTCATCTGACAGAGAGAGTTCTGTAAATGGCGAGAAACAATTTTGGGAAGGATGTAAAATTTTTGACATTCCTTTTCATTGCAGGTAGGATAAAACTTGTAAAATTTTGAGTGGTGAAGTGAGCACAGAACAAATCATTTCAGGTTGACTTCATTTCAGTTTCACCTCTTCAAAATTGTAGTTGCATAAATTCCACTAAGTAACTTCAAATGGAAAGGCACTATTAAGTTGGAAAATTTTAATATTTATTCCTGTCATGTGGGATGTTTTGACATGGTTAGCATGTTTATTTATTATTAAATGGTACTTGTAGTATTCTCATAATATTCTGCAGTAAGGAGGACAAACAGATCACTTGGGGAACCAGGCAACTGGAAGAGTGTCTTTACCAGGAAAGTATGGCAGTCTGAACTAACAGGGTATTCAGTATCTCTGAAAGGAATTCCCAAATCAGTATTCAGTCTCTGGCTTATTTTGACTATGTATTCTCAAGGTGCTGGTTCATTTGTGTGGCATAAATGTTTCAGCAGGATGGACTTGTGTTTGAATGCAGGTTGCATTACTGATAAGCTACTGAAAACATAGGTTTTCATAGCCCATTCTTTTGGAGAAGTGGAGCCATTCTAAGACCATGGGGACCTCAGGCTCTCAGTCAAGATATGGTATAGCTGGAAATCTGAAAACACAAGCAGCGGAAGGTTTTTAACACTCTGGCGTGGGACTTGGAGGCATAAAAAGCATTGCTCAAATGGGCTTGTACAACCTCATTATAAAAACCATTCAGAGCAGTTGAGTGAGTCTTCTGGGAGTAAAAGACTACAGGGGGCTGAGCTAGAGTAGCCATTTACTTGGTTTCCATGTGGAAGGATGGATAAATCAGAAGAATATATTTTTTTTTTATTTCCTGAAGAATGTGGAGAAAGACACCAAAAATTCTGTATTTTGAGACAAGAGCAATTTCTTTTCTATATGTAAAAGTGAAAATTGCATTTGTGTTTCTCCTGCTATTAGAACTGAGATTATTTCAGTGTCAGAGCTCTCTGCTAATGTAGCAAATTGATCAATTCTGTAATTCAATCTCAGTCCGCCAATGCAGATTTTGATTTTGTATTTGAGACCAACCTTCAAGAAAAGATACTCCTGATGTCACAGATAACAAGGCATGAGGTGCAGAAGTTAGAAATGTAGAACAGAGACACAACTGTAACAGCAGTTTCTTGTACATAAGAAATATAGAAAATGATAGTTTCTTATGCTAGTTCCTCACAGTCCATATTGAGTGGCACTTTATGATGAGTAAGAGCTGCTGGAAATATGCTAGTAGATTTTTCTTGCTCAGTATGGCCAAACCCATTTTTGCTCAAGATCAGTGTAGGAAGACAATACCAGCAGGCATTAAAATGTGACAGGTGTGGAGAGTGAACCACCCACCAGACTTGCAGGCAAGGAAATAATGCATACTGATATGTGTCACTGAACTTATCTACAAACTCAAATTGTGTAGTTTCTACAACAGGTTGTAAGTGTGTTGCAAATTAGATTTTTATAGTTTTACGCTCTGTGTCAGCTTAGCTTGAAATTCAGTATTCCCTTTGCTTTCCCTTTTGTCCCCTGTAAACTGTTATCTCCCCCAATTCTGAAGTAGAATTAGCTCTTCCTAGGAGAGCTCAATTACCTGCAGAGGCAGATGTGCTAAATGGCAATGCAAAGATGATTTGTCCAAGCAGATTTGAAAACTGGCATCTTATAGTACCTGTGGCACTGTCAAGAGATGAGCACAGTCAACAAGCTGTTAAAAATGCCTTCTAATAGCTGAACAAAGTGGATGAAACATCAAGAAAATTTCCTCGTTATTACTGATTGCCTAATTTAATTGGTACAGTTTTGTTGAATTTTTTAATAGAACAAAATGAGATTTTAATGTAATCTCATTGAGGTTGGTTCTAATTAGATATATTAATTTATTATGACTTTCTTGGTTAGAAGAACTTAAACAACTCATTAATTTCTTTGGTATGAAGTTATTTTAGACAAAGTCCCAGAACCTTCCAGCTATGTGTAAATGCTTGGTTATATTCATGGGTACTTAGCTGTGAGCCTAAAAAAGACAAAATAACTCCTTTTGCATATTCTGCTATAATTAAAACTCTAAGATGATGTAAAAATATTGAAACCCTCTGAATTTTGTAGATGTAATTCTGCAAGCTTCTTGGCCATTGATATATCACTGGTATTAACTGTTGACTCCTCAGATCACCTGAATTTTGAGGTTGACAGTACTGTATCAAGTAAAGTAGAGACGTTGCTCAATGCTCTGACATGCTATGTATGCATAAGTAACAAAGGAGGGAAGTTGGGCTTCAGCCTCATCTGAATCATTTTGCTCTGCCTACAACCAGATGTAGATGTTGTGTAACACTGAGGTACCTAAAGGAGGTTGTGTAGATATGGGCTTTAGATTCTTTTGGATCAGCTCCTGAAATGTAAAATAGTGATAATATGAGAAGGCTAATTTCCAGTTTCATAGAGATGTTGTCAGGATAATATGTTTAATAAGTCTGTGGGTATGCTAAATATATGTGTCCTAATAAGATGTCCTTAAGACTGCAGCAGTGATCTGTTACATCTTCTTTTATCTGAATTTTAAGTGTTTGATTTCTCAGGCTCATTTTGGTAAAAAAAAAAAAAAAAAAAAAAGTGCCCTCGTGATCCCCATTTCTCAAGTCAGATTTCATCCATAGTTGTTTGCAGAACATGTCCATAGACATGTAAGACATAGAAAAAGGGTAAGAATTCGGAGTTTTAGAAAGATTGTTCAATAACTCTTCAACTTGTTTTAGCTCTCTAAACAACGACTCACAAAGGCATGAAATGCACCTAATAAGAAGACTCCACTTGGCAGTAGCATCTACAAGTGGTCATTGTTGACATGCTAGGAGTGTGTCTGGATTTCCAGTTTGGTGATGCTATATTGCAGTGTACTAGCTGGTATTTCTCTTTCCTGCTGCTCATCTTTCTTGGGCTTTATTGAAAGCTGCCTCTCAGTCTTTAATAGGTATGATAAAACATTGGTCTTACAGGGCATTGCTCTTGCTGCTACCTTCTTGCAGTGTTTGGAACATGATTTAGCCCTTATTTTTCCTTTTATTCTACCAGCAAAATAAGCCATGTAGGAGGATGACATGAAAAAGAGTTTGATAGGTAGAATTAGGAAAAAATCCTTATGGTTAGCTTGAGCTCCTCTTGCATGACACAGAGACACCTTTCTGCTAAATCAGACTTGACTGAACACTTGCAACAGGCTGTGAATGCCCTGATGTTTGACAGCTCCTGTTTCAGGTTTCCTACATGAGAGCATGATTCACTATCAACTGATCCACCCTGAAATTGAATCTTAAAGCTTTCTGCAAGTTCTATGCTGCACTCTTGTCATGCTGGAGGGAAATAAGTCTGTTGCTCATTCTGACTGTGAAATGAGCCAGTGCTATATGATTAGCCTTCAGTTTGACTCTGGGAAGTAACTTGAACCTCATCAGATTATGAATTGTTTGGTTTCCCTCTGTAGGTGCACACTCTTTTCACAGGCTTTCTGAAGTGTTGCTGTAATTGCTGATTTGTGTTGATTTTTCTTTTCATATAACACTATATGCTGCATTTGAGAGATGTGTTCATAAGTTGTTTTCACACAGACTATGTCCAGATCACACACACGCTTGTGTTGCTGCAATTTCCTCTGAAAGTCAGGAAAGCCTGTTAGGGCTGTGGACTCATTAAAAGGCAAGCTTCTTGTGAAATTCAGCAGGCAGCCTGTGTAGCTTAAACAAAGGTGGAATAATATAACAAACGCGTAAATGAATTTGTGATAGTTTCACATTTGTATCAGCTCACTCAGGGAAATAATAAAGTTTCTCCCCCAAAAAGGAATTAAAAAATGCTTTAGGTGAAATGTTTCCATTTTCATGGGGAAAAGCAAGTAGGAGAAAATAATTGCTTCCAAGAAAAAAATACATTAAAAAAAAACCTGCTCAACTGAAAAAAGTTCTCATAAATTTGCAGGAGGATGAGTGTTTATGGTGATAAGAATACCCCAAAAGAGAAGCAAGCCTTAGAAAGGAAGTGTTTGGAAATGAATTCAGCTCGAAGTTTTAAGTCAGTCTCAATCATTAGGATGAGATTCGTGTGTGTGACAGCTCACCACGTGTCTCTCTCTAATGGAGCTTTAGAGGAAAGTAAAGGACATGGCCAAGGCTAACTGCTGTCAGAGGTGGGACCTGGGGCTGGAGTTATAACCGTTCTGACAATACCCACATGCCTATATCTCTCCTGCCTCCTACCATTCTCTCTGTCATTGCTCAGACACAAGCTATTTTCTCTAAGTCAAGTCAATACCTAGGCCATTATCAAAACAACCTGATGAGACACGAAGACATTTTACAATACTTTTTCAAACTTAGAGAAATAAATTCAATAAAAGTGCCTCAAATCTTTTGGGAGAAGTGATTGTCCAATCATTTAAGCAACATGTTTGTTATGAAACCTCTGAACATGTCTCACTGGGGGCAGAAGGAGATATATTTGGTTATTGAGCTTTCTTTGCTTCAGAAATGTAATCGATACCTGTATAGGCAAAATGAAAGTAACCATTATTGTGAGATTTAATATGTAACCGGGGTGTACATGATAGGGATTTTAGTGTAATTACCAGGGGAAGTGAGTTTGATATGATTGCTATAAAAGCAGCAATAATTTTCTTTGCTTGGTGTTTTAGCTTTCTTAAATTCACAGTAGGCTCATTGGATTCTTCCTGAGGTATAAATAAAAAAAATCTTTAAACACAACCGGCTAAGTTCTTTTCAGTTATTTAACATAATTACCATGCTTTTTCCTTCTGAGTATGTCACAGTGGTGCAGGTAGAGATGGTGAGAAGAAATTCTGTTCCACTTGGGTACAATATTGCTGACCACAGGGATGACTTATGGATGTGTGAAAGTGAACATAGTGCTCATGCAGTTTACTTGCTAGGCTTGTTAAACCATAATATTTTGCAATGAAAAGAACTTTTTAGGCAGTTTATAGCTTGGCCTTCACCTCCCCAAATTCTTGTTATCTGCTGGTCTGATTCATCTTACTGTCTTTTAATCTCTGGTAGCAGGAGATTTTGAAGATGTTTAAAAAGGTTTTCTTGCTGTTAAACTTTTTCTTTGGGGAAACAGGATACAATTTTCACCAGACATTTCATAGCGCCCTTCTAATAAGCAGGAATGCTCAGCAGGCCCAAGTTATGGGAATTTTGGCAAGGGAGTCCCTGAAAATCCAGCTCACTCCAATGTCCTTATTTCTGGAACTGCTGAAAAATTCAGTGCCCGTCTGTCTCCTCTACAATATATGGCTGTAGAGTAGGCTGGGACTGATCTCTTCTTCTTGTCCTTTCTCCAAAGAGAGCTTTTTCACTTATGTTCAGTACAGTAAGAGAGAGAAAGGGCATTGTAGAAAGTTTTGCTACTTTAAATCTCTTTTCCTTCTGACAGGGAGTTAAAGCTGCAGCTTCTGAAATTCTCTGTGAAAGATGTAACTGCTGTCTGTGGTTTGGCACGGATCACAAGGCTGATTGCTAGGGAGATATGGGTCTTGGAGCACTGGGGAGCTAAGGAGTTGCATGAGCAATGGGAGCTCCAGAAGCACCTTTCTTAGAGGGATTGTGGTTCCAGGTGTATGTAGATCAGAGCAAAGGCGTTCAAAGACATTCTCCATTCCCTGCTTCCTATCCACTTCTCTCAGTCCCATAGGGACAACAGAATGATAGAATCATAGGGTCCTTTTCCATGTACATTGGAAAAGATCTTCAAGATCATCAAGTCCAGCAGTTAACGTGACCTACCAAGTCCCATCACTAAACCATATCCCTTAGTGCCCCATCCACTTGTCTCCTGAAATCTTTCAGGGAAACCACTTCCCTAGGCAGCCTGTTTGAATGCTGTCTTCTCTGTGAAGAAATTATTCCTAATGTCCACTCTAAAGGGCTTATGGTGCAAGGCCACAGGTCTGGGGTTATCTACAGTACCTACTTGCCCCACAGCCTGACGGTAGCATCATCTTAGCAGTCTTCTTGCATTCGCAGTACTACATGGGTGCATTTTTACTTCTGCAAAGTTAAGCTGTTTCTCCAAACTGCCATTTTCTTCTTGTGGTAGGCATTATTTATAAAGATAGTACTTTATTCATTAATTTCTTGTGATATTGTCCTGTGATACCTTAGGACCTCCTTCTTCATGAGTAAATATGTTCATTTATGACTTGTAACATTTATGGCTTCTAAAAGGCATAGGAAGGGAATGCCTACAGTCTTCCATTGCTTTAACCTTTTAGTGAATTTCATGAACGTACTAATTTAGCAGTAGCAATATAGTTATCCGTGATGAGATTGTTTCTGACAGTGGTGTTTTCTGGCAGGAGATAAAGGCTAAGACCAGTTATGAATTGTCTCCTAAAAGTAAGAAAAGCCTTTTAATGCATAATATCTGGTTAGCTGTTTACTTCTTGGGAACGTATATGATGAAATACCTGTAGATACTGCATACCTACCAGCTAGTCTATAACTGTTACAGTATCTGATAAATTCAAGGGCATCTAATCCAAAATCACATTTGGTCTGAGAGTTTATTTTAGACATTTTTCAGAAGAAATGCAATCTTACTGCAAGATGCAACAAATGACTTTCAGCTTCCAGAGAAGAATGTTGTTTTGCTTCTGAGAATCTCATATAACAAAAAGCAAAGCCTAATTGCATACTAATGTCACATTCTGAAATCCTGATTAAAAATCATACAAGTTTAGTCGTAGGAAATGTGGACAAAAGTTGAACTTTTTGCTCATAGACTTTATTATTTGTCATCTGTTAGATAATTTTGCATTCAGGACTTTTCTAGTGCTCAATTTATCAATGAGACTGGCACTCAATTCTTTTTTATATTATCCCAAATAATATCAGATTA
Source organism: Nettapus auritus (assembly GCA_011076525.1). Lineage (NCBI taxonomy): Eukaryota > Metazoa > Chordata > Aves > Anseriformes > Anatidae > Nettapus > Nettapus auritus. The sequence goes on along the minus strand of CM021768.1, from coordinate 48,922,612 downwards.
GAAGACACAAGTCTTCTGTCATGGACTGACTACTGCCAGATCAAATTCATGACTCTGTTCACTGTTTTTTTTTTTTTTTTTTTTTTTTTTTTTTTCTGGAATTTTTGTGTTCTCTCTTTCAGATCATATATATATATTTATCATTTAAGCAGCTCCTTCAGAAGAAAGCCACCATATTTTCATCTTGCCTTTTTCTATAACTTCTGGCAGTCACTTAGCTCCTTGGTTTAATTGCATATAGAAAGTGAAGGTAATTACCCCCATTGAGAAATATTTGAAGAATTATCCTTTTATAAATAAAAAGTTTCAAGGGGTTAGTGGGGTGATTCAGAAGAGAGCCAGCCTGCTGATTAATAAGGATCAAAAGATCAAAAACCAACCCTGCTGGATGGCCAGCTATGCAAGCCTACAGCTTGTGGTTTACTGAACTTCACAGTTTAAGCAGAAGATCATGAATATATTAAACTGTGAAAGGATTGCAAATGTATCTGAAATATTCTTCTCAGCTTCTGTTGGAACCGGATATAAAGGATCTAGTAAAAAGACTTCCATCTATGGCATATTGTTTCTTTCAAAATGGGGACCCTTCTGCTTTATGTTCATTCACCTCACATGGAACAAATGGGAGCCATAGTAAAACAATCTAAGTTCATAATTTTCCCTTATTTTGTTCAAGTAATAGAGTGATTTAGTTGAATTAATTTAGTTTTGCATATTTAATTCGAAGTTATCAGCATTTTTGAGGCTTTAAGATAGGCTTATGTCAACTTGGCTGCCTGAGCTACTGGCAGGACTAGAGCAGAAGAGAAATTGAAAGCAATGATGCTTTAATTTGCTAAGCTGTAGCCTTTTGCCAGTTGTGTACCTGGGCAAAAACAAGGCACAATTTATGACTCTAAAGTGTTCTGAGAAAGTGAAGAGAGTTGCTGACTCTGCAGAAATGAGGCTTTTTAAACGTATATTTGCTAACAGATCGGCTAAATGTAAATGTAAATGATTGTTTTAATCCTCCTAAACATTTTCTTTGGCTGATCTCATGTATTTCATGCTAAAATTGATTTTAAACATGTATATAAGCAGTCAGCTCCTTCCAGATCACTGCAACCATTTTCTTGTGCAGGAAGAGGCAAATACAGCAAGGGCTAGAAGAAGCTGGGTTAGATATTGATTTTTGACTCTGCCGTCTTTCCTAATAATAAATCAAGAAGAAATGTGTGAAAAATTATACTTCTAAGTTGTTATGATGAAGTATTTCTAAGGACAGCACACAAAGAAAATTCCAGATTTTAAGGATCTCCTCTCCTCTCCTCTCCTCTCCTCTCCTCTCCTCTCCTCTCCTCTCCTAATATTTATTTAAACTACTTGGTGGTGCCTCAAGGCCATGAGAGATGAGATAGCTTTGCTGTGGTTCTAGGACTTTATCTGAGAGGACTTCTGCTGGCTTTTCTAGCGCTTACTGCTTCAGGTGTGCCTTTGTGAAAGTGCTTTGGAAGTGGAGTCACCAGAAGCTCGTGATCTGAGAAGTGAGGACAGACTTCAAACTCTCTCCATGTTTCCTAATATGTAATGAACCCTGCCCAGGAGAAGTCTAGCTAGAACATTTGAAAGCTGACTGAACACTTATGATGCATGGAGTTTGGTAATCTTCTGGGCTTCCTTGCAAAAATACAAGTAGTAAGAGAAAAGCCTGCCTAATGTAAATCTGCCTAGGTAGCAGCTAATGTTCAATGAGGCATAAATGGTCTGCTGGTGTTTTCTGTTCTGCTTTCCAGAAAACTGAGAGTGACTTGTGGTTTGAGTCATAGCCAGAAATGAAAATCTTCTTCCTTGTGCTTCTGAGCATGTCTGTTTTCTGGGGGTCTCAGCAAGAACGTGCAGACAGGTCCATGCTGTATCTCAGATGTCTGAGGTAGAGAACTCGGCTAAGGGGAGAGCTGGTGACAATTTCCACTGCACTACACCAAGAAGAAGTGTAGCTGGCAGTGAAAGACTGCAGCCTTAAATATGTACTGACCGGGCTGAGAAAAGAGAACGGCTTCCCATAAAGGCTTGCCCATTGACTAATAGGGGAGATTGTGTGCATCATACAGGCTGACCTGCTGGCTGGTCCTTCTGATTTTGGTGGGTATTGTAATGCAGTGGATACTTAGTTTGGGAGGGCTTATCCAGGTCAGGTTCTGTACCCTATATCTGCATGCTACATCTATGGTCAAGTGCCTTTAGAGTCTGTATCAGTTTGTATTACACAGAATAGTACAGGTGTTTTTTTTTTTATTTTTTTTTTTTTTTTTTTTTTTTTCCAGACACTAATTGTGCTGTTAAAAGAATTCCCTACTAACCACTTCCCCATGGTGGATTAGTTAATCCTTTCGAATCCTGAGCAGCAGTAATGACACCTTGCCTGTGTCTGAGACACTGATAGCTTGCACACAGAAATTAAGCAAGTTATAGAGTGACAAATGACACATTTTAGTGTGGATCTCCTGCTATATTTTTGGCCAGCAGTGCAAAATAGTCATTTACAAACTTCAAAAACACTCTCCAAAGCTGTATAAGGTAATAATAAGCTTAGTTTTCTCAAAATATTTTTGGTTGAAATGTTGTTGATTATCTCACTAACAGCGAATTTGTAATAAAAAGTGATTGTTCTATACTGATGTTGAAATTATCACTTCACAAAATAACAAGAAGATGTTTGTCACTGTGGTTGCTTATCTAAATATAGAAATCTGCTAACCTTGTGTTAGTATGTTGATTTGGTGTTTAGTGTATTGGAATATTTAAATACCCATTGTTCCTTTAGATTCTATTAATGCTACTATGACGTTCTTTGAAATGCATTTTTTTGCCTCATTTTTAACCTGCAAAAGGATTTACAGGATTTAGGTTATACATTTTAGCAAAACAACCTGATATTCCTACTGACTCTGAAACATGCAGTAGGCAATTGGTGAATTTAAATTACTTTACCAGAATGTGCTTTATAATGTATCTACACAGATTTTGTTTAAAATTAATTCCATGAGGTTTTTGACTTACAAGCCCCTGGCAGCTGCTATATTGTCATCATCCATTTTTTCTCCTTTATTAATATAGTTACTATTTTAACATTTTAAGTTCATTAAAATGCAAGGTTAAATTGCCTGTTGATCACCGTGGTTGCTGTGCAAATAAACTTCCAGGTCTTTTCCCCATCCTTTCCCTCCTGCTCTCCACATCCAGCTTTGCAGACTCCAAGTATCTGTTGTTTTGCTCTACTTCCCTGCCTAACACAAAGGATATTTTCCATGCCTAAACCAACTGAAAAGTTAATGACTATGACTGGGAGACTGTACTGCAGTTTTGTTTGGTGGAGAAGGGTGTAGGAATCTTAATGCTTTCAATTTTGGGGCTAGATTTGCAAAAAAATAATTGCTTTGTTTTAGTAATCTGATGGGTTAGGGAATAGAAAACCAAAGGAGTGTCCTAGCCAGTTGTCTATGGTACCCTTGCTTTGGGAAGGCTCTTCCAAGGAGCTGACAAAAGTTTTTAAAAATGTTATTTTGGTTCACCCAACACATTCCCAGGTCTATAGCTGTCACTGTGAGGGCTGGATTTTAGACCCCTAGGAGATGAAGTTGGTGTTTTTAAAGCATTGCAGTGGTGTTCCTTGTGAGTGGAAGCTTTCCATTTGTCACAGCAGTGCTGGGCTTTTAATGTTCATTTGAAGAGCAATTTAATATTGACAGCATCAGATTTGATGCGAGCCACCTGTTTTGCTCTGGTTTAAGGAGGACGTTTGTGCCCTGCATGCCTTCTTCAGGGAGGGGGTTACTCGAGAACTGAAGTAAGGCAAGAAACTCTCCAAGGCGTGGAGTGGAGCAGACGTGCCACTCAGTGTCCCACTGCAGACAGCCACACTTGGGCTGTGTTAGAATCATTACGAAGGCTTAGCTGGGAAGTCTCTGGCTTTTAATGCCATTTCATGGTAGTAAAACTTGGTGTCTCACCAGCTAAAAGAGCTGGAGTTTTAATAGAATAAGCATTTGATTAATGAAACAACGTGTACTGTACAGAAGAAATGATCATAAAAAGCTGCTTTTTAACTGCCTAAAGTACCTTTTGCAGCTTGGAACCTTTTATCACCTTGTAAATCGCCCCTTGAGATGAATAGTTGAAGTTAGACAAGGCACACTTCCATTACCAGCATATCCTCCTTCAGTTATTATTATAGAGCTTGGGCTTGCAGCTGCTTCAGAGCTGCCCTCCTCACCAACACGTTTTTACATCTTGCTTTCATTATGCCAAGGGTGCGTTCTGTGTTATTGCAGGGCCTTTGCTTTTAATAATCTTCTCGATGCAAACACTCAGACCTGAGGGAGGTCCACTATTTCTCCTCAGTGTCACGTTCCTGCTCTTATAAGGTGGTGACCATTTTTTTTTTTTTTTTTTTTTTTTTTTTTTTTATAGCTATTGTTCAAATGTATTAGTTAACAAAGATTTAACCTTACTCGAGAGGAAAGGAAGATGCATAATAAAGCCTGTAACCTGAATATAGGAGAGAAAATAAAGTTATATCATTTTCATTACGAAGGATTGAAAACTTCTCATTGCTTTCAGTGGGAGTATAAGTAGGAAAATAAAAGACATGACCCTAACAACAAACAGATGGCATTCCCTTTTCTGTGATTTTGTACACTTTTGAAGTTGTAGAGGAACCGCATAAGCAGTCATGCTTTCAATTATTTTCCCCACTAACAGAGGCAGACACAAAATTTATTTGTTCTTTCTGACTGATTACTCTTCCATTCCAGTCAGTGTGTCTGAGCTCTAAATTCTCTGCAGTGAAAGAAAGAGAAATAAACTGCAGAAACTTCTTGGCTTCAAAACCAAAGGAAATATTTTGACTAAGTTTAAATTCTCATTTTGTTAACCTCTCTCTTATTTTGCCCTTCTTAGGAATTAAAGTAGTGGCTGCAATGACAGGGCTTCACTTTAGCCTAGATGAACACCCAGAAACTTTGCTTTTCTCTAAGAGGCACCTCTCTACAGTAAGAACTGAAGAGTCTTGCAATTTATTTTTCTTTGCTTTCTCCATCCTTATCCTTGAAGAGATACAAAATGAGCAGGCAGATTTAATCCTTTCCCTTCTCCGTAATTGTAACAAGTCTGTTATCTCGTGTTGCTGCTATCCTAAAAGTTTGACCTTAAGAATGGAGAATATGGTAAATCCCATAAAGGCTCTAAAATGGAAATATACCACAATGTCAGAGCAGTCAAAATTAAAATAATATGTTCTCAGTACAGCTTCGAGTAACTGTTTTGTTCATGGTACTGATAAGCTTAGAAATAAGAGTATTTTATGTTTCCCTATACTTTTATGCAAGGGTCTCAAAGCACTTTACAGCTGTAAATTAAGAAACACTGCAGCTGCTGGTGGGGAAGGAAGTCACCATCTTGCAGACGGAGAAGTAAAAATATGGAGGGGGGAATTAACATAACCCATAGCTAGAGGCAGAAGTAGGGAGACAAATACGATTTTTGATTCATGTATCTGGATTCTAACAGCTTGAGAGCCATCCCTTACAACATGTATTTTCATGTAGTCTCCAAAAGCATTCTGCAACTACCTGCACTGTGGTAAATCAGTAGTCATGGGAAGGGACGTGAGTTACTTCTCTTGAGTTAGATTTCTGCCTCTGCTGTTGACTTGCTCAGTACCTGTTTCCTAACTTACCTCTGCAGTTTATTTATCTGGGTTAAAATCATGCACTGGTATCCTCGGAAGAAGTAGATACATACAAACAGGTTAGTTTCCCTACTGCAGATTATCTTGAGGGGAGGAAGAAGCTAAATAGCTGATAGCTGTCACATCTCTGCGTGCAGGTGCTTCTTCTTCATCGTGATGATAAGAGCTGCGTCCTGTTACTTTAGAAACCAATGGGATTTTTTGTTTGGAAACTTTCAGTGGCTTATTTATTTATTTATTTATTGTTTTTATTTTTTAACATAGGATATGGTGAGATAAGGAACAACTATGAATATACTATAGAGGTTTTTTGTTAAAAATATTACTGGGGTCCTCTTTGCAGCATGTGGAGGACATGAGGGAGGATGTTAATCTGCATGTATTGATGTGTACTTCTGCATTTTGGCTAGCCACTGTAGGCCTTGTCATGGCACTCCTTTATCTCATCCTCATGCTAAGATGTCTAGACTAGGCCTGATGAATTGTATCACTTCATTTCATAGAAAGGAAGACTTGAATGAGTTGCTCAGATATCTTCATCCATTCTGTATGTATCCAGTGTTAGATTATTCATCAGCCCCCCTCCTAGATTGCATAGCTTACTTTTGGAAAGCTGCTTTATCTATAGGTCTTGGCCATAAGAGTCAGATTGCATTTTCTCTCCTTTTGCTGAGTTTACCTTAGCTAAAGTCCCAGGGCAAAACCCTCAATAAAATGTATTAACAGTCTGTATCAAGCATTATTTCCCACAGAATACAAAGAAAATTAGTTAAATCTGAATGGAACGACTATATCCCCTGTGCTTTATAGCACATATTATATTGCTCTTTCATCAAGCAATGATTTAATAACCCAAGCAGACCTGTTATTTTTACAGGATTTATGTCAGCCTTTTGTGTGAAGAGCCACTGAAAACTCTCCTTGCTTTCCTCTCTTCCTGTTCTATTAATGTGCAGGGTATTGCATCCTTGATCTTGGAAATATTTCCAAGAAAAGCAATGTAGCATAATTCTCTGTATGAGAATTACTTCTAGTTCTCAGTGAAACCTTACCATCCTAGTCAGCAATGGTTCCTAATTAGAAATAAAACAATCTGCTCCACTTTCATTAATTTTTCAGTGCAGCGTTCTTGCTGTGCTCTTTATACATAGTGCACCCTCTGAAGCTTTGTGTTTTGATGGTGCCAAACACTATTGCAGTGAAATGCTTGCATATTTTTCCTCTAATGTAGCACTATTCTTCAGGCTTCAAAAATAACTTCCCACATGCATTTAGACACTCCAGTAACCAGTTTGGGGTGTTAATGACATTGGTTTTAGAAATGGTCCAAAGAGACAAATATCATGTATGGATGTAATAAGGCTGGATTTTTTTAAAGAGAATTTTAATGATTTGATTATCTTCTAAGAGAATTGTGGGACAACTTCTGTGTTAAAAAAGCCTTCTGCTGGAAAAAGTTTGCAGGATCAGAGGTAAGGATGACTAATGCTGTTCACAAATTCAATGTGTCCTATTATTTGACGCTCTGCATGTGTCACAGAGAATTAACATCTAAGTGATAGGTTTCCATTACAGTATTGCAAAAGATTTTTTAGTCATAGCATTTCTTTTCAAAGGAGTGAGAGTAACCTGGCTAGACTGGGAGGTAAGGTACCTCTAATAACCCTTAAAAAAAAAAAAAATCCCTTTCATCAAGTACAGAGCATGCTAAGGACATTTGGATTTCTATACCTGAGCAACAGAAAGAATGAAAAGAGGTAAAGTAGTGGTATAATGGGACAGGAGAGGATTTCGCTGTTGCAGCTTGTGAGGTTGATATGAAAATATATGATAGTTGTAATCTAAAAAGCCAGTCTAGACATGACAAAATTCATGCACATCCGAAGTAGCAACCATTTGGACCTCAAGTGGAAGCCTTCCTATTGACTTTGGTGCTCAATGGAACAGGTGTTTTATACCTTTTCCCCAGTTTCTTTAAATACCACCAGAAGAAACAATTTTTTTTTGCCTCTCCACAGAAAGAATATTTTTTGTTGCTTGGAACCAATGTGGAAAATATTGATCTCATAATTTAAGGACTAACAAGAATGGAGACAAGCTTCCACAGTCACTGAAAATCAATATCTTTGGCCCCTGCTGGGTTCTCTGTGTCTTTTTTGGAGCTTGCTCACTCTTTCTGAAGCTGGTCCTACTTGCTGATTATTCTTATATGGGGTGCTTATTTTGATCTGTCTTTCTGTCTCTTTCTCCTTGGCCCTTGTCTTTTCACATGCCCTATCTCAGCATTGTTAGCTGAGCACTTTAAAAAGCTGGATATCAACTTTCAGAGTGGTTTCAACACCAGGCTGCTCTGACCATCTCAATTTGCAATGTGTACTGTAGATATACATTGTATAACACTTAAGGCAGTGGAATTATTGGCATATTTGCCCTTTTTATTCAGCAGAGACTTTACATATATTGAAGTTTCATGAATATGTTAAAATGCAAATACCTCTTTTTACCACTTCAGGATATTTGAATTATATTTAATATAAATGTTGAGTAATTGTTTTGCAAAGCAAAAATATTACATATTTCATTTTTTGAGAGTTTGTTTGAAAGCAGATTGCAGTAAACAACTAGCAGCCAGTGAAATAAATGCTGTGATTTCTTTAGCTTCTCTGAGAAAATGCATTCTCTTGCTAGCTGTCAGGTGTTGATTTCATGCCCTTTTCTGGCTTCTATAAAGAAAAATGGCAGAACCAATTTAAATTAAATTTTTTTTTTTTTTGGAAGGAAAAATATATATTGCATTTGAGTTGATAGCTTGTAGAATAGGTTGCAAGCTTATGGGATTCCAAGTACTTGAGCTGTAATGCCTGTAAAATAGGGAATTTGTAGTGGAAACAACCGTGGCACCAGGAATTATGCAGTTGATATTGCTGGGTGCTGTAACTGAAACATGTAAGGTAACGTGAAAGTACTTTGAACTCGAGACTAAATTGGATTTGAAATTCTGTTGTTGAAATCTGACTGTATTCATGGAAATCACGGGATGTATATCGAGAGATCTTTTTTTCCCTCTTGCTCTTCTGGTATTTTAGGATGTTTTTTAGAGCTAAAAATGATTGCCCTAGCACACTGAACGCCTACAGAAAACTCAGACAAATGAGCATCCAGTAGCTCTGGACTTGTAGTTTTCTCATTAAAAAAAAAAAAAAAAAAAATACTCCCTGACAAATGCAGCTGTACCAAGGTTGTCTGTAGCAGATTTAATTTGATCTTTCAAGCAAGGATTAAAAATATTGTTCCTGTTCCAGTTAGAACATTACAACTTAAGTTTCAATACAAAAGGGGCTTTTTCATCATCCTGAAGCAAGCACCGTCAAACATTTTAACTGACAGCATTTTAGTATTTGCATTATCTTTTCCTGCTTGTGCATTTTTCACCAGTGACAGATGATAAGAGTTTATGTGAGGCAAGATCTGCAGTAATAGCAAGAAAAGTCTTAGTGTTCCGTATTACTGGGGACTGCAGAAGATGGCTAGAATTTGCTTTAAAAATTACTGCATTTTCTGTAAGTGGGCATTTTTGCATATCTGGCTGATTCTGCTCTTTTGACAGGAGGTATGCAGCATCAGTCATGTTTTAGCATTAAAGCCAAAGTAGTAGAATTGTACAGCATTCTCCAAGTATTTACAGACTTTAGGGTATGATTTTGCATGGATTAAAAGTAGATTTTAAAAAAATCATTGTATCTCCATAAGCAGAATGTATTCCGTTGATTGGTTATATGAAAGAAAATGAGGTGACTGAGGCCAGACCCTAAACTTAACTGCTCCTCAGATTGCTGTGTTGACATCCTGTGACATTTGCTGTGCCAGCAGCAAATTCAGCCATGGGCATGGTTTTGTAACCGAGGAGCTCACATGATAATTAATACCTGCTTTGACAGTGGGGTTGCACAGTTCTGGCTGCCTGTGGGACCCCTGCCGTCTGTGGCTCCTTGTCATTTTAGGTGGGCTGCTCAGATGGACAAGGTTTGAGCTGGTACGTGGAGCATTCGGCGACACGGCATCAGACTTGAAACTTGTTTGGGTTGGCTGGCATCCCTTTCCTGTGCAATCTGCCATGCTGGTGGGAAACGCATGGAAATGGGCAATGCCAATACATTGGCTGTCTAAAACCTGCGTGTTGCAGAAGATCACTATATTACACTGAATTTATTACGCTTTACAATTCCAATATCTCATGCCCGTGGAAAAGATTGTAGTGAGAGCCAAAATAGCACTGTGTGAAGATTGCTTTTTGAAAATGAAATGCTAATAATTTACTCCTGCCTAATTGTAATGGATCCCTTTGTGTATGTGCTATAAAGTCGAGTCCCACTAATCAGGAACAGTGCTGCAGAAGCATCAAATCTGTCAGGGTAGGCATCGGTGTGATTGTGTGGCTAAACTGTTGCGCCCACAGAGAGCTCTGTATGCACAAGCAGATGCTTGTGTGCTCTTAACGTGTAAAGCCATGATCCAAAATCCCTTGTATTCAATGAAAGAGCCCTTGTAGCCTTCTGTGAGCAGTTGAAGAGAGCACTCAATGTGTTTCTGATAAACTCTGTTCCTGCCAGAGGTGGCTATGACAAAGACTCACTGAAAAGACTTGCTGCCTGCCTAGACATAAAGCTTTCTGTACACAAATTAAGGTCAACTGCCCGAAGTTGTTTGGCAGAAGTTCTGTCCAGGGTACTGTTCTGTGTGACCGGGACTTTGTCTACAGCAAGCAGAACCATGCAATAGAGCAGGTCTGTAGAACAAAAGAATTGGTCTTGAGGATCTGACATTTATGCTGCATGCATTTCAGGAGCCTTAGGTGGAGCTAACCCAAGTTTGCCCTGTAGAATGGACTCCCATGGGTGGTGAGGATGCCCTGGGTGTGCTTGGGGACTTCTGTCTCCTTGTTCAGATCACCTGAAAGGAGCCCAGGTGCTCTCTGAGATGCTGCTGTGATACAAACCAAAGTACGGTACATGGGTGAGGTAGTGACGTGGGTGGGAAGCACTCTCCTGCTGCTGGAACACTTCTTTGGTGCATGCAGCATTCTCTTGATTTGACTTGTTGCTCAACTGAATGAGCCTCAAGATCAAAATAGCTGACTAAAAATGGCAGATAAAGCAAATAGCCACCTGATTGACAGATTATGAAAAATTATGCAGAATGCTGAGAAAGTCAGTTCTGTGAAAGTTTCAGATTCTCTCAGGTAATGGAGAGTATTCATCTTATTAGGGGTACTGGCAACATGTGCTGTAGATGGACACGTTCCCATTTAAATGAGAAATGTTGCCAAATGGGAATGCTCATTAAGGTATGCAAGCAACTGTAGTGACTCATTTAAAAAAAAGAAAAAAAGGATTTGAGTTTATCTGGATGTTGAGGAGTGCTTGGGAGAAATTTCATGGCTTCCTAATGTGAACAAGTGGGCTGGGACATGTTCAGTGCTGAGCTCTCATGTGGAAGCGTCTGTGTTGGTCAGACTGTTTATTTGTCTTCCTCACCTAAAAAATATGAGCCCATCTCTCAATTTCAATCTAATCTGATAATAGCAGAGGTGTTTCAAAGATACCAAGTTCCTACAAGCTTTGTGAAAATGTGATGTTGGTTGGAAGAAAGATGCTGCTGATACGTGAGCTGGGGGAGGGCTGCAACTCAGCCCTCATTCAACACAAGAGGAAACCAGGAGCTGTTTTGACCTAGGACCTTACCAGGCATAGGAAAATCCAGCCAATTACAACAAAACAGTCATTGTTTGTTTTGTTAAACACAAAAGTTTTCATTTACATTATGGGGTTTGTTTTCATCTTTCACCGTGAAAAACTCTGAAATTAAGAAGTTGGAATTGAGGCTTTGTAGTAACAAGTCACCACTCGGACATCTGTTCTCACTGATTTAAATGACAGCACGATTGTTGCATTTTACCGTCCTGTAATTTGTAGCCTATTTATTTTTGTGGTTCACTGAAGCACATACACAAGAGAAAGACAACTCAGTTCCTGAGGCCATATGGAAAGCACACTGCCCATACCCAGAGCTGTGGTGATGTTGCACCTGAAATTTACAGTTGCTGAGTTGCTGGGTGATGCTGTTGCAGGCTTGCTATTTCTTTCATCTACCCATAGCAGCAATGTTCTTTTGAAAAGAAGTGTTTAATGTTATCTGTGGTCACTTGACAGCTCTGCTCTGCATGAATCTCAGAATCACTTTTAGGAACAGCGGGTTAGGTGTCTGCATTTGCACAAGTTCCTGCATAGTGCCAGCCTTCCAGAGCTCCTGCAGTTCAAAGAGGTTTACTTTCTCCTTCAACACCAGGAGCTCCAGCCACCAGAATAGTTTCCTAAATTGATTTCATTTGGAAATGTCTTTTTCAGGCTTCCTTAGTTCCCTAACCTGACAATTGTTAGTTGCTTTCCCTAAGTAATGAAAACACATATATATCAAAAACTTTTTGTATGGAAACAACCTTGTAAGAATGACTTCTGGCTGGATTTAGGTTGCCTTTTCAACACAATTTAATATATACGGTGAGATGTCACCTTAGAAAGCTGAAAAGAACATCCCCTATAATAATATATGTACCTACAAGGAGGTATAAGAAGTGTCTGTCCAGCTGGGGAAATAATACATTTGTAACAAGGCTCCTTCCCACACACACACCTGTGTATGTTCTGTCATAATACGGGGACAAATGAAGGGGATTTACCTCAGTTTGCTTTATAGGTGTACACTCTTGAGATCTCAAATTTACCACTTGTTTATTGGAAGAAGTTATCATCTGTAAAGGAATTCGTTTTTTATTGCAAGGATTGTGAAAGTATTATAAAAAGTAGTACAAAGTATTATAATTTCTGAACAAGCAGGTGGCTAGCACTACACTATACTTTAAGGTTTGCTTTATTTCTCTAAACTATCTTCCTCATTTGGGTATTCACCTGAGTGTTATGCCAAGGTCTTAACAGGTCTATAAATATTGGAAGTTCCAGCACTGCCCAGTACTTAGAATTGACCTTAACTTAGACCACTTCGCACTGTGTGTCATAAGACTCTCAGTGACAGTAGACATCTTCTGGTCCTGGTCCTGATTCTGATCCTGATTCTGGTTTTGCACTAGCTTCATGACTTGAGTAGAATAACTTCTGGTTTATACCCTTAGATGATCAGATTTAGGGCTTCTGTGGATTGTATTAATTTAATGAAATTAAATGAATTGAAGCCAGTTCTGGCTTGTGTTATCAGAATACTACATGCACAGTACTATCCTTTATTATAGAGTAAATTTTGTACCAACATGAAGGAATGCAGCTTCATTGGTTCTAGTGGAGAAATGTTGCCTAACCTAGAGTTTAATTTGGTTAATGTGGAAAGCAGTGTAAAGTTTCAGATACTTTATGGACATTAGAAATCCCTTCAGATGCAGTGTCCATGCATGCAGCCACATGCAACTTGTTTGACTTAGTGTTGTGTCAGTTGTGGAGAACAAAATGTATCCCACTGCTATCAGTTTTCAAGTCTGATACATTCAAGTAGTTCAACAGAAGCCAGTGGTACCTTTATTATTGTTATTATTATTATTATTAATTCTTTTTTTTTTATTAAGGGCTTCAGATGTAGCCCATTACACTCTCAGTAGCCCTTTGTTACAGGCACGAATCATCATTTTAATTTTAGAGGGGAAAATTGAGAGAGAGACCTACAATTTTCTGAAGAGCAGAAGTCTAATTGTGATTAACAAGAGAAGTCTCTTCTTGATTAAGTAATATGAGAAGTTGCTAAACTTTCTCGTTCATAGGCAAAATATACTTTACTGAAAGTTAAATATTCTCTAAACATTGTCCACTGTTTAGAAATATCAAGGCCATCTGTACATATAAAAGACACAAAGACTCTATTGTACAGCTTGCCATAAAGAGGATGTCTTTCCAGAACTCTGCCTTGGGTGATAGGACAATGTCTGCACTGGATGTAATGATGCTTCTCTAACACCCAGAAGAAGCTGATGTTTTATATAGAGGCTATCACTATGACAGAAAGATAAACTAGGCATGCTGACTCATTTTTTCTCTCCATTGCTGGCCATGGGGCAGAGTGCTAACCATTACACTCAGCAAAATATGAACATCTCAAATCCAGATGCTACATTCTGCAAATCTTCACAAAACTAGTGAGTTGTTCTTTGGTTGGAGAGGGAGAAAGAGCGTAGATTAAAAATAGTTGAAACTTGCTAGACTTGCTAGACACATATTTATCTTTAATGTATAGGGCACTTGTTAGCTGAGATATACAAAGCACTCTCTTCTGGTTCCAAAAGTCATGGTGTTACCTATGTGAAGATACTTGTGCATACTTCATGTTTTATTCTGTTTTACAGGCTGGAATATACTGGCCATACTATTCCTTTGGTCAGGTCACATGTCTACAGGATGGATATTTCTAGATCTAATGTTGATTCACTGTCTCAGATCTTTCTATGCCGTATTTCTCTCTACATCTATGAAAGGAAGTTAATGGGATAAAGATTTTTTGAAGAGTTCTGAGAATGCTAAAAAATGATACGTAGTGTAAGCAGTAAATACTCTCTTCTTATACCTACTGAATAGTCAAATAGTCTCAGGTTTTGGAACAGTCTTATTCAGACTTTGAGCAATGTAGCAAGACTATTATTCATTGTAAAATGTGTTTTAAACTAACAGAGTCCCAGAATGTTCAACACTTGGCCAACTATTCTATATAATTTTTAAAACAAGGGTTTAAAACAGCAGGATTATTTTGATTGTAACTTTTATATAAGTTAGATATATCTTTTTAAACCTGCAGAGGTTATTCATTTTTTATGGATGGATAAAAACTTCCAGTCAGCACCATATGTGTGATTAAAGTCCAAATGCTACACTCTAAAATCTTCAGTGAAACAACTGAGTTGTTCACTAGTGGGAGAGGGAGAAAGATAGATAGGGTGTAGATTTAAAATAGAACTTGATTGACAGACATTTGTGATTTGAAGTCTCTTCCAGTGAATTTTTTTTTTTTTTTTTTTTTTTTTAACCTGCAAATGTAAATGATAGATAAATGTGTTTTTATCACTGAATTTTGCTCAAGTCCTTTCTGAGGGTATAAAACACTACTGTCTAAACAAATCTGTCCTATTAAAAGATCGTAATAAAAGAATTAGTAGAGAATCTCCGCTACTGCCAACTTTCACATAAAAAGAAGGCATCAGAGATGTTGCTTTCATTGTTGTTTTTGAAAACTGTATTGGAGTAGATAAAGTCCACAGTCACCCAGGGGTTATATTTTGAAGTTAATTTTATGGAATTTATGGTAGAAGATATCTTCCTCTCTACACAGCCTCCCCGCCTATACATTTCTTTAAGAATTTCAATTTCTCTTTTCAAAGATGCTGATTATGCCATGGCAAACACAAGCATCACAGATATATTACCTGAGGTTCAAGTATGAGCTGGTGGAAGAACTGTGAAAATTTTCCAAGTCTAGTATATTCTGAATGTTGTGTAATTACATCAGATAATTATCATGGCATGCGTAATAGAGTATTAGATCAATAAAGTCAAACCTGGAATAATTGCAGTGGTAAATCTACAACATTTTGATGCAATTATAAAAAATCAGTCTTTCAAACTTATTTTATAATTTTTACCTACAGTTTTGTGGCTTAAAGAAAACCCAGTTCTAAGCAGATGTTTAAGTCAGTAGTTATTTCCACTGAGGACAGTAGAGCTGGTCAATGGCAAAGGTGACGGTACCAATGGAAAAGTCTTACCGCGAGAATGATGATTCAAGGACCAAACATTATCAAACGTGCTGACTAGATGTCCAGAATTTGATGTGCTTTTAGTGAATTCTTTTGAACAGTCTCTGGATACATTAATGAACACTGTTTTCCCCATATTTTGCTTGAGTGTTTAAACTCATGCACCACTTATTGTTATCCTGTTATTTTCTTCTCTGCCCATCCCTTGTCCCACCTTACCCTCCACCCTTTGGTAAGTAGTACAGAGAGAGAGAGAGGGAACAGATGCAGAAGCATTATGTATTTTTACATGAAGGCAGTGATTTCTCTTAGCAAACATAGATATGTAATAGCTTTCCAAAGTCTGGAGGAAGCTATTCTGTGTCTATGGCAGATTTTCTGTTCAAAACAAAACAGCACTAACCAAGGTCTGTCCAATATCGTAATGGAAAGGATACTCACATAATACAAGAGAAAAGCAAATTTGAACCCTCATCCTGTCTGGGCTAGATCAGTGATGAACCTTGTTCTCTGCATTTTGGGTAAGTGCCCCTGACTGTCATGTTTGCATCTGTGGCATGATGACTGATGTCATCTAATGAAAACATGGATGGTCTCAGTTTCATGCAAAAAGAGAATGGGAAAAGCTCTGAGGTTGCAGAAAGCTCCCAGAAGGCCCTCCAGGCCTCCTGACTGTGCAGGGAACTTCATGAGGTGGTGGTTACAACCCAAGCAAGTGATCAGCCCACGGAGCCCACCCCTTTTCTATATTTGCTGCAGTTGTTAAACCTCAGAAATAGAAGAACCAAGGGAGCAAGAAAGCCTGTGATACTGAAGAATGTTGAAATTCACAGGAATAGTGAAATCTTTGTTTTTCCATTTCTCTCCTTTCTCCAAAGTCAGACAAAAAACAAACAAACAAACAAAAAACCCCTTCTGTGTTTGTGAAAGGCTGCTTACCCTACTAATTTATTAATCACCAAGTCTGGAGATCTTTCCTGCTTCTTTGTGCTTTCCAGGGTGTAAACATCTGTGTATCTAGCAGATACCAGAATAGCAGGATTTAGTTAAAGTATTCTAGAACTTTATAGGTAAATTTAGATTAGTTTCTTCATAATGCTATGATGCAGTTCAAAAAGCTAAGGCTAGAAATGATGAGCAAGTAGTAAAAATTTCCACTAACTGCCCAATATTGAGAAAGATTTGTATCATTTTTACATTCGTGAATCTTAAGTTATCACAAAGAAGAAATAATTGCATTATAATCTTAGCTCTTACATTTAGGAAATAACCTTGCAACAAAAGAGAAGGAAGCAGTAAAGATTTTGTGAAGCAGGTACGATTTAACTATAGAATTTCTGGAAAATAGATTAGTTTATACATATGCACACACACTGTATGTATACACACTATATTTATATAAAGGCTTTTTTTTTCCAACTCCAGAGTATAATGTAGCAAGAATATAATGCTAACTAACATCCTGGGCATTATAAAATTTGGAATCTGCTTGCCACTGCATAATTTCACACAGCAAGGGGAAATCGGGAGGGATTAGATCAGTCCCTTAAACTTAGACTTGAAAGGTTGTTACGAAGGTCCCCTGTTAGCCAGCCTTTCCATATCCTTTTCCTATGGGAGATAGCTGTAGGCAAAACCCACCTGGCTACCTTCCTTTCACAAGTCTGTAGACTTTTTGAAGTGTTCACATAAAGTGTCACATGGTAAGGAAGCAAAGTGTTATGTATCAGGAGCTGCTGTTCTTTGGTTTTGGTTGTTCATAAGAAAACAGGGTAAAAAGCCCTCCAAACAAACAACCCTTCCATTCATTGAAAGTTTCCTGGTAGCATGCTGGATCTGCTGGTTTTCTGTTCTCAACAAGCATTCTCTTACCTGTTATTTGAGCTGCATAAAAACGATCTTTTTATTATTATTATTATTATTTTTAAAAAACTCATCTAAAGTTATTAGTACCTGCAAGTATTTATAGTATCTGCTATCCTTTAGACTTTCATGTCATCTTAGTAATAAGGAATCGGCAATCAAGACCTGCTGGGTGAGGTATAAACTTAAGAGTTTTTCCTAGTTGTATATTATCAGGGATGTCTGCTGTATTTTATAAGGAGCTAAACAAGGAGGCAAAGAGAATTTCTTCCTTCAGGAGAATAGCCCACAGGCTAATATCAGCCCCATGTGTAGGTAAAAATGTGCCCACCATGGCAGAACCCTATTTACTCACTGGTTGATTTGTTTCTCCATTAGGCAGAATACTGAGTCACAGAGTAACCTCTAAATGGTTTCAACCGAAACACCACATATCTTGCTAAAACAAACAGATTATATGCCCTGATAGCATTAGTTGTACTTTTTGGCTGTCAGATCTGCAGAAATAGTCTTAAAAATCTGCAGTTTTGTTTTGCTTTTGGAAATGAGCAATTCTTCTGCTGGTTGTCCTATAAAATTGCCATGAGAAAACTACATGAGAACAGGAAAATAACTTAAATTTTATATGCATGTAATATTCAGAGGGTCTAGTTTCATCAAATAGCTTCACGTAAAATCTATTTTTTCCCCAATATCCATGACAAAGGCAGTAAAATAGTGAAGTCTGTTCTTCATCATATTTTATAGTGCACTCATCACCATGCTATTGATGATGCACTCAGCTAGATAATCAGTGTATTAGAAAATTAATTCAGGCAGAGCACTGGTTCAACAGTGCCTTGCTCCTTACATATGCATTTGGTCTGATTACTGAATTTTCAGAAGCAAATGGATTACTGTCTTCTTGTGGACAGCAGGAGTTTGTAGAACATGAATATCGTTATATATTTGCAATCTGTGTGGCATTGCAATTCTGCTTTAAAATGATGGAATTACATTGGACAACTTAAGCTGTTATGCAGAAAATCAAATTGATAAAGGAGACGGTTCTGCTCTGTAGTTGCTGTGTTATTTCAGCTATTCTCTGTGAGAGATGATTTTATTTTGAAACTTTGCAAATCTTCTGCACTTGATTATTGTATTGCTGCAGTACAAAGACATCCCAGGCTAAGATCTGGCCTGGCCTCCTTGTGTATAGCAAACATAATAATAGGCATTTTCCTCTACAGGGATCAAGGTGTGTAAGCAAGCATTATCCCTGGTTTACTGAGAGCTGGAGGTGCAGGGATCTGTCTGATAATTGTTCACAGTTTCAATGGAAGTCTAACATACAACTAGAAAGGGCACCTGGGTTTTCTGTCATTGTCTTGTTCTATATTGACATAATGTTATTTTTTTTTTGGTGCATCATTTTGCAGTGATGCTGTTCCAGCTTCTGCAGTTCCCTTGTTCTGTCTGTGTCTCAGGAAATCTCCAGCCTTGCTCTTTTTCTCTTGTAGCACTGGACTAGCCTAACAGTTTAAAGTCTGTGATAGCAGACTGGGAAGCAGGAGAAAGGGTCTCTGACGGTAAGATGCATATCTTGGGCCATGAGGTAACATATGTGGATGAGTCTTTGTTGGTTACTGGTTCTGCTGAGTCTTTTATGAACAAGACTGAAGCATTGGCCTTCTGTTTCCTTGCCTTTTTTTTTATTATTATTATTATTTTTTATTTTTATTTTTTTTTTGTTTCACTGAACTAAGTAGAATCCATCCATCCTTTGGGATTCAGCTTTCAAATAAGCACTTACTTGTCTTAATGGTGGCAACAAAAAGTAAAATGTTTCTCACAAATCCTAAAACAGCACTTAAATATTTCTGCTGAAAGTAATATTTTGCGTTTCAGTTCCGACACTTTCATATACAGTCTGTTGTATGAATACTGAGTGTTCTCCACCATTTCTGATTCTATTCTTGTTTGCCTGGGTGATATGATCCCAAAAAATTGCAATCAGCAACATTTCATCCTTAAGATAAATAAGTTTATTGCAGGAGTGTACAGAGAATGATATCCTGGGGATATCATTTATTAATATATTATACATTTATTAATAAAATGCTCACTGATACTTTTTTTACACTTTTCACTTCACTTGAACTGATGCAGACTAGTATTTGCTAGCAGGTGATGGACACATTTAGGCATATTGGGAATGTATTTTTAAGGGTAGTGGAGTGACATTTTCTTTACTATTCATCCACTCCCCAGCATGGACTGCACATAAAAATAGTGCTCTTGCACGCTTTCAAGGAAACCTTGTCCCACACTGTAGCTTTGTTTTGGCTGTGCATTGTGGCACTTCCTTTATATTGTCTCTTATTGTGCCCTTCAGCATTGTCACTCATTCTTACCATGTTAATTACCTCTATGAGATCCCTCTAGCTTTTCTTAAGAACACAAGTAATTTTCAATGCATTAAAATGACTTCCATCTTGTGTGCATATATTAAAAATGAATACACTTGACCCAGGAATTAATCAACAAAGAAGTGTGGAACAGTGAAGTTTAATAGCTTTTATTTTCAAGGCCAGATTGAGTGTTTTGCTTACAGTGAAATATTTTGTAAAGCCATAGTACTGCCATAGATATTGAAGGGTGTTTTCTCTTGATGGAAATGTAACAGTTTAGACTGTTTTTTTTTTTTTTTTTTTTTTTTTTCCCCAAATGTTGTGCTTTGCTTTACACAGGAATTCAGGTTAGCCCTGTTAGCCCTATGACTGTATATTACTGGAGCTCAGAGCAGATCATCATAGATATCCTGTCTGAGCCCCTAAATTGTATGTTTGTGTAACTACTGAAATTGGTGAGTCTACACGTGAAGTCAGTACTTCTTGGTGAGATTTCAAATGATACATGGAGATTAGGTCCCCTCTCTCTGGGTTGTAAACATTGGAAAGACACCTCAGGTTCTCCTTAACACGGAGTCTTTCAAGGCACCTTCGTATGTGATACAGGACCCCTGCTTCTGCGCTCCCCTGTGAGAGGTTGGGACTCCTCCAGAAACATTTTTATTCCGTGATGTGAGTGACTGAGAAAAGCCTCTTGCTGCCCTCTTTCTGTAGGGCCTCCCTAAGGTGGCTCTCCTCACTAGGCCCGTGGGTTTGGGCTCCTTCCTGGGCCTGCCCTGCCTCCGCCCCCACGCTTTGGAGTCACCTGCCATTTCCTTGCGACATCAGCAGGAACTGATCTGCATCCTCTCTCCTTTCCTTTGAAGAAATCCCACCCTTGGGATAAATGTAAGGATATAGGAATTACTACCTGGTACAATCAAATCCTTCCCAGTCGGTGTTGTAGCATCTACAAAAGTCTGTACTCAAACACCGTCCTGTCTATGGTGCATTGATATATTGACTCTAAACTGTGGGAATGCATCTAAAGTATCTATGTAAAAAAAAAACAATGTAAATCAGGTGTTGCTGCTGTATCTTTCTAAAGTGATAAGGCAACAAGGGTACTTTTCTTGTTGCACACTGGACTTAAATGTTTAAATTACACTCCTTTAATTGGTTTGCTGTGTAATATGGCACTGAGAAAGCTGACAAAAGGGTTATACAGTGGTCTTGTTTCCAGGCTCTGACATAAATGGTGCCTGTTAGAATATGTTACAGCAAAGAGATTCTCTGGTTGATAGGGAAGTACAGGAAGCAAGAATTAGATCATTTCTTGAAGCTGCCATAAATTGCACTAGGGACAGAGGAGGTGGTATATAGGGAACATGCAGCTATTTGATGTAATTTTACCTTTCACAGAACCCCATCCATCCCCTACCTACCTCCGCTAACTGATTGAAGTGAGAGGGAGTTTTGTAAATTACAGTTTACAAAAGGCAAGTGAGATTTGGGCCAAATCTGGACCAATTTTTGCCCTTTTAAATGTATCCTATTTTAAGCATTCAGCTGCTTCGAACATACTTGTCATGGGAGACTGCAAGCACAGTAACTGAAAATCATCCTATTTGTTTCCATTTCCGAGTCTCAGCAGCAACATTTCCCTTGATTCTCTCATGCCCACAAGGTGCCGCATTCTGGAAGGATAATTTTGTGGCATCTACCAGGAGACACATATGCTATTGCTTCCAATCTCTCATCTAAAATCACTGACTGACAGGTCTGACAGAAACAAATAGCAGGTGGGTTGATAGATATTGCATTTGGATTTGCTTTAAAGTAGTATTTTATCTCCCCTTCTCCTCCTCTTTTTTTTTTTTTTTTTTTTCTTTGCCCGCCCCCCCCCCCCGGGGTTTTTTTTTTTTTTTTTTTTTTTTTCTGGTTCAGCACCGTTATGATCACAACTTCCACTTTGCTTAGTATGTAGTTATGGGTCACTATACTAATATTATCACAGCTGGGTATATATTTTCATGTTACTTCCGGTGAAATAACTTGTGCTCTTGCTTTTCTTTTATGCCTCTGAGTCACATTCCTTTAATTCCTTTACAAAGAAATGTTTTTCATTTTTCTTTCCTTTATAGATTTGCAGGATAGACCAGCAGCATGCCAAAGGATTCTAGATCTCTCGCTATTTTAATTCTCTTCTCAGTAGGTGCACTTTTGTGGATGCCAATAGATCCCATCTGTGCCCTGGCTGAAATATTACAAATGACGCAAGTGAAGACTATGTGTTAGCAAAAATTCCTGTGGAAATTTGGGAAGATGTGCTTCTATTGTCCAGTGTGTTCCCATTCCACCCCAAGAAAAGGGGCAGCTAGGCAGTCCACAAAGATCCTTGGCTTTAGAATTTTCCCCCTCTGTGCTTTTAGATTTGGGAAGGATTTCACAATTGTTAATATTTGTCCACTTTTATGCTTCCAATCACAGGAAAGTTTGCTATGGACCTAGTAGCCTTATACCTAAAAGGAACATTTTCTTCCATTTATTTGCTGATGTCATTGATTAATGAATTGATTTATGCAATTGTATTAGAGATACTTCATGTTGAAATGAAACTCTAGAGGTAAATGTGAGGCAGAAATCAGTTATTCTGAACTAGGTCAAGGAAATAGAACTTTTCTATGTACAATTGCCAAAATCCATCTGAAATTGTAAAAAGACACTTAGCATAAAAGAATTAATAAGACCTAGTAGTAATATTAAGTAACTACATAGCACTTTTTAGCAAAAGCTGGTGAAAGACTTAACCTGGCATTAAGGATTAGTTTCTCTGCTTTGCAGAAGGAGGAATTGAGGCAGAGAGTGTTTAACTGGTTTCTTCAAGATGACAAAATAAATCAATGACAAAAATTGAATGCAAGTGTCATCTGACACAGAGGCTTGGCTCTATGTTATTGGGATTTCTAACAGTGGAAATCTGCCATGGAATGAAAATGAAATCCTGTAATTTTATGATGCTTGGAAGTAATCATAGGATTAGTACCTTAGTGAGAGAAAGAAAGGAAATGGAATATGCATCGTTGAGATGGTACAAGAGGCTTCTTTTCACTCTGAGCTTATTATGTATTTGTGGAGATGTTGCAGTTTTGGGATGTGTGCCCATTTGGAAGTTTGCATGTAGGTTATGTCATGTCTTGTTCCTCCTTGTCACTCCTTCAGCAGAAGCCAGGAGATGCATGAGGATCCTGCTAGTGAGTTGTTTCAGTTCAAATTGCCACTAAAGAGGAAGCTACTCTAATGTATTTTTCCTTGGTATTACTCTAATAGCATCCTTTCTTCTCCAAATATATGAAACGTTTATTTCAGAAAGAGACTTTTTTTTTTTTTTTTTTTTTTTTTTTTTTCCTATAAATTCAACAGTGCCAAATGTACCATGTGTAACAGTACAAGCATTCATCATCATCATCAGTATGAATCCATGGATCTCAGCTTAGTGGGAGAAATGGGCTTCAACTGTGATACAAAGTAGTGTGGTTTGTAGCCTCTTGGACTCAGTATACAAACACCTTGGCACTGTCCATTCCCTGTGGCAGAGGGGAGGCTGCAGAAGAAGCTCTTGGAATAGGATTATCTTAGGGAGCCTTGACAGTTTGGTTCTGCTTTCTTTCTCCTTTGCTTCTGTTCTGGTTGGAAGGCCTGGCATGCCTTTGCTTTTTCACTTTTATGAATCATTCAGTACTCAAAATATTAGAAGTTCAGGTCAAAAATTTAGAGGTGAGAGGTTGTGAAGATTCAGCAATGGGTTTATGCTGTCCTGTCAAAATTAGATGGTGGGTAGGTGAAGAGGAAGAAAAACCCACCTAAACACTTTCATTGAGAATGGAAAATCTGCTGAAGTGGGGAGGTCTGGATGCCCTATAGCAGGTTCCTTGTCAGCCTTTGTGCCTTGAGGAGGGAATTAGGCTAGGGGATGGACAGGTCTGCGTGTGGTACGGTAAGGGCTGACTGTAACTGGGAAGAAAGGAAGACTGGAGGTTTGTTGATGGGGTAAGGAAGAAAGAAGTACAAAGTCTAGTTAAGGATCAAACTTAATATATTTATCCAAACCTCTGAATCTGCTGAGAGTTCACCAACAGTTCATGTGTCAGCATCTGTCTAAATCTCTTTCTAGGAGTTTTTACTGCTTTATAGAAGTTATGTTAATAAACATGGCAATGCTTAACCCTGTGAGTATTTGTAAGGAAGAAAAAATTAGTCAGGAAAGAAGCTGTGGGAATCTGTGGCAATTTCTGTTACAGAGTCAAAAGAAAAAGGGTGTTTCACTGCCTTGGTTGCTGTGAGACTCCCAGGAGGAATTGCTCCATCATTAGTGACCTACTTGCAAAAATCTGACACAGGAGATAATGGACATTTGTTTATTCATTTTATAGAATGATATTTTGCTTTATGTCATTTATAAAAATGTCTATTAAAGTGTAAATGGATTTGTGAATGAAGCTTCTGTAATTTGAATACAGCCGTTACTCTAAATTGTTGTCATTAACTTATCACCTGTATTGGTTGACTCGACAGACAGGTGAAGGGTAAGATGGACATAATGAGAGAGACCTACTAAATACTTTGTCCCTTGTAAGTGGTTCCTACAGCTGGGGTTGAAAAGCACATTGAACGTTACCTCTGCTCTACCTTCTGAAATTACAGGGGGCAAATATCTAACTATTTGTGTCTTGCCCAAGCAAAGTACTTTAGTTCACATTTAATGCTGAATACAGAGCAATACAGAATTGGCTTGATTCACACCAGGTTGTGTAGTACCTTACTGGCCAGAGGGTTTCTGTATTGTGTGATATTTAAGGCTTTTCCATGGTGAATGACATTAAAACATGTCCGTAGAAATAATTTTCAAATATATGTATATATATATATATATATAAATGCTAATATTATTATTTAGGCTACAAAGAGATTCTGGAAATCTTGTTTGAAGGATTATTTCCAGGAACTTTGTTCTCAAGATGTGGGGGAGATCAATAATAATGAAAAAAGCAAGCAAGCAAGAAAGGGAAATAAAGAAAGAAAGGAAGGAAGGAAAGGAAGGAAGAAAGAAAGAAAAAGAAAGAAAAATACTCTGCATTGTCATTAGACTGTACTTGTGTGTATGTATACGTTCAAATGTGACTTAGCTTAGGATATCCTCAGCTAAAAATTACTAGGTCTTTTAAAAAATATTTGTGCTCAGAGTCTATTTTAGTGTCCTCTTTCAGCACCAAAAATAAAAGCTGATGCTGACAAGTTCAGAGGATAACAAGGATTCAGGATCATAAACCATTGGATTCAAAGCTGAAATAAAACTTCAAACCAGAAACTGCAACATAAAATAGTTAATTATTTTTAAAATATTTCAGACTAGCATAAAACACTATAGAAGTTCTCTGAAACAGTATAGGATTTTTTCTTTCTTTGCTAACAAATGTTTATATTTAGTTGCTTTGGCATTTTTGCAGGGCAGTTTGGGGCTATCTTATTAAATAAGATTGCAGTCAATTATCTGCTTTATTGAGTATTTGTTTTCATTTGAGTGATCTTTGTACAGCTTGCTGGGTAATTTTTATGTGGTGAGGAAACTCATTAGAGCTCTTACTATACCTGCTTGCTACAGTCTTACTCTTCTGAAACTGAAATATCCAACTAACGTGATCTGAATTTGATTGGAACTGTAAACCAGTGCAGCTACCTTTGCTTCATTAAAATGTAGAAAAGCATGTGCTTGTTTTCATTATAATTTATAATTACTTTTTTTTTTTTTTTTTTTTTTTTTTTTTTTTTTTTTTGTGCTTGATGCAAATTGGAACTGGCCTTTATTCTGACATAGAAGATGCAGCATCAAATCAACAACTTTATTTTATCACATGAAGCAGATGGTGAAGATCACAGAGATTTCCAAGAAAAGACAATGTAATTTCACTGCTAAATTACCCTTGCTGAAGGGCCTTACCTCCAGGAGTTGATAGGGAATACAACTTTATGGTGTATTTCTTTCTTCAATGAGACTAGGCTTAGCTCACCAGAGACTAGGAATCTTGTTTCATTTTGTTGTTTAAAGTGCCAAAACCAGGCCAGGCTGGAGCTAAGTGGGGATTTCATAGCTGATTTTAGTGGGCCTTCATTCACTAAATGATCTGTGTGATTTATTGCTGTGCATGAAATATGTGAAGAAATAATCAGGTGCAAAATTCCTGAGCTATGGAAGCCAGTGACAAAGCTTCCCCCGACACACTAAGGATCATTCAGCTCTCTGAATGATCAGTAGCTGGTTTTGCTCAGGGACAAGCAAGAAAGCAGAATGCATATACCCAGGCTTCAGTGACATCAGAGTTTAAGCCTGACTTGCTGTGAAGTGCCTAGAGTCCTGACCTCAGTGAAAATGGAGTTTTCAGCATGTCTTTTGGAACTTTCAGAAGAACACACTCTGATGGTATCTGGATATAGGCAGGTTTTCATACTGTTCCCCAAGTCACCTGAAAAAGTTAAAAAAAGATAAATGTTTAGACATAAACATCCTGGGACAGTGAGAACTACACAGTGTACAATGATTGATAATAGAAGTACATTCTAGAGGCTCACAGAAAGCCAACTTGATCCTAGGAAAACAAACAAACAAACAAACCACCTGAATTGCTTTTTAAGGAGAGGGCCCAAATATTACAAGTCCTTCACTGCTGCATGTTCTGGGAATGAAACTCTCTGGAGGACACGCAGACAAAAAACATGAAGCAGAAAGTAAAAATGCACTTCTTTCCCACAATCATGTTCTGCAAAAGAATGAATTGAGAGCCAAGGGGGCACCTGGCCACAAGGTGTTTTCTCATAAGTACCCACCTGTCTGGTGGGTTTGTCAATAATTGGCAGAAAGCTGTCAAAAACTGACAAGAAACTTGGAGATGCCACATCATGCAGTGAGGGCTGCCTGTATGCATCTGACTAGAGTACTGTTTACAGCTGAATGTCTGCAAATAATTATCCTGAGGAAAGGCCAGGTTGATTTAAAAACCTGTTGGACTCTTCTTACAGATTGCCACTTGTGGTTTGTGATGCATAGTGGCTAATTGAAGTATCATGCCATTTTCCATAAACCAGAAGCAGTATTTGCTCATGCAAATATAAAAATATGAAAGCACAGAACTTCTCAGGGGCGGTTTGTGTGTTGGTGGCTCGGTTTTTGACGCTGTTCCAGCTGCACGTTTTAATCAGAAACCCGCTGGGGCTCCTGCTGGTTCTCCTGCCCGACCTCCTCAGCAGGCCTCCTGTCACCACTGCAGAGCAGAGGAGTCCAAGTTTCCAGGTCAGTGATGCTCGGTGGTTTATCCATCACTTTGATATCAATAGGTTGTAATAAGCTGCCACAAAGTTTTAGATTGTTTTAATTGAGGCTTTCTGCTTTATACATTGTTTTTTGAAACAGAGGGAAAGTTGGGTTTTTGTTACACCTAATTATAATCAGCAGTGGTGTTTAGAAGTCTGTTGGGGAGCTTTCTACATTTGCATAAGTGCAACACCTCTATGTAAATTTGTTTTCCTCATTTAGCCAGTGTGGCCAGGACTTTCCAAACTTAGTTTGAATTTCTCCAACTTGTTAATTTTGACGCCTAAATTGGGAGTATCATACCTATCTCGTTAAGTTCCCTGGTTCCTAGAGATGTTCAGATAGCATGTGAATTTCCTTCTGTATCTGAATCCCTTTCCAATTAGCAGAAGAGGAGCCTGGAATGAGATTAAGTGACAGAAGTTAGGAGACATGGATCTGTATCTGTGTACCTAAAATCAATTTCTTGTGTTTGGCTTCAATACCTGATTTGTTAGCTTGATTTTCCACTCTGCTGAGCACTCAGTGATTCATCAGGGTCTTATTTTTCTATTCTGACTAAATCGGACAGATATTTTCATTTAGTTGCTTTGATATTTCTGTAGCAAAGTCATGAAGAATGGATGGCAGAAATACTACTGTTGCAAATCAGGACACCGACCTCTGTTTAAATGGTTTTAGAACCTTAGCTTTAGTCATGTAGCCTGGAAAATCTCTGATAAAGTTGCAGTTTGTGTAAAGTGTGTGTAAAGAGGATCGTATTATGTACAGGTGTGTGAGTATACGATCACATCAAATTGAGCCATAGTTTCTTTAACTATTTCTTTCAGTGCTAGGATTTCATTAAATGACGTGTGAAGTTGTTCTTAAAAATTATTTCCACCTTTTTCCTGACTTTACATGATGGAAATGAAAAGATAGCTTGCAGACGTGTCTAATACACAAGTATTTTCTTTAGCCTTTGTTCACCTATGAGGGTAACAGGGTTGCACCTTTCCTTACAAGAGCCCAGGCCACTTACTGCATTAATTTGGAAACAAGAAGTGGTCAACTACATGACTGTTGTTGGGACTGCTATCAAACATGCTTGTGAGCATGCAGTGTCCTTAAATAATATGTAAAGTTTTATGGGATATGGGACTCGTTTAACACTTCTAAAGTTAAGGGATTTTTTTCTATTGACTGCACTGCACCCTATTCCAGTGACTGGAGGATAGTGAATCTAAAGTGATGAAAGAGTATGAGCAAGTCTGTCATAAGACAGTCCAAAGTACAGGTAGAGTCATTATCCCACTCCCTTTCATCACGAGCGGTTTGCAGTGAGCAATCTTTTGATGGAACGGGATATCTGAATTGTAAAAAAGAAAGGCTGCAGTTCTCTGCAAGTTGCTCCCAGATATGTTTGCATGGCTTCAAGAGTTCTATTTGAAGATGAAATTGAATCTTTGCAGAAACTCAAGGGAAGTTTAGTGTTGAATTCAGTGGCTTCAGAAGTTTATAATCCATTCTTTGACTTTTATAATGGCTACTTAGTGTATCACTGATTTTGATGAAACTAATGATAGACCAGAATTCTAACAACTATGTAAGCTATTTGCATTAATATGCTCTTTTCTTTCTTTCTTATGAATGAAAGTGATTAAGTCAACCATTTTTAAATGACTGTAGCTACGGAGTCACCACAGTTAGCTCCCAGGTTGCATGCTATAGACTTAAAATGTCTTGTTAGAAAAAAATGAAAAAAACAACCACTCCAATTTCTTAAAAATTTAATGCATTGCACTGTAACCAAGTCCAACTAGATGTACATTCATGGGATAATTTCAACAATAGGTACCATCTGCTTAATGTGTTCATAAAACCAAATATTAATTTCCTGGTAAATCAGTTGCAAACCAGAAAGCATTATTATTATTGCAATAAGTTTTTGCATAAGATAAATGTCTCACTGATTCAGAAGGTTAAAGTTTAGAATAAGAGCTGGCATTTACTTTTCTCTGCAATTTGGCTAAAATTAAATTGCCTGAACATGAATCCAAGTCATATTTTATCTTTCATTAAAACAGAAAAGACCTGGAAACAATCTGTAGACCACCAGGATGTCTGAAAGTTATTTTCCAGCTATCAAAATAAACTAGCCTTGAATTTATTCACCATCTGTCAGTCTTCTCTTCCTACCAAGGAGCTGAATTTTCAGACAGGTTACTTGCAATGGTAAAGAACAGCTGTAAGAAGCTAGAATACCAAGATTGCTCTAATTATATTAAGAGACAGAGCAGCTTTTGGAAATTTGCAGTAGTTTAGTTGCAGTATCCAGGGAGGGATTTAATGTTTTCAGTATTGTGAAGAATGCACACATTTCCTACTGCGTCTGAACCTCATTTGGAGGGGATGTAAATTAGCAGAGTGACTTTCACTTGCTTAATTGTCCTCTGCATCAGAATCTGTGTACGGGGGTGGAACGAGTACCAGTGAAGCAAGAGACAATATTAATCTTATTAAGGAAACTTTCAGTGGCAGACAAATATTGCTTTGCCTTCATAACCTTTGGGGCCCTACTGACTGTTGCTGTCTTAGCAGCAGTATGGTATTCGGTTTGAGAAAGTCAATCAGAAGGTGATTTTTAGTGCATGAATGGAATGATGGTGATTGTTTGCAAGTGGGTGTGCCATGCCACACGTGTATCCAAAGAGGCTTGGGTTTACAAGCAAGTTCTCTCTCATTCCCTTCAGGACACATCCATAACAAGATTAAGGTCACCTCTACTGCAGAGAGGGATGTAATCAACCAGTTTGAATTCTGAGGTTCTTTTTCACTTATAATTATTGTAAAGATATGTCAACATTAATGCACTCGGTAGCATAATGGTAACTGCAAAAAACATAATGGTAACTGCATTTGAAAGAGCCCAAATCTTATTTTGACTGTCTGGGATTGTTATTGACACAGAGAGCTGGTTCAAAATGGGCTTCTCAATAAACAAAGAGAAAGCTGGAGACTCAACAAAAAAGGCCTCTACCTCAAAATGGATTTGTACCTGTATCCCGTAAAGGATTTGACTTCAGCATAATAACAAATTAAAATAACAAATTAATGAGCCAAAAGACTGAGACCAAAACTGTATGACCTTGAACTCTAAGAATTGCTGGTCGGATCTCCTTGGAAACCATTAGAAGTGTAAATGGAAAGCCCATCCCTGTACTGCACACTTATGTAGCAAACTGAAGAGAATTGCTTTCCAGAATAGTAAAGGAATTATTTGAACAGCTCAAAGATAAATGATTCCTTTTTTTTTTTTTTTTTTTTTTTTTTTTTTTTTTTTTTTTAAGTCTTTCATCTTAGTTCTTTTATTTGAGCAAAAGCAGCCTATGACATGCAGGAAACTACTTACAGACTTCACTGCTCACCATACTAGAACATGGAAGGAAAAAAGGAGATGTGGAGTATGAAGCCATGATGTCTGACTTACAAAAAGACCAGATTGTGCACCAGATTTATGAAACAATGCAAATAAGTTCCTTGCAATGAAATTGGAAGGATATGCCATATTTTTTGTAATATTTTTAAGTATGCCGTTTTCCAAAGCTGTGCCACATGTCTATCAGTTCTAGAGCTTCAAGTCCTGTGTAGGTGAAAACATGTATGAGGAAAGGCTGGATGGCTGGTAAATAACGTTTTCATAAATTCATTTGTGCTGCTGTTACTTGTACTTCTACTATACAAGTTGTACTGCTTGCACCAGAGGAATCCTGTCAGTATGCAGGCACACAGGCTGAAGAACTGTTTGCCTGGTATTTTATAAAAATCTAAGGAGACAAGTCATTATTTGTACATTAGAAATATGTCTCTGTTCTTTTGTCCCCTTGGTATCACTACTTGGCATGGAAATTCTGACCCTATTAACACTGACTGAGTCTGAGGTTTATTTTTGGAAGCTTTTAAAAAACATCTGGGGAATATCTTTCACTTTTAGTCATATACTGTGTCTTCTTTTTCAAGTCTTAAAGGTAAAAAAAAATCCCAGGGCTCTGCTTGGCCTTATGTGACTTCTGTATTAAAGTATCTGTGTTCCTAATCTTATCTAGTTTTTGTGGGAGATAAAAATGGCCAAGTGATTTTGATAGATTTCAAAACCTTGGTTCATATCCCGCTTCCTCTTAAACTTACCTATTTCAATTCACAATTTTGCAGGCTTCTCTGGAAAATTAAAAATATATCCTCGGCCTTCATGCTGCGTGCAGTATTTCATTGCAAATATGATGCTATGTCTAGCTTACTGCTGAGTCTTCAAGTGTTTTTATTGTGTATGGCTTTGGGGCAAGACTATCTGAATTTTGGAATATTATACAACAGAAGTGCACATTAAAATACAGGAAGTCTGTGCTAATCCAAAAGATCTTTGCTCCTTCTTAGAATTTCCATCAGGAAAGATAGAAATTGTTGTTTTACAAACAGGCCCTTTCTTCCTGGAGTGTTATACCCACAATTCAAGTTCATCCTTTCAGCTGCCCTCAAACTCCATCCATACTTGCATCTCTTTTATTATATATTTTTTAAATGTTTATAGAAAATAAACAAATTAGATCAATTCACATTCTGTGGTTGGGCTGGGTGTCAGGCTGCTGTATGTTCTCAGCTCCCATTCTAGTTCCCTCCTTTCATGAGTGTTGATTATAAACTGGTAGGTAAAAGTGAGTAAAGAGCTCCAGTTTGTTCAGTAGTGTGGGACCATTCCCTGGTCACTGTCATGACCACTGCCCATCTAGACAGGCTGAGAAGGCCATGAAAGCATTGCTAGACTACTGCCCACACAAGTCTTCTTGAAGTATTAAAAAAAATAAGCTTTTTTTTTTTTTTTTTTTTTTGCCTATAACCAAAGTGCAGAAATCTTACTGCAAGAAAGACTCATCTCACAGTATTATGATCTGGCTTATGCTAATCCTAGCAATTTGAATAACCCTTGGATTTATTGTCTAATTGTGTGGGGCTTACCTATTATTAATTCATAAATTTTCTTGGATATATTTTTAGCAAAACTATTAAATGGGAATTTTTCTAGCTAAAAAGAAATAAATAGAACACCATAATCTCAAAGGAGCAGAGCTTCTTGAGCCAGCTTGCTGGGAAGCAGCTGAGCAGTAGCCAAAATTAATTTGTTCTTTAGATCTTGCTCCTCTGAGATTCCCTATCACTCAAGATTACGTTGGTGATATTTGTTATCTTTTAACACACCTACAACAACTGCAAGTGGGATTTTCTGAGGTGATAAAAGAAGGTAAATGCTGAAACCCTACTAATTTGAAAAAGGTGTTATGGAAATCCAAGTGATTTTTTTTCAGGAAAAAAAGAAAAAGAAAAAAAAGCTCTTTAAGAAAACTGTCCAGATATGCTGAAGCCTCTTAAGCTGTTGCTCATTTTTTTGTCCATTAAAATAATAGTGAAAATCAAAATGTTTCAGTTCAATTTTGTCAAAATGAGACATACCCGCTTTAGTTTCAGAACTCATCTTCATAAGAAATTGTTTAAATTTACTTTTTAAAGCAGAATAGAACCTGAGAGTAAAATCCAATATCTCTTTTTATTTTTAACAATTGTTTCTTCAAAGTGTCTTGTGGAATCAGACAGAAACCTACCCAAAACAGTCATTAATGCGTCTCACAAAACCTGTGCCTAAGTCTTTTAGCCTCATTGCTAATGTTCCTGGCCAATAGTAAGTGCTTTTGCTGGGAATAAAGTAACCATGTAGGGAATAATGTTGATTTATTTTTTCTTAGCATCATTTCACAGGAGGAAATGAAGAGAAAATGGTGCATATACAGAGATTTCCACAGTACTGCTGTCAAGATCAAAAGACCAGAATTAAAGACCATGTGGATGACAGTGAAAAACAATTTATTAATGTTATCTGCATTACAATGTATAAGAGAACTTTTGGCAATTAAGTAGAATTTATGGGACTGAAAATAAGTGAACCAAGATCAGGCAATAATTCATACTTGGACCAATAGCTTAAGACCTGATTATCAACCATGAAATAGTTAAATCCAGATTTTGAACTTTGGTCCCTCTCAAATATGTTACTTGATTTTCTGGAATGCAGAAGACTTGTAGCTAAAAGTTGGCTCATGTATCTTTTGTTTTTTCATCCAATTAAGAATATTTGTAGTCTGCATCTGAAATCATTACTTGTTAGCTTTAATATTCACACAGTTAAATAAGACAAGATATCATAGTATAAAGATAGATTTGCAATGTCAATATCTCAAATTTCAAGGACACAAGTCTGTGACATTTGACTGTTTGCACTTGGTATTTGCACATTTTAACATTTTTATTTTGTGAAGACTTTTGTGAAACATATATATCCCACTGTTAAGCAAACATTAAAAAATTGAATTCATTTTCAACTCATATGGTTTATTTATGACTTTAGAGAACCATGCCATTCTCTACCCTAATGTTCAAACAATGTTTATTAGCAGTAGATATATAAGTGATATTTTTGTGTTCATTTTTGATTTATTTTTCTCTTTGTTCATTAGGAAGAATTCTTTATGAATTAGTAATGTTGCCAAGTCCAAGCCATCCAGAGACTTGCCTTCTAAAGGATTGGCCTTGTGGACAGCTGATGCACATATGGTAAAAACGCTTGAGTGCTCCTTCTGTTTTCCAGTTTGGAGACCCAGCTCTGAGCACGGTGGCAAGAAAGAACAATTGCCAGATAAAGCTTGTCTAGCAAATCAGTGCTCAGTCAGATGAAAGCAAGACAGATTTCCTTAATGTTCTGAATGGATAGCTTATTTGATCATGTTGTCCAGCCCAAATTTACTGCACCCTTTATCTGACAGAGTTTATTGCAGATTCCCTATCATCCCTTTCAAGAAAGTGTTTCTAATGACTGCACTTTTTTTTTTTTTTTTTTTTTTTTTTTTTTTTTTTTTTTTTTTTTTTTCACTTGGGTCACACAGGACCCCAGCCACCCTCCAGGTAAATTGCGATTGGATGATATAATTTGCAATTGGATCTGACCGCTGAAACTTTTCTTATTTGACACTAATAGTCCTAAATATCACAAGTAATCATTCTTGATGGAATATTCCATGACCTGGAAGCTGAAAAAAAAAAGGCTAGATCTTGGTCCACAGTCTGAGATTTATTCTGAGCTGAGCCAGATAGGTTACTATGAATTTATTTTGTGGAGAATTCTGATTTCTTGGTTCACATTGAACTGTGGGTGAAATTCTTTCCATGAAGTACATTATTACTCCCTCAATGCTAAGGTTTTAGATGAGTGTATTGAGAAACCTAGTCAGGATGGGAAGGATGCTGCTCAGAAACAAATTTGTTCCTTCAATCAGAACAGATTGGCCAGCTAAAATGATTGCACCTCCTTGACTGAATGGGAAAAGTCTCATATTGCTTCATGGCTTTAAGTTTTACAGGAAGGTGGTCTAAATCAAGGGTATCATAAAGTTTCTACTAAGCTTTTGTTAATGAGAATTTTTTAAAAGAGAATAACCTTTTTGGTCTATTTATGCTTTATTGGATCCTATACAAATACAAAATAATTGGCAGTCACTTTTTCAGAGGAAGAAATAGTTAATTTTCTTGTTTGTTTCTTCTCACAAATGTTTTTTTCTTTGGTCTTCCTGCTCAGTCAGTTGGCCTAAGATCAAGAACTGTGTGTGGAAGACATTTTTTAAACTGGGCCTTTCATAAAAAATGTCTTAAGGAGGAAATAAGGTTCCAGCTTACAACTTGCACTAAACATTATAGTTACAATCCAGAGGAGAGATTTAGTGATGGCACTTGTTGATTGCAGTCTTCATATGTCTTCTTTCTACTCTGAGGCACTTTCAGATTTGTCTCAAACAGTATTCCCTGTTTGTCTTTCCCTTCACACAGTGGTGCTCCCTGTTAAGCTTCTGTGAGGAACTGATCTTGACTTCTCGAGTTGATACTCCCCCCCCTTTTCTTTCCTCCCCCCACCCCCCCCCCCCCCCTTGTTTTTTTGTTTTTTTTTTTTTTTTTTTTAATTTAATATTGCTGAGGTGGGGCAGAAATACTTCCATGCTTTTGGAAGTTGTGATTCACTTGTGCAGTTTGAAAAAAGGTATCATCCAACTGACTTGGACAGGAAAACAGCGAGGAATTATTGAGACACTGCGGGTAATTTAATTAAAAGTAGGATTTTTATGAGCAGTGTTAATGTGTGCTACCTCAGCTAACCTGACAATAAACGTTTTGCATGCTACAATGACATCTGGCACAGAATCACATGTAGGAATTATGCAGAGGCAATAAAAGGCACTTAATTAGCATTGCAAATGGTATTCCAACATTTATGAGATGTCTGCAAATTTGCATACAGATACGTAATTACATAATTTGCAGCTGTTGTGTTTGTTCCTTAAGACCTTGCCACTTTATTAGTAGAATATGTAAATCAGGAATTAATTCCTTTCATCATGTACTTTCTTAGTAGTCCATAAATATGTGGCAAATCATGAGAACTTGGTACAGCTCGTTTATCTGGCCTTTCTCATCTTATCTCTGAATTGTGTGAAAAGAAAACTGTATCTCTTGGCTTACTTTGCTCTAGCAGTCTTTTAAGAGGTTTTAAGCACATCTCATTTGTTATCAGTTTTTTACTCCCCATTGCATTGGGAATTGCAAATGAAATTGGGAATTGCAAATGAAATCTTTCTGACCAGAATGACTGATCTGCCTTATAGACATTGTCAGTGATGGTTTTTATGGAGCGAAGGAGGTTGTAGTAACAGAAAGAATAAAATAATAAGCTTGCATAAATGCACAAAGCAAAGAAAGGAGCAACAGACATTTCTTTTCATATAAACTGAGTGGGTGAGCACAAGGGTGTCGTTCTCTTTGCTGACTGCTCTGGCAGTGTTGTTGCTGGTAGCAGATCTGTTGAAAACAGAAAGAGTGAAAACAAGACCTGGCTTCATCTTGCGGTAGCTAGTCCTAGTTTACTACAGTTCATCTTTTCTTTTTTGAGGGGAGTTTGTTAAAGGATGAGTTGGCATCGACAGTACGGATGGTTCTGAGCTTTCCCTGAAGTACTAACTACAGAATGGAGAGCTGTGGGATCCAAATTCCACTAAATCCTTATGACTCAGAGCTAGCACAGCCTAAATGGTCTAGGCTTGCTACCAGCCAGACATAGATGGAGAATGTATCTTAGCTCAGTGCCTAATTTACTTCTGAATACAAGCTGCTAAGGCTGTGTGGTCTCACACTAGGCCTCTGTTTTGTGGTAAAGTGAGATCTATAATTACACAGAGATATTATAATTCACCCAATAGTACAGATGTACTACATTTTTTTTAGGACCTTATGACACTTCAGTGCACAAAGAGAATTTCCTTGAAGTGAGGTGTCTTTGTGGTAGCATGGATGTCCTCTCCCTTCCTTCATCTTTGCAGCTGCTGCCAATGTGCACAAAGCTGGGTCGAGCAGGTGGCATGGCACATCTCTGACCTGCTTTCCCTCCTCTCTAATGTCAGAAGATTAGTTGCAGCCCCCAGGTTTACCGGTATAAATTGGAGGTGCCTGTAGGCAGTATCAGTGGTGGCACAACTCTGAGAAGCTGAGGAGAGGAGCTGAAATGCTGGCATTGTCACCTGTCCTGCTGGCTCTCCTGGCCTGGTTGAAGCTCTGGTGCTTTTTGTGTGGATTCTGAGTGCTAAGTTTTAAATCACCTATAGAATATGTTTTGCCAGAAGAAGGGCAGGGAGCAACACAGTGTCATGGAGAGGGAATTGTACAAAGTAATGGGGTTTGAGAACAGGACAAACTACCTGGGCAAGGGCTGACGACTTTGTATCAGACCATTGTACAGGCCTGAGGATAGAGGCCTCAGTCACGGCTAGGGGTTCCGAGCTGCTGCCTTGATGCAAAGACAAGGCCAGGAACATCCTGTGATGAATCCATGTGGCTGCCCTTTTTCATGTGAGATATGAATCCTACAGCTCTGGATTGATGACGATTAAGGTTTTATTTCATCTTCTAATAGTGCTTCTGCTTTTGTTTTCTGGTTCTTATCATTAGAGCTACTAATAGGCACAGTGACATGGGACGTTCCCTTGAACTAAATGTCCATGACATTTTTTCTCCTAATTAAGCTATGTGTTTCTAAGGCATACAGCAGAGTTTTCTCTTTTTAAAAGGTATGGGAGTTTCTAGTGTTTTGATCCAGTGTCTGAAGTTTTTACAGCTTGAAAGATATTCTTCTGAAGATGAAAACTGATTTTTTGCCAGTGCCATGCCACATCCCAAATCTAGGACAAAGCAATTAGAAACACATGTCTTTTGTCAGCTGAAAAAGCCTAGCACAACGGAGTGGATGTGTCTGGAAACTCAGGCTTTTGCATACAGTGGGCTTAGTAAAGGAATCAGTGATACAGCTTCATCTGCAATGCTAGGGCCAGACAGGCGGTGACTCAACCTGTGACCAGATCCAGATGCCTTCATTTCTAAGGGCTTTAGAAATTTCAGGTTCACAGTGGTCTGTCTTGGTCTAGCTGTGGCTTTTTTTTTTTTTTTTTTTTTTTTTTTTTTTTTTCCCCTGGATGTTCCCATGTTATTAATAGTAAAGGAAAGAGTCTATACAAAATCACTCTTTACTGAGCTGATGAAAAGAAACTGTAGTTACCAATGTTTCTGTGGCAGCTGGCACGGTCCTGGTCTTGTCTGTCATCTCTAGATACCCTTGTTATATGAAATTCTGTACTCATGCTGTGTGAGCCAAAGAAATAATTTCCTTCCTTTTAGTCAAGAGTAGATAGTGGAGAAACTCCACTATCAATTTAATTCGTCAGCTTCACTGGCTGTATTTCAAATTTAATAGTTTTCAAATATATTTCTAATTTGCTGCTAAGAAAATTAAAATAAAATTCACAAATGCCTTGCCAAAGGCAGTGTTCAATACAAACTAATCTGCACCTCAGGAAGGGATTCAATTTTTTTTTTTTTTTTTTTTTTTTTTCCATAACTGCACATAATTAGTGTGTCTGAAACAAGCATGTAATTTTTATTATCTCTAAAGAGTTTGGCTGAGGGAATACATCATTATCTGTACATCTAATAATGTGCAGTGCTACAAATTTTCTGAGATGCCATGAGTACCGAAGAAAAGTATTGACTTTATCTATCTTTCTTTTTTATAGGCATAGTAGAAGACTAGCAGTCTGAAGCAGATAAAAAAATAAGAATGAGCAATATGTTGGAAAGACAATTATATAAACAATGAACATTAGTGCACAACAACATAATCCAGTCTCAAGATCCAATGAATGGCTGCATGCTTCAAAGACTCTGGGGATGTCAGGCAACAAAAAAGTACACTCTGGTCACCATCCAGCAACCTTGAATATGGATCTGTAAGTGTTTTTATGTATATTCATTTAAAATAGCATAAATGAATGGCAAAAGACCAAGCCATGACTGAATGTAGCATTGCTCCTTACTTTTGACCTTTGAGCCTAAATCATACAATCTCTTAAATATGTAACTTTACTATGAAATGGAATATGTTATCTTGTAAACTTATGGATGTAACTGTGGATAGAATTTAAATTTTATATTCCTTCTATCTGAAGGGAAAATGACATTTCTGCTGTTGCTGTTCTTAGTTTATTTTAAAGCATTTCTTCCTCATAGTTGGCTCTGAATATGAAAAAGAGCAGAGGGAAGAAAATGTTCTAAAAATAAAATATGTGAAAATATGTGAAAAGGACATTTCTATGAACAGAATTTCTCTAGATGAAAACTTAGAGGTGAAATACTAAAGGCTCTTCAGTAAATAAATATTCCATGACAAACCTCAAAGCTGGAAGTGCCTTCTTCAGGTAAGGACGTTCAGTCAGTCTGACTGTATCTTCAGGAGACCACTGGTGGAAACCAATCTTCATTGCTGGGGGAATGTGGATTTCTCCTGTGGAGAAATCTGCAGAATCTAAGGTAATGGTCTAGGGTAATGTAATTCTTTTAGGTTGCTAAAACTGCATTTAGTTCGTCAACCAATTTCTGCGGTTATCTTATTATGAATGCAATCACAAAGTGGGAAATACCCTTTTCTGTCTTAATGGATGCTAAAATAGTATTTCATGGCCTATAGGGGTACCAAAAAAATAAATAAATAAATAAATAAAAAAGTTTATCCAGTCTAGTTAGATGAATTGGCCGCCTCCTTCCATGATTATCAACGGGTACAGCTTTAGACTTTTAGACTTTCAAGATGTGTAAATGATCTCAGCATTTCAGACAGAGAATGTTGCTGTTCCTCTGAGTATATACGTGCAGATGACTGTTCATGTGTGTATTATAACTTTTTTGGTTTGGGTAGTTTTTATGAAATCTGCTCATGTAAGAAAAAAAGAGAGCATGTATAATAATACTGTAAAATAAATATCCCCTTTATCATTGTACACTGAAAGCTTTAAAATTCAAGCATTATGCAAAATTTGAGATAGAATAAACCTTATTTCAGGAAAATATCTGTTATGCTCATTGGAAAACAGTAACTGTCCAAAATTCTCCATTGATTTCTGCTGTATGTGTACATTTTTATTCCTTTATTGGGACTTTCATTCTTCTTTATAATATATATATATATTATTTTATTATGGGTACTGCTTGGGACTAATACTATAAAGAAATGTTTTTGCTCCTAATTTTAGAAATGTCAGTTGTGATGTCTAAGCAACCTGATTTTTACAGACTGAATATCTTACATCAGGAATTAAAAAAAAATCATAACACTACAAATAGTGAGCTGCTATGTAAAGTCATTGCCTTTTTTTCTATTTTTTTCCCATTCTTTTTTCTATTTGCTCTTTCAAATTTTTGTTTTCCTTTTCATTGACAGAAATATGTTTTCAAAATTTCTCAGGAACTGAAATTATGCTTAGGAGATGAAGATATAAATAATATTAAACCTATGTTTACTAAAACAAACAAACAAAATAATAATCCTATAGTGCCTTGCCATTCCATTTTTAATACTTTTTTATTTCCCCAGTTGATGCAGTAACACATGAAGATTAAAAAATTAAACATATTTTCACTATAGAAAACCACTACATAGTGATGTTTTACCAAGGGAAGTTCCAGAACATTACAATTGCTAAAGGCTTATATATAACTATTTTTTCCCCATAATTAACTGTCATTTAGGTACTAGATAAATTTCAATGACTCCAGAAGGCACATTTTTATCTGAACTTGCAATTTCATTACCTGAAAGGGGAGCAGTTATTTTGAGGTTTTTGATCAAACAGTGTGCCTGAAATCAACTCTGTTATTTCAGAAACACTAACTGCTGGTAAAACCCCTCAGTCAAAACTGAAATTCAGGGAGCTATTCAGTGAGATTAACTGCAAAATTATGACCCATTCCTCTGAGATTCTATGCACCAACAGTTAGCCTTAAGTGATTCAATCATGGCTAATTACATATTATCACTCCTGAACTTTAACATTTCAATCAACCTTTAGTTGTGCTGTTTATATAGAATTTGTCTCTGTTTATGGTTTTATGTGATCATTATGCCAACCTTCATTTAATTAAAACTGGGATGGTGGAGGCTTTGCTGTATCATTCCTATCTTTTAGATACTTTGGTGTAGAAATTACTTCAGGACTTGAATGTTGAGAAGTGCTGAGAGCTTGACTTAAAGGCTGTTCAGGCACAATATGTATAAAGATCCTCTGTGGCCAGTGCAAAATGATCATCTTCCAATGGTTTTCTGATTTGGCTAAAAAAAAATTTTACTCACAAAGGCTATTTAAGATATTCCTATCTTTTTGTGTCCTCTGCTTCTGTTTTGGCTCAGTGGCCTCTCTTTTCATCTGTCTCTCTGTAGTCTTTCACTGGACTGATGGGAAGGACAGAGGGCAAGCCAAGCATCTCTGCTTGCCAAATACGACCAGTTGGATTGGGCAACCTGGAGTAGAGTGAAGTGCTGAAATACATAATGTAATTATGAGCAGCAATATTGCAGCTGCACAATGTTCAGTTACACCAGCCTGATGCTGCAGTCAAGCTTATGACACATACTGAAAGGAAGGGTTTGCTAGCTTGCATGATACTAGCTTGGTGCTATTGTGGCTGCTCTTCCTGGGTTCTAGGAAAAGGTTGCACTGTGCTTCCCTGCCTCTGAGACATGCTTCTCTCTGCGCAGCCAGCTCTGGGATCAGTGGATCATCTTCACTCTGTGGAGCAGATACACCCTTAACATCCCTTAAGCCACCAAATCTGTGGCTGTGAATCAAAAATGTAGAGTCCTCATATTGTATGCGGGAAGAGCTAGATACCACAGAGCAAGACTGATGGGAACCGGTAATGGAAGGAGGGATTTTCAAAAACTGTTCACCCCGGATGTCTGATTCTTTTGGTTCTCTGACTGATGGATTGCAGTAGGGCACCTTCTTGCACTTGGGAGTCTTCAGACAAGAAGACTCTTGGAGTTAAACTTCAAAAGCATGCCTGCTTTTTCAGAAATCCATGCCCTAGAGACCTCAACTTTCTTCTTCCTTGTGACCTCTTTTAATTCACTGTTCACTTTGTGCAGGTGGTATCTTTCCCCATCCAAAACAGTGGCACACTTGCACACTTCTTTCAGTGAAGCTGACAGATACCAAGACTTAAATGTATTGGGTGAATGTTGATGAGTTGAGAATGAGATAGGTGTGCCTAGCCTAGTCTGGTGTTGTAGAGGGGCCTCTAGACTGTTGATTTGTGCCACAGCTTTGCACAGCTTATTCAGGGTGGAAGGGATGCTTTTAAAACACCAGAC
Organism: Nettapus auritus; assembly: GCA_011076525.1. Classification (NCBI taxonomy): domain Eukaryota; kingdom Metazoa; phylum Chordata; class Aves; order Anseriformes; family Anatidae; genus Nettapus; species Nettapus auritus. The sequence continues at coordinate 48,880,666 of CM021768.1, read as the reverse complement.
TGTAAAAATAGAATGGTTTAGAAACCAGGGGGTAATACATTAGCATGAGACACCTGAACCATAATTTTCTGTTTGATTTCAAACGTTTTTATGTTTGTGAGTATAAAGCTAGCTTGTGATAATTCTAGACAGAAAGCTGATGGGTGGGTGGGGAGGAAACACTGTTCCTGGCAGCTTGCAAAGCCAATAATGCAAACAACAGTGCTGCTTGAGCTACTTCTATGCAGCACTCTCCTGTTCTTCATGAACTTGTGGCTTGGATCTCTGCTGGTTTAGGGATCATTGTGCTGCACTCCGCTTCATGATGTAGATGAGCTGCCAGGATTGCCTGTCTGCCTAAATCCTGTCTGAGGTGTCTTTGTAAAACACTGAGACTACATCTAGAGCCAAACTTTTGTTTTAGCATCATCTGACTGTTAACCGCAGTCTGAATGAATGACTCCCAGCTGTGAATGTATCGACTGCAAAATGAACCCTGAAGTCATTCGCTACAAGTTTCAGACAGAATCAAACAGAAGTTTAGTTGTGGCAAAACAAAACAAGTAAAAAATGTTTTCAGTTTTCTTACTGCAAAGATGACCTCCCTCAGGGGTTCAAAGCCATGGTACTTAATCCATGTTTATGTAGTTGAGTCATTGGCGTTGATTTTTGGAAATCTCAAAATGTCAGCTCTCATGGGAATGGCTGGGTACTGAGCATTTACAGATACACTCTATAATACAGATATTTGATGATAGGTGTGATATCCTGTAAGAAAAAATGGCCTATATTTTTGCCATTTTTGACCAAGAAATTATAAAGCGTAAATAGTATATGAACAATGTAACTGCAAGCATAAAGTATTACTGTGCAATTATTGTTGGAAACATTTCTGTTAATACTTGGGGCAATGCTTTCTCCCTGGGAGTAACTCACAGTTCCTGAGGTTGCTCTAAAAACAATCTGTTTTGACCTCATGAGCAAAGAAGCTTCGGCCATACTTTGAAGGGAAGGCAAGAGGAAAGGTACTTCTTTCTTTCACATAGGTCTCTTGAGTGAAAAGGAGAAGACGAATGCTTGGAAAGAAGACTGTATTTTAGTTTAAATGGTAAATTTTGAAGTTTTATGACTGAAGATTTTTTTTTTCCTTTTATATTAGTTTTGTAAAACTTCAATCAGCAGGATTAATTTAGGTAATGCACAAAGTACTTTCAAATGTTGTCCTTATATGAGTAAGCCTTTTCGCTATGCTTCATTTTTCCAACCATTAGTTCAGATCTGGGCAAGATTGACTGAATGTCTTTGGTGATAAGTCCCTGCACAGCTGAGGAATTAATACCTTTTAGTTTGGTCTTGTTCACTCAGTGATCTGCTGGAGGCAACTATGGAATTTTTGGATCTGACCTAGAATTTTTCTCTACAAAAATGTAATAGGCCACATTACTGTTGGAGATTTTAAGTGCCTTTGCTCTAAACAGGCAGCCTCAACACTGATAAACTCTCTGTCTTAGATGAAAGGAGGCAATTTTTCAATTTTCCATTTATTACACTCATTTCTATATGACTAAAATTATTAAGAAAACTATGGTAATACAATTATGGTGTAATTGCAGTCACATTTCATAATGAAAAAGGCATTTTCTTTATCAAACACAACACAAACTGCTCATTTTGTGTGTGTGTATAGGGAGGGGGGTTGTTAGGGGGAGTAGGGTTTCATTTGTTTGTTTGTTTTTGATGCATTTATTTATTTATTTTGTTATCCTGCTGACAAAAGTCTAGTTATTGTTTCTAAACATGCAGAATGCATCTTCTCCTTTTCTCTTCCCATTCTGGTTAATGCCTTTATATTTTTTAAACAGGAAATTAATGAAGAGCAATTATGAAGAAAATCTAAAAGTCCATGAATAGTGCAGGGAAACTGAAATGGGAACAAAATTCACTTTTCAGTATAAGATGAGCTACAGAGCTTTCAAGAATAAACAACAAAAGGAAATATATTTTCATCTGCCAATACCTACAATTCATAGTGGACCTCATTGCCACAAAACTCTGTGGAAGATGAATATTTGTGTGCATTCTGGAAAAGATACAAATTCATGTCTATCAGTGTTTACTCACAGGATGGTGTGGCTACCATCTTTCTCTTGTTTGCCAGACATTGTTATTCCAGAGGAAGAATCAATCCACACATGGCTTGCTCCACATAGCTTTCCTCTAAGCATCCACAACTCAGTACATCCAGGGACAAGATGCTAGGCTAGGAGTTTTTAAAAGATGTGCATGCCCAAGTTGCTGCTTTTCTATTTACAAACGAAGCATTAAGGTAAATGTTAAAAATGGGCATGTCAGAATTGATTTTTGTACCTCAGAATAACTATTTTGCAGAAATTGGAAAGCAATTCAATAAAATTTTAGAAACCATTTTTACTGGCAGGAAGTCACCTGCCCAAGAATTACTTTAGGGAGATGATCCTCATGTCCAACTCTTTCTATATTAAAAACAAATGTTCTGTGGCATTTCACTACACAGCTCATACACCTTATCTAGAGGTAATTTCTAACAGATTCCCACTTGCTCTGCAAACCTAAGTTTGTAGGTACTCACTTGCTTACCCCAAGAGGCAATTTTATAAGTGAGTGAAAATCAGTTCAAACCAAACTATTTTTTCCATCACTTTATACCTTAGCAAACTGATACTGACTAAATGGGATGAAGTTTAATGCAGACTGTTTACAATGCATGGCACCTCTTTTCACATCTCTATATATTCTATCTGTATCTTTTTTAAAAATGTAATATCTCTCTTTTTAATGTAGTTTGTTATCCAAAGTTTAAAAATTATTTCTTTCCTCAATAAGGTGCACACATGGATAAATCCAAGAGCTGGCAAAATGTGACAGTTAATATCCATCTTCAGTATTTCTAAAAATGTATTACTTCAGCAGCCAAGTGCATTTTACTTACAAAACTATATATGCAGAATCTAGTAATAATAATTGTAAAATATTGAAGATCAAATTCTGGCTGCCCTGCTGCAGTTTTGCTATGATTTGAATGGCCAGTATAAAGCTCTACATGTTTCTTGGATAATTGGGAAGCACAGTATGTTACCTGCATTTCTTCAGCTTAGAGAGCTTTGGCCAAGCATACTGGAAAGAAAACAAACCTGGCCTAAGCTCTATTCACATAAAAATAGTAGTTTAGAGATGGAGGGCTGAACAAGCACAAAATACTGCTTTTCAGAAGTTATTTTAACACCTCAAAAATGTATGTCTTGCAGGATATAGTTTTTTTTTTTTTTTTTTTTTTTTTTTTTTTTTTTTAACTAGAAAATCTTTTTTATCTATTGCTTGCTTTCTGTATTCCAACATTCCTTATTATACAGCTCATTTCATATACGTAAATTGCCTCCTTCTCTGGGTGTGGAAGAATTTGTAGACTAGTATGTTTAACGAAGGCTGGTTTTCAGTCCATTGTAAACATGTCTACATTTTTCAGTGTATTTGCCTCCAAAATTCTTGTCAAGAAAATTGAAAAAGGTCCCCAGCTTCCTGATTCTATCAGACATTCACTGTTTTTCCATCAGCCAACATAGAGGAGTTCCTGTGTGTGCACAGAAATTACCAGAATATTCAATACTTACTAGAGAGCTCCTGTTCTGTTTTGTTCTATGACTTAGTGTCAGCAACTTCGTATTTTGAATCCTCATACAGAAGAATGTAAGAATAGCACCACAGAAGGGCTCCTCAGAGCCCTATATGTTTGGCAACCCTTAGACAGGTAATGAATAAAATACAATTCTGTTTATCTCTGCAGTTATGCAGAAATATAAAATAGTAATCTAATATTGCCTGTTCTGTTTTCCCCAGTTGAATAGCTCCCCCTTTCCACCCATAGATGCACGATACATTTCTTTCCAGCTTCACAGCATGAGCCCATATGGTGGCAACCTCTGGACTATTTTACTGCAGCTCTGCACAGCTACTTCAGTAGGTTTTTATATACTTGAACCTGAATAACAGATAATGTCTGTTACAGATAATGTAGTTATAGTTACAGATAATGTAGTCAAAGTGGTTAGGATCACAGGAATGATGTACATCTTCAAATCATTGAATCCAGTCCTCTTCCACTTCAAGAATCATCTAATCTAATCACATTTAAGTTGAAGAGATTTTCTTTAGTCCTAGTTCCTGCATTAGGAATTTGTGCTGTCAGTTTGCTCAAGAGGTAGAAAGCCTCTCTTCCCCAGATCTTTCTACTGCCCCTTCCCTGAGTCTGATTAATGGTTTGAACATGGATGGTAGAGTGTTATTGATCTAGTCACAGTAGTGCAGCTCTTATTTTTTCCCAAGTTCTCTCTTGGAAATGCCTCTTACACATTTCACTTCTGTCTGTTTTCATATGCACATAACACTGCTGTCACACAGTTCTCCAATGATTACTTGATAAACTCACATCTTTTTCCTTCTTATGTAGTTTCCCATATAGGATGAACTAGCTTCTAATGAATAATAATTCTTTTTAGCTCTGAAATACATAACCTTTCATGTTTTCCTATTATATTTTATCCCATACTTTCTGTTCTAGTGCTCAAGATCATTCAGTTCTTCCTTTATGCTATTGTGGTATCTTTTTTTGCATAAATAAAGTTTCCTAACATGTTGTAACTAAATTTAATTGGTACATCTCTCACTTCTTCCTTTCTGTGACAATCTGATTAGTGACAATATGAAAATAAAAGTAATACTCTGAGAACTCTGTTGGTAATCCCTGTATATCCTATGTCATCAGTACTTGTCTCAGTTTCAGTATTTTCTGCCCTCGTCTTTTATAGTTTTTTTATTAATCCATTTTCCTGCTAAATGGGTAATTATCTGTTCTAATTAATAATAAAATATTATTAACCATGCCTAATATTAATTTTCTAATATCATATACAAATAATTAGTCTTAATTATTAACTGATCAGGAAGTAAAACTAATAATCAATTGATTATTAATTAGAGAGGAATTTGAATGCTTGCCAAGTCCAGAGAGATTAGATGTACAGCATTTTTGATAGGATATGAGTTAATTTGTCAAAGAAAGTCAATTTATCAAATAAAGATATTGGATGAGGGTGATGTGATCAAATTTAGCAGATACATGCTACCTTCTGTCCACCTAACATAATCAAAGAAAGCTCCTTCAGATCAGTTTGATTCAGTTTCCAGGTTATGGAAATGCTAGGGGCAATGGAAAGGTGAAAAGACTCATCAAAACTGAAGAGGCATAAAACCAAATTCCTTTGGTTTGTGTATTATTTAGGAAATGCAAACATGACATTTCCCATTCTTTCTAATAGTCATTTCATGGACATTTCTAGAGCTATTGGTTTGGTCTTACATGCTAAAGTCTATTAAAGTAGAAATCTTCATACAGTTTGCTCATCGAGTGGGTTCAGTCAGTGTGCTTTTCTCTCCTGTATTTTTTTTGTTGTTGTTTTTTTAAGACGTCTGCCCAAGTAGCTGTGAAGCAGGACAGCCCTAAAAGTATGAAATGACAATATCAGACAGAACAGGACATTTTCTCACTAACCTTTTAATAAGCATGACATTCCTTAGTTTTTGCCTTTTTCCCCCCTCTGGCCTACTTTTGACTTCTACACCATTATTGTCCTCACATAAATACTTGGTTTCAGTTGTACTGATCCCTCCTCATACAGGAAAGGCCTTCCTGGCCGTTGTAAATGTTCATCACCAAAGCTAATTCCCTTGTAAGTATGGAGCTTCTGTTTGGATTTAAGCGCTGTTGTACAATGATTAAAAACACTTACATGTATTCATTCTTTCAGCTCCTGTATTCCGATCTATGAGGAAGTTTTGGAATGCTATGACTATTTTGATAGCCCGTCATTATGTTGTTTTGATCCTTCATATGCTTTAGTGCTTAACCTGATTATTATTTATGTCAAAACCAGTAAATGAACAGCTTTATATTCACACTTTTAGGACAGCTTTTACAGTCTGACAGCTCAGTCAGTAATTCATTCATTCACTCCAGAGCACATACTCAAGTACTTATTGGAGGGAAATTCACAGTGTGCTAGCAACGAAAATAAAGGCAGTGATAACGGCATAATTTCATCTGAGGTAAAGTTTCTGAATATGTAGGTTTAATACTTTAAGATCCCTTGTCACCCATAACTTAAGATATATTTAAGACTCAGCTTGCAGAAACAGTGTCCAGCATCTTGCAGAGCTGTTTGCAGTATTGTTTGATTTGCTGTGTAGGGCAATTTTTTCTCTAACTTTTTGTTTTCTTGATTATATTTTTGCCTGGATTACTGTTGCATTGCCCATTGTATTCTAGGTAAGAATCTGTGTGTCTCAGAATATGTCTCCAGTAAATACATTTACTGAGACAGCCACGTCAGCTAAGAGTTTGAAATTGTATAATCTATGATGCCAACAAAACCTGCTAGTGTAAATATTGTTATAACAACAGAACTGAGTTACTTAAAAGTCACAGATATGTGGGGCTTATGCATAGAGCATAGGTTTCTTGGGATAACCACAATCATGCTGGATGCACTTTGTTAGTATAGGTATGTTTATAATCCCTTACCTATAAAAAGCAGTCATCACTGATAGTTTTGCCCAAATCAAATAGTCTGTCTTCATAATATCAATAATTACACCTTCAGTAAAAACAAAAAAGCCAGAGCATCGTGCAAACCTGGTCTTGTGAAAAACACCATTCTTTCTGAGTCTGGAAACTTAGCAAAAAAAAATGATTCCATTCCCGATCAGGAATGCTAAGTAGAACCCTGTCAAATTATTGATACTAGAGAAGGAGATCACAGTGATTGACCAGGAGGGGCTGTATCCAGCACGTGAATACCAGAAGATAGGAATGTAAGCTTTTAGGCCCATGATGGTTGTGGTTGTGGTTTTGCAAAGGTCCCTGTTCAGTGCTGTGCTGCATCACACCTTGGTGTGTGTATGTTAAATAGAAATCTCTGGTAAAAGAATAAAAATATCTCAATAAACTTCTTAATCTAATCTATCTTTTGGGAATGGTAATGACACTGATAGAATGTTACCTAGCAAATATAATTTCTGGAGTGCCAAGACCAATGTCCTCTAAGCATTACACACTATCATGAAATGGATGGTGGAAGTTTTTAGCAGATGATGCTCATACATGTAACTAAGAGTGATCCTGCGAGCAAGGTACCTCACTCTTCTGAGTCACCTGAGCACCTGCTGGATAGCTGTGCCACAGCTGAAGCCTTACTGAGCAATTCAGTATCCAGGGCATTTTATTATTTTCCTTCTGTGCATAATATTAGGCAATAATATTCAGTTTTTGCTTTTTCTGTCCCAAATCTGATGTGTTTCAGTGAGATCTTTCAGAATGAGGAGAATAAAGTCCTGCATTCCCTAACAGCACCTCAACATCCCTGTTTGTGCTATACCAGCATGTAAGGTTTGCCTGAAAAACACCTGTCATGTGGAGCTGGAAAGTGGCTAAAGTATCTGTTAAAGATTATACCGTTGAAAATTGCCGCCAAATACATTTACTTTTAGAGGTCCTCAGGAGCTGGACAAAGTTCTTTCATTCCAGTTGCATGTTGTGTTTTCATTGACACCTCATTAAGGTGAAATGAAGGGACATAGTTGATACTTTTGCATGTTTGGTGTTAAAGACTCTGTAAAACTGGCTGACTCCTGCAAAAATATGTTGACTTGCATGAAGATAGGCTCACGTAATGCAGGCCATACAGGAAATGGTATTACTGGTCTAGTGGTGACTGAGTACTGATGGACATGTCATGGAAAAAATTTTGAGATAATTTCAGTGGGTGTAGGGTGTAAGGGAAAAGGCAAATAGACCATGGCAGTATTCCAGAGGGGCAAATTTAAGATGAAACCTGTGTATTATAATAGTGAAATGAACTGAATGAGGCAAACCGTTCTATAGAAGTAATACTTCTCATAGTGTTATGACACTATTATGAGCTGTTGGTGAACAGAAAATGTGACGCTGCCATGATCATCCTTTAAGACAGTATTTACTACTCTACTTTTTATTTTTATTTTTTGACTTGATCTTTACTTGTCGTACTTCATTGTTTGAATCCATTGTAGTCTATGTGGAGAAATATGCTGACTGACCATTGGAGAGGTCAGTCTGAGGAAATAGAAGTGGGCCATGGCACCAGCTTGAGTTCTGGCCTAAGGCCCTAATTAGCTGTTAACATATTTCATGGCATGGATTTCCATGTTAGCATTCCAGTTAGCATTCTTCTAGACAGTGTGTGAACATGGTGTGGATCAGTAGGTTGTCAATGTCCTTGGTTGGTTTTAGTTATTTGAAAATATGGTTGGTTTTAGTTATTTGAAAATATGCAGCCCCTAATTTCAAGTCAAAATCAAGCAGACAGATGGTTGTTTTTGCAGCGCTTCTTTTTCTTCTTCTAAATTGCTCCAATCTGTAGATGTAGATCTCTTTTAAAGTTGGTGGTAGGAAAAAAGAGAGGAGACCAGGTTTATTGAAGAGAAAGATCCAGGTGATGTGTAAGACTCCTCTCATCTATCTTTATGGAAAGTTCCAGGGAGAGGATATAAAATAACACACGGTTTATAAAAAAAATGATGGGATTATAGGATACTTCAGATTGGAAGAGGAGCAAAGCTCCATCAAAGCAGGGCCAGCTGTGAGATCAGAACAGGTCGCTTAGGACTTTATCCAATCAGGTCTTGTAGACTGGTGAAGATAGAGACTGCACACCCTCTCTGGGTAACCTTCTCCATTGCTTGACTGTCATGGTGAAAAAGATTCACCTTATACTTGGTCTGAATCTCTCTTGTTTGAATTTTTAGTTGCAGTTCTCATCTTCCCATGATGCACCAGTTTGAGACTCCATCTTCTTAACAACCTCCCTGTTAATACTGGAGGGCTGCTATTAGGTCTCCCCCAAAGCCACCTCTTCTCCAGACTGGACAAGTCTCGGTCCTGCAGCTTCTGCTTACATTCTGCTCCCCAGTTTAGTGTCATCTGTCAACTCTATGAGAGTGTATTCCCTCGCCTCCTCCAGGTCATTGATAAAGGCACTAAACCTGACAGGATGGACCCCTGTGGTACACCATTTATCACTGACCTCCTGTTAGAGCATGGCCCATTAGTCACTACCCTAGGAGTCTTAGCATCCCGAAGGTACTACAAAATCTCTGTGAAGATGAAAGTAACCTTTTCTGTAATTGAAAAGTTTCTGTGTGACCTTGCTGATCAGTGACAAAGGTTTAGATGAACAGAAAAATGTTAATCCATCTCACCTTCACCATGACAGATGGAAGTGATTGGAATTACACAAGTATGTAGGTCTGTTCTACATGAATTGCACTTGACTCTGAATAATCACTGGTTGTATTGAGTAGTGTCTACTGAAAGTCATTCCTTGTCTGTAATTTTTACTACTTAAGGTGGAATGTAGAAAAGTATATTGCATGCTCCTTTGGAAACTGTGTACTTTTAGCTGAAGGATGCTTAAGAGAAATGTTTGCTTTGTTTAGTGACTAGCACACATTATGCTGTTCTCTTCAAGTTCTGCTTGCCTTTAGAACTTCTGTTTTAGCAATTGTACACTTCAGAGCTCTTCATTCCAACTTGTATTATAACACATTCTGAGAAAATGCAAGAATAATTTTTACTTCAGCATGTACGTAATTTCTCACTTATTGCAGTGTGGCTCCATGCCCCTTTTTATTGATTATCAGAGAGTCTGTTAACAAACAGGCCCATCTGCTCGTTCTTGAGAGGAATGGCTTGATAACAGCAATTGAAGTTGAAAGTAGGGCTTGTGTACCATATTTACATTTTTAATTTTAGTCCCACTTGTCGATCTAAGTAAATTATGTAACTGAGAGCCAGGCAATCTATGTTTGCATAATCCTTTATAAGCACACTGTGATAATCACATATTGCATGAACAACACAAGAACTGTTATTAAACTGTAGAACCTGATGCTCAGCTGACTCCCATTTTGCAGCTATCCATGATAACAAAACCATTTGAAGCTTTTTGAAAATACATACATGGGTGCTACTTTCACCCTTTATAAACTTTGTCATGAATTTCTCATTTCTATCTATAATGAATAATTCAGCTTTCCTTGAGAATTGAAGAAAGCTCAGCTGTTCAGAAAGCAGTGATTAGTATTATAGTGGAGAACAATATAGTACCCGTATCTTTACAAGCATTTAGCTATTTCTTAGCTAACAATCACAAGGAGGGGTAGGGACCAGCTTAGGCTCTGGCAGCTTGGTGTAGCTCAGCATTCCCTACTCCCACTTGTGTCTTGCCTTCAGGAGAGGCAGGCCTGGGTGGCAAAACTAGAGGAAGTAGTAAGGGCACTGAGCACCTATTTTAAATAGTTGTGTTATGTTGGGGGGTGCCAAGATTTTCTTCTGGTCTTACAAGTGAGGGAAGAGGAAATAGTCACAGACAAATATATCAATAAAGGCACCGGAGAAAAGGAAAGGCATTTTCTAAAGTCTCGGGTGTTTCTTCTCCCAAACAATGAATGCAGTTGGATTTTGGAAAAGTGTACACAAGTACAAAAATAGCAGGCAACATATATTTGGAAATGTATTACCAATCCCATTTTAATCACAATTATTATTTTTTAATGTGCTACTGAATGACAATTTTTAGATCAGTTTACTTTTGAGAATAATAACGAAATATGCCTTATAATCGATGACAAAGATTTTCAAAGCTGAAAAAGGGACATAGATTCTTTCCACCCTCTGGAAAGGGAGTTGAGTATTCAAATACCCTACATGGAGTAAACACCTCAATTTGATTTGATCTGACCTACACTGATACCTTTTGATCATTTTGTTTGTACATCTTCTCCTTTTGCTTTAAGATTGCCACTGTATTGTTGTATTGCCTTCCTCCTTTTCTGGCTTTCTCTGCTTTTGATTGCATACCCACTGCTACTGAGAATAAGCTAGCTTTGTGGGCAGTATTTACTGGGGGAGACTATCCATTGTGGACCTTTTCTTTTTAATATGCATTACACTCTCAGTGGCATGTCAGCTCTTAAGTACTGCTTGGGATCAAAGGTGTTTGATTAAAAAAAATCTAATAAGTGACACAGTGCCCTTGACTGTGAGTTAATGGTACTATCTAATCCTTGTCAGCAGAGGCTATCATAAGGATTTGTAAGAGAAGCAGTAGCTGGCCAAGAATGAAGGCCACAACAAAAATGTATGTGGAAATGCCTTAAAGAGAAATTGTTTTCTGTCATGGGAAAAGAAGCTTTTTATGGGCAAATTGAATAAATCTTCCTTATAGTCTTGAGAGAGCTTGTAAGATGTTTTATTTACAAAAATATGTTGTCTGATCTTTTTGGTTTCCAAGTGTAAAGAAAATGAATAATAGGAAGGACATTCTAATACCTTTAGAAATCTTGGTGTTGATATGATCTATGGTAATAGAACAGAATAGTTCAGTTGGAAAGGGCCTTCAAAGATCATCTAGTGCTACTGCCTGGCCACTCAAGGGCTAAGCAGAAGTTAAAGCATATTAATGAAGGCATTATCCAAATGTCTCTTGAACACTTGGTGTCATCAACCACCTCTCTAGGAAGGCTGTTCCAGTATTTGACTACCCTCACAGTAAAGAAATTTTTCCTGATGTCCAGTCTGAATGGTGATATATTTAGCTGTTTTATTTCTTTAATCATTGTAGAATATACAGTGTTCAGCTTGGGCCATAGGAAATCTGTGGCATAATATTTCTTTTCGTTCTCCACATGGTGTAATTGGACATGTCACCCATTACTGCAAACTGTGGCCGTGAGTCACCTAACAAGACAGGCCAACTCCTTCCCTGTGGTAACTCTACTGAAACGAACACAATTAACTGTCAGGTGAACCCTTCTACTGCGTGGAGCCCACAGAGTTACTTTACTAAATGATAAGGACTTAATTGACTTTGAATTTTCAGCACAGTTTCTCTTTTACTTCAATTAGCTTTTAGCTGATCTGTAATGTATGTGAACATTGACCATGTATTACTAAACTCTTTTTCTCTTTCTTACATGACATCCCTTTAAATATCTAAAAGAGAAAAGCATATGCCATTGGGTCTAACATTACCCTTCTGTACTTTTGTTCCCTTCCTCAGACCATCATTTCGGAGCGTCTGTCCTCCAACATCGAAACGTAAGGCATAAGTGTCTCCTTTAGCCTTGATGGGAGAACAAGTAATGCACATTAACATTAAAGGGATTTCAGCATATGGCTTGAAGTTTCCTCTGAGATAATATAGAAATTTAATTGAGGTCATCATTAATTTTGGTCCTTTCCTTCAGCTGAAACCTTGAGCTGAAACAACAGTCTTTTAATGCTGGGATTCTGCAGACATATATATTGCAACTGTCTTTTAATTAAATTAAATTAAATAATTAATTCATTTCCTCCCTGATGAAATAAAGTGTGAATTGGAGGGAATGGGACCAATGGAAATACATGCGTAGCGTACTTTTGAGTATGTACGAGGATTGTGTGGCATCCTGGGTAGTCAGCAGTTAAAGTGAGTGCTGGATTTAGCTGCAGTGGTTTGAGACCTTACTGTTCCCACTTGCCACTCTGCCCTTCTGCCAGACATCACTGTCTTCATGACGGAAGTAGGAGAACAGGGCATTTGTCTGCACATCAACCAGTGCAGCTTACAGTTCAGCACTGCTGCTGGTGGTAGGTTTGCACTCCTTGGAGATGCTAAGGGGCAGTCTCATCTTCTTCTGCCTCTGTCAGATCCAGAGTAGTGTAGTTGGAAGTAGGCCACCAACTGAAAAAAAAGTAGGCCACCAACTGAAGTTAAACCCAAGTTGGCCTAGTCTTCATTGTTCTTTTAGCATTACTTTTAGCTTACTTGGGTTATCCAAACTAAGACTGAGAATGTTTTTTTTTTTTTTTTTTTTTTTAATATTTTTATTTTTCCCCAGGATACGTATGCATTTAAAGAGTTCAATTTACTTAGTTTATGATAAGAAGCTTTGAATCTGACTCTATTACATCGTATAAATATCTCTAGGGGTAGAAAATGTATAATAGAAGAAAAGTCTTTAATATAGCAGGTGAAGAATTCACAGTAGAATGCTGAAGCAAAACAATTCAAATTATGGTTATGATTTTAAAGGAAGGATGTAACTACTACTGGAATGAAATGCTGTTTTTTTTTTTTTTTTTTTTTTTTTTTTTTTTTTTTTTTCAGTTTTTTCATGTTTTCAAATCTAGATGTTTTCCTGGGAGACATGTTTTAGCCCAACAGAAGTGATGTTTTAGTCAAGCGTGAGTTACAGACAAGCCTTTTCAATAGAAATATGTTAATTGGGTAAAATTTAAAGGTCTTGTACATAGCAAAAGTAACACTGGATGATCTAATGGGTTATTCTGACATCAGCATCTATACATGTGTGAAACTACTTAGAAAATAGAGCAAAGTAATGAGAAATTATAGCATTTACACTTTTATGAATAAACACCTCTGTTTATGTTATGATAAGCCTCAATGAATTGTGTGCAGCTGGTCTGCTTCTAATCTCATTTACACCCATTAAATGAACCTGATTTACCCTCTGCAAAAATCAGAAGGAGCCCTGTTTTTCCCCGCTGACTTTAATAAGCATCTCCTCCCCATTGATACTGATGATATAAAACTGCATATCAGACAGGCAGGGGGCATTTTGTATTAGTAGTTTTCAAATAACACTTCCAGAAAGAGAATTTCAGTGAAAAAATGAGAGTTTGCATTGCATAAAATAGACAGAGAAATCAATACTTACATGTGCTAGCTGGAGCTGTTTTTGTTTTACGGACACTTTCCTGCCCCTGTTCTATATTTCTGAATTTTCATTAGTCTCTTGCTTATCTAGGATTACACTTATCAGTGACGCCACCACCCCAGAAGTGTTTCATTTTCAGCATTCTACAGCTGTTGGAGTGAATGTTCTCTATTTGATTTTTACAAAAGGCACTTTTCATCTGATTTCATGCATTGTAGACGTAGTGTAGAAGTAGAGTGCTGCTACTGCTGGGCAAGGCATGCAGTTGACTCCTAGACACGCTCTTTTGTATCCTACAGTGACATTGTTGTCATGAAGAAAACATCCCTCAGTGGGAAGATCTTTCTGGTTTTAGCTCCAGATAGCCACATGTTGATACATCACAGCTATGTTAACTCAGCCGTGACTCCCAGCTCACAGCAGTGCAGGATACTGATGCCCTAGTCTGTGAATCATGATTGTAACCCTTATAGTATACTGTACATCAGTATGTACTGTACAGCTCAAACATTTTTTTTTAAATCTATATTATTATTTTATTTACAAATAGTAACCAGGCTTGAACATTTAATATTTCTAACAGAAAAGTCCTCCGTGCTTTTTTCCATTTGCATTGTTCTTAATTGGGTTAAGTCTGCTAATAAATCTCATGCTTGTAATGATCTCTAATCAGGTTGTGTCACATTTTCCAGGCTGATGGACATGGAAGTTGTAACAATTTAAGAAACAAATCTATCCTGACATTATAGAAATTTCTCCAAATGAATTTTATATTCTCCTATTTTATCTGTTGAAAATTCAGTGTTCTACTTTTTATACTCTATTGTTTTGCCAGCTAATTCTAAAGTTTATGAATTAGAACATGAAAGACCATAATTGCATCCAATTTATTATATCAAGAGAAGTGGAAATAATGGATTCATGAAGCTATGTGTTCACAAATGTATGGGCCACACATCAGACCAAGGTAGGGCAATGATGTAGGTAACCCTTGATGTGATCACAGATGGTGGGGACACTTGCAAGTGAGCTCTTGTCAATGACAGCTATGGACCTATGAATGCTGTGATTTTGTGTCTGTATCTGTTCAAGCTAAAGCTACAGTCCAGCTGCAGTCTACTCTTCTAATTTGTTGAAAAAATTTTGGTGTACTTTTTTTTGAAAGAAACAAGTTGAAAGAGTAAATGTGATGGCACAATTTAAAAACAGATGAGTTAGATTGCAAAGATATTGTGCTTATACTGAACAGAGAGCATCTCCTTTTAAATCAACACCTAAGTGGAGAGACGTCAGGTAAATATTTCAATCATCTTCCTTCCCTCAGTTTGCCTATAATGTAAAGTGTCATAATTCTTGAGACCAGTGGTTAGTTTTAAGTGTGCTTTGGAAAGCAGTTTTGCATGATAAGGTTATTTCTTGTTCATAGTAGATACATTGCAGATAATCATTAAAAAATACTAAGAGGAAGTTATCTCATCTAAAAGAAGCTGATCTAAATGAGCCAATGGATAATAACAGTTTTCAGTCTTTGTTATAGAGAATCTTCCAAAAGTTCATACAGCCTTTTTTTTTTTTTTTTTTTTTTTTTTTTCCCTACTAATTGCCAAATAGGAAGTATATGAAAATATTGCATCAGTTCTTGTGGCCATAAAAAACCTTCAAGAGCAATTCCTCCTCTGACAGCCTTAAGCTGCATTTGAGCTGTGTATTAACTTGTCCACACTACCATTTATCGTGGTCCACTTCACTGTATACCTTAGTAAAAATCTTTTCTTTTAGATCAAAACGGGTACATGTTTTCTTGACCAAACTTACTTCTTTGGAACTGCTTCAAGGGCAGGCTTTTATTTGTAGAACAGGCTTTCATCATGTCAATTTTGTAAAAGCTAATTAAAACTTTTAACAAATGCCAGTAGTCCCCAGCTCTCTGAAGTCAACCCTCCTTTCTCCAAAAGAAAAAAAAGAGAAAAATGAAAATGCCTGGATGTTATTTCATTTGAAGAACTGCTTTCTGATATCTTGCTGTTTCTGCAAACAAGTTTTCAAACACTGATTTATTATTATTTTTTGTGTGTGTGAAAGGACCAATAGTCTTCTGTGTTGAATGACTTGTTAGGTAACAGAATGACACAAAACATCTTTTGGATCTTGCTAATTTTTCTGAGTCACTGGTATTATTCAAACCTGCTGAAATGACAGACTAAATTGCTTTGTCAGCTGAGTCTTCACCAACGAGCTTCACTCAAGAGGAGAATTGTAATACTTAAAAAAACATATTCAGATTATTTCAACAATGATACTCAGTTGGCTACAGTGAATGAAATGATTTTAAATGTCTGCTCTTGCTTCCTCACACACTGCAATCTCACAGTAAGACTTAATGAATAGATGTGAAAACACACTGTACTTGTTGTATGAGTGAGTCTGGACAGGCTGCCAGAAATTTTTGGCAGAAAAAGTCTTAGTCTTTCATATCGGTCAAAAGTCAGTTCTTTTGAACATTGTAACACATTGCAAAAAGCTGCTGTCCTTTAAAATTTCTCTTGAACGCTCCTGTTGCCTTAGACATTTTAATGGTCTGAATAAGTGAGTAATGGCATAATAATTAATTACCTCTTATGTAAGGTATTTCAGCCAGAAATTTCAAAGTCACCGTTATGTCAGGACCCGAGTACGTTAAACCCCAGTGTGGATTCTTTCTTTGAGAAGTAAAGTAGCCTTAAATTGCCAAAGCTTAAACTAAGAAGGATTGAACTGCAGAGAATCAAGGCCACTTTATTTCTCTATGAGAGCACTGAGAGAAGGAAGTAATGCACTTTAGCAGGTGCTCCTTAACTGCATACCTACAGTGAACATATTTTAACACTCCTGAATGCCTTTGTGGGACAAAGAAGCAGAATAGGATCTCAAGCAGGGAGCCTGATTCTTTTTTTATTCATGAATAATTCTGGAACAAATTGTTGAACATAAGCAGTTTACATTCAATTTTGGTATAGTTTATTTTTTATGCTCTTACAAGGAGGTTCTGTAAGTTCAAAGTCAGAATCTAGTGCTCTAAATGCAAGTTGGAATTGCATATATTAGTTTAATTTAGGCAATTACTAATGCTTTTGTAGAATCAGAAGCATTTTGATGTTAATAAGACAATATTTAAATGTCATATTACTGATGAATTAATGGGATACACAGTATATGAAATAAATTATTTCTTCTGAGAAAGACGGTATGTGTCTTGTTCACTTCAATGTTGCTTGCTATTGTTCAACTTTGTAAGTTAGTCAGAGCTAAGATTTTTCTAATTCCTCTAAAATACCCTAACTAAAATAAATAACTAAAGTAATGGAGAAAGACCTCTAACCTTTAATAACAAGTACCAGCATCAAAACGATACTTTCAACACAGTAACAAGAGTATACATATTCTATTATGACTATTAGAGAGTTCATATCTCATCTCCGTATCATATTTCTATTTTGTCCTCCAAGAGCAGAAATGAGTCAGGTACAACAAACTAAACAGTGCCATATTCTTCACTCTTCTTGAAAGGCCAAGCTTACAACCAAGAACTTGCTATAGCAATATAAAAGCATCATTATCTCCAGAACACAAGAATCTGAAAAACAAACATGCACTATGGAAGGAAAGTGTATTCTTGAAGGAAACATGTTGTTTCTGTGAATACAGGGTTTTCCAAGTTTCACCCAGCTATTCCTGCAAGACATAGCTTATCTCAGCTTTCTGCGTAGAAAATGTTTCCAGCTACTGCCAGTTATCTCTTGGCAGCATTTATGATACTGTGATGGCTTTAAAAGGCTAGCACCACATGTAGTAGTACTATGTCTCTGTCTGTACTACTGTAAAGAGACACAATTTTCATACTTTCAGGGAAGTTTTTAAATTTATACATGGAATGGCCAAGTCCTTAAAGCATTATTTAGCTTGCTTTCTGGCTAAAACAGCAGAATAATATATTTAATCTTTGAGTTTTCATGAAAACAAAGTCTAAGTATACCTTGACTACACTAAAGTAGACAGAGATGGCTAAAACATGAGAGTCCCATTTAAAGTTGTTGGTCTGCAGCTTATTTGCAAGAATATGCATCCCACCTCTTCCATTTTTTTTTTAATCTATTTTTTTTGTCTAAAAGTATCGATGACTTCATTTCAGATGCTAAATGTCTATAGGTCCCATTAGCCTCAATTATGTACGTTCAGTTTCAATACCTTTCTCCTGTACTCTGAAGATCACCTCAAGAAAGAGAACCTGTCGTTTGAACAGCCACAGCTTGCTTTTTCCCAGCTGGCAATGCTTTAAACATACAGCCTGCAATGTATTTATAGTGCTTAACTATGAGAATTTGTGGCAAGTGAATTTGGAAGTGCTTCTAAAAGAAGTGACACAAGGGGTTCAGATGTGATAGAGTGTTAAGCCTTGTATTGGCCTCGTATATAGTTGGCAGTACTGAGAAGCGGATGAAGGGACAGAAAAAAAAAGCATTCTCATTTGTGTCTGTTTGACCTGAAGACTTTGTAGGCAACAGTATGAAGTATTTGAAACTACTGAAAATACTTTTCCAAGCTTTGCATCATTTAAATGCAGAAATTAATATTTTTTAAGAGATGTGTCCATAAGCCCTCTGTTTTGCCAGCTAAGGAAACACAAATGTATGTGTGTGTAGTTGTCTGACACCAACAACTCCCTGTAAACAACATCTGTGTATCTTGCCTGCCTGACTCCTTTTCTTTCTCTCCTCTTTTTAAGTGCTAGTAAGGCCATGGTTTTTCCAAGTCTCATCTTTCTTGACGTGTATACCAGGAGACAGAGTGGATAGAGCAGACGGGGAGAGATTTGTAGTAACTTTCTTTTTTACTGTAAGCATGTACAGAATGCTTTCAAACTTCCTGCAAGCACAGACTTTATACTGATGTAGTCCTTCTTCTCTAGTTGCTTCTAATTTATACTTGTGTAAGGCAGAGCAGACAGCAAAGCCAATGATTTATCTGAAGGATACTTAATTAACCATGAATGTTATTTGGCCTCTGTCAATCTCTGAATCCTGAACAGAACTAACTCACCACACAGTATGAAGTTATTTTAAGTCTTTTTGAGATACCCAAGACTGCTGCTGTTATTCCTATCCTAGAATCTGAAAATGCAAGGAAAGGTTGTTGTTTTGGTTACAGAGGAGAAAAAACACCGAAACTGATGTTAGTTTCAGATCTGTTTCTGCTTTTATTTTTCCTTTTACAAAAGTAATGCTGCAATTAGGTGACAAGCTACTTGCTTGGGAAGTTCTATTCAGTTACTGAAGACATACAGCAGAGACAGCAGCAGCAGTTTTCCCCATTATTCTAGTTATCTCAGCAAAGTTTTGGCAAATAATCCATTATTTTATGTAGTACATTGAGTAAAGTTTTATCTGTTTACAAAACAATTATTTTTTCAGTCTAAGTACTCTGCTGAAATGACAGATGCTGAATGCTACTACCATTTTTCTGTTGAAATCAAGGTCATTGCATTTAGATCTTCCTGCTTCCTACTTGAAGACCACCTGCACATTATCATGGAATAAAATAGAGCCTAAAATCATATCAATTAAGGTCGGGGGGCCTCATTAAAAGTCATTTCTTAATTGTTCAATCTACTTTCAGTGAGGTCAGTGAGTACAAACTTCACTGTCTTTACCGTGAAAAATCAAGCCTTTTACTTCAGCTTGTCTTTCCTAAAGCAGGATTGTCAAAACAGAGTAACATAAAGTAAATAAAATGCTGCAGAGGGAGTGGTGTGAGGAATGGGCCAGCTTCTTTTTGTGTTCACTTCAGTCTGAGTGTATTGCAACTTTGAATGCCACAATGGCAAACATGGTTCAAAGCAGTAAAGACCTGGTGTAAAGCCTGGTGTAAAGAAAGGGTTCTGTTATTCTAAGATCAGTCTCAAGAGCACTGGTGAAATATGCACACTAGTAGTCAAACAGGGTACATCCTGACGCTTCAGTCCAGCCTGGTCATTGTAGGCTATTGCCCTTTAAAAATAGTCTGAGGCAAATAAAATGGAGGAGCTCTTGGTTCAGTGAGCAGGGTTTGAGGAAAGATAAAGACAGCTTTAGATCATTATTTTTTGTTGTTGTTGGAAAGTTAGTATTTAGAGTTGACAATTATGAACTACTTGATCTAACGAACTGTGTCAGTTGAAATGAAGACTGAGGTATTTTAGTTGTGTCTTGCATTAAAACTTTGCCAAAAATACAAATGTCAGGAAGAAAACAGCTGGGCTCTATGACCTATATACATCAGGCATACCTTGTGAACTAAACCTTCTTTTTTTTGCACAAGAACTGCACTTATTTATTTATTTATTTATTTATTGGCTTTGATTTATTTCATTTATTTTTTATTTGATTATTTTATTTATTTGGCTTTGATTTAACCTGTCCATCTCCGGCAAAACAATCTACCCATTTGATGTATCCTTGTCTCTGATATACTGCAGGACCAGTCAGTGAAGCAGGAGATGACAGCTTCAGCATACTCCATTAATGCACATCACATTAATGCTTGAGGAACTCTCAGCAAACTGCAGAAACTCCATGCTTGTCCATGCTAATTCAGAGAGTATCTACAAGTACCTGGTGTCTCTCACTTGTTCAAAAGAGCAGCATCAGTTTCCACTGACAAGAAACCAGTCTGCTGGTTGTTACTTTATTAGTAATAGTTTGTTCATGTGAATTGAATGCTTCAGGGAAAATTAGTAGCTATTATTTTAGAAAAAACTCTTGATTGTGTTATGTAATGGTACCAGGATAAATAAAGTAAGATTATAGTGATTTGTGTGAATCTGTTTGAACAAAAGCAGTGCTAATGTGGACTACCATCCTCTTAAAAAATATTTTAAAAGCTTCAACTAATTGTGCCTTCATCATAGCACATTATTTTTCAGTTTTATGAAGATTTATTCTAGGTTTCCAAACATGAGAATATACAAAGATGTTGCAAAATGTTGAGAGTGCTTCTATTTCACATCAAAATAGGAGGAAGAATGGGTAGTAGGGCATAAGAAAAGGGCATATGAAATCTCCAGCTGAGTTTTGTAGTCTCACTGTTTTCATATGTTTGGATGAAGTGTTCAAATTCTGGGTGCCTAAATGATAATTCTAAAACTTTCTGAAGTTCATTTGCATAGAATCAATATCTTTCCCTACTGTAAATGCTGTTACAATCTTACAAAAATATGGAAAGCTGTTCTTTTTCTTTCCAGATCTATAAAGGCAGCCTTGATCCCAGAAAACTATTATGAGGTTGAGAAAATCTCGCATTTCAGGTCATATAACTAAGAAGTGTTTTTCACATTGCAAAAAAAAAAAACAAACAAAAAAAACAAATACATGCTTAAGCAAAAAAAAAAAAAGTAGAGCTTTCACAGAAAAATGGAAACAAAATAGTGTTTTCAAATATATATTTTCCCATTTTATTCACACGGCATAACATTGTAGCATCAACTCTTCATACCTATGAATATGTCACTATTACTTTACAGATAAAACACTTGCTCACCATTCACTGGAGAATCATTCCTTATTTACAAAGAAAAGGCTTCTTATAAAGCTACAAAATTGATGGGTAGCATTTTGTTACTGTTCTGTCTGATGTCAGCAAGCTCTATTGCTACATCTGGCTTTTTAATAACTTCAGAGTTCCTGAAGGTATCCTTCACTTATTTTTGTCAATGGCAAATGGTGCTAATGACTAAAAAACCAACCAACCAACCAAAAAACAAAACAAAACAAAACAAAACAAAACAAAACACATAGTTAACCGGCAGTGTCTACTATAGTATCCTAAGTTTTGATTCTTTTTCTGTCAGACACATATTTCTCATTTAAGCAAAGATGGTGGAAGGATTCTATTGTTGTTACCTTCGTCCCCTTCCATTACTTGCCTACCCTCTGTTTTTTGTCTTAACCTATACAGTATTTATTAGACTACCTTTTACTCCTTTCAGGATGTCCTACATGTCTCAAAATGCTTTGGAAATCAGGACTCCCATATGATCATGTTAGGACTATCACTTTTGATGGAGGTGCTGTAGAGCTCCAGAGATGACTCTGGTGAGTGGAAGCAGGTCCTTACCTCATTGCAGTGGAAATAATAATCATAGTTCAAAAATGGAATTAGAATCTGTCTGAGATTGAAATTGCAGTTGTGCCCCACTCATATTTACAAGCAATGCTTCCATTTCTAACACTTCATGACACAGGATTTTAGTAATCCACATATTCTATATGGGGCATTACCATATAATCCATAGTTTTGACCTGCCCTATATTTCATATGTCAAAAGCAGCTCTACTCCTTTCTTATAAATCAGTGAAACTGCAAATAGGGTGGAAGAAAAATGGCTAGCTTATCTAATTATGGAATACTGAGAAGACCAGAATACAGCAACTCTTTGAATGGACGGACATAACATTTAAACTCTGCTTGCAAAAAGAAGGTAGCATGGAACATATTTAGCCTTTTCTCATGACAAACATTGTAAAAGCTATGAAAAATTACAGAAGCTTTATCCATTCTCATTAAAATGTGCAAATTTTTATATACTTCGAGTGAATACAGCCTTCATATATACTTAAAAATCAGCCATTTTGCAACGTTTGAATGCCAGTGCAGCAAAGAGTTTATTTTAATGTGACAAGAAGATTATAATTAAAGGGCATTTTTAAAGACAATCATTTTCTGATTATTTTCCCCATTTAAAAATCTGTTTTCCCCAGACCAACGTAAGAATGAACTGTAGTATTATGTTAAATTATGTTAAATTTGCTGTTAGAGATCAGTATAGTGAGCCATAGTTCTACATCACATAACACTCAGATTTTGATAGAAGAAAGATAAGCAGTTTGGAATTGTACTATTGCTCTGGACCAGATTATCCTATGCTCTGGAACAGAACTAGAAACACTACGATGTGACATTGTCTTTGGCACAACCTGCAGGGTAATTGCCAGTTTAGAGCTTCTCACACTTCCTGGCATGGTTCCTTTTGGTGCAGCGGAGTCTGTTTTTTCACGTCAAAAAATCAAATGATCACTTGAATTCCACTGGAGTCCTCATAAAGATTCTTTCTTTTCTGTAGTCTCAGGATAGCACTGGCTCAGAGTGCTTTATCTTCCAGCCATAAACCTCTTGCTGCTCTGTATTTGAAAAGAAAGACAGGTTTGCTGCTCTGTTGGACTGGCTACCCTGTTCCCCCGCGTATGCAATAGTCTAAGAGCAAGGGCAAACGTGAATAGTTTAAGTTTTTGGGGGGATTCTTAAGAGGGCCTATGACATGCATGTTAAATGTTGACTCTGCAAGGCCTGCAGTCTAAACATGACAAACATTAGTAAAAAAGGGAGAAAATCAGTGACAGAGTGAATACATAGGACAAATTTGTAGTGCTATTTTCCTGTCAAAGATTTTGGTAGTCTGAGGGTCTTGTTTCTAATAAAGGTCTAGTTTATTAGCACATATCTGCAACAGAACAAACAACTTAGACTCTCTCCCTTTGTGCTTACATTTCTTCTTCCCATCTGTTCAATTGGTTATTGCTTTTTCTATAATGGATCCTCTGCAGTATTATAGTTCATAGTTATGTGAAGCAAATGAAAGACATTATGAAAATGGCAAAGCAATGAACATCTCTCTTGTCTAAAACAGAATTTTAACATTTCCTCCATGACATGAAGAAAACTTATTTTATTTTCCTAATTGATGCTGTAAAGTTACGGTCCTCTAGTAGTAATGCAAATTTCTCCATTTTCAGCATTTGAAAATAAAGAATAGAAAGATTATGTGATCAGTGTAATATGTGCTACTCTATGAGTTATGAATCACTTGGATAAGGTAAAAACTTAAAACTTACAGAATGTTCTCATGACATTGTTTAGATATTTACTTCTGAAAGTATCACACACAAAGTACTCTCTTTGTATTGTCAGACAAGGTTAAAATATTGGGGACTTATAAGTAGTTCCATAGAAATGATAGATTTTTCTGTGTGCAACAGGAAGTTTCATCGTGGCGCATTTATCATTTTATAATTGTGTAGAAAGTACATCTCATTAAGATACATTTTACTGGGAAAGAAAGTGTAGTGAATTGTGTTTCTGTTTTAGAAAATGTGAACCAGTTAGCAGGACAGTGCTTCTGATTATAAGGCAGAAAGTCTTTGGGAGGACATGCAACCATAACGGTCTGTGACTGTAGCTTAAGAAAGGTTATGACTACATTACATGCATTCTTTCAAATCCTTAACTACATCAGTATACTTTCCATATACTCCTGACTGATTTTATCCACTTTAGTACTAACCCTTCATCATTCTTTTGGAAGTAAATTAATATTTCAGATATTTGTCAGTTGTGATAGCTAACCACTGTGGGAAAAAAACGTGTCCCTTCTGTCTTTTCCTTACCCTTGCCTTGCCTTAATCCATGAGGTAATGCTGTTCTATAGTCTCTCAATTTAGATATGGTTTGAGAAGACTCAAAAAAAAAAAAAAAAAAAAAAAAAAAAAAGAGAGACAGAGAACAAATTACAGCTTTAATGCGGCAATGTGACTTGTTCAAGAAGTGAGCTACCAGGTTTCCTGCTTTCATCGTAATAGAAGTCCAGGAAGTACTGAGTCTTGGGGCCAAAAATCTCTAAAATGGCAAGAGAAAATAATCATGAAATTCCAGTGAATCGTGATCTGGCCATGCTTTTTAACTTAAGTCCTTACTTACATAGCATGATGCCAGGACTACGTAACTCAAGTGCATGATGCCATAGCTGTTTTATTAATAAGCACATTTGCTGCCTGCTAGTTTGCAATTTAATTTACTGTTTCAAAAAATATGATGATTTCCTACCAGTAAATTATGGATTGCTAATGACCTTGGATTTCCTCCCACATGTATATGTGCATATAGATATGCATGTATATACATATATATCAATCATTCTTTATCATTAACTTGTGTTTCTTATTTTACCTAAAAATTGGTATATTCATGTTCCAGAACAATTATAAGCATTAAAATAATTCAGTTGGCAAGCACTTCTGAAGGTTATCTGCCATCTTGCCATGCTCAAAGCTGTCCTGACTTAGCTGAAGCTTGTTCAGCTGAGTTTTCAGTATCTCTCAGGATAGAGTTTTCACAGCCTGTTCTGATATTTGACTATACTCACTCTAATTCTTTTCTACTCACATTTAATCAGAATTTCATGTTTGCGGCTTCTGTCCATTGTCTCTCACTATGCACCTCCAAAGACTTTGACTCTGTTTTCTCTACATTTTCCTATTAGGTAGCTGAAAACAGCGGTAAGTCCCACTCTTACCATCCCACAATCCTATTCTCTTAAGACCAAACAAGCCCAATTGTCTCAGTCTATTACACACTGTGTGCTCCAGACCCCTCTCTTGGTTGTGTCTATATCACCCTGTGATTATATTGGTGGCCTTCTTCCAGACTCACTCTAGTATGTAAATATCTTTTTGTACCAGGCAGCCTAAAAACATACAAGGTTTGTGGTCTGATCTCAAAAGTACTGAAAAGACAGGAATAATCTGTATCCTAATTTGTTATATTTCTTGTCATTTACCAACAAAATCCAAACTGAAGTAAAAGAGAATGTACTTTTTCCTTGAATATGCCATAAATTGGAAAAGGTCCATGTGACTACCATACTATGGCCTGAGTAGAATACACAAAGGTTAGAGTTTATGAAACTGAAAATTCATGAAGGAATGAAAAACAGTTTGCCTTATTATGCAAATGCATTATTTACTACACTTTTATATAATCTTGATATATCTTGTTGAGTCCTTAAACTCACAATAATTCTATTCAAGCGTTGTGCACACACAGCTTAAAGGCGTTAAGTAACTTATTATGCTGCCCTGTTTAATGTTTCATGCACCTACCTGAAACTGGTTGGATTTAGACAATGATAATATTGCTATTTCAGTTCTTTGGAGTATAAGAGCCCCTTCCAAAACAAACAAAAAAAGCCGAGTCTGCTCGAAAACAAATTTCTTTGTTGGTTAGTGTTTACTGGCAAGTAAAGGAAATCTGAAGTGGTATTGACTGACTCACCTTGTGAATTACTGAATTTGCTGAGTTGTCCCACAGAGTAGTGGAAATCAAACAAGAATAGGAGAATGTAGAGGAAAAAAAAAAAGACAAAAGTAGGAAGGGAAAGATAAGGTAATGCTCAGCTTGATTTCCATTTTCATTTCAGGTGAATTACAAAAGTGACAAATAGTTGCAACAGGTAAATGTTCTAAAAGCAGCTCACAATTTGAAGTCTTGTCAATAGGAATATGGAATGAAAAACAGCATGTGCATCTGCTGATAATGTTAAAAATGTTAAGTGTCTAAAGATGGCGAATGAGCATTGCCATAAAGAATTAGTCAGGAACTTAAAAAAATTGGTCCTGTGACTTTCATTACAGCACAATGGAGTCAGTTTGAAACAAAACTTTAAATAATTACTGATAATCCAGCACAGTATTTTAGGTACAGATGTAATATCTCTTCTCTAACAGAAGACTTCCCTCCACTACCCTAGACTCTGAACATCTTCAACAAAGTTGTTAGTGAAGTAGCAGCTGTGTTGCAAGGGCTATATTTTTATACATCTCTATGAGCCATCTCAGCCATTCAGATTTCATAGCTACCCACAGAATGAAAATTGATGAGACAGAAGTTTAATCACCAAAAGATAGCTGGCATTTATTCTTTGTAGTTTCTGTTTATATAGTTCTAATCAGACTGCTTTAGTGCCTGATCTAACAAGAAAAAGGGTTCTGGAACAAGTGGGAAGCAGAATTTGACTGAAAATTTTGATATTCTGAAACTATCAGGAAAATAATTCACCGTGATTTTTTTATCTAGACAGTCATTTTGCCATCTGCATGGCTTATGTATTAAGTTTTATGTGACAAAGTTTTGGGGCTGCAGAGGTGGTCTCTGTTAGCAGAGCCCAGCAGCTGCCCCATGTCAGATCAGAGCTAGCTCCAGCCAGGTCCAAAGGGCCCTGCTGCTGGACAGAGCCAAGCCAGTAAGCAGTGTTGTTTGAGCCTCTGTGAGAGCAGATTCAAGAAAGGGAAACAACTGCAGCACAACAGCTGCTGGTAGAGCAAGGAGTGAGAAGCAGCCCTGCAGCCTCCAAAGTCAGTGCAGCAGGAGGGCAGGAGGTGCACCAAGCACAGAGCAGCAGTTCCCCTGTGGCCTGTGGACAGGCCCCTGGTGGAGCAGGCTGTCCCCCTGCAGCCCATGGGTCCCACATGGAGCAGATCTCCACACTGCAGCCCGTGGAGGAGCCCCCCATGGAGCAGGTGGATGTGGCCTGGAAGAGGCTGTGGCCCATGGAGAGCCCCCACAGGAGCAGGCTCCGGGCCAGAGCTGCAGCCTGTGGAGAGGAGCCCACGCAGGAGTAGGGGGTCTGGGGGGAGCTGCTGCCCATGGGGGACCTGTGCTGGAGCAGTTTGCTCCTGGGGGATGGACTCTGTGGTATGGAGCCGCGTGGAAGCAGTTCTTGAAGAGCTGCTGTCTGTGGGAAGCCCCCGCAGGGTCAGTTTGGGAAGGATGGCATCCGTGGGAGGGACCCAAGGGGAGCAGGGGCAGAGAGTGACAGTGAAGGAGCAGCAGAGACAAAGTGTTAGGGACTGACTGCAACCCCTATTTCCCCATTCCCCTGCATTGCTCTGGAGTGGGGGGTGATGGGGTTGTGGGGAAGATGTAGAAGAGGATGGATGGGGGGAAGGTGGTTTTAGTTTGTTTTGAGTTTCTCACACCTCTAGCTTGTTAGTAATAGGTAATAAATTACATTAATCTCACTATGCTGAGTCAGTTTTGCGCATGAGAATAATTGCTGAGTGATCTCTCTATCCTTATCTCAAGCCTTGATCCCTTTCCATCATATTTTCTCTCCCTTTCTTTTTGAGGAGGAGGAGTGAAAAAGCAGTTGTAGTGGAGCTCAGCTGCTGAATAAAAAAAAAGTTGAGTAAAACCACCACAGCTTAGCTCATGGTTATGACACTCTGTGTGGAATAGTGGACAACAGGAAATTCCTAGTATTCAGTCCCTGCTACATATCCAGAGTTTATCTGTCACCAAGATACTTTCTTTCACGTAGGCTAAGCAAAGTTGAATTATTTCATATTTGCCACAGGCTAGAATGAGTTATTTCAGAGCAGCTGACTTGTGAGATTAAGTTTAAATAGTAGTAGTTTGGTGGGTTGTGTGAGACTTTAGGATACTCTAATGTGGTCATCCAAGACATATGGAGATGATTTGGTGTGTCAATGATGCCAGACCCTGTGTGAGCTCTCAGGTCTCCAAGGCAAAAAGATGTAGAAAAAAGAATAGAATATAGTGCAGAGAAACCTTCAGTGAGATAAGGAGGCCAAATTATAAATCTTCAATTTATAGCTGGAGCAATGTTCCCTGCACAGGAGTATCTGACATTTCCATAGGGCTGTGTTCTTCTTCCTTTTTCGAAGAGTATGTTCAGGGGATTAACTAAGTTCATGGTCACACAAACTCCCTCCTGTGAGGTAAATTATGCTGTAGTCTACAAAAAAGTACCGTTTCACATTTAGTGCCTTGCAATTTCCCAGCACAATTGCTGAGCACTGGTTATTA
This sequence comes from Nettapus auritus, assembly GCA_011076525.1. Taxonomy (NCBI): domain Eukaryota; kingdom Metazoa; phylum Chordata; class Aves; order Anseriformes; family Anatidae; genus Nettapus; species Nettapus auritus. The sequence continues at coordinate 48,852,169 of CM021768.1, read as the reverse complement.
TGTATTATATACGTAGCAGTTTTTCAACATATGCTATAACTAGCTGTCCAGACAAATGTGAAAAAATACTTTATGCAAATATATTTTAATATTATATGATGACATGTCTATTCCTTACAAGCCTAATTTTTTCTCCTTGGAAGCTTATATGGCTAAACAAATACATGTACATATCTTCGAACACAATGAAATAGAATGAATATCAAGTTGGAATTAACCAATATGCTTGAAATATTAACTGAAATAGTAGAACACCAGGGTTGGGGCACAGTAGTATACTCCAGCTAATGAGTTATACACTTTAATTTGCTGTGTGGTAATATATTATTAATCAGTAATTTATAATGAATGCATAGTATCAAATTTATATCAGCTGGCCATATAAATTTATTTTCAAAGTATGCATTTTCATGAGTTTGAGTTTTGTGGTTGTCTCTGTATACTTGTCTGTATTGGATAAGACTCTTTGATGTACAAAACCTGGTTTGAGTTGTACTCACCTGAAGATAAACTGGCTATTATTTACTTATCACAGAATGTTTACTGTTGGAAGGCACTTCTGCAGGCTAACTTGTCCAACACTCCTGCTCAAACACGGACACCCAAAGCAGGTTGCTGAAGACCATGTCCAGACAGCTTTTGAAACTCTCCAAGGAAAGAAACTCCACAACCTCTCTGGGCAACCTGTGCCAGTGCTTCATTACCCACTGTCCTGGTTTCAGTTAGGACAGGGTTAATTTTCCTCCTAGTAGCTGGTAGAGTGCTGTGTTTTGTATTAGGATGAGAAGAATGCTGATAACATGCCAATGTTTTAATTGTTGCAGAGCAGTGCTCGTACCAAGCCAAGGACTTTTCAGCTCCTCACTCTGTCCTGCCAGTGGGCAGGCTGGGGGTGCGGCAAGAGCTGGGAGGGGACAGACCCCCAGCAGCTGACCCAAACTGGCCAAAGAAGTATTCCATACCATCTGACGTCATGCTAAACAATAGAGAGGGGTGGCTAGCTGGGATGGGGGCGCTGGCTGCTCGGGGATAGACTGGGCATCAGTCAGCGGGTGGTGAGCAATTGCATTGTGCATCACTTGTTTCATACACACTATTATTATTATTATTATTATTGTTGTTGTTGTTTTCTATCTTAATAAACTGTCATTATCTCAACTCTTCCTTCACTTTTCCGTTTCTCTCCCCCATCCCAGCGAGGGAGGGGGGAGGGTGAGCGAATGGCTGTGTGGTGTTTAGCTGCCGGCCAGGTTAAACCACAACACCCACACAGTAAAGAAACTTCCTGATGCATAGGTAAAACTGCCCATGTTCCAGCTTGTGCCTATTGCCTCTTGTCCTGTCTCTGGGCGCCACTGAAAATAACCTGGTTCCATCTTCATTGCATCCTTCCTTCAGGTGTTTATACACATTGATAAGGCCTCCCCTAAGCCTCCTGTTCGCCAGGCTGAACAGTCCCAGCTCCCATAGGAGAGGTGCTTGTTTCTTAATCATTTTCATGGCCCTCTGTTGGACTCTCTCCAGTATATCCATGTTTGTCTTGTACTGGGAGGACCAGAACTAGACGCAGTAGTCCAGGTGCTGTCTCACCAACGCTGAGTTGAACTGCTGGCAATACTTAACCTAGTGCAAACAAGAACACCATTAGCCTTCTTAGCAGCGAGAGCACATTGCTGACTCATGTTCAGCTTAGTGTCCACCAGGATTTTTAGGTCCTTTTCTGCAGAGCTGCTTTCCAGCTGGGTGGCCCCCAGCATGTACTAGTGCCTGGAGTTGTTCCTCCCCAGGTACAGGACTCTGCACTTCTTGAACATTGTGATTTTTTGTCAGCTCACCTCTTCAACCTGTCACGGTCCTTCTGCACAGCTGTGCTATGCTCTGTTGAGTCAGCCATTGCCCCCAGTTTTATGTCATCTCTGAATTTGCTGAGGGTGCACTGTGCCCCATTGTCCATACTGTTAATGAAGATGTTAAAACAAGTCTGGACACAGTGTTGACCCCTGGGGTACTCTCATTACTGGCTTCCAACTACAGTTTGCACCACTGATCACTACCCTTTTGGTCCATACATTCAGCCAGTTTTTGATCCACCTCTCCTTCTGCTCATCCAACTCTCATTGAGGATGAGAGTTAGATGGGGCACAATATCAAAGGCCTTACTGAAGTCCAAGAAAGCATGGTTTGATCATTAGCATAGAGCATGTGCATTAGGTAAAAGTCTTTATACAGATTCACTGAATCTATACACCAGTGTCCCCAAAATTATGTTAACTGACAATACTTTCTGTCTTACTTCCACTCCTATTGTAGTGGTGAGGGGTTTTCAAGTGATAGGATATACTTTTTTGATAGCATTGAGGAAGTATGTCTTAATGGAAGTGCTGAATGGAGAAGGAGTTGGAAAATTGACTTACTGTTCCTTATTCACCACTTAGGTACTCCATGTTTAGCAGACAAGATGGGAAAAGATTAATAAAAAAAAGATTTGGAAAAATGGAATATCTGCCTATTTTCTTGGCTTGGTGGCAGGGGTAAGAAATTTAAATTTAACTTGAGAAGTTTAAATTTCATGTGGCAGAAGACAGAAAGATTTAAAGAACAAATTGATGCGGTCGGATTGAAAAGGAGGGTAATCTTAGCAGATTTGAATTAATTACAAAAGAGCAATACTGACAAGCCTAAAAATTCAATTACATAAGGTCTCTCTCCAGACTCCCAAGGCAAATTATATGTTTGAAATAATAATAGGTTTCAGAGATTTTTCATTTGCCTTCTGATATTTGGACAACTAGATTTCAAGCTTTCAAACATATTTCATTTATTGGAGATACTTCCAGTACCTTTTTACTGAACAAATTGTGGTCAGCCTCAAGTCCTCATATTTCCTCATTATGTGTTCAGCTGCTGATTGCTGGTACAGGTCAGCATACTCAGTACTTAAAGCATTAGCTCCCTAATGACCCAGTGTGCGTCCCTTTCAAAAGTAGATCATCTATATTTATGGTCCATTGCTGTTAGGACCTGTTTGAATTTTTAAACAGTTTGAATTTTCAAGCAAGATGGAGCTTATTTGGGTAGCCAGAGAGAAATCTGTAAGGTTTTAAAAAAATACATATTGCCGGTTCATAATATCAAGCCTATTTCCCAAACAATGCATGGACTAATTCTGCAAATTATTCCATCTGCAAATTTGCTTTTGAAGCAGAAGAAAACAATAACATTTTTACTGATTAATTTGTGTCTTCTAGTTACAAAACTAGGGAACCATACATACTTGGAATTCTTAGACAAGCAAAAGATTTTCCGTGAATTTTCTTCTCATAATAGTACTGAAAGCACGTTAACAAGAAAAATGGCAAAACAGGCACAATATATAAGGAAGCACATTCAACTAAGATCTTTGAATCACTCTGGAGTGATGACAAAGTACTGCAGAATCATCACCTGTTATTTGGCAGATGGAATCAGGGAAGACAATAACATAATCAGGAATTTCTTCTGAAAACAAGTAAATTCTGTCTTTGCTAGCAAGTTAATTTACGTGTTACAAAAATGTTTACTGAGAAATTGATGTGATTGTCTGTGTGTGCATGCATTCACACGGGCACTGTGCCATAGTCAGATTTACTGCAGATTATGCTTTAATCATGACTTTAGTTCTTTGTTTCAATAAGTGTGCCTGGAAAGTTGTCTGGAAATTACAACTGGTATCACCATCTTTAAATGAATATAATTTTGTCTGTTTCCTCTCTCTATAACGAAAACATACACAACTGCTCTTTTCATTTAATTCTCTCCTCTTTGTTCATTCAAACATAAAAAGAAAAAAGAATGGCAGAACAATTCCTACAAATTCTGTATTTAGTACATGTAGCTAAGGAGTGCTCCAGATAAAGGTTATTTCTTAAAATCTAAAATTAAAATTTTCAAGCATTGCAGCTTCTGTTTAGATTTGCAGTTTTGAACACACCGTTATGCCCTTGGCAGTGCTAAGATCTATCAAACCTTTAAATTTTCAATGGAAAAGCAGAGTAAAGATTTTGGAAAATTGTTCCCAATGATACTCGCTTTCCATTTTCTTGCCAGTTTTCTTGAACTTACGAGCTGTGCTTTCAACATATCTTTAAAGAATCATGAAAACCAAGACAAGAGGAAGGAGGGTGATCTTTAGATAGCTATAGGAGGCAGACAGATGGAATATGAGACGCTTGGGAGACATTTGAGAGACTTTGCCAATCACAAAGTTTGGCACTTGCATCAAGGTCAACGAGAGACTTGTGTATCAGTGTCCCAGACTAAGATATTCTGCTCTGATGCAGTAACAGGATTTTTTTCCCCACTGCTGCCATTTTTGCATCTTTGTGTACTTGGACTGTAGAGCTGTGGGAGCTTGTGATACCTTTGGAGCAGAGATTTCCAACCAAATCTTGGATACACAGGGAACTGGCTTTCTGCTGACCATGTCACAAAATCTAAAGTGATGAAGTTATTTGAGAGCAGTGCTACTAAATAAATAAATATATACATAAGGATAGGACGCGTAAGAACATGAGAGAACCCTCATTGTACCATTGAAACAAGAGAATGATGAACATTAAAGAGGGAAGAAATTTAAGATCAGATTATCTAGGAATCTGAAAGCTCAGTGAGTCTAACAGCCCTCTTTTTTTTTTTTTTCTTTCTTTTTTTGTTCTTTCTTTTTTTTTTTTTCTTTCTTTTTTCTTTCTTTCTTTCTTTTTTTTTTTTTCTTTTTGTGTGGCATTTCCCATTTGTATGGAAATTATATCATAAATCCACAAAAAGGTTTAGTGAAGTTCCTCACTGCCTTGTACACAGACACAGAATTTGCAAGAAAACATAGAGGATCAGAGTTTTTTTAGGAGCTCATTTCTGATTGACAGGGGCATGTAAGAGGAGAAGGGTCGTACTGCATTTATTCCATACTCTTCCCCTGCATGTGTACTGTTGATTGCTTGAGCACCATACTCTCTCTGTTTTCACAAAAACTGTTTTTTTTTTTTTCCCCTGAATCAAAAACTTTTTTTTTTTTTTTTTTTTTTTTTATTATAAAGACTGTGAAGAGTCATTTTTGAGAGGGATTCCTATAAAAATACAAAGATGCTATATGACGTGATATGACCCTTACTCAAATCCAGATCTTCTTGACCTTTTGGTCTGTGAAGCAGGGTTTTACTTTTCTGTGGTGGACCCAGCTATGGCAAATAAATAAAAAAAATGGAGATTCCACTCATTGTAATAGCAATGCCCCTTTCCATTGGGCAAAATGAAGATTTGTTGGGATTCACTGATAATGGTGAAGAGGAAGACAAAAGGACACATCTCTCTGCAAACAACGGCATGCACTTAGTGATCTTTGGCAAAAAGCTGCATGCTTTCCACAGCTTCTGTTTGGTGAGGTTTTCTTTAAAGTTTTTTTTTTATTTTTTTTTTTTTTTTTTTTTTTTTTTTTTTTTTTTTTCTGTATGATTAGGACATCATTTAGGCCAGGTATGCAAAGCATAAGACCAAAAATATGGCAAAACTTCACAGTTGCTGTACAGGTTCAAGTCCTTAAACATATCAAGATCTGTATTTTTATAGTCTCGTCCATTGCAGATGTGGGAGGACAACCCAGCACCATGGAGTGAAATATAAGGATGCACCTCAGAAGCTTCCTGCTTCCTCTGTGGCAAAGGCCACATAAAATACTCTGAGCTTCTAATTTGCCTTTAGTCAAGCAAAATCCCACTGACTTAAATTGGAATTTTGCCTGAGTAAAGACTAGATAGTGGGCCAAGTCCTCTTAATTATTGCATAGCCTCATTCTCTCATTTGAAAACATGCAACTTTGAACCTGAAATGGGCATTCAGAATAAAAGACTCAGAAGAAATGAATAAATTACAAGAGAAAAGGAGTGTGGCTGGAATAATCTATGCCTTTCCCACTAAATGAAAAGGCACGCTATCAGCATGCTCTTTATTAAGACTTGTGTGTTTTCTACTGGGGAAAGATAAGACATGGAGGAAGAGAGTAGAAGTTTAAATTAGAATTGATATCAGATGCAATGATTAAATATTGACAAATTTTCAGGCTTTGGAATGGTTCCCATTTAGAGCTGCAAGGCACTACAGTGGCTTTTGTATTTACGAGCACTTGGTGAGTACTCTGACAGGTTTATTATTTGTTGGCTTTCTCCAGCATTGCACAGTAAAAATTGTTTTCGAAGAGTATTCAAAAGTGTAGCTGGCTGCCACTGTATCAAACCCAATCAATTCACCGATGTATTTCACATTCCTGATTGATAACTCGCTCAGCGGTTTGGCATTTCAGGGAAGGAGTGGAAAGAGAGCAGGTCTCGACGGTCATTAATCCTTTTTCCCTGAGCCTCCCTCAGGCAACTGCTTGTGCCATTATCCACATTTCTTACTGCTGATTTCCACAATCCCATGGCTGCTCAAACCACCACAAATCCACCACTGTCCCTTTCACTTACTGAAGACCTTTCATCATACTGGGCTCAGCAACCCTCCTGGGCTGATGGTGGTCAGGGGAACATCTCTCTCTCTCCCTCTCCCTCTCTCAAGTCAGACCATTGATTTGGCTCACTGCCTCATTCTCCTCTCCTCCCTTCACATTTATTTTGTTGCTTACTGAACAGAAACATGACGGCATGCATGTACTTCCTTTAAAATCTGCTCGTGTGAGTGGGGGTGAGAGATGTCTTATGATAAATAAGGTAGAGATTCTATCTGCCTGGTGTTCTGGTGCTGACTGAACTGGTTAGTCATGTTGTTTTGCCTGTTGTGGTCTGTGGTACTGTGAAGCTGAATAAATGACATTAGCTCTGGGGGAGATAGGTTATTTATTCGTTTGCTTGTTCATTTATTTGTTCAAATGCAAAATTGTGAGCAAGCTCACAGTGGCTGAAATGTCAGAAATAATTAAGCCAAACTGTTTCCAGTGATAAAAAAAAAATAAAAATAAAAAATAAAATGTTCTGTCATTATGAGCAGTGTATATCAATTATAATTTGGGAGCTGGAACTTTTGGGGAGAAAGGAAAGATAGAAAGAGGTCAAAACCTCACATTTTTTCCTGTGTTGGTTTCATTGCACCAAGGATACTGAATACTCCAGATGGGTTTAAAAACTGCAGATTTGAGCTCCCCACTGAGGATTCAGGATAAACTCTATCTGTCATTTGCCAGCAATCTGGTGTTACGTGTAGCTGTGCTGCTGGGAGCAATGCCTTTTGTGTATTTACAATTATATTACCTACAAATGTCTCCTCTGTCTGTCCTCTAACGAGTAAAGTGTCTTGGACAAATCTGTTCCATATAATCTTTCTTTAAGTACCCTTAACTTTGGAGGCAGAATCCATGCTAGAAAGGAGAGAAATATCCCAATGAAGGGAATTAATTGTGTGAGGAAAGGGAATTCAAGTGATGAAGGCAGTTTAAACCATTTAAAGAAAAGGAAACAGGAACAAGGAGAGAAAGAACATCACTGTGAAATTATGAAAGTGAGTCAAATATTATGAGGGTTAAACATGTATAGGAATCCCCCAGTGTCTCTATAAATCGCAAATCAAATCCTGCCCCTGAAAACTTGCCCCCTGAAAGCCTTTACCCATTTTAAAGGCACCAGTGAGCCTGCTAGAAAGACCCTTACTTAATCAAATGTACATAACAGTTTACAGGTCTAGGACCAAGTATCTCAGGAGATCATTATTTCAGCTGACAAAAATACTGTGTTTTATGAGGTGAAATTAATAAAAGGCAAGTAGAAGAATGATTAATGCTAATACGTATGGACAAGAAATGGTTTCAGGTGGAGACTGGGAGTTTCGTCAGCTTGGGCAAGAAATTTAAAAAATGATCAGTGGTATATAGGAGTATCACTTATAGAAAAATAATCTTGATTCTATGAGACAGCTTGATTTTCCTAGGTAGCAGAATACGAGGCTACCTGAGAAAATGGGCAGGATGTACCTGAACTTATTCTGGAACCGGAATGCCACCTCCAAATGCGGTTTATGTTGAGGGAGTGCTGGGGTAGCAAAGGTCTGTGCTTTTTTTAGCAGTCTCTGCAAGCAGTTTTTGCTGCAAAAATTTGGTACAGCTTGGAAGAAATATGCTAAGTTTAGGAATTTGTTAAGCAAACCAGTTACTTTGTAAGCAGTGAAAAGTCTGAAGCTTGGTTTCCCATGGATTTATATCCCAAAATCTGCTGTGTGTATCCTTTTGCATCTAAAAGGGATGAAGCAGTTCTGTAGCCTGTCTGGCAGTAAAGGCACTGCAGAGTTTCTCTGTCTTATGCTATTACATTTTACCAAATTTACAGGGATTTTAGTATATTTGAGATCCTTGTCTCTTGAATGAAGTTGAATTATCAAGGGGGTACAAAAATTGTTGGTGAACAAAGGGCAAAGAAGCTTGCAAAACAGAAATAAAATTACTGTGTATAAAATAATATTAAAATGGGATCTTCTGGGGAAGATTACCCTCCTATTGACTGATTTCTGTCTGGTTTGTATCTGGTATCTTCCAGAGCCAGTAAGGCAGAATGCGATCTTTTTACTTTTTTCCCCTTAGGAAAAAAATAATACAAAAATGAAACTTCATTTCTCACATCACCCTCCTGAACAGCCTTTCAGAATTCTGGCCAAGCTGCTCAGATAGACAGATTCCCTTGTTAGAGGTCCCTCCACCTCCAGAATATCCCTCCCATCAGAATTCTGACTTGCCATTAAATTCTGGCCAGGTGGGATAATATTGAAGCCCTTGGCTATTGCCTGCAATGGTCTAGGAGGAAGAAAGGAGTGCACCAGAACACTCTGAACATATTGCAAGATTCTGAAAAATGCTGGATTTAAATTAATCTGTGTCCTGGAATAATGAGTTATATGAAAACACAGTATTTTCAGCATACTTATACATTATGTTCCAAATCTCATAGTTTGGGAATCTATTGCTTGGGCTGCGCAGTAGCAAAGATAATGAGGGAATTAAATGTTTGCCTTGTCTGGGAGGATGCTGTGGAAAGTCTCATAGATACTGTGCATTGACTGCTAAAACTTGAGCCTTTAGCAGTGTGTTCTGAATATCGGGATGTGTCAGAAAATAAGCTTATAAATGCTAGTAATACTGACAGGTTCATGAAACTCATCTTCTTAGAGCTAGGACAATTTATTACATCTTTTTAACCCAAAGGAGTTTATATAATTGATAGATTTGGGTTACATTAGAGATACAAAATAACCTTGAGAGAATTGTTGCTCACTGATGGAGTTGAATTTGATAGAGTTGAAGTGCCGTTCACCTGGGGCTTCAACAAAACTGATAGCTGTAGGTTTTGTATGAACAATTTAAATTGTTTGACTAAAATTACATTTTCTCTCTTAAATATAGGACACACTGATTAGGTTTGAGGGAAAAGAGATGGAGAATGTACAACTTAAATAAAACCTCCTCAACCAGCAGAGACTTTTCCTTTAGGGTTTTTTCTCCTTTCATTTCTTTCTTTTATTTTTATTTTTTATTTATTCTTTTTGTTTTGAATGTTAAGTGATGGTGTTTCTAACACACAAATAGGGTGATCTGGTATCATCAGGAAACAAACTCAACATTTCCACAGCAGAGAGGACCTTATTCTCCACAATGAGTGGAGTCTGTGCTGTCCAGCATTCATGGAAGCTTTTGAGAGCTGTGTGTTATAATAAAACCTGTAAAGTAACATGCATGTGCAGCAGTTTTTATTTTAGGGTCAAATAATGCTTTCAAAGGACAGCTGAGAAACTGAGAGTTTGAGTGACATGACTAAGCACACACAGTAGATCAGTGGCAGAGCTGTGACAAGGCTGTAGATTGCTGTTTCTCTGGCATATGGTGTTGGTGCTGTTTACTAAACCCATTTACTTTGCAGCTATGGGTAGTTCTTCAGTCCTGACTGTGCCTTTTTACACTTGGGCATGTGGTAGAGACCATATCTAGGGAGAAAATAATTAAGAAGAATGAAAATTTGAAAGCAAAATGTTAGATGGAAGGATAAAGTAGTATTTTCTGTGTTAGTGTTTAAGCAGAGTAAATTTATCATGGTGATGTTCCTGGCAGAAAAGCAGGTTTCAAAACAATGTTAGAGGCTTTTTTGGTTCTTTTAAATGAAGGCAAGATTTCAAGTTGATTCAGGGAATGGAATGGAGAGTGATACAAGAATGAGATTCAGGAACTAATGAGGAAGTGAGAAGGCAATTTTGGGCGTCCTCTGTTTCTGAGGGGAAATTTAGGCAGCCAAAGGATTCCAATAAAAAAGAGGTTGCAAGGTAAATGAGAATTGAGGCAGACTATGAAAGGGAGTTCTCTTAGTGAAATTAAAGAGAGAAAATTGCTTTTAAATAACTGTTTCACTAAATCAACCTCAAGCATTTCCTCATTTGCTTGTTGCTACTCTCAGGATAAAACAGAAATAAGACTCTTACACCATGACACACCAAGTGGTATTTTTCTTAACTGAGAACTTGGGTTCTAGATACTTATGAGCCTTTTCTTGAAGTGTTTTCTCCTTTTTCCCAACCTTACAATCTGAGATATATTGAACACATGTTGGAAATGGCATGAAAAATAATGGTGTACTGAAGTTTCAGAGTTACTCTAGCCATTCTATAAAATATACGTTAAATTTTGAGAAGCAGAGCCCTTCTTAACACTGTGAGAGAGGTCCAGATGGTCAGTGCAGAACTCTGTAGAATCGTGTCTTGTTAGGGAATGTCTGAAGGATTCTCAGCCATTCTTATTTTCTCTCTCTCTCTCTTTTTTTTTTTTGTTTTGTTTTGTTTTGTTTTGTTTTGTTTTGTTTTTGGTCTGTTATTTCCCAATCAGTTTTGTAGGTTACTTTGTTGTGTCAAGGTTTTAAAAATAGAAATGCTAATAATAGTAATACCCTTTCCACTGTGACATTAAGTCAAACTTATCTACACAAACATTGGCAGATGTTAGGGAAAAAATGCCAACATTACCTTTGAAATAGGGCTTGAGTGTGTTTTTTGGTGATAACATTAACATATTTATTGACATAATAGTTACAGTAGCTGAAGAATAGCTAGCAGGAGAAGCAAATAATGTAAATCATAGTGGTCTTCTTAAATGTCCCATTGCATTAAAGTGATGTTTCCCATTTAGGAAGCTGCATATACAATGAGGAGACAGATTTTCTAAATCAAGAATTTTCTGTTCTTTTCCAAAGTGTGAATGCACTGCATCCTTTAATTCAAAATGAGAGAACACAATTGAAAGTTAGTGAAATTATAACTACTTTTTGTGTATGCTCCCTACTTTAAAGAAACCTGAAGGAGACAATAGTCTTTAAACCTGCACTTACCAGGGCTTTGTGAACATAAACTGGAAAGGCATTTTAGGGAGTTCTCCAGGAAAGGGAGTTCACTGGGAAATTCTGCCTCAAATTCAATTATTTCCAAAACTTTCAGGTGAGCAGAGCAAAAAACTTCCAGTGCCTGCAGCACAGAACATCTGATCATGCCCTGAGTATTGATGCCAGTTAGGCTGCAGAATGGGCTCCTCTGATACATACATAACCCATCTTCTCTTTGACGGAGGCAGTACAAATATGAGACAGAAGGTAAGATAGGTGATTGGTTCTATTGAGTGATGTTGCCCATTGGGACATATACACTGTACATGTCTGAAATGGAGAAATAATAAGTGTTATATATGAACTATTTATTTGATAAATTCCATATTCATGTCACCCTGCTGGTAAATGTATTTTTTTTTTTTTATTATTATTATTTTAATTTTGGAATATATACTGTTTGCTGTTCTGTTCTGTATAATTTTACCTGATGCAAATGCTAGCTGAAAGCCTTGTATTCAAGTAAGTCATGTGTCTTTTTGGTCTGATCCTACTTATTGTAGAGATATGTTTTGAGATGGAGTGTAGCAGTACCCTACTTTTCAACAACATATGTCTTTAAAAAAAAAAACACAACACACCTTTAAACACCTGTAAGGCTATGTTAAAATTCTAAGTACGGGTCTGTTAAACATGAGACATGTATATAATATAGTACACATGTGCACGTGTATATATATATGTATTTACGCATATGCAGGCATGTCAATATTCAACTTAAATGATCGTTTCTTTTCAAAACAATCTGAATTGTTGTAATTGTTGTATTTTTCTCTCTTTGGAGATTGTATCTCTAGTATTTAGCCATCTCACACTCCTCATGTCTGTCAGATTTCTTCATCTGTATGAGTAAAGTAGGTCTTTCACACCTGAGGAAATTATACTAATTATGGGCAGTGTGCTGCACTGGGTGGCCAGAAACAACAAAGGAGGGTGCTTTTCTAGCACCTCTGCTTCCAACTAGACTCAGGCCATTAGACTGCTTTACATCCTGCTTTGCTTCCATGGAACTGGCACCTGCACTGCCCCTCCTGCCACTGCTTACTACCCTTTGTGGAAATCTGTGTGGGTAATCTGGCAAGGGACTGCTCTTTATGCATCCTTGCTTTGGTATAATTAAGAATCGCTTTGCGTCTTCTGTGTACTTTACTCCACAGGAGACAGTCTGGTCTATTGTGTGACTTGCCTTTCAAAAGTCACCAGATAACGTAAAGTGAGGCATTCCTCATTTAGATTTTTTTTTTTTTTTTTTGGCACAGAAACTGTGATTCAGCAAAGATTGTGTGAAACAGAGACTGGCTGGTATACAAATTGCAAACATCTTGTTGTTTCAGTTTTTATCATTTTTTTCTCACTGTTACCTTTCATAGCTGTGGTAGACTTACATTGGTTTGCTTAGGGATTTTTTTAATATTTTCTAATTATGTCACAGGAAACAGCTTTCAGATTTTTATGAATAAACTTAGGTTTGAATTTAAATTCATTGTAATTGTTGTAGTTTCTAGTGTTATCTTTTGTTACTGTTGTCTTCCTATGTTTAGAAAAAATCTATCTGGAATTTTCAAAAATGAATGGACAGATTCTACAGATTGTAAAGTTCTGGTGAGTCTGTAAGTCCCGTATAGATAAACAACTGAGTGCAGCGTGCTTTCAGCTATTAACTGCACCAGACAAATTTTGTAAGTGAAGGAATGATAAGCTTGATGTCCAGGCCAAATTATATCTGAGAGCTAAGTTTTGCCTGTCAGTGCTCTCCTGTGGCTTCAATTCAATATGCCATTTTCTGACAGTTAAGAGCAAGTCCAATGGCTTTTGACCTTTTCATGTCAATTGGATTTTGCTCTATTGACTTATGTGGTTCCTGAATAATACAGCTTTTAGGACTATTGTTGCCCAATATTCTTAAGTGACACTGCTGTGAAGTACTAATTATTTCTTGCTTAGCTCCCTCTCATTTCTGTATGTAGATGTATAAATGTACACACACATTGTAATCAATACATGATTACAATGTAATTTATGACAAGGTAGTTTACTTACTGTAGAGAAGGTGTTCCAGACAAGAAGAACCCACGTTGGACTGACAGATTTTATTTTCATTTGTTGATTTGTCCATTTTCATTTTATTTTTGTATATAAAGATTCTATGCTGCTTCACACCTTGCAGGGTAGGGAAAACAGCACCTCATCATGTATAACACACAAATCCACACTAACGTTCTCTGCACAGTAATAAGTCTCTATCATGGGTTGCTGCTGTAGAAGGCTTTTAGCTATCCAGAAAATATCAGCCTTAACCTAGGGCAAAGTCCCTAGAGTAGTATAGCTGAAGAGAAAATTCTTACTGACTTAAGTGGGACTTGGATTTGGCCTATAAATGCAAATCTTAATCATACTCCTAAATACTAGGAATATACTACAAATGGATGCTTTATCCAGACCTACAGGAAAAGAACTGAAGTTTTCTTTCCTTCATTTGGAAGGTTAGTTGTACTGATATTTCCTTGCCTTCTTCTATTTCCATTTGTGGATGAACTTTGAGAGCAGTGTAAATTATCTGATTATCATCTTGTAACTTACCATCCATTTCGTGGGTAGCATTCTTATTTCCTGGCTTTGAAATGGAATTATTTCTGGTCCCATGTATTACAACTATAGTCATGTGATCTTAGGAGAGGTCAAACCCACATTTTAGCATTTTTCCTCCTTCAGCACTTTTATTCAAATTTATGGTACTGATATGCTCATTGTTTTCAGATAATGAACAGTCCTGTCAACAGAACAATGCACAGTGAATATGTTGTCTGGTGCATCATTGAGCTTTTAGTTTACACAGTACAGAATGAAATGCTAGGCTTTTTAAAAGTAACCTATGCTCCGAAGTCTGTATTTAATGAAATAATAAGGTTGTTAGTAATGCTCTGAATTACTGTTATACTACTGAAGTACTTCATTTGGCCATTGGGAAGACTACAGTTATCCTGGAAACTGGTGGGATAATACTGCCTGTTACAAAGACGGTACAACAGTGCACAGAATCTGACGTGTTAACTTTTCTGGTTATGTACTTCTGAGACTTCATTATGAATTTTGGCAAGTAAAGGGCAGAAATAACATTCGCATGATTTATACATATTGGGTTAAAGTCTCTATTAAACCTTGGCATATGTGATATTGCAGGTACTCTGACAGATTGTGACATAAATGGGAATGTATATACAGCATATGCCTCATGCTATATAAAGAAAGGAAAGGGTGTGTTCATTTTAAAAGTAGAACCAAAGTCAGTGAACGAAGTAGAATCTAAGCTACTACTAAACATGTTAATGTTTAGAGATGTGTAGTGTAGTCTTATTACTGTTGTATCCTTGTCCAAGTGGTGAAGAAATCTGTGGGCCCAGGGCACCAGTTGCTGTTTGCCTTGCAGCTATAGTGGTTATAGGCCAGTTGAGTTGGAACTGGACTATCAATTTCTTCCTGTCTTTTCTGAATCCTTCTCTGTTTGCTAATAAAGTGAATATATTGAAGGAATTTCTGTTCATTCTGCAGATTTTAATGGTCAAAATATCCTGGGGTAGAACAAAGAAACAATATTTGCCATTGTTAACAAGTTTTTTCTAGTCTCTTTGGAGATATTATGTCTTTTATTTGTAAATCACCAGGATGTATCTATAGGGAAAGGCTGTGGTCTATAGGGAAATGGTCTGTGATATGGCTTTAATTTTTACATATGCACTGTTTTTATTAGCTATATATTTGTCTCCGTTCCCTCTCCTTCAAAAACAGTGGAAAAAAATCTGTATGAGAAGATAAGAGAATACAGTGAAAAGGATGACCCAGATAACATGCTGGCCATGTTCCACTCAGATGGGTACCTTTCCTATATGCTCCTCAGTTGTCCCAGTTCACCCATAACATGTATGATGAGGAACAGCATAATGTTACTGGTTTCTAGTTTAAGGAAGCTATTGACTGAATGGACTTGAAAAAATATAAAAGAAGTTCAGATAACAATAGTATGTGCTAAGACTTTTAAGCATGTTTTAAGTATTGGAGAAACAGTAGTCTAAAAAATAACACTCCATCACAAATATCAAAATGTCTGCTAAACTGTCCAGAGAAAGCAGAATGAACAAGGAATATACTGTTGAGTGCTGGATGAACATGTGTGTATGCAGAAGAGATAAAACAAGTTTAACAAAGATCTCTCTAAACAACTGATTTACAGTAGAACCATCTTTTCCTGCGTTACTGGAAGACAGCATTGCTAAGCAGTGTGCTTCAACTGATGTACTTTAAATCCAATTAAAAAACCAACCACCTTTTGAGAAAGAATTTTAGTAACAAGCAGTAAGTGTGACTTGACCTCTGTTGATTTAATGCAGAGAAAGATCAAAACATAATCTATACTGACTCCGCAGGGGGAACATTCAGCAGCTTTCAAGAGAAGCATCTGCAAAAGCAGCTGTAAAGTCAGGAGTGCAGGCAGCCTTGGTGTTTTTACAGAGCTGCTTGCCACTATTCTCCCTGCTAATGAACTTGGTAGTCTATCTCTGTGGTAATATTGGACAGTTCAGCCTGACAGCTAGAAAAGTGCAGTAAAAAATAACCCAAGAGCCTGAATCCCATATAAAAAATGCAAGACGTTTAAGGCATTGATTTGATCTCTAATTACTGAAGTCCATAAACAACAACTTTCTGCAGCATATAGCAAAGTTCAAAGCTGCTCTTCCTGTTCACCTCTTTATTTATTTATTTATTTATTTCCATTTAAATTCACATTGCAATATTCATTAGCTGTCTTGCAGACTACGTGCTATCAGTGAGCTATGAAATGGGGATCACTGGCCTAGGGCAATTTAAAGGGACGAGAGCAATGGCTATAGGCAGGCTTCAGAAAATGGTTCTAGCAGAGCAGAGGCAATATAGCAGCCAAGGAATCTGCAATGGATCTTGATCAGTCCTCGAAAATAATTATGGCCAGAATGTTAATTTTAGAAGCCTGGCATTAATATGGGAAGAATATTTTAGACACTGTGATCTTGTCTTACTCACTGAACTAGAGATTCCTATTTGACAACAGGAGTCACTCATGAATATGAATATGTATTCACATGTTGTCAGACTATTGAACAAAAGGAAATGACAAAAGGAAACCACAAAGAGTTTTAGGCAATTCCACATTTGTTTCTAGTACAGTAATAGGTATACAAACTAATGCTATTACTTTAGGAAGAACAAGATTTGAGACAGTGAAAAGATGAAATAATGGAAATTCTGAGGATATATGAGATGCTGTCCAAAGGAACAATTTTCTGATTTGTAGAAAGGGAACAGAGAGTTGGTCATTTCCAGTGTGTGGATTCTAATGAATTCCTCAGGATGATACTCCTAAAATAATATTGTAATAGACAAAAGAGGGGCACGTGTGTGCTTTTGGATACATTTCAAGTTCCTGACCAGTGTTGACCTAAAGGCAAAGCTATCACTTACATAATCTCTGCATGAATATTTATAAAATCTCGGTCTTGCTAAGCATTGCTTTTCCCTCTGGGTTAACACAAGCCAGTCACTGAGAATGGTGAGGGGATGGAAATGAGCATAACCTGACATGATTCCCATGCTTGGACTTTCTGAAAGTGTGTTTAGCTGATTCTGTGGTGGGTTCATTGGCACTGTCCAATTTGCAGGAAAGAAAGTAGTTGCAAAGGAAAAAAAAAAAAAAAAAAAAAAAAAAAAAAAGAAAAGCCATGCCTTAGGATGCATTTTTATTCATACTATAAGCATATGCAGAAACTTTCAATAGTACAATGTGCTTTATGAGTGGTGTCTAAGTGTCTGAAGGAGTAATGAAATGATCTGTTATTCAAGCTTTAAAAAGACTAAAGTTCTGTTCATGCGCCTGACATAGCGTAGGCGTAAATAAAGTAGGTTTTCAGCATTGTTCTGTAAAATTAAGGAGGTGGCATAGATAAATTCATCTCTGTGCTCTGTCAGGAGGCTCATGCTTACTCTTTCATGCCTGCTGTGTGTGAGGACTGTGTCACAGGCTGACAAAGGCCTAAGTCTTTGCAGCTCTAAAAATGGTATTACTCAACTCTTTCCTACATAGAAGTAGAGAAAATACCTTACAAAATTAGGCAGTTAGACTAACCACTTTAAAAGTGCATCTAGTTCAAATGCTGGGTTTCATACATGCCAATCATTCTGCCAAGGCTCTAGTGTGGCTCGCCCTGGCTAGCTCTGGTTTTGCACCAGGGTTAATCAGGTAGGAAGCCAAGCCATGATATCAGCATGCCACTGGAGCTGTAACTGTAGCTGCTCTGGCTCATGAGGTATGTGTGCTCCCCCAGACATGCGCTGCTCATTTGTCTGAGCTGATATATTTACAGGCAAGAACAGGACCTCTTCCACCCACTTCTGTGCACAGGGAGCGGGAGTGTGGTCCCTCTCTAGGGGAGCAATTATGGATGGCTGATGGCTGCTGTAGGTGGAGCTTGGGGACTGCAAGCCAATGAAGAAAAAATCTATTTTATGTGGTGGACCAATGAGGTCTTTGGAGTGGACAGTCCCAAAAGACACCTTTCAGAGCAGTGGCAAAATAAACCTTTATGGCTTTGACATCTCCATGGAAACTAAGAACACTAAACAGAACATTAGAAATGTAGGATGCTGTAGGCCTCTTTACGTAGCCAAAACTGACAGGTCTTAGTGAAATGGAGAAGAAGATAGAATATCAGCATAGCAAAATAGTTTGCATGCAATACATTCGATGTGGAAGGGGAGGGCTCCAGGAGTAGATTAAATGTATGTCAATAGTTTAGAAAGTTTGGTTAGAGAGTTGGAAGCACAAGAGGTGAACAAGGCTCTGTATGCTGACAAGGTCAATAACAACCAAGTCAACAAATAGGTTGTTGAGGTTATTGAGATGAACTGATGCTAACATCTCTTTTATAAAATGGCAGATGAATTATTCATCGTCAATTGGAAAAGCATTAGAGGGAAATCCATGGCATTGACTGTATCTTAAATTTTCTTTCATTACACAGTACAGTTCCCAAATCTTGTCAGATGGTACCAACAGCATATAAGTCAAAATGATAAATAAGATTTCCAGATTAAAACACAGAAATATACATTCGTTCTTCATGGTGATACTCTATAGCAATTAAAAAAGTGAAAGAAATATTTTGTCCTGGTAGACAGAATTTTAAGTAGTTTATCAAGGACAGGCTTAGCTTGCCTTTTAGCTTTTAGGCAGTTTCTATTATAGATGAATTATTACAGATATTAGTACTGGTGTACATTTCTGCATGCATATTTATGAGCAACTTTGAACCCTAGTGAGTCAAGTTTGGAAGCATAGCTGGAGAATGGAAATTTGAAGTATCTAGTTTATAACTTCTGAAAAGTACTGAATTTGTTCAGGTAAAGACTATGCTGGTGATTTTATAGAGCAGAAGAGAAGTTAGAGATGTTTTTAATGAAGCATTCTTATGTAGAACAAATAAATATTGGGTCTGGGCTTGCTTAATAATTTACATGAAGCATAAAACATAAAAACATGGATCTCTTTCTCAAGGGAAACCTTCAAATAGCTCTAGCTAGGTTTTCTTAAAAAATGAGTCCCTGTGAAGCTTCAGGGACTTAAAGTGCTATTTGGTTAAAAAGCATCAAGAGAAGAATCTTTTTCTGATTCTGAGGAGACTGATGTCAGCAGTGTGAAAAAAAATGAATTACGACAAATAGTGTTAATTGTATTTTGTTAAAACAGCAAATGAATTTGATTAGTGTAATTTTTTTTTATCACAGAAGTTATGAGGGTGCCACATAGAAACCAAGTTGTTCTATCGGCAATATTGACAGGTTGCTTGTCAAAGATTTTGCATATGATTAAATAATAATAATAATAATAATAATAAAGCAATGCAGTACAAACCAGTAAATTAATAATAAAGTACAAGCCGTTAAAAGGATTATATCAAGGATCATTCTTTTTGTTCAAGATTCTGAAGTGAGATTGTCCCACACATTTCAGAAACTGTAGGTAACTGAAATCTTTAATGATATTTTGCTTTTAATATTTGAAATGTTTTCAGATTTGCCAGTGTACTGGTTCCAAGTCTCAGAATCAGTCCTTTGCAGCGCAGTGGATGAGAGTGCCTGTCAGGAGCAAGCTTGAATTCCTGTTATGCCCCCTCTAACTTTTCCTGTCTGTTTCTAACTTTTCCCGTCTGTTTCTCTACTCGTCTCCATTGCTGCCTTCATGCTATCTCTTGCCCTTGAAAGAATTTCCCATGTTCCTTTTTTCAGTTCCTTTGTTCCTTTCTTTAAAAGCTTGATTGTCCATATTCTCTCATTTATTTGAGATCAGTCACAACAAATGATTGACACCACAGCCAAGTTTGGTGTGGACAGAGATTTTTTGAACTAACATGATTCTATTCAGCTGCAATGCTGTTTAAAGTAAATTGTGGTATCAGAAACCAGAAGGGTTTGCTGTCAGTAAGCTAAACAGCTATTTCCTTTCTTGCATATAGCAGGTTCATTGGGAGGCATAAGAATTTTATAAAGCATTTCTGTAACTTGTACTCCTGTGGAGCTATGGGGGTAAGCATTCATTAGGCTTGATGAATTGTCACCTCACTGAGGAGGTGACAATGTTTGAAAATTAGGGGAAGTTGCAGTTGGCACTGCTCAGCATTGGTTCATTTTCTCCAGGATGTATAACACCTCATTTGAGACACAGGGAAACTGGTGCAGGAGCTATCTCACTGCTGTACTAAATAGACATTTCATAAGTACTCATATGCACTTGTGGGACTGTTTCCCCAGATGATTGTATTAGGCCAATGCTCCTCACACCTTGCAAGTTCAGTGGTCCCACCACTCGGCAAGCACTGTAGAACAGGCACCACTGCACTCTGTGCTTGGACAGCCCAGTAATGGTAGCAGGCTTACCAGCTTATGGAAGTGGACACTGTTGCAGGATCAATTACTCAACTGATTCCAGGCCAAATAAAGCTTGTAACAAAGAACTTGTGCAAATCAAATTTAAATATTTATACAGCAGATGCTAAAATTTTCTTCAAGCAGAGCTTTTTGGGAATTCAGTTCCAAGCTGGTCTGACACCATAAGGGCAACGAAGCTGGTGAGGGGCCTGGAGAACAAGTCCTACGAGGAGCGGCTGAGGGAGCTGGGATTGTTCAGCCTGGAGAAAAGGAGGCTCAGGGGTGACCTTATCGCTCTCTACAGGTACCTCAAAGGAGGCTGTAGCGAGGTGGGGGTTGGTCTGTTCTCCCACGTGCCTGGTGACAGGATGAGTGGGAATGGGCTTAAGTTGCGCCAGGGGAGTTTTAGGTTGGATCTTAGGAAGAACTTCTTTGCCGAAAGGGTTGTTAGACATTGGAACGGGCTGCCCGGGGAAGTGGTGGAGTCACCATCCCTGGAGGTCTTTAAAAGACGTTTAGATGTAGAGCTTAGGGATATGGTTTAGTGGGGACTGTTAGTGTTAGGTCAGAGGTTGGACTCAGTGATCTTGAGGTCCCTTCCAACCTAGAAATTCTGTGATTCTGTGATTCTGTGATTCTGTGACACTTCTCTGGTCACAGGACACGTCGTAGGAGAACCTCCAAGTTCTCCAAGTCTGCTGGCTAGTTCATTTTTTTATTTTTATTTTTTTATTTTTTTCCAAATTCACTGAGCAAAGATGCTCATCTCTATTAGTCACCCTTAATATAAAAATTAAATTAAAAGCTTAAAAGCTTCTGGTAATGTTTCCTGCCTTCTAATTTCTGTTATTAATCCTTTCCATGTCTTGTGTTATAAAACACAAGATCCCATTTTTGTCACTGAGATTTTTAGTGGGTATTGCCAGGATGCTGGGAGTGCCAGTGGCTCCCTGGGGAATGGTGCCCATCCCATCACCCCTAGCACAGGAGCAGGGCAGCCAGGCCAGGATGCCATTTAGGGCATCCTCAGCCCTATCACTAGACAAATTGTGGTGAAGAGGCTGGATCCAGGCCCGGCAGAGGTCTGGCTGTGACACTGCAGGGGCTTTAAGTGAAAAAAATCCATTTCTTGATTTGTATACACAAGTTCAACATTATTTTTGCATGTGCTGATTTGCATATAGCACGTTCCTAAGTGTTAAATCTTATTATTTTAATATGCTATATAGTTGCTATTTAATTTAATAGTACTTTTATTTTGGTCATCATGTGGATTAAGAACTTGCCAGTAGGAAAAACTGTTGTTTTTCCTACTGGCAAGTAAAAAAAAAAAAAAAAGGCAAGGGAATTAATATTTTCACAAGTCTTGATTAAAAAGAGAATATTTTTATGCGAAAGCAAAAAAACAAAACAAAAATAAAAACAATCAAAAAACCCACACTTACTGTTTTGGGAATCTCTGCCTGGCAAAATGCATAGCCACGGTACGTATGTACCATGTCTCTCAGGAGGTACTCAGTCTACCCCCTGCAGCAGATCCATAACTACTCCTCATAGGAATTGTAGCTGTCAGTCCTGTTTTCATTTGTTTCCTCATTTAGAGATACCAGGATGTTTACTTGCCACAGGGAAGTCTGTGTGTCATGGGAAAATGAACAGGAGCTAAATCCAACAGAGAGCTGGGAAAGAATTAGAGGGAATCACTGTTCTCATAGGAGAACATGGCATATATTCCAAATGAAGCATTTAAATTTAAAATGGATTGATATTTCTAGCTGCAGTGACAGAGTTTGTTTCAATTTTATTTTTTTTTATTATTATCAATGGCTTTTTTGAAAAATGTTTGCTTTTAAATTATTAACTAGTTCTAGCAAAATTAGTGTTTGCTTTTAAACAGATAAACTTCCCACATATTAGTAAGATATGAGAATAAATCCAGAAAAAAAAATACTAAATATTGTCAATAATACATTGTGAAAAAGCATGAAATACAGGAAAAAGAGTAACTGTGCTATGAGGGCTATTTTTCAGTGCTAATTTAGCAAAAACCCCAAAGCATGGAAACCCCTCCATCTGGACAGCAGCACTGTGTATCAATTACGATGCATAGTCACGGGCATTTCTGCAAAAAAGACAAGCCAGTGTAGGCAAGAGCAAACAAACCTACCTCTCTGGAAATATGGGAAAGCCTGCAGGAGTTTCTTAGTTCATCATTTAACTGAGCTACTACGACAGTGGAATTGGTACGGTGCATGTGGGGATGAAAATGTAACCAGTTGCTGGTTGCAGTGACTCTGTGGAGACATGGACCGGATGTAGCATGTTCTTCACCTTAACATGATTTGAAAAAGAAGTCTCATCCGCATTATATACTGGAAAAATTCTGCAAAACAGTATTTGAGCCTGTCCGTTATTGTTGGCAAAGCTAACGGTTTCTAGGCTCTGATTTTTTTTCTTGCTATTTCCCTTTGAGAATATCACCCTTCTGAGTGGGCTGACATCCATCACAGCTCCTGTTGTCAATGTCATACCAGTTATAATTTCAGATGGCTGAAATCCTGGTCTCCTAGTAGAATAGTTATCACATGAATGAGCAGACGTTGACATGGGGAGCATCTGACACTTTATAAATGAGTGCCATCCAAGCAAAACATCAGCAGGGTCGGATATGTTTAGTAGTCAAACATCTGCAGAGGTGACTTGTTTGCAAATCATTAAGAATAAAAGCTTGCTAATTGTCAGAGATCCTTGGCATACACACAATGACTCAGGTCTAGACCTGCTTGTGATTGTATGCTAGCTTCACAGATGTGCCCCGAATCATTTTTGGCAAGATGAACTCCCTGAAGTGTAGTGTAACACAACAGATCCAGTTGCAGCTCCAGCATCAAAACACATGTTGTGGGAATCTCAGCCTAGACACCTTTAATTGCCCCGAGGTAGGTTGAATAGATTCGAGTCCCCATGTTTATACCAAGGTGTTGTTAAAGCAGAGGGAAAGTGGAAGTGCCTCCTCTGTGTAGGACACTGCTATAAGCCATCCCAACAAATACAAGTGTTTGTTATGAAGCAAACATTATGCTATGGAAATGTTTATTCTGAAAGTTTGTACTTGGGTTATGTTTCCTAATTAAATTATACTGTCTCTCTCCCCAGCCCAACACAATTATTTCTAAACCATTACAGACATCTGGAGACCCCTCACACCTCTTTCTGAGTGAACTGCAGCAGACCCCACATTGTATATTCTTGTTCAGTGTAGGGAAAATAATGGCTACAGGCAGAAACCAGATCTGAGGCTTTCAGACGAGTGCTCTGGCACTGAGGTAAAACAGAAGGCATTGCAGATTTCTGTTCCTAATAACTACCGAGTACAAGCTGAAGAGAAACCGAACCGGAACTGGAATAATTGACCAGGGAAATTCTCACTGGGAAGATGCTACAGCGACTAATCTGTGAGCAAGCTTTATAAATGAAAGGCTCTAAAACTGCCTGAGGTTTACTATAAAGAGTGAGGCATTACTTTATTTCAAAGGAAACCAATTTGCTGAGGGCTGCTTTGTGCAGTTGAAGGGGTGCTTCTTTTAGTAGCGTCACAAATTAGAGCTGCCATTGGAGAAATAGAAGGTGTATTGATAGTAAGCAGGTGGCTCTTGTTCCAAGAAGATTTGTTTGGTACCATTTTATGATTGAGCTGATGCTGTGACATATTAAGTGGAGCTTGTCATTCTCCCATCTGGTCTACACAACTGCTGGAGGCGGAACCCGTTTAGGAAGTTGCACATTTCTTGCAGCTGTTCCTGAATGTTTCATAAATAACTAACGGAAAACACTGATTCATTTGGCTTTATTAAACCTATCTTAGGGGAATCATGTCATTGTTCATGGAGAAAATTGTATGTGTGGCATGGGATTTAAGGAACTTGTTATCAAATTACAGCACTTTAAAGCCTTACTTGGTGCTAATGGGAAAATTGTAAAGTACAGATCAGGACTTCTTTCGGCCTGATTATAATGTACCTAAATGACTGCACTTGATAAAGAGTCCTTCATGCTAAGTAAAATGCTTTTTGCCTGTGGAACCCAGTGGTGGCTTGTTTTCGTTCCCCCGTGGATGCAGTTTATCCTTGGGTCTTATCATGAAGAAGCAGTTGTGGCAGAATGCTGTGTTCACTTCATACATCATTTAAACTGGTTTTGTTATTGATGAATTGCTTTTGTAATTCTGAGATGAAAGCGAACATTGTAAACAAGGCATTCCCGTATTAGCTTTTTTGTGCATTGCCCAATGGGCAATTTAATGCAACATCAAATAAGATAGTAACTGAATGACAAAAAGAACCTTTCTCATGCTTGTTGGCTTCTAATAGCTTGATTTCATTTTTAATAGGCTGTTAATCTTCAGTTGGTGTTTTGCTCTGTATCAAACACTTAACTGCAGTAAGCTGGGTTGTTTGTCTACTTTGGGTTTGTGTTGCTTGCAGTTAGCACTCCCTTTGGAAGGCGTTAGGTTGCCTGAGATTGACTTTGTGGTGGAAGATTTTGACTCCCCTTGACAAAACTTTTCTATCTGTCATGCTGTGACAGGCTAATAAAACTATTCATGTGCTAAGTTATAACGATATCTAATATGTTGACAATAAAAGGCTACTAGCTATTGAATTCAAAGCAAGCGGCATGCTGCACAGAGAGACATTGTTGGGTGTAAAGGAGCTCTTCTTTGGCTTAGAGAAAAAAATAAATACAGTGAGCTGTCTCACCTGAAAGACACACATATATTCAGGTAGAGTTACTGCCCAAGAAGCCTGTTATGTCTACAGTGCATACAGAAAGGGTGAGAGCCTTTGTAAAACCACCTTTTTTTCTAGATGAACTAGGTAACAGAGTCAGTGATGAGATAGTATCATGTTAGAAGTCAGAAAAAATAGTTATTTTGTACAATTAGGAATGTTCCTAGCCAGAGATATCTATGAGTTTGAACAAACTTCTATTCTATGTTGTCTCAGTATTTTCTTGATAGAGAAATGATGATTGAATCATAAGGGACAGAAAAGTCTGGGTGCCCATGGATAACATTCTGTTACTTCTTGATCAGGTCCTGCTTTTCATACCTCTAAGGATTATTTCAACATTTAGAAATGTTCCTATGGAGAACACAGAGATCTCCTCACTTCCTGGATCCAATCCCAGGCAACTGTGTAAATGATAATAACAAGCTAATCAGATCCCCATGAAAAGTACGTAGTTGGGCAAAAAATCAGCTACTGTATCAGCTACTATCAGAAAACTGCTCTCGAGACTCTTTTGCCCCCACCTTCTCTGCTGGTTAATTCTAGCCCACGGTTATTGTATAACAGCTTATACCTGCTCAAGTCCTTAGGTGAAGTAATCCTCCTTCCTGCCTGGTGCTTACCTAGTTAGAATTGAGGGCGTGATTCACGTACCTCCTCAGGCTTTCATTGTGAAGTGTGTGCAGAGGTCCTGAGCTTGGTGGTCAGCTGAACTCAGAAGTTCACCTGGGACTCAGATTTGTCTTTTGAACTCAGATCTGGGATCAGCATTAGATGAAATCATTTACTGCTTTGCCGTAAATGCTGAAAAGCATGAAGTTCAATACATATAGAAGTGTCTCCATTATATATCTGTATGATTAATGTCTCCTAAACCACTACATTTCCTAGCAGTGTTTCTCTCTCTAATACCATTACAAAAATGTATAATTTTGACCATATGACCACAGGAGAATTCTAGTTCTGCTATGATGGAATCTCTCTTACTATTTTTCTTCAACTTATTTTAATCTAAATCAATTCAGCTTGATGTATGCTAACTCTATTATTTTTATTCAGTGGAAACACTTCATACAGAAGATGGACTAGCAGTCTTTGTTGTTTAATTCCTAACTTATATACCTGTATTCCAGCAGTAATTACAGCCCCACTGTGCTCTTGTTGTCTTTGTGTATTTAGCTTTCTGCTGTGTACCAGTAACACCTCCATCTTGTTATTCTCCTCCTTCCATAGTGTAGACAGCTTCATTTCTTTGTCTCAAAACTATGACATATTTCTCAGACAGATTAGATACAACACTTATTTCAGTTCTCTTGCTTAGTGTTAGGATAGTTCTTCTCCCTTGTTTTTTGCCTCTAATATTTCTCTATTGAATGCTAAATCTCTTTACCACAGGTACTTCTACTATATTTAAAACAGAACTTGAGGTTATCTGAATTACTTCCACCTTTTCTTTTATTTTCTTTGTTTAAAAAAGAAATTGTAATCTCATTATATTCCCATCTCTCAGCATGTCTCAACATGAAAGAAAAGATTTAATTTCTTCCTCTAAGTCTCATTAACTGGTGTTCTCTTCTTAAAGCATTTATACAGGAGACAAGATCTGATTATCTTTTTCTTGTGTGCTGGGACTATTGATATGAGAATCTGCTGGATGTGCAGATTATTTTTACACATTCACTTCTGCAAAGATGCTACATAAAAGTAGCTATTAATTTCCCTGATGAAGTCTTAGGGGACCCTAGAACCTCTTCTTTTTATACAGTTAATCTAAAAAAAAAATCTCAAGGAAAAATTGAAGCACGTCTTACACCTCAATATCTGTACAAGCAATCAGCTTGAACAGATTATCATAAATGTCAGAAATAGTATCTATTTTTTCCTACTTCTTAATTCACAAGCAGGTATAATTTGATAGGTCCCAAAGTTTTGTGATGAATGAACAGAGTGGAATGATGAAAATGAAGGCATTTAGTCTTCACTTGGCATTGATTTAATTCCAGAAGCCACATGTCAAACTTCAAGATTTGACTTTACTTGAGGCCATTTCAGACTTCACTTTAAATCATGTCTGGCATTTCAGTGGGTCATAAAGAGTAATAGTTTTCCTTGTCAAAGCATATTTCAAGAAAATCTGAAAAAGATAGTGGGCTTTGAAATGGAAAAATTCGGAGCTGATTTACAGATGCTGGAAAAAACACTTATCACAGACAAAATGAAATCTGCAGTACAGATAAATATATTAATCACTGATAACTTCTGCTTCATCATTTCAGGAGATTTCCTCATGACAGTGCAAATCAGGCCTCAATAATTCTTTAGTTTCTGTTTCAGAACTTGGCTAAGTATTGTACTTATGTGTGCCCTGACCAAACATGTCAAGAATGATTATGATAAATTTTGTACATAGTTCCTCTAACATGATCTGTGCAAGGGACCAAAGTTGAACATGCAGGTTTCCATAATATCTTTTAAAAAAGAAGTCAAACTTAGGGATGCTTCTTTGTAATTCTTTAATTATACAGTTTTCTGATTATTTACAAAATTGTTTTCTCTAGATGCATTTCACATGTCATTGTCTGTTTTGACTATTGATTTCCACTAGATTTGTTCTTCAATCTACTATTTAATTATTGCATTAATGGCTGTTCTTGTCTTTCTCTTTTCTCGCTCCTTTTTTTTTTTTTTTTTTCTGATTATTTTAGAGGGCAGTACTTGAAAAATAAATATGAGATTTTCATTGAATTACAGGCTATAAATACAAAATAAATATATAAATAATCCCATCAGATCTATAAATGCATTTTTCTAATTCCCATTTGACTGACCTGCAATTCTATTCTACTTATGATTTTCTTAACTGCATTTATTTTTGTTCTTCAGTATTTTACAATATGCGAGCATACACATGATAAATAATTTAATATGTGCACCCCCCAAATTCCATTCTCAAAGGGTACTTCTTCACTATGTTAAAAATAAGGGGGGAAATAAACAGGGAAAAGTGGATTTTGACAATCCTCTTCATGAATTAGCTGTACAGATGGCAGGTAATTTTGTGTCAAAAGATTTCCTTTCCCAGAAAGCTGACGAAATATATTTTATGTTCAACAAAACTTACCTGTGCAAATTTGAACCAATATTTTCGTGGAAAAAAATAACAAGAAGTATTTTTGTTTTAAAGAAGACAAATTACTTCTGATATAATCTGGAATTTTTACAGCCAACCTTTCCTCTGGATATATTTTTCTTGATTATTCAGTTTTATTCTTCATTATCTCCCTGATGGATGAAAGTATTGCTAAAAAGAAGTGATCTGGAAAATACTGCAGTAGTCCAAAAAATAAATTACTCAATGAGGAAATGAAGTTGGTTGTTCGCTCCATTTGCTCCTCTGTTTTTTTTTGTTTTGTTTTGTTTTGTTTTGTTTTGTTTTGTTTTCTGCCTTTGAATATTCTCATCTTTGTCAATACCTCATTGGTGGCACACATTTATTTTAATATACCACTTCCTAGGTGCCTAACAATAAAAGTATAAATGTGTGACTTTTGATATCAGACAGATAAATGGGCTAACCATCAAAAGTGGTATAATTTCAACAGTTGTCGCATCTTGGACGGGGTCTGGGCCTCAAATTGTAAGTACCTCTGGGCTGAAATGCACATGATCACTGTGTTTTCAAGTGTTGTGCAGACAAAAGCCATTCTCTGTACCCAAATGAGGTGATGCTCTCAGAGTTTAACATTTCACCTGTATATCGAAAACATGCTGAACAGTTGTAAATTTGTCACAGAAGATGCTACACTTAGTATATCAGCATTGCTGAAAGCCTTCTCAGGCTGGATGGACAAAATCTCTGACTATGTGCACCTTTATCCGAGAGAAATGGACTGTAATGCCCTGGCTATGTATTTGACTGGAAACACCATGCTGTTGATCAACCCCATCGTGAGTAAGGGATTTGACCTCCAGCTCTACTCTTTCATTTCAGACTGTGACCACTGCTCTTTTGCTGTCCTGTTTGTAAGGAAAGACACTGAGACTATATTTATATCTCTGGACCACTTACAGGAACCTTGGATTTGTTCAGATAAGTAGACAGTAAATGTGAATGAGGATTTTCAAGATTCTTGTACCTCTGCTGGCTGCAGAAGAATTGTTTCTGGTTTCCAGAGAGGAGAGTGCCATCAGCATCAGGTTTTAGAACTGTATGAATCTGGCCTAAAGATAATTTTTCACTTGCTAAGTGTGGTCAGGCTTTCAATGTATAGTGTACTGTACATTGAAGAAAAGGGAAAACCTCCTCGACGATATAATTTAAAAGTCTTAAGTTTAGTGAACGTTCTTAATTGACTGAAAATTATTTCAAATCCAAAGCTAGTTATCCAAGTCACTAGATCTTTCTTTCTTAATAACACTAGAAATAAATTATTTGTACACACAAGTTCAGAAAAGAAATGTAGGCAGTAGTTTCAGAGACTAGTTTCAGCTTTCTTCCAGCCTTTGTGAATAGCTGTCACTGCAGGCTTAAGTGTCAAGGTAGAAAGCACAATTTCATTTCTGTGATGAAGCCTGTAATATCAGAAAAAAAAAATCAAATCAGGTTGCTTGCTGTGTAATCCTAAAGGAAAAGCTCTTAAGTTATAAGACAGTTTCAGTTAAAGCAGAATTTCTTATCAGTGGCTCAGCTATGGGCAAAATGCCCAATCGTGCATTAAAGACATTTCAAAAAAGGAACCAAAGTAGTTCAGCTGGTTTCCCTCAAGCTACATGGATGAATACTGCGAGCTAGATTCTGATCTCATTTGCACCATTGTAACTCTGGGTAACTTGTCAGTTTTTCAGGAGGGCTATCCTGATGTGGCTGCAATCAGATGCTGGCATCCTGGGATAAATCCCCAGCCGCTCTGTTTCAGGAGACTTCTTGTTCAAGTGGGCTGCACTGGATTTCTATTGGTCCTAGTTTTGTTCCTAGGCATCTCTCTGAGCTATCTCATATCTCATCTGGTTACACTTCCTTCTGCATGAATCCACAGGCTTGTTTAATATGCTTCAAGCTAATAATCCTGGCTCTTTGTAGCACTGTTCTTAGCATGGGCTCTATCTCGTAAAAGCCTTTCACCTGCCCAAGGGTTGAGTGAGCAGCTGTTGTTGTTGTGCTGTGACGCTTTCACCAGAGGAAGAAATATTTTCTACTATTCTACCATTTTCTACCATTCTTCCATTTTTTACTGTTCCATCTTTAAAGATGTCGTTGTACCTCTGGGTCAAGAATATGCAGTATTTTTAATGCTAGAAGCCAAGAAATAGGAACATTAGGCTGTCTACATAATATCCTATCTTTTCATGTGAAGAGTTGTTTTGGAGGTGTGATCTTTGATTCCTAAATCTCACCATGTTTAAATTTCACAATCGATTTATTGCTGTAGAGGTTGTGATGTTATGACCTGAAAGTAGCTGTTAATGTGAAATTTTGCCTTTTTCTCCACTCTGCATCAGTTTAGATCTTTAAACCCCGGAGTTTTCTATTTGCAAGTGAAATTTAAAAGATTCCAGGTTACAGAGTCAAAAACCAACTGTTGTCATTGTGCATGAATATACCACTAGAGTACTAATGATCACTGAAATTGTTTGAGCATTTAAAGCTCATAGAGGGCATTGCTAATCATTATGGATCAGTGAAGGAACCATATTGTACATAGATCGTTGGCCTGTGGCTTCTGCTAATGTCTTTTTTTAGAGACTTTTATAGCTGTCATATTTCAAAGGAAGGTTTTATGGCACTTTTTTGTGAGATCT
This sequence comes from Nettapus auritus, assembly GCA_011076525.1. Lineage (NCBI taxonomy): Eukaryota > Metazoa > Chordata > Aves > Anseriformes > Anatidae > Nettapus > Nettapus auritus. Next base: position 48,821,202 of record CM021768.1, on the reverse strand, counting down.
CGTATGTATGATTTAAGCAGTGCTAACTGTGATGTTCTTGGTTTCCTCTCAGGCACAACCAGGACTGTTTCTTCCCAGGTGGTATATCCCAGGTGGCTTTTGCCTTCTTGATTATGCACCTTAATGTCTTCTTCAATGTTCTCCAAATGTCATTAATCACATCAAGCAATAAGATTACATCCATACAAATGAATTAATTTCTAATAACCTGCAGTTTGGTTACAGGTGATATAAGCCACAAAGGGAAGTTTTAACAGTTCTGGCTATTGGCTGTTCCTTCTGGCACTGCCTCCTGCATGAGCTACTGTGTTAGCCCCCATCTGGGGAATATTGGCTGTTCTAACGCTTTGACCCATTTTTGGCACTGAGATGTAGCTACTCACTGTGCATTGCTGACTGCTTGGGGATCTGTTCGGAATCTCATCTCTTGCAGGGACCAGACTTGCTCAGCCTTTCTGCAAAGCTTGACCTGATGCTGTTTTTACCAGACAGGTTTAAGTATAGGAAGTAGAAAACCTGAGACTTTATATGCATGATTTAGTCCATATGCATGGACTCCACTTAGTGGAGTCCAACTGTTCAGTGATCAAGTTCTAAAACTATTAATCTGCAATATACTTTGGAGTTCATCTTCTAATCAAGTATCATGTGTCTATAATTCAATTTCAGTTTTTACTTTATCCATATGTTAAGCATGTTCTCAAATTCTTGTCATTAGCAGGACCATGTGTTCACTTCCTCCAACTTTAGTCTGTGTATGGACACTTCTGGCTTTATGTATCTTCATTGTACAACACTACAACAGTTTTCTGTAGACTTTTGTTAATCCTTTTAGGGACTACAGACAGAGAGCTCATTAGTCTGGTTCCTACCTGTTGACCAGCCACACTATCAAGTTGCCCATCACTTCAGCTGTACAGTTATAGCTTGATTTTTTTATTATTATTTTTTTATTTTTTAGGTTTGAATGGCAAGATTCAAATGGTGGGAAGGCTGGAATGGAGTATGATTTAACTGGAAGAAACTGAAGTTAAGGAAAGTGAAGTGACTTGAAAGGACTGTAGTAGTCAGATCCTGCTTTCTCAGATCTACTGTGCATTCCGTAGTTTCTGTCAGCTTAGCCTCAGGATGTGTGTATCCTCCTCTCACTTGCCCAACTTTCTTTTGGTTTAGTAACTGCCTTTAGCTGTGTGGATTTTTTAAGATCCAAACCTAGAAAACAATTTATTTGTTTTGCTCTTGCAGAAGTTATCCTGTCATCTTCTAAAGCCATGTGAGGGTAAGATAAAAGAAGAAAAAGGGTACTACGTTTTACAGGGCAAGGTCAGTCCTGATGCAGAGCTGTTTTAGCTGTTAGCCTACTTGCACCTGCAGATAGCCAGGCTGGTGTGTCCTCCCACTTTAATAAGTACAGAGAAACATGACCTAGGATATAACAAAAGAAAATTATGAGACAAAGAAATAATCTTATAAAATCAAAGAGAAATTCCCAAGAGTAAAATACATTCTCCAAATCTTCCCAGGATTGCTCTGGGAGTACAATTTTCAATGATTAAAGGTTTCAAATTAATAACAATGCAGTGCATATGGCACTTCATCATAGAATATAATGCTTCTTGCATTCATGTCTCAAACTGCAGCTTCTTCATGTATCTGTCTCAGCTTTGTGATTTTCTGTTTATCCTACACTGCTTGAACTGTTGCTTATGGCACATGGGTACTTGCTGCAACAAGGTTTAGGATCATTAATCACTATGCAGAAGGTGGAGATAGCATTATACTTTTCCACTCATCCTTGATACCATTAGTTAGATACTCTACTCACCTCAGAGTTTGCCAGAATGCATACTGTAGACTACACTGGTAAGAGAGATGCAGAGCAAATCTGAATGAGAAGACACAGATTCTTAAGTGCGGAAGAAGTATGTTCAGTGTTCATTTGCAAAGCCCTTAATTCAAAACCTTAATTCAAAACCTTAACTCAGAATGAAAAGGGTCACAAGATGCCACTCTGTCATAAGCATGTGACACTTCTACTGCAGCTCTGAGCTGCTCATAAGTTATAAGAGTGAATTCTGACCTAATTATCCCATTTATTTCACTTACAAAGTCTCATTAGGAAAAGATTTTGTCCTTAGGAATTAGGTGTTGCAAAATGGTCTATTACATTTTTGTTTGAAGATCCTCTGCAATAATGAAACAATAGTTATAAATCATCATCAGATTTAACTATACTGTATTTCATACTACAAATTCCAAGAACAGCAGAAATAGCAGTGGAGTTTTGGGACTCTTCAGCATGCTCTTGTGATGTGTAGGGAGCCATGAAACATTTTCAGGTTATTCTTGTGGGACTTTAGGTTGGCTAAGAATTGGAGACAATGAAAATTTCATCTGTGTGCAGTATTGATGAACATTAAGTCAATAGTTGGTGATACGGGCTAGTTTATTTACTGAGTAGGAGGTTCTGATGTACAAACACTACAATACTCATGTGAAAATATTTCTTGATCTTCTCCTAATATTAAATTAAAATTATTAAAAAATATTACAATTATTATAACTATTAAATAGAAGAAGAAATCCACGCAACAGAGCAATCTCTTTTGTTCTGAGGGTTCTTTTCCAATTCTGGAACCTAATCAGTCAGTGCTGTGATTGGCTCAACCTAAACAAAGTTATTGAATTCCCATGTGCTGTTTATGCAAATATGGTGTTTCTTAAAATATTCTGACAGTATATTCATTTAGAGAACATCAGTTTTATGCCAGAAACTAAACTAAAGGGAATTTCATGATAAAATATCTGTCAGAAGGCTGAATTTGACATTATTATGTGGTTCTGTGGTTGCATAATCATGTTTCTAGTCTATGAGAAACATATATTTGTCATATATATATAAATCTTAATGGGGGAATTGATTGCAGCTTAAATTATATTTCCTACTGCATTTCACAAGGCCACAGGTTTAAGTACATTATTCTTCCATGTGCTCAATTTAAACTCGTGCAATACCTTTTTCAATTTTCATTATGGCCTCTGACATGAAAAAAAGATTTGTCAAGAGAACAGATTCATGTCATGTCAGTTTGTGTCCCTCCTACAAACTGTGATCGGAATGAATGACCAAATTTCAGTGACCCAATGCATTATGTACAGTGTGCCACCTTGGTATGCTTCTATTGTGGCTCTTCATTGGCTAGGTATTTTATTGTCACCAACCTATTAATTACAGCTGGAATGGTGATTAATGGAGTCATTATTAAATCAGAAAGAAGTACATAGAAAAGGTTGTGCCGTAGAACAAAAAAAATAATTCAGGGAATACAAACATCTTGAAACAAAGAGTGGGATCAGAAAATGGCGTGATCAGTCTGTTTCTCAAAATTAAGCTTGTTTAAAAATGGTGCTAAACAATAATTAATTGGAGAGATGAGTAAATGATGACAGACCTCCCTCCAAACTCTTAGATACTCCCATCTAAATACCTGTGAATGACTGGGATGAGCAAATTGCTATACTATTAACATTCAAAATTAATATGGTATAAGTATAATCAAGGGGGTAGACAGAGTGAGAAAGTGTCAGCAAAATGCAGAGGTAACTAGTAAGCAAGCTGAGAAAATTAGACACCTGAATGGCCAGATGTATAAGCAAAAAGGCAAAGGTGGATGTTAGACTGTGTAGGTGAGGTCTGGAGCAGAAAAAGGAGGGTGACCCTAGTCTGTCCACCTGTTGGCAAGAGAAAAAAATTAACTTTCAGACCTGTTTTTCTGGAATATATGTACATTTTGTGTTGGTGTTTCATCTCTGCCCAGATGAGTGTCTAACCCTAGGCTGCCTTCTGTCCGTTTGACAAATGACTCCTGTTGCAGGTTGCAAAATGGTTCAGCTTTAACTGAAATGATGAAACATATTGTCCTTCAGGCTATGCCATGATATAGTAGTGATGACACTCTTCTGGTTTATGCATCATATAGCTTCATAAACATAGACATGAAGAGAATCTTCAATGAAAGATTTAGATTTAAATTTACATGGGATTGTTGAGTTAATTTACATTGAAATGATCTGGAACTCTGATGAGGAAATTAATTTTGAGGGTAGGGTCTAATAGCTCAGTTAATCAGAGAAAGGTAAGGCACTCATGGTGGCTTTAAAGTTTTAGACAGATAAAAAAACAAAACAAAACAAAACAAAAAAAACCAACATGACTGACTCATGCCAGTCATCTGTCTTCACCTCAAGTAATATTTTTATAACTATATAATTTAGCAAAATGTCCATAGGATTGAATGACGAACTAAGTTATTCTGAATAAATAATTCTGCTAATATAGCATAAATTAAATTGATTTCTAGTAAACATCTATTTTAAGGTCTTCACTGACATAGATATATTGGTAATCGCTGTTTGTTTTTTCTTTCACATTTCTAATAGTTATGCCGACAAAACCTTAATATACTGAACAAGTCTAAACTATGAAAGAGCTGATCCTCATGTAACTTATTTGTTGACATGCTAGTTTAGCTTCCTTTTTGGCTTCATGCTGTGTTAGTGTATGGAAAAATGACTGAATACAGTGTGTACATATATATAGGATATATGCGTATATGTATATATAGTGTATATATATATATTTATGTACACTCCTTGCCTTCTTGCTCTTAATGGCTCTGTTGTATATTTCTGAAGTCCACTTGCAGAATCAAAGTAGGAAAACAGCTATGTTGGAGTTTCAGTGCTGTGGTTATTTAAAAGAGATAATTATATAAACATTTCCCTAAGCTGCTTCTGCTAGCTTCTTACCATTCTCCAAAAGATTAGGCTCCTGTGAAGCTTTTTTTTCTGCCTCTTTCCCATGATACTTGAAACTGATAGGGTATGCTGTCAGGCTGCCTGATTCCATATTACCTCAGATCTGTAGACAGGGTTTTGGCAACTGAGATTTGACAGAACAGCTCTTCAGTCTTGCATAGAATCACAGAGCATGCTATAGGATATAATTTCTGCCACATTAAACATTGATCTTGAAATTGATCCTTTGTCTGGCACAGTTCTTGTTCCCTAAGCCTCAACCCCCAGAAAAGTCTGTGATATGGTACAAATAAATGGATAACTAAGAACTCACTTGCAGATCTTGCCACAAACCCATCTGCTTCTCAGAAACAGTCAACATTTTAAAGGATTTTTTTAGGTGTTTATATACAACTACTGCCAAATCAGATAGAGGCAAAATTAGTAAAACAGAGTTTTGATAGCTGTTTTATTTCGTAGACACTTTAGGAAAGCCTGACATTTAGGTTCAAATGAAAGGAAATGGCTACATTAATGCCTAATGATTAGTAATTGCAGGAGTTAGGGTAACTATTATAATCCAAATGGAAATATTGCATATGGCTACTAGTAATTACCACTTGAGGCAGAAAAAAAGAAAAAAAGCCATGCAGTTATTTGGCCTGCAAATCCTGCAACTGTGTTTTGGATTATCGTTATTATCCACTATCATTAAGATATTATGAAACCATGTAATTAAGCCAGAAAATCCTGATATGTTAAACATAGGCAGATAAGCAACAGAAAAAGGAGGTGTGGTTTAACTCTCTGAAAAATGTAAATGTAGCTAATTAGAAAATGTTATTATTTCCACCACTTGTAAACTGCCGTGTAGAAAGGCATTGCTGCAAAAATGCAAATGGAATGTTTAAGAATTACATAAAAGGTAAAATATAGGAGGTGACTAAATTTGCATTCCATTGGACAGTTGCTCAGTGAATGAATAAACTCCGTGCTTGCTACTACTAAAGATTTAGGCAGCTCGTTACATGTTTTGCCCTATGGCAAGCTTTAAAAAGAAACTGCTTCCCTGTAGATTTTAATGGCTGACTTATAATATTTGAACTCAGTAATTTGCCTTAACCTGTGAGAAACAGGAGGGAGAAAAAAAAAAGAAAAAAGAAAAGAAAAAGATATGATAACACTTAAGCTGTATTCTTCCTCTGAGTAGAAGAAATGTAGAGTAATTGCTTTTCAGCCTCCATGGGCAAAGCAAGAAGTTTTACAGTAGTCTGGGGAATGTGCTTTCAAGATCATTCCTGTTGATGGTGTAAGTGCTGTGTACTCTGAATACTTTCTCAGGTAATCTTTTCACAGCTGCTCTTTCAGCTTTCCATTTTGACCATAAAAATATTTCAGGTCTTATCCTCTAGACTTCATGATCACTGCTCTAAGAAGTCCGTCCTTCCTTTCCTAACTGAATGAGTAATTATTTTGCAAAGTAGAAAGGCCTTACTGGAGGTAACACCATTCAGATATTAATTGTTTACAATTTTTGGTATTGCTTTTTAGTAAAAGGTCTACTAGGGCTGTTAATACATACATCATAGTCTTTGGTAAGCCTCTATGTTGTCTGGAAATTTAACAGCCTGAAGTATGTATTTTTGAAAACTAATGTGGAACCAGCAGAGTTAGCAACCACAGTGTATCTTGGAAGGGAAGCAGTGAGAATTTCAAACCCAAATTCAAGATCAGTCTCCATTGGCATGTCAATCTGTGAGATGTATGTGAAATTTAAAGACATAATAATCCTTTCAACGTATACATATCACACTCAAATTTATACATACTGAGAAAAAAGGACATACCTAATTTAACTGGTTTATATGTGAACATATTTTAAAACTATACAGCAGAATAAATTATACACAGATAATCTTCCTGTGGCTAAATGCACATGTGATAAATCAGAACCTTACTCTATGGCCTAAGTAAGTCCCTTCATGAAAAAATGGAGTTACAGCAGGGATGAATGTGCTCTGTGTACACTGTTCTGGTCCCTTCTATCAAAATGTGTAATTTCTAACATGAAGATGAATGTAGTGTTAAAATTTCTCCTTGCATGAGGTACTAGCCAAAAAGCAGGTGCAGGTGATTAGATGATGGATCCATAAGTAATTAAGCTGGCAGCACCTTTACTGCACCTGGACTGGAGTGGATTCACCTGCAGTCTTGTCAGCCAGGCTCACGCTGGGCTCGGGTGCTATGCCTTCTCCTCCCTTACTCCCCCAAGCATCAGGCTTCCAATGAACATGACGAAGACCCTTACTGGAATATAATAACAAATCTCTAAAGCTGTGTAGTATATGCAATTGCACGTTTTACCCTTTTTCCCCTACAACTTGTACACAGTTCAATCATAATAAGAAACTGCTTGTTTCTTTTCTTGGTATTTTAAAAAAATAATAATAATTGTGTAGCTATAGGTAAACATAGCAATGGATAGAGATCTACTAACTATAGAGAAATATTTGCTGTGGAAAACTGTAACATTCTCTTTGATTTCAGAGTAGTAGATCAAGAGCAACTTTTTATCTGAGTTAAATAAACCTAGTGTGCTTGAAGCAGGAGGCTGCCTTCTGGCTCATTTGGTGACAACCACCTTGCAGAGCCTGAGACAGGGTCTTTGTGAACAGCTGTACTGAAGTCTTCAGTGTGCCAGAGGTGAGGACAATGTATCTGAACATACTGTAGACCTTATCTAGGAGTTCCAGACCTGGGAAAAGCAAAGATCAGAAATACCTCAGCATTTTTACAGAAGTTGCTTACCAGTTCTTGGGATGCTCCCATTTATTCCTTAATATTATTATTTAAATGACATCATCCTGTTTTGAGTATATGCTTTTATATTTATATTTTTGCTCATTGTACATCCCAGCAATTTTCATTAATTTTAAAGGTAGTTTAGTATGCACGGTGAAAAGAAAAGTATAACACCGATCTGGAAGCACCTAAAGATAAGCAAGCTATTAGCAGCCTATTCAGCACCAAGCACATCTTCACATAAATGACTGTCTGCAGGGACAGATCCCATTTTGTCATTCAGGTGATTCACACTGTCAAACAAATCACAGTTAAAACCTTTTCACAATGATAGGAAAACTGCTATCAGTTCATATGGCAGTTTGGGTAGTACAAAAGGAATGAGTAAAGGAATATTTCAGTTCATCTTATTTCCATTTAGTAATCAAGTCCAGAGCGTTCAAACAGAAGGACTGATCTTTGCAGTAAAGATGAGTTTGTTTGTTTGTTTGTTTTTAAACTATTGACAAAAGAGCAAATATTGTTACTGTTTCAAGATTAAAGAGAAAATCTCTCTAAAGATGTACTCAATTTGAATGAAAAGGCACTGACTCATAGTGATATACTGAAAGAATAATGACCACATAATGTGATTTTCAGTGTGCAAAGTTCAAAGAAAGAAAGAAAGATTAAGTGGAAACTTAGCTGGAAATGGAATTCAAACCATTTTTGCTTTTGAAATGATTCTTGCTGCCAGAAATTCTTTTGTTGGCCATAATAAGTTTTGATTAAATATTTGTCATAAAGAAAGTCTAAAAATTAATAAAGATTGTGAGAATCATATTGCACGCAGCATGCATGGAGATCCATCAGTGAATCATCCCTTCTGTAGCTCTTTGAGGAGGGACAACTGTGTCTGAATCCATCAGGAAGGCAGAGTATGGCTTTCTGATTTGGTTGCCTTATCCTTAAAGACCTGGTGATAGTGGGAGTACCTGGAAATGCCAGGTGGTATAGAGCTTAAGGAACTGGTGCTTAAAGTTATCACACTTTGTCTCCTACTCGTGATATGTTTTTAATCCCGCCATCAGTCTTCTGTGCAGAGAGAGACTTTTGAAAGAGAAACTGCAGGAAGTTTGCTGAGAGCTCTTCCCTGCTACACATGGAGACAGAATTTAACTGAGGAAACAAATCTAACGTATAAACACTGCATTTATATGCTATGATTTTTTAAATGCTGAAAAATACCAAGAAAGTACAGCTGTACTAAAATTTGCACTTTTCAAAAGTGTAAGAGTATTCTTCAATATTTGATAATGATTATTTTAAAAATTGATATTTAACTATATCTATGTCAGATCATTGAAAAAGTAGCAACTACAGTACATTAGCTCAGTAAATTACTAGAAGATGTCAATTCCCTTTGCTAACACTGCACACTATTCCCTCTTTGAGCAAATCTGCACATATTGCATTATGCATAAAATGTGATGTGAAACAAAAATGAGCCTCGGTTAAGCTGCTGGCTCAAAATAGCATAAATACATAAAAATGTCAAAGTCGTGGAAAATTTGATTTATGTTTTCCACCTCAGGCAAATATCAGCTAGACATACAGTTTTCAAATTTTTGTCTTTCTTTGCAGGGAATATTATTTTAGTTGCTAAGGAACTACTAACCGAGAATATATGGCACTGAAGAAGATTTAGCCATTTCTTATTAGCTCATAAAAGCAATCATGTTATTTTGATCATTTTGCTGCGGTAGGAATCTTTAAAAGTACTTAATTTTATTTAAGCAATTACATTGCTAGCTCCATGAAATATATACATATTTCTGCAAGCAGAGTAGAAGGTAGAAAATAAGGACCACAACTTTTTATCTTTATAAATCCTTGAAAATGTGGAAAATTTACATCTACAGAAAAACATTATGACACTGTAAAAAAAAAAAAAAAAAAAAAAAGTTATTTTTTAAAGTTCTATTCATTCAGTAAAATCCTTACTCCAGTAAATAAAATAGGCCAGGAGTGCTTGCTGTGGTTCTCTCTGAAAACAGCAATGCTTTTCCCTACAAGCTACGAGGGACTCTGTTGGGGCTTCCGTTCACTGTGGCCTTTGACCCAGGTGCCCAATTTTGGCCACTGTGAGGCCACTGTGGTGGCACTGTGGCCAGTGTCCCAGTTCCGCCTGCCCCAGCTAGGCACTGGTGCTCCTGCCAGGGGCCAGCTCACCCTAACAGGGTAGCGGATAGAGGGGGTGGTAGAAATACATGAAGTTACGAATGCACTAGGCAGGTCAATAGAAAATTGCTTTATTTGTAATACACTAACCAGAGAGCAAAAGTGAAATGTTTGGAGTTTTGAAACAAAAGGAAGTACTTGTGTACCACTGTATAAATCCCAAGATTCTCTGTCCTAGGATCATGGCTTGAAAAATAAGCCAGAAAATGTCGTTAAACACAAAGATTGGGCTACAGTTTTTGACTCTGCGTGCTTTGGAGTAGTTTCCTGGAGGCAGAACGAATGATCTTAAGAGAAGTATAATTTCTGCTTTCCTTATCTTTCTTCTCAGCAGCTGTTCTTGGCCATTTGCAGACACAGCACCGCTATGGTCTGCCCAGTATGTCCTTCCTTATGTTCTTACTGTCAGATAATTCTGAAAAGCCAAAAGTTTAAATGATTTTCCATCATTTTCTACCCAAAAGATCAACTGCAGTCAAATAGCTTGTGACATGAGTTAAAGTGAGGACATGGGAAAAAGTCACACCCTTGACTGGAGAAAGGAAAGAGTATTTAGATGCCTTATGCAGCAAATCTGTTAGGACAGACCCTAAGCGATAGAAAAATAAATAGATGGACAGATAAATAGAAGATTATTGGATGGAATATCAGCAAAGAAGATTCAGGTTACATATTGGAATAAAACTCTCAACATTTAGAAGAATAAACCAATGGCTTAGATTCTCTGGTGGCAGTAAGCAACCTCCATGCCCACAGCACCTTTGGAAAAGGTTAGACAAATGTCTAACAGCCCTGACCTGGCTACAGTTGTGCATTAGGGCAAAAAGCTGTGCTGATCTGTCAGCCCGTAGTCTGCAAAATAAGAAAAAACTGGTATGTGAAATGACTGTAACATAACAGTAAAACCCATATAAACCCATCCTATTACACAAAAGTAAATAATAATAATAATAATAAAACAAAGTTTTACCTCTTTTTTTATTTTTATATAAACAAAACCATACATCATACAAGATGATATGTAGGTTTATTTATTTATTTTCTTTCTCAAGATGTAGACCTTTACAAGGGTCTGGTTTGGTAACCTGCTCCCCTAGCTTCTCTATAGTCAATGGAGGCATATGGTCAAACTCAGCAGGGGATGCAGCTGCCCTGCACCCTGCAGTTACTCCAGTAACTGTCTGTCATTGTCCCTTGACTATAAAGTGAGACAGAAGTAATGACGTGCTGATCATGGACACTTAGATACATCTAAGGTGTGGATGCCAATGGCATATGAAGTGTGCTGCAGGTCAGTCTGCAGTTTTCCTGGCAGGTAGCTAGAGGGGTGTGTGGACACACTAGGTAGCTTGAGCAGGATAATTCTTTTCCAAAGGAGAGAAAATCTATGGACATTACTATTTATGTTATATTATAAGCATTTTATTATTAATTTAAAGCATACATAAACTGCATAGCACTCTACCAGCTACTAGGAGGAAAATTAACCCTGTCATAACTGAAATCAGGACAGCATCTGATGAAGTGGAAGGAATAACTTAGGGCAGATAAGTGCACCCAGTGAAAAGCTATATTCGCGGCACAACCACAATATGCAGGGAGTTTGCCTGCCAAGTACAAGGGAAGAGCTGGCTGGGAAAATTGAGAACATGTAGGTAGATCTTGGTACAGAAATTAACAATTTGAATTTTCAATAAAATCATAATGGGAAAAAAAGGTTTATTTTGCCAGCCAATTCCAGCCTTGTGCATGAGAGACAATACAAAAAATTCTAATGGGGGATGTGAAGAAAGACCTCTTAGTAAATAAGGAAATAAGTTACTCTTTTTCTTGAAGCTGTACTTTAACTTTATTCCAACCAATCTATATCCTCTGTTAATATGTTCAATTCATAAACTGGACAATGGGAATGACCTTTACAAAGGGCAGTTGTGAGTACATGATTTTGCTAGCTGGAAGTTTATACCACTTTTTAGTGCTGTACAGGAATTGCTAATGTGCTGCTCCCACCATAGTCAGTTTAATTACTGTCCCTTGTAAATAATGAAAAAAAAAAGTTTTTTTGTGAAATTAATACTAGAATAGCATGTACAATTTCTGCTGATGGGTGCCTTTGTGACGTTCAGTGATTAAATTATATTTTCATCAGGGATGAAAATGTTTATCAACATTTATTTTTGATTTGTGTTGCAGACACTGCAGTCAAGACATCATCAGTGTTGAGAGACTAGCAGAGCATACATAATATAAATAGTAAAGTTCAGGAAATAAAGTCAGTTTTGCGAAGGCTTTCAGAAAGTTTTGCATTTTGGCATTTTGTCCCCCCTTAAGCCCATGTCACACCTTTCCTCTGAAAAAGTTAGAAACTGTCCCAGAGCTCCACATTCTTCCATGCCCCTCCCTCTCTGTGCCCAGTTGGGCTCCCTTGGGCCAGTGAGACAGCTTGGAGGTGACTGGCATGGGCTGTGCTGATGGATTTAATGTCTCTTTGCTTGGAGAACTTTCCTGTAAACTTTCCTTTTCTTTTGTTTCTTCTGAAAATGTTTTTTTTTTTTTTTTTTTCTCTTGCATCAGGTTATTCACAAAAGCATATCACAGGAAAAATGTCAGTTCTCCAGTCAAGTTTTTATTATGGATTCAGATCACTTAAGCTGCATTTGGGCCTATTAAGTTAAATTTTAATGTTCAACACAAAGATTAAATCAGCAGGCATTCTGCTATGCAAAGTGAGTGATATACTCCATAACAGAAATAAATGGTTTCACAATGATTTACATGTTTACAGCAATAGCAGAGGCTAATGTGCAGTAAAGTCAAATTTCAATAAAAATGAGTTAAGTCCTATTTTAATGCTAAGAAACAGAAATAAGCATCATGCATGGCTGATATAAATATTAATTGCCTGCAAGATGACGTATAAAAGCATAATACTCTGTTATGATAATGAAGCAAACCCTAAAATAACAGACTACTGTTCACCATTGCATATGGCATTCTGTAGACAGTGTCAGCATGTGGGAGAAAGCTGCAGATTTTGTGAATAAGGTCTTATTAACTGAAGAAAAACCTTCTCTACTTTGCTGTTCCAAAATGCATCACAGCACTGAAAATAGCTTCTGTAGTGACAGAAAACAGTTTCTCAGTGTCTGTACTGAACCACATGCTTCTGGTGGGGGTGTTTTTTTTTTTTTTTTTTTGATGGTAGATAAAGAAAAGAGATCTAAAGAAAAGACACATAATAAATAATTCTTTGTTCCTTTCTATCAGAGAATTCTTTCTGTGACATAACCTTGAGGTATATTGTGCATTTTTCCTCTTCTCGCAGTTTCATTAATTTGTGCTTTTATTCTGAATGCAATCTCTTTTGGGTACTTTTGACAGCATTGACTTGGACTGGTATGGTGGTCTGCCTGCATGCATGATACCATAGGATGATAGGTTAACATAGCCCACATGCTGACTCTCTTTGTAAGACATTTGGGAAGACTTTTTCTTATCTTGGTTTATACTTGCTATATAGCTTCTCAAATGATGTAAATTGAAATAGTTCTGTTGAATTCGGCTGAATTAGTGGGGCTGTGCCACCTCACACCTGCACAGGATTATGTTCCTAAAATACTTACCAAATTATTGCACCAGCTGTAGAATTCCAGATGTGGTAGGAATGTCGTTCATCAAATGTGGTACAGCAACGTCCTCTCAGACCAATTCTACTGACTTCATTCTAACTGTGAGTTTTGTTTCTGCCCTTGGGTTCCAGATAGAAGTTGTTTGGCTTTTTGATAATCTAGGGATGTATGAAATATAGTTTTGCTGTGTTTGAGTTCTTTGCAGAAAGCGCTCTCTTTCTGGATGCCTTGTGAGACTGTGTGCTTTACATATCTGTACGTTCATATGTGACTTTCATCAGCAGAGCAAGCCACACACCCACAAAATCTGTAATGCTGAGGAGATCGGAGTGATTAACTATGTTGACAAGTACATCTAGATGGCACTAGGCATCTGAATGATAAACTACATGGTGACAGAGGTGGAAATAGAAGATGGGGCATGGGTAAGAAAAACCTGGAGGTAAAGAGTTAAGTTTAAATTCAGCAGTCTGTCAGAGTACATGTCTTCTGCAGTTTTTCTTCTCTTCTTAAATTCAAAATACAGGCAGCCAAGCGACAAAGATAACGAAACAGAAAGTCACATTCATCCAATACTAGAATTTGTTAAGATAAGAAAAGAAGCATTATCTCTAAAGCCACCCTGTTTCAATCCTTGATTTGTAGTATAGCTTTTACTTAGCACCTTTTCCAACCAAGCCTGGTTTCTGGAAGCAGATGGAAAGCAGCAGCACACAAGTTAGCAAGTTTAGCAGGCTTGCCAAAATTTTGTTGAAAACAACTAAACTTTGAAGTTGAAGGCACTAGTATTGGTGGGATCTTGCAGCTCAGGCTCACAGCTAGCCTTCACTTTTTGTACTTTTGAAGGCTACTAATGAGACAGAGAAGGTTTCTGTGAAAAGTAAATACAGTCCAGCTACGCTGTGTACTTGACTTATGGTCAAAGATTTTTTTTTGAAAATCAGTGTGGGGTTTTCTTTCTTCCTTTCAATTTCTTTCTTTTCTGTTAGCAGTAAAAGAAAGGATTTCTGATGTGCAAATATTTTGTGTATGCTTAGATTGATCAAGAAGGCATTCTCTGAAACCAACTAGAAATGCTTATAATAATTAAAAAGTTTATCCTATGACCTCCTTCAGATCTGAAATGATCACATACTGCTCTGAATTAATAATAAGCAAGGGAATATCTTGGATCTCTTGGGACTGAGGGGATCCTGGAGAATGGTAACCTCAGTTATGTCAGTCAGAATATTAAGAATTCCAGAAGAGACACAGGGACAAGTTAACCGGGAATCTCTCTGCCTGTGATCAGTGTCAGCCAGTTGTATTTCCAGAGTTTCCTTTCTGAATGCTGATAAGCTGCAGTGTGCTGAGGTTGTCCACTGCATTGTCAGAGTTATACACCAATTACATGTCAAAGGTATTCCCAAAGCAAGTGTGCAGCTTCTTGAGTTTTGGCTTTGCTACTCCAAGAAGCCAGAAAGAGGAAAATAAATAAGGAGGGTATGTCTGAATCAAAGTCCTTTACTTTCAAAAGGGAAAAAAAAGAAAAAGAAAAAGAAAAACAAAACAAAGAGAACTATTGTTTTACATAAGAGGGAGAGTTTAACTTATCATGCTGTGAAGCATTTAGTCTTCAGCATCTGTACAGAGAGCCAAATTAATGGTTAGAGTGTTGTTTCAGCATCCCTCCCCCTCACTTCACACAAGAGGCAGGAGGAATGTGTGGTCTGTGTCCTGGCACAGTGCCTCCACCCCTGAGAGCTGGATGGCAGTAGAATTCTGCCTTACCTTCTTTGCACTGGTTTGAGAATCTGACCACAGAGAAAAAAATATAGAGCCAAGATTTCCAATGAAGTTAGCAGGAAATCATTATTTTTATTACTAAAGTCAGCTGAAGACAAATTTTGGGGTACATTGGCATCCACCAAAAATGTTGTGTCTGGCTCTAACTTTAGTGCAGATGTCACAACTAGAGGAAACATTTTCCTCCAGAAGCAAAGGATCCCTCACTTCTCTGCTGCTGTGATTCCCCCTTATTTTAAGAGCAACAATCAGCCAAGGAAGACTGTGTCTTTAGGCATTATCAACATGTTCCCGTAGATGCTTTGGTGGGACAAAGGGAAACAGTCATCTCCACTGGCTCATGCTGGGGAGTGGGCTGAGTACTGAGTTTATTGCAGACTCTGCAGCGGTGACCAGTTTCTGTTAGAGGGACAAGGAACTCCATGGTGGCCCCATCTGCTCAGCCTCTATCCAGGCCAGGCAAATGGGGTGAAGCAATCTCAGTTTTCTCCTTCCCTCCAAATCTATACCTGTAAAAGGGCTAACCTTAATCTTAAGAGGCATGTTACTTGGCGAGGAGCAAAACAAAATAAAATTAATTTTACTTCAGGCTGTTAAGGTTGAATTTTGTATAACATTTTCCTGTGTATGTAATTAATATGCCTCCTGGGGGAAATGCAGCTGGGAATTTCTACACAGAGAACTCTCTTTAAGGCACATAGGGTTCAGATATGGTAATCTAATTCAGAATTTAATGCTCAGCTATAGATAAGTTGATAATTATAGCTGTATAAATAACACAGCTCTAATTGGTTATGAATGTCCTAACTGGTATATGAGATACAGAGTGCTGCCAAGTTTTAATTTCCAGTAGAAGCAGCTACAGCTATGAATTCCTATCATGAAAATTTCAGAGGTACTGACTATATATTTTTAATGAATCCAGACAACGGGAATTCACAGGCTTAATCCTCTTCAGCAACTACGTTTAATGGGGGTTGTGAAGATTTGAGCGTGCCATCCTGCTATATTAAAGGAAGCAATGGAGAGTTTGGAAAAAAAAGTCATTTCACCACATCACATTTAGGTTGGTGGTTTCTGCCTTTTTAGACTGATTATTTGGCAAAAGCCCCGATTCTGCTGCCACTTTAATGTGGCTGGTTGTGCTTGCTCAAACAATCCTGGGAGTGCTCAGTACCTCTGACTAATGTGCTCAGCACAGCGCAAGGTTACTGATAAATTTTGGTGCTGGAGTCTTGTTTTCAGACTTCAGACGCAATATGTTTGCATAAGAAGCAGTTTTTTAAAGGTTTTTATATAATCAAAAATGTCAGGTAAGCAGCTAGTACTACCTAAAAATTAAGTTCCTCTTTCCACATATATGGGAGTGCCACATCTAGTTAGACAAGTTTGGGAAATCCCAAGATCTGTCTGTCTGTGTCTTTAGTTGTGTACCTGATTTTGCATAACTGCTCCCCAAAATAGAGAAAAAAACATACTCTGGTGAATCTGGTGAATATATATATATATATATATGTATGTATATATATATATATATATATATATAATCAGAACTCCCTGGAAACAATTTCCATTAACAGTGCCACGTGACTGCAGTGTTGGATGGATTTGCACCACGCTGCACTCTTAGGAAAGTCTGCCTTATATAGTGGCTGTCATCTAGCTCAGGAATGGCCAGCCATCCTGATGCTCTGCAGCTCAGATAATAGTATTCTTGAGGCTGAGAAAACCAAGATGTAGTTTCTACAGCAGCCAGCCTCTGTAGTCATACTCATCTTGCTTCTTGGCATGTGTGAGGATACAGGCTATGCACTTACTCATGGACCACCACATCTCTTCTGCTGGTTGCATGATGTATTTTACTCAGTGGAACTGCACCTGGACTGCCTTGCTCTGTCTCCATTTCTTCAAGACTCAATTTTCCTCCCAGATTGCATTATAAATTTCTAGAACCCAAAGAACATATTGCACCATCCCTCCCTACTTCTGTTGTTTTATCAGCCCTTTTCACTTCTATTAGCATTATTTTCTGTTCTAACTGAAAAGGGAATTTTTACTTAATTTTCTGCCTCTTTTGGAGGTTAATCATATTTCTGTGATTCACCCTAAATAAAATATGAGGGCTCACTTTTAATTATTAGTATTCATTTACATTGGAAGTGAAATGTTATGATGAGAACATTTGATATTTAGCCAGCTAGTAATTAGTTTTTTTTTTTTTTTTTTTTTTTTTTTTTTTTTTTTTCTGAATTATTTTCAGAATTTTGTAATAGTATATACTGATTAGTCACAACAGAGGAAAGTGAGATGGCTAAGGGTAATGAACAACATTCCTGACTGACAGCCAAATTCCTGCCTTCCTTTGAAGACCAAAGAACCTGCAGCTCTCTGAAGACAGTAGATGAAATAATTTCCCTATTCCTTAAAATATCAGTCAGGTGACAAAGGAGTTCAGCTATTCCCTGTATGATCGAGTTTAAAGCCAGCATACATTATACATTTTTTTTTTTTTTTAAACTCTCATCCTTCTCTGAAACTTTGAATTTTTCATCCTAATCCTAAACATTTCTAGCAGATTTTCAAATTAGTGAAGAACCTGGCACAAGACTATATTGTTTCCCTGACCCCTTGTAGCACAAATCATCACTGTTGAGATAAACCTTGATCCTCTCTCATTCTTTCTATCCTCTACTGAATTTCATACCTCACAAATAAATGTATCCGAATTCCTGAGTTTCAAAGCCCCTGCACATTGTACCTACCAAATCAGGCAGGA
Source organism: Nettapus auritus (assembly GCA_011076525.1). Lineage (NCBI taxonomy): Eukaryota > Metazoa > Chordata > Aves > Anseriformes > Anatidae > Nettapus > Nettapus auritus. Next base: position 48,803,193 of record CM021768.1, on the reverse strand, counting down.
AAGAAAGCAAAAATTAACATATAAAGTACAAAGGCTCAGAACAAAATAATGAAAAGAAAGTGGAGTAAATTGCACATATGTATACTTGTGTCATTTTTATGTATGTATTAGGAAAAAAAGAGCCTATACCGGAGCAAGAGAATGGAACAGCAATGCAAGTGACACAAACATAGGAAAAAATTGTCAAAGACCCATAAGAAAGCAATACTTCCTAGAAACTAAAAGGGAAATAAGCTTCAGAATAAAGGAAATTGTGCCAGATTTCCCTAAACATGGTATTTTGCCTTTACTGCAGGAAAATATGGAGTACTTTTTGACCTTAAAACCAGTTTCTGAAGTGACTATGTAAGACTGTCATCATAAAGAGCCCTCTTCATCCACTTTTAATGACTTTCTTATCAAATTTATGCAGTTTACAATCCAGAGAATGGTTTTTGTAGTTGCTTGCACTCACAGCTGCTCTTGGGATCAAGTAATTAAGCTGCTTTTTGTGTCTTACACATTGCCACCAGTAATAAGGAACCTGCAGTTCCACACAGCAGAACTCGTTCCCCTCTTTGGGAGCTCTCTGCAGCACTAACTGAAGAAATGTCTTATTTCTATCCGTAACTTGATAGGACTGAGAGGCTCAAAAGGTACTTGTATTCACAGTGATACTTAAAAACTTGTTTTACAATATTTACATTACCTTTATTTTCCTTCTGTTTATATTTTCCTGTTGGCATATTTAAAATGCTTGCCTTCCTTGGGAAGGAAAAAATTGATGCAGTCCTCACCAATAAACCTTCAGCCTCTGGTTGCAGGAGGCTTTATAGGAGATGCCTTTGTTGTATATTGGCTGTTTTTCACCAACAGCTTCCCTGCTGCTTAAAATCTGTTCCGTTTTTATGCATGATCCCATGTGTTAGGTTCAGGACGTGTCCTTGTAGTTTAGTTTCTGAAAGGCAACTTGCGAGCATGTGTCATTTAAAAGAAAGATTCTGTAAGCATCTGTAGAAATACATTTATTCAAATATAAGTGATTTGGTTGCCCTTGTGAGTAAAATCACCTAGCTGAATACAGAAACAACTTCCAGCATAAGGCCCCATTGTCTGAGTATATGGTTTGTTTCTAGGGTTATTAAAGCAATAAGGGGGTATATGGTTGAGAGTGCACATCACAGCTTGGCTGCAGGGAGTAAGGAGCCTATGGACATCCCTCGTGTGTCTCAGTAGCCACATAGATTTACAGAGATCTTAAGCGTGACCGAACCTCGCTGTCTTCTGACAGAATGAGAGGATGAACAACTTCCATTCCAAGTGCAGCAGCATTTCCAAAAGAAATATTATGGCTACAGTATTGTTGGGCAATACTGCTATGTAATTTGTTTTGCCAGTCAGGATCAGGCTTTACATGAGATCTTGTATGAAATAGCTCTCCAAAGTCAGCAGCCTGTAATTCCATGTAACATCTTTATGATTCACGTGCTCCAGCAATGTGCCCAGCTCCTGTAGCTCCTGTATTCTTTCAGCGACAGAAAGCTTTATTCTCTCCTTGCATCCCCACTACACGATGCCTGCAGTAAAATGCCATCAGAATGTCTGCAGAGAGACCTGCCTTAAAAGCAGATAAACATATTTTGCAAACCAGGCTAATGACTTCAGCAATTGAGAATGAAATTGTTTCTAGCTTTCCTGTAACTTTTCTGATAAACAGAAGTAGGTAAAATGCCTTTCAAATTACCCAGGGCATCCAGGTGAGTACATTAACTAATAACGTCCCCATATGTCACATGCATTTATTGGAACCGCTTTTGTGATTGTTTTGATAATCTTCTCATTTGATGATCTAGAAACTGATATTAAGAAGTAAATATTTGTGTGTTGTTTGTATAGCTATTTCCTTCCCTACAAATTTCAGATAGATAAAAATTCTTATGTTATTACCAGAATTAAATTATTTTGCATATTGTGAACTTTTTCTGAAATCTAAACATAATGGAAGGCATTAGTCTACTTACTGTTTTCACATTAGTCTACTTGCTGTTTTCATTTAATGACCTTGCTAATAATGCATATTTTTGCTTTGCAATACACCAGAAAGGTAAAAGATTTTTTTTTTTTTTTTTTTTTTTTACTATGTGTTTTTTATATGTATATATAGTCATTGTGAAATACGTCCGTAATTTGTAAGATTTTCTATCTACTACTCAATAACTGCTTTGAATGTCAAAATAGCCTGTGCACACTTCATTTTCTGATTTGAGTGAAGCTAACATTTGGTGTGTGCATATGGAAAAAACATCAGACAGAACTTCAGATAAAATTTCTGTCCCTTCTAATATTAGAACTTTTCTCTTTCACTGAAAGAAAATTCACACCTTTGGAAAAAACATTTGAATTTAACTTTGAGAGAAACCATTACTTGTATTTAAAGTGTTGTGTCTCAGAGATGTCATTCAATTTTCAAAGGTATAGTAAGAACTTTTTAAAAAGTTTCTTCCTCTAGTGTAATTGTTATTCCTGGGAGATTTTTTTGTTCAATTTCTGTTCATGTTTTCTGCCAATAAACACTTCTCCTATCATACATTTATATTAATTATTCTGTGGGTAGAGTTTGTGCTTTCTATTGTCGGAAAGGCTCAAAGGGAGGTGGCTGAAAAACATCCCCTGTGCTGAACACATGCCCACTTGGATGATGCTGTAGAGGCAGCAACCTGCTCATCTGTGCTGCTCATCCCCCTGCCCTCATTACAGAAAAGCTTACATGTGTTTGGGCTATGAGTTCTTATACATCTGGCGGAGCTAAGCTGAGCATTCACCCAGACCGTGACCTTGAGTGTATAAGGCTTTGTAACTCCTCTTAGACACTGCTGTTTACTTGTTCTGTTTATGATAACTGGGAAGAAAATTGCTCCATTGTACTGCTGAAGAGCGGCTTGGTTTCAAATTACTCTGAAAGGCAGCCAACAGAACAGCCAGCACCATGAGGCCACGTTTTTAAATGGCCTTCAGTCTGGCTTTCAAGTTTGTGTTCCCAGGTTTGCACTCTCAATCAATCGTAGAAAAAAATAATTTCAGGCCCAATTAGTTGTGAACTTCCATCTACCAGGTTCAGAGAAAACTGAATAAATTTAATATTAAGAGGACAGCAGAAAGATGAGGCAGCACTTGAACTCTCCCTACTGCAATCAGTTTGACCATTCTTTTGTTTTACTTGAACTGTATGTTCTTTTATTTTTGAACTTCAGTAGTGTTGCAGGATGTCGGTGGCAGCACTTATCGCTGCCTCTTTATGGATGGGAGACATCAATGTATGGTGCAGTAATGGAGCGAAACATGTCAGGGGGTGAGCATAATTCCCTCTTTGAGTTCATGTTAATATCCTGAATTGAAAACCATGTCAGTATCTTCAGGTAAACTTCCATGTACATGAGATAAGATTCCCACTCCTAACACTGTAGGATGGGGAATTATGTGGCGCATGCCACACAGAATTTAATGTTAATTGTCATGACAACAGTTAGGGTGCTCCGAGATATTCCAGGAGTAGGATCGGAGAACAGGAACATTGAAACGGAGAGTTGATTGGGTCCTGAGTGCAGCGAGTTTAATTTCTGTGCAAATTTTCCAGGGTTTTGTGATGCTCTGAGAACAGCAAAATTAAATTCCTTTCCATTTTCTGTGTGTTTGAAGATCTTGCATTCTATCCCATTAGAAGAAGATGAAAAGACTTGGCTCTTAAGGAATTGAGAGCAGCATGCTGTTCAATTCAGCCGGTTGCCTAAAACCATTTCCCCGATGGGGATCAATGCAGTCCTAGTTATGGTCACCATAAGGACTGATGTTCTTGGCAAAACTCCTTTTACAAAGACAGCTTTCCTAATTAATTTTTTCATAGGTCTGTTTTTTCATGATTATCAGAGCTGCATTTCTCACCTTCAACTATGAAAATCACTATGAAACCTCATGCTTTCTCATAAAATCAGCTTATGGATAAAATTAGTATACTATACAGGTGAGTAAGCTAAACCTTCAATGTGGCAAAAAGTCTGTTGGAAGTGCTTTTTGCACTGTACCTTTTTTCTTGGCAGATCATTGCTTATAGTGAGTAAACAGCACGTAAGAATGTATATGCTAAACTTCAGAAAAAAGGAAGTTAAAGTCTACAATTTTGCTGATCCCCAGAAAATCATGTGAAAGTCATCCAAAAGAGAATTAATTGCATTGTTCAAGCACATTAAATTCTATATGAAGGAGTTTGGATTCAAGGCATGCTGTCTCAATTGTTACTGTAAGGAAGACTCGTCTCTGAAATCTTGAAGATAGAAATCAAATGCTAGGCACTGTATTTCTACCCCTCCCGTGGAGAAAATGTAGCCTGCATAGAACAGAAATCTGGTCGCAGGATGGATGGCTACCTTTTCAAAGCACAACATTTCAAAATGAGCTGACCCTAGTAGAGAATGTAGCTATACTCCATTCTTCTCATGAAGCTGCAGCCAGATACTACCCTCAGGGAAGCCGGCTATTTTCTTAAAATTAGCTTGATTCTTTAATCATGAAAACTGCTTTGGTGTGACATAAGCTGTTCTAATTTGTGAGAAATGTTCTTCTTCTTATTCTTTTTTTTTTTTTTTTTCCTCTTTAACTGACAGTTTATTAGGATCTATAATAAGCCAACAACCACACAAAAGCAACCCCTTAGTTAGAGCTTTTTTTCATTGCAAGAAGTGTATCATCAGCTTATTGTAAAACAAGAAAAAAGACACAGAGAGGGAAATTTACCATTGACAGCTGAGTCTTTATGCTGATGGTCCGTAAGGATGTCAGCTCCCTTTAATGCATCCTTAATGTACACAATAAGACATATTTCTGTCTTCTGATGTTTCTTCTCTGAGGAAGGCCTGTCAATCTCTCACAGCTATAAAATACAAACCAATCTTGCTCCTTCATGAAGGTGTGAGGTTTTTGCACAGCACAATGACTGCCCTCATATTCCCAATGCAAAGTCTTAATTACCACCTCCGGGAACACTAGCAAATAGCTTATAAACACATTGCAAGGCTCTGCAGCCAGAGCTTGGCAGGAGTTTTTAGGCAGAGGCTGCCAGCAGCCTCACATTGGTCACCCCCTTCCCCAGCTGCTATCTGACAGATGTGCTGGAGGGAACGGCATCAGGCTGTTAGTGCTATTGAGTCTCCTGGTCTCTTTGGTAGGCTTTCAGCCACCAGATGTGTGGTGGAACTCACAATCTCTTTAAATCAGAAGAACCTAATAAATAAAGATGAAGTCCCTCCATTCTCTGGTTAGTTTACTGTATGGGGGGATGTAGAAAACATACACACTTTGTAGTGACATTGAATGTATGAAAGAGCAGTTCAAAGCAGGCTAAAGTAACCACTAAATAGATAAAACGTTTGAGATTCTTGGAACTCTCTTTGGGAAGAAAAGAAATAGCAGCTCTGGATTCAGCTACTTTAGGTTGATTTCTGTCAGTCCTGCACTACAGTTACAAAGGATTCCAGGACCTCATTTCCAAGATGCAGTTATAGCACAGCTTAAGAGCCTTACAGCAAGGAGGACCGAGCCATGTCTCCATATCCAGGACACAGTACAGGAATACAGTTAACTCTCATTTCCCAGACAAGGCTTAAACAATGTTGAAATTGCATCTGGGGACAGGCACGTTGGACTGGAGTTCCCCAAACCAATTACAGTTGTAACTCTGACAAAACTTAGCTCTCAAAGCAGGTTGAAAAGCTAGAGACAGATTCACATTATGTGCCGAGTATGAAAGTTTCTTTGAAGCACATCCACAGTGCTCTAACCCAAAGTTCAACAGGAACCGTGCCAGTCCCTCTGCTGAATCCCATGTGAACTTTACATTGCTTTGCTTATTAGTGACATTCAGAGTGCTTGATGTATTTTTCATCATTCAGTCAGTCTTGTGGTATAATGTAAATCATACAAACCCTTTCCTTAATGGAGAGGCTACTTTTTCCAACTTTGAGAACACCAGCTGCAAAATCCTTTACTTCTACTAGTGGAAGTAAATATAAAAAATGAGTTCTGTTTTTCCTGTTTACTTACATATCTATTACTCATCGCATTTAAATGAGGAATTAACTTCCTTGACTTAAAGCCAAATCTTTTTAAGCTATGCCTATTAAAGGCAAATATCTAAGACAAAAAGGTGGAATTGATCTGCCAGTGGGAAAAAAAAAAGTCTTTGTTACCCCTATCATAACAAAACAGTTGGCATCTGCTTCAAGGACATTTTTGTCAGTAGGCACATGTGTTCTCAGCATTTTGCAGTTGAGGGGAGCAGATGCTGAATTTTCAATGTACTGGGGTCTAATCTTCCCTAAAAGCCTTTTGTTTCCTTTTGTCTTCATCATTTGAGAAGTCAGATTATCTGTAGAATGGCCCCTCTGGTTTCCTTAAAATTTGGGCTGCACTAGAAATAGTGAGATTTTTGCCATTATCTTCAGGTAACAATTTCACATCTGCTACTCAATAGCTTGGTTTTAATGCCCCATATTTTAATGCAAAACATTATGGAGATTTTAACTTCACTGGAGTGAAGAGCTTTTGGTTGTACAGACCAGCTGGTCAATTTGTTAAAAATGTTAAATGCTTTAATAATATGTACTTGAATAATTATTATCTGCAGTGGGAAGAAGTAAAACATGGGAGGACCAGAACCCATATGGAGGTACCCAGGAAGTACTTCCAGTGAAAATGGTATTACCTGTGCTGAAAGCCTCATAGGAAAATGAGGCTTCCTTCTAGGTACTTTCTTAAATTCCACACACTGATAGTGAAATATGAGGCTAAATGTGCCACAGAAAAAAGGCAAACATAGTAAGATCACACTGAGGCATGTTTGAAATGAAAATTGTGAGATACTGCAATCATGGATATATCTGTGGCTCATCTAACGTAGGGGCTGTATTCAAACTGATATAATTAGCTCATGTTTCAATTATGATGAAAAGAGGGGCCTTCCAAAAACTCTAGGTACATGGACACTCATTTGTTTTTTAAACCATTGCCCTGTAATTGATACCTAAGCTAAGTAGGTAAAAAATAGATAGCATCTATATAATAAATTGCACTGCTGTGGAGAGCTAAATCAGTTAAAACTAGATACTTTAACTACCACATGACTTAAATTTTATAGAAAAAGTTAAGAGGGAATAAAAGTGAAGAAAACAAAAAGAAAACAGAAAGGAAGAATTGTATATACAAGAAACAAAAAAGAAAAAAGGAATTTAAAAACCTTGAAGCTGTCTGAAAGGAGCTGTTAGGACTCTTAGTAAGATGTATGACAAAAAAAGAGAAGAGAAAGTTGGAAGTACGAACAGTCCATATAGAATAATGGAAGATAACAAGGAGAATTCCAGAACCATATGAAAAACACAAGAAAAGACATAAATATTTTAACTTATTTTCAGTGTCTGTTGCTGGAGGAGCCAAATCTTAAAGGCAGAAATACAGGAAAGCATTCCATTGAAATCAAATCTAAATCCAGTCATGAGCCTGGTTTTCAGCTTACAGCCCAGCTCTAAATCCCTTTAAAGTTTGCTTGTCACTTAATTGCACTACAAAATCTTGGCAGCGTCCTCACATCACAGTTTTAAGCTGTCAAAGTAAGTAAAAGTAGATATAAAACCCTCTAATGTCTGTCAAGTTTTAGAAACTGTTTTCTAGCTGCAATTTTGTACTAAGCAATAAATTCATCGTGTCTGGTCGTAAGACCCAACCTAGCAAATTAAGGCTCTTCAAACTTACTTGGGCCTTACTTTATTAGGTGGTCTTTCTGGGACAATAAAACCCACCTTTATTTATCACACTCAGAACTACTGTCTTTGATCTCAAGTTTCACATAATGCATTTTTTTTTGAGCTGACATGTAAAGAAAGAGATAATTAAAACAACCAAAAATGCTCTCTGTTCACTCTTAGGTGGCAGGAAAGCTCTCAATTACATGCAGAGGCAGTGGCAGATTTTTAACTGATGTATTCTCAAGTTGTGCAGGGAAGGTTTAGTTTGTATATTAGGAAGAAAAATCTTCACTGAAAGGGTTGTGAGGCACTGAAACAGGCTGCCCAGGGAAGTGGTTGAGTCACCATTCCAGGACTTATCCAAAAGATGTGTAGATATGGTGCTTGGGGACACGGTTTAGTGGTGGACTTGGCAGTGCTAGGTTAATGGTAGGATTTGATCTTTTCTGACCTAAATTCTATGATTCTATGACATCTGGGATATATATAGCCAAGTGCATTGCTCTGCTAGTCTCATCTCATCTTTGTGACAAACTGCTGTGACCAACAGGCCTTATGAAGAAATAGTAAGGTCCAGGATGTCTACTGCGACAGCACATGGAATACTGTGGCCTGTGTCACTTTGTGGATGTGGCGCATCCATCTGTAGTAATTACACAATAGCTCAAAGTTATTTTACTGTTGCATTGAAATTATGCAGCATAAACAACGCCCTGATTCTTTACCATTCACTAAATAGGGAGAGAGTATGGGCGCAGGGGATTAAATAAGAAAAGGCTTTCTGTAGTTCTGATAAAAATGGCATTGAGTTTCAAGCTGGTGATTACTATGGTACATATCAATAAAACTGCGTTTTCAAACCAGAGTGTTTTTTCAGTCATCACAGCAATTAATGAACAGCGTAGAGTTCTGTGGGTGCTTGGGCCTGGTTCAGGTTTTGCATGATTGCATGGCACCAGCTCAACTTGTTAATTTCAATGCCATTACCTCTGCTTTACAAGGCTGCTTGTGGGGCATGCACTACGTCTCTTAAAAGTACCTGGTGCTATTTAATACACCTGTGCATCAAAACATTCAGTAATCTTAAAATCACCCATTGGCAGTTGGCTGAGAATGGAGGCTGGAGGCTTTTGAGACGCTGAGCGGAGGCATAGGCCTGGGCTTTAGAGTAAGGAGAGGGAACAGTTCAGTTAGGTTTTGTTTTTTAAGCCAAGCTAATTTTAAAGGATAGTTATTTGAACCTGAAGAAGTTCAGTCCTGGAAATAGGAATATATACATAGATATGTAAGTAATGTAATGTATACATGTAAAAATCTAGATATTAATGCTTTCATAGAAATAACAGTTTTCTTCTCTATGTGCTTTTTGAGCCTTTTGATAAATAGTTACAGGCACTTATGTGAGTTGTGTGTTGCTATGGAAATGTTAGGAAGGGGTAAGGAAGAAGAAGGTCAGTTCTGTTTATTAAGAAAACACAAAAAGAGGTAAAAGGTAGAAAACACAATTATCTCTTTTTTACAGCTGGGATATTTCAGCACAACAGAGAAAAAGAGCCCAGCTCTTGTGGAAATCTATCAATCCTTTTAGGTTCACCTGTCATTTAGGCAACATTGTGCCTGCAGGGTATTTGCAGAACATCTACAAATCATCATCCTCCCATCACCCTCTGCCTTTTACCTGCTTCTGCATACAGATGCTTTCCTTCATCATAGCTGTCAAAACTCTCTTTTGCAAAAAGACCTCAGCATTGCCCTGCCACCCCCACTTCTGATATATATTACAAGGCCCAGTGAAAAGTAGCAGAAGTTGATACAGAAAGAAAAGAAGAGGCACTAGCCAGAGTAAGAAGTCATTTCTGGACCACTGAATGTCACAGTGTGGATGTAGGCCATTCATTCATAATGTGACACACAATAACTATACAGCCTGGGAAACTTCTTCCCTGACTATTCTTTGTTATTTCAGAACTGACGGTGGAGGGAAGGGGGAGACCAGATGTCTGTAGTCAGCCTAGATAGTAAGTTCTGCTTTCTTTAGTTGTCAATGGTGAGAGTTAGAAACATGTCCAAACCACTAGGAAGACATTAGAAATGAAAACAAGTTCCAGTTTAAATGCAAAAACAATGTTTACACACATTAGTGACATGACTAAGCCTTCCCACACCTTCTCACTCCTGCCACACATTCTTAATCTTCTTGCATTCTGCAACTGATAAGTGCCAGAGTCTGGATTCAAGCTGATATTCAGGGTTAGCGGAAGCTGGCTGAGAGACATCAGGTAAGAGATGCACCAGGAGAGAAGAGTAGAGGAGGGGGTGGCTAGCCCCATTATGTGGGCTAGAAACCAAGTACTGCAAGTACCAACCCAGTCCAAGTATGATACTCTTGGTAAGTCTTTCTTACAAGACTTGTGTTCATCTTATCTCTTAGGAGAAGGAGAATGGAATAGTCATACAGTGAGAAGGACTGTCCAGGAGGAGAGGCCAGATATCATCTGTATAGTCCAGACTGAGTCATGGGCTGAGCCTGGACTGAGACCAAAAGAGTATTTAGAGACATTTTCACCTGCAACTTGAGCCATGTGAAGCTTTTTACATATTCAGTAAGGAATACATCCCAGAAAAGATGTCAGAAGGTTCATCTGTGAAATCTAGCAAGCTGGATTCTGTAGAAGTTTTAATGCACAGCACTAGCCAGACTTTCACATTGCTTCCCATGGCTCATTAGGTGGCATATTTCAGTAGTGTATTGGTTTGCCTCATAGACCTCTCTCTTGTCTCTTTATACTCTTGTGGATAGAAATTCACAGTAGTGTCATATTCACTCTTCCAGGTCTATCCCTTACCATTCTCAGAAGTCCCTCTTGCTTCCTTTCTAGCTATCAAAAGTATCTATAGTCTTCCCCTCAGTCACAGTCTAAGGCGTCCTGCCAATCACCCCTAACAGTGCATCCCTTAGCAGCCACTCCACGCTAATCTCACATGGAAAAAATCCTGCACTTGTTATGTAATGTCTTTTACTGCTTGCTAATCTACAAGCCAGGACAAGCCCTTTAAGAATCAATGCTTTCATCTGGAGTTCAAACCTCCTTTCTGCTTCAGGAATGCCAGATCTAATCTGCTAGGTTGGAGTAATTACAGTTCAGGTATGTCCAAAAGTAAGGGCTGTGTAGACACAAGAGAGGGATGTAACTGTCTTGGAAGGAGGTGAAACATCATGATAGGCCTTGGACACAAATCTGAGATATCGGAGTTGTCAGAGCTGTATGTGCTGAGCATGTGTGAATGCATACCTGAAAAATGCAAGAAGCTTTTGACATCTAAACATAGATGTCAATGTAATATAAATGCCAAATGATTGACAGCAGTATATAAGTATATGGGGAAGGAGAAAAGACCAATGAAGCTTACATGCCAGCACAGCCTGATATGCTTAACAGGGCAGATGAATCCCAGCTTGAATGACTAAGTTATTTCCCAAAGTCAGTTGAAAAATCTGAAATGCGGCCAAGAACTCACTCTATCACCTGAATTCCAATTTCCCATCTTCTACAGCTGCAGTCTAAGCCTACTTCAAAGTCATCCTGTAGACAGTATAACATCTTAAGCAGCCTACTGTAGCCAATAGCTCCTAACAAAAGCTAGTCCAGGGCTATTTACTTAAAATTGCTGCTTACATGATAGATTTTTACAGTATTGTCTTTGGAACAAGAAATGACTTCTACAGCAGTAAGGTGTCTTGACTTAGTCAAATGAGAATTCTTTGCCTTGGAATTAGTATAGCTCTGTTGTCTGGGTTAGCACTGGGTCTGAGTCTGTGCTACTGCAGGGAGGTTGGATGAAGTAGCTCAGGTTTGCAGCTGTGCATCTTTAGAGCCTGAATTGGCTTGTTTGGGTGAACTTTAGGCAGCAGGTGTGCATGACTGGCTATACCTGGATAAATAGTGAAGTGTCAAAAAAAAAAAAAAAAAAAAAAAAAAGCTGTAAGAGTTAAAAGAAGAAATCTTGAAGTCAGGTTTGACTCCTAATTTAAATCCTAATCTAATTTCTTCAGTGAGTAGAACAGGTTCTTAATCCAAAATGCTCCAAGTTACTGAAATTGACTATGGTAGTTGCATTTTATACCCCTAGCTCTACAAATGCTTTGATGTAAAATTCAGTGGGGGAAATCTGAGGGTGTTTATCAGCCATTTTTTTAAAAACTTTAGTATCTACTATTCCTTCTAGTTATTAGGAGATAGGGAAAGAAAGGATAAAAAAGCAAAAAGGAGTGAGTAATGTCTTGAAAATACCTTTTAAGTTTTCTAGAATTTAAAAAACCCACAAAAATGCTTGATTACATCTCACAGGAAATACATACAGCAGGCTGTTCATTGCTTCAGCTACATAGGGACTTTTCTAGCTTCTGGTAGTCAAAGGATTTAACAGGATATTCTGTCTGGTTACACTTTTTCTTGTTGAGATTGCATCTAGTATATAGTGACTGGCCCGACATCACTGGGACCTGTAATATGGATCAGCTGTTGGAACAGCTAATGCTGCAATCACTATAGCAGACAAAAGAAAATGCACGAATCTCAGCAGGGTATGTGTATGCTTGCACACCTAGACAGGGCAAGCAGGCATAATGCAGCTCACAAAGGCGGAAAAGGGGGACACGGCTCATCTCAGAAAAGCGTGATTTGATGCAGGAATGGCCAGTTTAGCTGTGATTTTTTTTTTTTTTTTCTTTAGTTTTAAGCAAAATTAAGGGCATCCTTGGTGTTATGAATCTTTGGTGAGTGTTTGGAGCTTGCATAAAGTGTCAGTAGCTCTAAAGGAGCCACTAGAATTACATCAGTGTGGAAAGGTGTATGTGAGAACTTAAATGCTTTGTTTGTATAAATGGCAAAGTGGCTTAGATCAGTATGTGTTGTGGCTAAACAAAGCTGTGGCTTCTTTGGAAAGGCTTACTCAAGTTTAGCTCTGCAAAGGAGTGTTGTATGAGCTGAATTATGCTTTGTGAGAAAACAGAAAGAGCAGACCTGTAGCTCCAGATTAAAGCTTCACTGCTTAACTTTTATATAGAGTGATTAAAAATGTTCTGGTCTTGCCTTCCTTTGTTAGGTGATATAACCTGACTAAGTTGAGGGAAAAATCTGAATGGGGTAGGAGTCGTCCTGCTAACTCTTGCGACCAAGGCCTGCTAAGGAGGACCAGAGCTCCGGAACGTAAGCAGGAATCATGGGATGCTTTGCACAAGAAAGTTTGAGGTCCATACCTGCTGTTAATATTCAAAGATAAAAAAAGCAGGGGCAGAAGTGTACTTCAGCTTCTGAGGTTGGAGGATCAAAGACAAAGAAACTGAAGTTAAATAAATAAATAATAATAAAAAAGTATAGTCATGTCTGCTTAAAGAAAAAAAAAAAATCTTCTTCCACCCCCTCATCTTTGTTACCATTCATCTGTGACATAAAAGCAGAGGCCGCCAGTTAAAAGAAGCATCTCTGTAGAAGCAAGGGGAGTAAAGATAAAAGCTTTTTATTTCCTGTAGGAAAAAAGAATTTAAACTAGTTCTGATATTAGAATAGATATCCAGGAAATAAATATTTTAGTTGGCTATTTGCTGAGAGGGAAAAAAAGACTCCTTTTTGGCATTAGCACACTTAGGAGAACTTGAAAGGTTAAACAGACATAAATTCCTGAGAGGTAACAATATGATATGGGGCTATAGAGAGTACAGCTATAACATGCTAGAATATTTTCAGCAGTGTAGTTTTAGAGTTTTTGCTGTGTTAACACTACCTTATACTATAAATCGATGCATCTTTTGCTCTATTTTACTAGCTATTTTAGTTTGTTATTGTGTTGTATACTTCCACTGAGTATTCCTATTGCATATTTTAATAACATACATAATTCTGCCACAACAAAAGCAGATGCAGTAAAGCTTGACTGATTGATGCTACTTGTATATTTCAGACTGGCATTGGGAATAAGCCTGGATTTGCAATTTGGAGTAAATGAATATTGATATAAAAACTATTCATGTAACACAAAGGTTGTTCCTCTATATTCTAATAGTGTTTTCATTACTTGTTCGGCTGGATTTGAGATGCCTGTTAACCCGTCTAACTGGGAGGATAAGAGTAAGAATATTTTTATTTCTGAAAGTGGTAGGATGCAATGATTCTGAAAAATATAACAATCACACAAAAAACTATTCTTTGTAAGATAGTGTTTTGTAGAATTTATCTGTTTCTGCTTTGTGTCCTTTTAACATGACATTCAATGTTAGTTGTAAATTCTACCAGGCTATAGAAGACAGTAAGTTTCTTGAATACAGAAGTTTCATTCTCTTTTAGCCTCCATGAGAATGAGAAAGATGGATTCCATTTCTTAACTTATAAGACCATAGGATATCAAATGAGGGATCTCTTGAGGTGGGGAAAAAATAAAGCTTGTGCACCCTTGAAAAACACCACTGTTACTTACCAATAAATTTCTTTGTGCATCAAGAATGCCAGAATTTCATTTGATATAAATGTCTGGAGCTCTCCTTCTTCCATGAGGTCTCGCCTGTTATATAAAAAGGAATTCAGGGCTTTTTTCTTCCCTAAACGCTGAGATGTGTATGAGTCAGGAGGGACATAGGTCTTTGCTTTTTAATAGCAGCTGCCTCCATTGGAAGTCCTCTGCTCCCCTTTCTTGCTTGACCATGTCAGACCTTTCAGCAGATGAGTGCTGAATGAGCAAAATGACTAAATTAGATACTACTCCACACTGTACTAGATCTCAAATAATTAGGAATAAAATTGACATGAGATTCAGATAGCACACTAATATTCTTTGAAAGCTACTGGTTCACATACTAAAAGTCAATGCTAACACTAGTGTGCCCTCAGAGTGAGCAGTAACAAGCTTATGAAGAAAAAGAGGTTGATTAGGTATTCCTGAATAATGTCTAGTTACTAGTTCAGCTGATTTGCATAAGGCTGGATTCAGTTTTAGCAATTCATTATCAAAAGCATGGTAACTGTAGAAATATCAGTGAAATGAATCAAATTGATTTTGCTTCTCCCCCCTCAATTAGAAATTCCTTAAGAATTTTCAGAAGTATTGTATTGTTTGAAAACCAAACCAACAACAAAAACAAAAGTTACATCAGATCAGACTCGGATGGGACACGTGCCTTTGATACTTCTATAGACAGTATATTTTCCCATCAGGAATTCAGTGCATATTACTGGACCAACAAAACATGGCATGTTCCCCAGCTTCATATTTAAGCAGTTAAAGAGGGTGAGATTTTTGGGAAAAAAAAAAAAAAAAAAAACACTATAATTTTTAACCTTTCAAGTTAAAAGTTTAAAGTTTATCTGCAAGTTAAGATTTTTTTCTTATGGAGTCGGAGAGACAGCAAGAAAGGTTAATTAGCCTTACCAGATGCTTGCTTAAAAAAAATAAATAGAAGAAAGTTCTGATATTTGATGAAATCACAGTCCATTTCTGGCACCTGAGATAGAAGGCTGGGAGACCGAATGCTAATAATCGTGACCATAATGTGCCAGAAGGTGACACATCTTGACTTGTCTCTGCCATGGCTGATAGGAAAAATGCAACTCCTAAACCAAGTATTAAAATAAAAGCCTCATGCTTTGATTCTTACAAACTCTTTGCAAATTATGTTAAAAGGTGGAAATACTGGATAATCATAAGTATCATGCTTGTCTGGTCCCTTGATAGAAATTAACTTCCACTAAAATCAAAAGGAATCTGCTTATAAAAGTCCCTAAAGTATGATATAGCATCAAATACATGTTCACCTAGTAAATTATTTTATTGGAGAGGAACAATCATTGGTAACTTCATGAATTTTAATGGGACAATTACACACTGATCAATAATGTTACATTTAATGATTTCTCTTTCACCAACACTTCAGAGTTGTCAGTTGACCTTTAATGGAGATTCAGTGATGCAAAACAGCTCTTTAGTAGAATCCAGTGTAATAAGTCTGGGTCTTCTAAAAGCTCAAATGACATCTTCAAGTTCAGCTAATGAAAAGTGATCCTGAATTCTCTAGCATCATGAAAATATCAGAAGAGATAATTGTCTTTTCCTCCAAAAACACTAGCCGTTGCCTCTGATTGGCAGCTTCCAATCAGTATTGACCTTATTAATTATCCTCAGGTTTTCTTGCTGCTAAATTGAGCCAAGAAAACATTTGAAACTTCAACAATGCCCTTGATTGTCATGGTAGGGATAATAGACCTGAAAGTTAGATGCTATCAAGAGAGAGAGATTTACTAACTTGATTTTTCACAATGAAGTGAAGAAGTTAATGTGAACATTGATAAGTATAGGGGTGAGGATGTGGGTTGCATTGTAATGTTGTTTATCACATTTATCCTACAAGGTTGTTACCTACCCAAGTTCTTGGACAAGTTACAGATGCTTTATGTCACATTACAAGGAGCATTAATTTGCAGAATTAATATCCTCAGTACAGGATATCCCCCACATGCAGCATGGGCCCTATATACCTATATGCTGGAGTGGCCACCAGTTCACGCCTCAGTTCATATTAATAAAGAGTGAAGCTGCATTTTAGAGCTCAGTTTCTGTAACTGAACTCAAACATAGCTTGCCTTGCTTATAATGATCCACCTCAGAGTGGACTGGAACTGCATGAACGCTAGGGTAGTTTTGTGTTGTCTTCTTCCTCTTGACTTTTACTTTATGATTCAAGGTACAAAGCAGGTGAGAAACACAGAAGACTGTCTCTCATTGACAGGCAGCAGTTCTTGCTCTGAAAACTTAAGATGTCTGCAGAAGTTGTTAGCAGCTTTGTAGAGATCTTCAGAAACCATCTCCAGAATTTATGACAGGTTTCCAATATTGAAACTGAGTGAGTGACAGATACAAGTCAGGCTGTAGTGTTTTGAACTGTATTTGAACTTTTAAATGATTTTCTCTGTCTTTCTTGGGTCGTTAAAAAAGACTTTGATACCTTGTAAAAAATGGCTATGAGAGATGAAAGTGGTTACTATACTCTTAGGTCAGGGCAATATTTAACCCATTTATTCTACATTTAACTACCAAATATACATTAGAAAGTAAAAATTGATCTGTAGAGGAAACGGTGCTGGTATCCATGCAGACTGTGTTACTCTGGACTAGCTCTCATCTGGACCTCTGGACGGAGCATCCTCAACAGTAACAGTTCTTTAGGCACTTTCCTTGGGTTCATCATTGGTTTAGCTTCATCATGGAGGAGTCAAGTTTGAGAGGATTTTGTGATGCCACGACTATGGCAAGTTGGAGACCACTGGGAGAATTGCTTCAGAACTACTGATCCAAACTAAAAAGCTACTTCAGATACACCCAGACAGTTCTAACACAGTCCCCTCCCTCTAACTCAAGCTCCCGTGCACAAGTATTTGACCTTCCGAGGAGCAAGTAATCCCCATTGTTATTTCCTATTATAGTTTGCTCTCTTAAATCTTTGTTACCAACAGCTGTTAGTTCCTTGCTGGTGGAATAAAAATATGTGAAACATTTGAGTTTAGCACATTTTTGAAGGCTTAAGTCAGTTATACTGATAGCAAACAGTGGATTTGAATTCACAAATAAGAATTCATGAATAAGGAAAGAGTTTAATAAGATTTGAAAGACTTTCAGCGCAATCTGAGATGGCAAGCATTCATTAAGGTGTACAATTTTTAGGCCTATTGTCAATACAAATACATATAATTATATGAACAAAGTGACATTGCAAAAAAATTACAAAATAGATGGTGTCCCAAAAAGGTACAGTTAAAGCCAAGAAAGCACAGTGCTAGACACTGCTTTAATGAAGCTAAGATGCCATCGTGAGCCTACAGTCCCATCAGCCACAGACATTTGTGGTCATCTGTAAAGTGCAGAGGACTTCGACAGCATTCCCAGAATGAAGCAGAGCTATGATGACTTTGTAGTAATAATAATTTAGCACTTACAGTGAGACTTTCATAATGCACTCTCCACTTCAGAACAGGATTAGCATGCATCTGAGTTCATATAAAAAACAGATGGAAAAATATCTATCTGTGCAACAACCTCATATACAAAAATACTCTAATACATCCTGGCTGATGATACTATATGGATAGCAGTATAACAATATAGCCGCCTCTTACTTTTAAAAAACAAAACAGAGCAAAAAATAACTTCACCTAAAACTTTAGGCATGTGGTAGGCAGGAATACCCCAGTGAGATCCTAAGCACCAGTCAGTAGAGCATACATTGGTATATAAATTAGCAGCTTTTCAGTGGCATCAAAGTTAGGACAACACAGCTCAGCTGAGCATCTGGACCTGGAAAAAAAACTACATGCTTTCTGCTGCAGTTATCTGATGTGAAGGTGCACTCTGTCTCCTGTGCCAAGTGTAATACATGTGCCTGTTGAAATCTTTTGCTATAGCGAGGTTTTAAAAGGTTTATAGGTATACCATACTAGATTGTGCAGGCTGGTTCCCACCATAGTGAATTCGCGTATAGTGAAAAGACACTGAAGCTTGGGAACAATACTCTAGAATCTGAGAGAAGGGAATGAATACAAAGAATGTGTAGCAACTCTCTTCTCTGTGAAAGAAGAGATCACCCTATCTGACAGCTGTAAACAAATACTAAGCATTTTTCTGCTAGAAATATTTTAACATTCCTAGTTACAGGAACACTACTGCAGAGCAGAGCACTGCTCTGAATTTATACTGTCTTTTCCTATTTGTATAGAATGCCATAACATATGTGAGTTGGGACAGAAAGCTGGCAGCTATTCTATTTTTGTATACTTATTGAACTTTTGTACATTGATGCCATACTTTCCAGTATCCCCTAGAGAGTTAAAGTGGTTTTGCACAGAAACCACAGAATCTTACACTAGTTGGTCTCCACTTGGATCTGAAGGAAGAACTTTCTTTTGGCTGGGTCATGGTTAGTGACTCAAGCCAGCTTAGAAATCAACACATATTTCAATAACTGCTAAACTTCACAGGAAACTTGGTATTTCCTACAATACCAAATGGTACATTGTTGCAGGTTGCAGGGGTGGTAATGACATGGATCTTTCAATTAGTCAAACAATTGTTATTGTAGGAGAAGGGGAAAGATACTGATTACCGTAACACCAAAGCCATCAGTGGTGCTGCATCAGAAGAGGAGGAACATAAGGTGCAGATTGCTCAACATCATTTCTTTTAAGATCCTGCTTAGCAAAGAGTCATATGTTCTTACATTCCTGTTGGCTTGGGAAAGAAATTGATGCTGTGCAAACCTTTACTGGATCTGTGTGTGTGAATAAAATTGGCTTACTTGGATTTATTCTTTCCTGGTGTTTCTAATGCTAACTCCCATCCCGCTAACAGAGCTGGCTTTGATCTTTGGAGACACATTACTCAATTATATCAGAAATTCCTCAAAGCTATGAAGCTAATCCCTGCCAGAGAACAGTGGGTTGTAATCGTCATTGTCCTTCAGGAAGTATTAATGCCAGCCTTTCAGTTTTTCTGTTATTGTTTATCATTAAAATAAAACCCGCCCATTTACAGACAGACTGGTTACAAATCCTGTGGCTTGGCCTGCCCTCCAAAGTGGTTTCTGACATTGCCATATGACTGAATGCCAGGGAAGTGATTATGCCTCTGAAATCCCCTCCTATTATATTTTAACTGTTGTGAAGTAAAGGATTTGTGAACTATCAGAACGTTGCTGGTGGAAACAGCCTCCTTCTAGTCTGTTATTCATTTAGACACAGTTCAAATAATTTCGTTGGGCCTGTGGTTATCTGTTTCTTGGGTGATGTGGGTTTTAGAACAAGTTTATCTAATTTTTAATTAAATTGAATTCTTTCAGGATAAATTACCTTTCCATTTAATATTGTGGAAAAGAAAACTCACACCCATTTTTTAACAACAAAAAATTCCCCCTCCCAAAAAAAGAAAACACGGCACACAGCACAAACCCACCGCTAGAACAGACATGCTGCACCACCCCAGCTTCCCATTCTTTCCAGACCTTCTTCTGACTCTGGACAGAGAGACTTATTTGATTACAATGACTATAGCAAGATTAATTAAGAAGGCAGCATATCCCTCGCATTGCAAAAACCTGACTTGGATGGGCTCAGAAAAGCTGTCATGGACCTTATAAAAACAATATGGGAAGCTAGGAATAGGAAGTTAAGAGACTATCTGGGGATGTACCAGAGTCTGCTGAGGTCTGGATTTTCAGCTGGAGGTGTCATGGGGGAACAGAGAGCTCTACAGCTTTTATTGTGTGTATGGTTTTCTGTGTGTGTGTATCTGTTTTTTCCTGGTCTAGATGAAGATTTCTCTGTATTGAATAGGTAGTTCCTGCCAGGCACCCATCACTAAATTACTTCATTGTCATGTATGTGTAAGGCATAATTAAAAACTTGACAAGTTCTTTTCCTTCTATATTATCCACGACAGTAATCAAGCTGCTAAAAATGAGGGCTAGAAGGTACTGCTACTGTGTGGGAGGCATGTGCTCAGTTTTCAGATATAGAGTGCTCTACAGCAGGAAAAAGAACCTGGCAGTTCCCCAACCAGACGAGCAGTTATTTCCATACTATCTGACTGGTTCACTGTTTAGTCTCTTACGGGAGGTAAAAAAGCCTCAGGAAGAACAATCATGTGGAAACCATGTGCACTACTGCCACTACTAAGATTTATTTTATTTTATTTTATTTTATTTTATTTTATTTTATTTTAATTTTTAAATGAGGCAGGTAGTGAACTCAGGGTGAAGATTCACATCTGAATAATTTTTTTATTATTATTTTTTATTTTTTGGTAGTTCAGTATCCACTATACTATTATTTCCAAGGGCCTACATTTATAACTCATCTCATTGTCTATTGGACCCTCCAGAGAAAATGGATATACTTAAACAGGTCTGGAAATCACAGAATTCTTGTTAAATTGTCTTCAAAGTGTGTTCCTCTGCAAATAGGTTAGGAGTTCGACACTTTATGTGACAGCAGACACTTATGAGCTACAGAACTCACTCATAGCTGTAGGTACTTACTTTCCCTAAGGACTTCCCAGTCAGCTGGCTGCTGTCAGCTCTTAGCATCTTTGCAGCTGTGCTAATTTGTGTTAGGTTTCAATATTTATTGTGTCTGAGTGAGAAATAGAAAGCACATGATTTTCCCAGCAAATAGGTACTTGCATGGAATGTAATATTTATGCTCTGAGGTTGTGTATACATTTTGTATTCTATACTTGCTAGACAAAGATACAGCATGTAATTAGTCCTTGATATAGACTCAGGACTTGGGCCTTCCCCCAGATTTTTAAAGCACTGGGGTAAATTTATATTTTCTGGAATAAACTACTTACTGGAATTTGAAATGTGTGTATGTATATGAATATGAGTTCAAATGAAAATCATACTCTGTAGAAACCAGAATGGTAAAAATTTATGAAACATCCTGTCTAATTCTGAGTGTGATTGCACAACAAAAGTTCACGAGGGTGGGAGATAAAAGTACAGGCTGTTTAGATGCATATAAAGAAGCAAAATCATGACAATACCAAGGAAGATGCTTGTATTTGATAGAATACATTTTCTTTTTGCTATATGTAATTGACATTTTCATTATTTTTTAGATCTGAAAAAGACATCTGAGTCTTGAAACTGTACTGTAAGTAGCACAAACCATTTGTTACCCTTTTCTAAAGAAATTGTTTGGAAATAACTAGTAACAAAAATAAGTTCCATGTGTTTATTTTTGGAGTTAAAATGCTGTTCTTTACTGTGGAGATGGTTTGCCCCCATGATAATTTCACTGGTCAGACAATTTCTCCCACTGATAGTTGCAATTGTTATGGTAATAATACTTATCACAGTTCTGCCAAAGCTGTGGATGTATAAGCATTTCATAGGAAACGACATGAGGGAGGCTTTTGTTTGGGCTTCGGTCTGTAAAACTCTTAAGGCTCATAAATCAGAAGTGCAGTATTCTTTTCACACTATTGCTGAAGGAACAGTGACCCAGTGAAATTCAAGAATCTCTCCAAGGGGAACAGTTGCCCTTTAATTTCTTACACATGTTAATTCATGCTTAAAAAACCCTCACACATTTTGAATTGAAATGCAAGCAAGAATGAAAATAGCTTCCTAGCTACCTATTGACATTCAGTGACTACACAATCCAAACACAATTCATTTTTGGGACAAGTACTAGTTCCTGGAAAATCATAAGGGATATGGACTGCCCTTGGGCTGTCATTAAGGCTGGTCACGTTAATGAATCACAGTGATACTTAATGTTTGTGCTAAGGACATCTTCAAAATACCTGTTCAGATGCAGAGCATGATGTTGAGGTGAAGAACAAGAAGAATATTGCAGTCTGGCTATTGTCTGTATTGTGAACAATGCCTCTCAATATCTACAGTTTTATTTTGGATTAGTAAAAAACTCCTAAGAAAGGCAAAAGAAGGACTGAGAAAGAGGAGTACAAGGCAAAGACTAGCCTTGACTTGTACATGTGTCAGAACATCTAATTAGGGTCTTGGGTCTAATTATAAATCAGGTTAAGTGGGTTGTAGGGCTCTTACCTATATGTGAATGCCTTCCTAATTAGAATCTTACGTATGCATATGTAAAAGATGTTTCTAGCTATATATTTTTTTTTTCCCTGAAAAAAAAAAGGATGTTGTGGTTTAGGAAGCTAATCCTAAGAGAGAACTCAGGCTTGAATATCATGAACAGATTTAATTACTTTATTACGTCTGGATAATGGAGTCACTTCTTTGGAATTGCTTCTTCCCAATGGTGGTTTGCAACTCAGCTTGCTGAATGCTTTGAATACTGCTGGTGGATGCCAAATTTCCTAGATTTTTAAAAATAGAATATGGCAGTACTGATGCCTCTTTAAAGATTTATTTCTATATGCTCCTAAGAAGTGGTTAACTAAAAACTAGTTATAAATGTAATTAAAAGAAATGTCTGACTTCTGCCTGTACTTCCATTTTTTTCTTTCAAATGTACATTATTCTTTATGAATGCCACTTAAAGTTTTTCTCTATGTATATTTTTAAAATTGACTTCAACTTTCCACTGAAGCCACAGTTAAATGCATGTCTCAATATCACACATTAAGCAAGCAATTTACATATGTTAATGACTCATTTTGCAATTTGAATGACTTCTCAGTTTCTGAACAATTCCTGGCTCTATCCCATACCTATAAATGCTTTTTACTGATCTGGCTTGGAACTTTTCATTTACAGTCTTTTTCATTGTGGGGGAGGCAGGCAAGGTGGGGGAACAAATTACATTGGTGCTTTTTCCTGGAAATGTACTATCTGCAGAGATTAAGGGACTGTAATTTATTTGCACTTTCAGCCATTTCTTTCCTTGTCTGCTAGATACTTTCCTGACTGATAAAGAAACTCTTGCCAACTAATCTAATTCAATATAAACACATGGAGAAATTCAAGGATATCTAAGACTTTCTCTGACCAGTCAAGAAACTTGGGTGTAGGAGGATTTACTGATAAAAAGAGAAAACACTTGATCCATAAATACAAAAAAAGAAAAACAACAACAAATGAACAAAAAAACACAGAAACAGAGAATATAATTTTGAGTTTCTTGCAGTGAGAAAAGAATCTGGAGCATGTTATTATGACTGTTCAGACTTTCTCTTTCTGTTTTTTTGATTACTCTTCCTTCTGAAAGTTTAATAGTGTGCTGTGTGCTGTAGCCTTCCTACAGCTGAGAGACCACCTTTCTGTGTCAGAAGTCACATGTCTGTGTAAGATTTTCTCATACAGAGATCTGCTGGTTTATTTCTTTTTATTTACTTAGTGCATGTAATTTGCTTATGACAAAGAAGATGTCTTCAGAGAAAAGTTTCTTCAGCTGCAGCA
The DNA here is from genome assembly GCA_011076525.1 of Nettapus auritus. Classification (NCBI taxonomy): domain Eukaryota; kingdom Metazoa; phylum Chordata; class Aves; order Anseriformes; family Anatidae; genus Nettapus; species Nettapus auritus. Next base: position 48,779,499 of record CM021768.1, on the reverse strand, counting down.
TGTTTTGTTTGGCACAACTAAAGACTGCATTGTGATAGTATGACGGTATTTTACCATTACACTATCATTTCAATCTGAAGAGAGCCCAGTTTGGAGATGTTACAACTGTATTTCACTACTGCTAATGCTTCTCTATGTTTCTGGAATTAAGGTTTTCAGGACAATGAGAAGGATGCTGTTTCTAAGTAGGAAATCTGAAATGATATAGCTCTTGTTATAGAGGATAAAGCATTGAATGATGGTAACCAATTTCTTGATGTGCTTAGACTGAAATATCTACATGCCAGTGCCAGTACATCATGTGTTGTTTGGTTCATCAAACAATTATTGATTCACAGTCATCTAAAACTAAACATATACAGATACTTTTTATGACACTAGAATCAAGTCTTTTCTTTCTTGTGCACTGTACAGTGTTTTTTTTTTTTTTTTTTTTTTTTTTGTCTCCCAATGTTCTTTCTTCACCTAAACTTATTCTAAAATCGATAACATTTCTATAATGTGATTAGAAGGTGGGATTATTATTGTCTTAATATTATCCTCCACTGTAAAGATTGTAGGACAGAATATATATGTGTATATATATATATAAATCAACAGTATAGATAGAAATCCTGAATTTTATGCTATGATCATTCATTTTCTTGCAAGAAAGTACAAGACCTATTAGGCCATCTTACTAAATTGATGAGAAAACCAAAGGTTAGTTTTGGAAGAAAAATTGCAAAAGATATTAAAAAGATAGAGCCTTCTGAATCAGAAAGAAACAAGAAGTCACTGAAGTAGAAAATAGAATTTCTCAAAATGAAAAACAGAAAAAATATTGACACCAGAGGGACATGTAACTGAAAGTGAAATTAATTCTAGGGAAGATGCCAATAATACATACAACCTCATGAGAAGAGTAAGCAATTCTGTAGAACATAATGATTCCCTAGAACAAGTGACCACTAAATTAGGAAAAAGCATAAGGCTGATAAATCTAGGAACGGGTGAGAGATAGCCAGGAAACCTTAAGAAAACTGTACATCTAAAAGAATCATTTATATTTGAAACGCATGGGATTTAGGTGAGTTGGAAACAGGCAATGGACAAACTGTCTTAGTGCTGTAAGTATTGCTGAGCACTTAGGGAAGATTCAAAGTGTCAGGATGGATTATTTTTTTGTCAGGAAAAATATGAATCGAATGAAACCTTTTTTTTTTTTTTTTTTTTTTTTTTTTTAGAGCTCTCCCTTTCTATGAATGTGAGCTCCAACTTCTGGATTTCTGTTGACGTTTTCTGGATTTTTGCATCCATATGGTGGTCATACCTGGAAAATGGACCAGTTGATTAAATTCAGCTGTGGTGCTCGTGGCTAATCTTACACCACAAACATTTTGTGATATATAAGGCTTTCTATCTAGGAGTATTTACAAAGCTATCAATAGCTACAAATACCAAATTCACAATGCATCAAATAGTATTGGACCAAGTTGTCATAACTTATAATTTATCAAGTGTAAATTTCAACTGTTCTAATAAAATGCACAGCTTTACATCCTCCCCCTCTGCCCACCCACCATCCTTTAGCCCACTGTGGTTAAAATGAGCCTATTTTAAAGGAACGGATGGAGACTTCATGGTACGATACCCAGGTACTTTGTTGATGAGCATCCCATTATGCTAAAAATACTTTTATACTAAAAGGATTTTTCCTACTGAGTGAAAAGTGGAGCTGTGTTAAGCAAAATATACCTTGCTGAAGCTCTGCTCCCTCATATTACAACCAAAAGGAATGGGAGCAGAAACTTTCTAACACTTTACAAAACAGGATCTTATTGTCCAATAACTTCCTAGTTGAATTGCTATCTAGTTGCTTTTATATATCGGATCTGATGGGATCAGACATTTAGGTCTTCACATGGTACCAGAATATTTGGTTCTGTGGATTAAAATAGATGGTGCAATAATTCTTTGGACAACAACATTTGCAGTTCGTATTTAATTAACCAGGTATAGATCCATAAAACAAGCAATACATGACGTGCCTTTAAGTTTTGTTAATACAGGCCTTTAAAGAACAAAAACTTCTGTAATACTGATATAACCTGCCAGCACTTTTATGTCACAAATATTCACATCTCCATCTTATGTGACTTACAGAATATTATCTCTGCTGATTATTATGTCAACATGATGAACAGATTTTTAATTATCTGAAATTAGTCTGAATTAAACATGTTCTAAAATTTGCATCAGTGTGTCAGAGGGGAAACTTCAGAGATGGAATAAAGAATACATCTGTACAAATCAAATTCAGAACTACCAAAGGCAGTAAAAAGTTCATTCCACACGAGTAATGAATCCATGGGCTGCTGTGTTTTTGCTATACTGCTGTATTATCCAATATTAACCAAACAGAGATTAGATGCAAAACAAATAATTTCAGGGTATATTAAAAGCATTTGGGAATATTCTAATGTGTAAAAGGGAGACAGTGTATTTCAACTATACTGATTTGTTCAAATTATTGTCACAGTATCACAACTGATTCTTGTCTAATGTCATTTCCATTTCAAAATCTTTTTTTTATTTTTTATTTTTTTATTTTAATTTTTTTTTAAAGTGTTTAGACCCTTCTGCCTGGAAACAATTCACAATTATTTCCACACATGTCCTGCATGTAGAACAAGCGGAGTTTCCATTTTCATGGTACTTAATTTTGTCTTAATTCTCCACAGCTTGCTGTTCTACAATCCCTAAAAAAATTGTTCATAAAAATTCTGGAATGTTTTAGTTAATGCCACAATTTTTGAATTGTATTTTAGTGAAAATGAGAGTTTAAAGATTCCAGTAATCTGCTTTCTGAATTCTGAAATGTAAACACTTTAGGATATCTGGTCCTTCTAAGAAGTCCTCTGAAAATAGGATATTTGTCAGCTACAACTTATAGATATTAGACTAAGACTGTCCTGCTGTAGTGATTAATTAAAATTTTACTATTCCTTTCTTTCTCTTGCTCTCTCCCTGTTTAATTCTTAACTTTTATGTGTGTAAATCTAGTCATTACTAGGCTTCTTGGCAGATTTATGGGGCTACATTTTTTTTTGATAAAATCTATTTATAGAAAATGTGTAAAAAAAAATATATATAATGCAATAATAAAGCGTTTAATAATAAACTTATAGAGCAGTTAAATATAAATAATAAAGACTCAAGTCAGAGAAACACCCAGATAAAAGAAATGCTGACCAAAAAAATAGAATGTTATAGATACAAAACCTTGACTGTATATGAAAATTTTACATGGAAATATTTGAAACCCACACTATTTTAGCCTTTATGGTTTCATAGCTTTTCCATTCAGACAGAGGTTGTATGGAACTTCTGTTGTCTTCATGGAAACTGTAGGCATGAATATCAGAACAAGCATTTTCCCTTGTCATAGTGAGAAGTGAGGGTATTAATCTTTGAAATATAATACTTCTATTGAGAAGCAGAATACTAATCTATTATGTTTCCCATAATTTATATCTGCAAACAACTCATATATTAAAGGTTCTTTTTGGAATATCATCCTAAAATACATTCCTTTCCCCAAGTCTGTCCTTAAAGCAAATGGCAGTAATTCCACTGCTATGACCTAGCTTTTTAAAATGATCAAGTTAGACAAAGTTTCCTTAGCTCATTATTACTGAAAAAGCAAAAATATTTGTCTCAATGAAAATAATATTTGAAATATCTGTTTCTTTCTCTTCTTATTTCTAACACAGCTTTCCTAAAATGATGTAAAAGGACAATATTAGTGTAGAATTAAAGTGGGATTTCTGGCTCTTTCACTGTATTTAAGAATAAAAAGGTTTTTCTGTTCACTGGAAGGATCTTTCTCACACAACATTATGCATTCTTAGTTGACCATAAAAAGAAGAGTAGAAAAAACATTTTTGCTTTCCTCTGTCTGCCTTTGTCTTCTTCGTAGATAGTCTCTGCCTCCAAAAGTTTTCATCTCATTGGATTTCTTGAATATGTGGTAGCTTGTCTACTGCTTTGCATTATTTCTGGTCTTCCCTAGAACATGCAATCTATTTTCCACTCTCTAATATGTTATAAGATTATCTACAACAGAGCAGATGACATTGTCGTAGACATTATCTAACCCCGGATTGGAGGGACAGATAAGTGTATTCTGTTGGTATCTGCTGGTATCTTCAGGTATGTCCTGAAACTTCTGTTGATACCAGGAGTAAAATTTTCTCAGTTTTATTCTTCACTTTAAAAATGTCTGTTAAGTCTCTCTTGAGTCACCAAGAGTATTAAGTTAAGTAATTCCCTTTCATCCCTCTTTCCCTCTCTGTGCTTGTTTGCAAAATCTTATTTCTGCAAATACTAAGTGAAGGATATTAGTCATTTGAACAGTTTTTCAACAACTCTTCCAAGTGCAGTATTACTCTGATTTGTATCCACATGCTCCTCTCCAACCTGAGTCTTAGAATGATGCAATAACCATTGTCTTCTGAAGGTGGAAATCTCTCTTACGAGATAAAGGAATATGACTTTTGTGACTGCTCCTTACCCCAGTACTTTCTTTCATAGCTGCATACTGCATAATCTAAGAAATGTCATTTTTGCATATTTTTCCAATGTGTATTGAAAATGCTCAGTCAGAGGCAGAGTGACTATGATATATGGGAGCAAAGAAGCCCTGAGGTCTTAGAATCATTTAAAAAGTGCAGATGGAGACCTAATGGCAAGTACAGGTCTTTTTTCTTTGTACTTAAGGTAGTTGATGAGACAACAATTTTGCAACTACAGCAGGCTCATATTGGTATAGTGCTTGTTCAAAAAGTAAAAAAAAATAGGAAATTATTTTTCACTCTCGCAAAAATATTTAACTCATTAAAGGAATATAACATAGTGACATTAAGAACAGTCTGATATTTATATAGAAAAAACAAACTGAAGGTCACTTAGTCTTTCTCTGAAGTACAGGATTTTTCACTATATTCCTATCTGAAAAAAAAAATGGATATGTCTGAGCTATATTAAAAAAAAAAAAAAAAAGGCAGACTTCTTTCTTATTTATAATACTGTGCTATGGAGTGCTTATTGTCTGTTTTGTGAAGAATCAAGATCTATTATATATCAGTCCAGGGACACAAGCCATTTTCTAGGCTTACACTATTCAATCCTGAAAGCACTGTTTTACAGAATTCAGCAAAAAGAAATATTTCATAATCAAATAATTGAGTTCTCAAATAACTTTTCAATGCTCTAGGCACAGATGGTACATATCTAGAAGATTGCCAATCACATTACCGAACAGATATACAGTATGCTCTGCTCTTATGATATGTTGAACGTTTGGTTGGCACAATAAGATCTCCGCAAAATTGTTTACCAAAAGAAAGAGCTTTTTTATTTCATAGAGAAATTGGAACCTGCCTGTCATATTTTAAAAGTGCCAATAACTGCTTTTGCATTAACATTTTTGCATAATATTTTGTACTTACATTTCCATATGGATGCAGATAATATCAAGTGGTAAGACCGTTTCCTGCTCTTTATCTACAAAGACATTAAAAAAGTTGCAGAGCAACACTGCATTCTAGCATGGTATCAGAGGGTTAGAAGCCACCTCAATTGTTGTTACACTTGTCCTAGGGCAAGATCTGCTGTGCCTATGTCATTCCTGTGAAATTCCTGTGAAGATTTAACTTAACATTCATGAAATCCAGTTCTCGTACTCATTTGCTTTTCAGTGCCATGAAAAAACTTGTAATTCCTACTCCATTTTTCATTGCACAATGGTTAAAATGATTGCCTTTGAAGAAAGTTAGAGATCTACAGCTTTCTAAAGAGTTTGTGTGTCTATTTAATTAGAGAATGCTATTAGCATCTTATTTTACAGATAAAGAGATTTATGCATTGAACAGTCTAACCCTTACTACATTGAAAATGTCTGTTGAGGAATAAAGTGTTGCCTAATATTTACATGATAAAACATTTAGGACAGTTGGATTTAAGTCCACATCACTAACCTCATTAACACTGGAGCAGTGGAAGAGATCAGTGTTACTTCCCCACTCCTGGATGTTTGGCTGTGGGGTTTAGGGCCTGCTCTTTGCTGGCACAGTTGTGAGTGGTCCATCTTGATGCTGGCCGTGGCAGGAGGCTCAAGTACACCCTGTGGGGGTTTTACAAGAATCAGTGTATCCTACCGAGTTTGGTCCTAATGGAGATGTGCCACGGTGCTACTCCAGTAACATCTACAAAACTCATTGCACCCAAAGACAATTTCTGCAGGAATTGTTACACTTAATGGAGGAGAAGAGTTTTATTTCAGGGTTGAGTTTCTCCCTTTCCTTTTCCCTTTTGTAGTAATGGAAAACGAAGTAGACTAACAATTTTTTAGTTAAATTTTCATAACACAATGCACCAATTTAATGGAAGATTAAAATCCAGAGTAAATGTATTTGCAGAAGCTGGGAGGGCATGCAGGAAGGGGTTATACTGCAGACTGAATTTCTGGCATGCAGAAGCTACTGTGATGGGAGGTGTAGAAATATCTTTAAATAATGAACGTGTTCATTAAAAAAGAAAAAGGTTGACTTACACTCCTGCTTCCAGACCTTAACATAATTAAAACTTGCATCAAAAGTTTCTAACTGCACATGTCATTCTAAATGAGAACATCAGACTGAAAGCAAATAGGATCTAGAAGATGAAAAATAAGATGGACAGTCACCTTTTAACAGGTAAAATAAATATCTAGCAGTCATGCCTTTATATAAGACTAACTGCTGAATAAGTTCCTGGTGCTAGCAGCATTTCTAACACATAACATTTAAATAGAGCTTATTATTTAGTTTAGATTTAGTTCACTTCCAAAGTAACTTTTCCCCCTGCCACCAAATTCCCATGGCAAATTTTGTTGTTCAGAAAATGTAAATGTACTCAGGATGAATAAATATTATATGCGCAGCTCTATAAAGATACTTGACCTGAATACTGAACTTTACACTTTCAAGTGTGCTTGGCCAACATAACTAAATAATCACCTCTCTTTGATTTAAGTACTATCATCTCTCCCTGATTTAAATCTTATGTTTTCTACTATAAAGAAGGAATAATTGGGAAGGTGGGATAAATGTTTGTCCACAGCTTGCAATGTGCTGGCAGGAAGGTGAGTATATAAGACTTTATGCCTTAGGTGTAACCTATTTTTCCCTGCTGTAGAACAGTTGTTCTAGTATTGTTGCTGTCTTCATAAAACATGGTTTAAGGACCTGGGTTTTATTTTTTACTTCTTTTCTGATAGTGTATCTTTCAAACAGCACATAGAGAAACTGGAGGGTATAGTTCAAAAGCAGATCCTAATAATAACAAATGAAGAACATTCATGTGCTGCAAGATAGATCAGCAGTTTGTGAGTTTTATTCATCTGTAATAATTGATTTACATCAGTTCTGCAGAGCTTTAGGAAACTGCTATTTCAAATCAATTTGATCCAGTTATAAAGTACAAGACAGTTTAGCTTATTTTATCTGTGTTTTATGAGATGGACGCAAAGATATTCAATAATCTTTGGATTATAAATTCACTAAATTGTGAAAGTACACAATATCTATCTTAATTATACAATACAATCTACTCATATGCTGATGGAGATTTAGATATCTGAAGTTTGTTTTACATGTTTTGTAACTGCATCTGACAGGAATTGACAGGAACTAAAGAAACTTAAGGAACTAAACAACTTCCCTAAGATTATGAGACCAATTATGAGCTGAATATCTGTCTAAAAATGTAGATGAAGTATTAGGAGACCTACAGAATCATTAGTCAAAAAAATTAGCCTAAGTATGTATAGAATATCATCAAATTTTAAGGTAAGATTTAAGAAATGATTTTATATTATTTCATTATTTTTTCTATCTTATCATTTTGTTTGTTGTTGTTGTTGTTCAAAGAGAAGATTCAAAGTAAGATGAAATGCATAAAACATGTTTTCTACAGCAGAATCTTGTCACTTTTTTAACAGATTGCTGTGCTGCATTGGAAATCTTTGAGTCTGTTTTTCTTCATTCTTTTGTGCTCAGATTGTTTCCAGGTAGAATGAATGTTGGCAATAAATAATTTGGCAGAAATTCCTGGCAACTCATAAAACAATATTTCTCCTATTATGTGAAACAGAAGGTCAAAATTTGAAGTAAGATTTAGAAGGAGAGGTCAGCAATGACTTCCTACTCTCCTTTGTTAAAATCCCCAAAACTTTGTTAAAATCCCCAAAGTCTGCCTGCAATACAGCAATAATAGTTAATAACTACATCTCCAAATGAACTCTCCCTTTGGGAGTCTTGGAGCTTTAGCTGCTTTAACCTAATCTTGTACCTGTCAGCTAAGTAAGTACTACTAACCCTCTTTAACATATAGGAAAACTTAGTCTCCAAGAGACTAGCACTAGGGTTATGCAGGAAGTGTACAGCGGAAGAAGAAATAAAAAGCTTGATTTCTTTATTCTCCTGAGCCTTAGTTACTGTATGTTTCTTCCAAACAGCATCACCAATCTTTCACGTGCTGTCTTTCGAAGGCTGCAGCCATCATTTTTTTCTGCACACATATTGCAGGCAAACCCTGTCTGAACTAAAGTCTTCACAGTACAGTGACCACAGATCTCTTAGTGAGCTGGATGAATTCTCTGCTCAGTGAGATTAATCTCTATTAAAAATAAAATATAAATTAGATACAACTTTTGAATCCCTTTCCATCAGTTGCGTATGTGTATGTGGGCATGCATTTATACTTGTGTGGAGACAAGAAAGGTGTAAAACTGGTCTGGGTTTAATGAGATTAGATTAGAAAATAACCTATTCCCCTCTGCTCCCTTTCTTTCTCCAGAGGGAGGAGGAACCAAACCACTGCCAGCACTTAAACTAGCTTGATTAATGAGCTCTGCTCTGCCAGTCTTCCTATAATCTCTTCTGAAGTTTTAGGTTTGGTTTAATGTAGCTTAGTTTGAGGTGAGAAATAGGTCCGGTTTTAATTTTATCTGGATCATTAAACCAGAATCTAATTGGCACTTATAATTAAGGGGGAAGGCTTTTTCCCCTTTGAACTGACTCAGATAACAGCCAACCAAAATTAAGTAGATGCACAGAAAAGGAGCAGAGAGCAGTGTATTCTGCTTTATTCAGCTGTGTATGAGATTTGCATTTAGAAAACTGATACAGCCAAAAGCAGCATCCAGAATGCATCTTTTCCAGTGACTTACTGGGGAAATGTTTGTGATCAGTATGTATAAGCAAATGAAAAGGTCCAAATATTTCTGTGAATTTGAGAGCTGTTGCCAGCTCTTTCTCATTACAGAGTGAATCTTCTAATGAGAAGGTCTGGGGCTTAAAATTTGATTTGCTTCCTTACTTTCCTTCACACTGAGCTGTGCTCTGCTCTAATCCCTGTCTGTAGGTGGCACTGATCCTTCATTGTAACAGTGGCAGAGAAATTATGGATACAGTGGATTGCAAATAAATCAATAAATAAATATAAAAATATGACCTTTTAAAACAAATAAAATGTGTTTATAAATCTGATAGTTACATGAAGCATGTATGCGTCTACAGAGCTCACAACACTAAGAATGGAAGAAGCTTCTTCCTCTCTTTAATTTAACCTGTAGAGAGTAGCACTATATAATGTTATTCTGTATGTTTTGGCATGTTTTCCTTTCAGTTTTCTTTTCTCAAGGGCTTTAGAACTCGAAGCAAACAACAACTGAATATCCTGACCAACACCTCATGCATACTTGATTTACTTGGAGTCAAAAAGAGATTCTGCTCCTTTTCTAGTTGAATAATTCCTGAAGTGATGTAATTCTGTTAGGAATGGTGCAGGACTGCAGATAGCAGATGACAAGCAGTCTGAAAATATGGCCTAATCCTATTTTTCTATTCTTACATTTCTGCAACAGAGAGCCAAATCTCTGATTAGTAATATCCATTCTAATCAAAACAGATATGGTTAAATTCTGGAAAGGATTTAGGTATTGTATTGTTGGAAAAGTTACAGACTATAGTTGAGCATCCTTATCTGCAATAAGTTTTTCTAAATAATCTAAGTAATGTCATTTAGATTTCTAAATAATTAGGGAGAAGGGATTTGAACTGGACTCTCCCACAGGAGCATCCTAACTCTTTGTCAATATGACACCTTTCCTATCTCCCTCTGGTTCAAGGGATTTTTAGTTATCTATACACTGCAGGACACCTGTTTCATCTAAAAGAACGACCAAAGGCCTGATTGTTACGTCCTTCAGCTAAAGGAAAGTTGTCGCAGGTTGAAGTTCAACACAGAATTTATCAGGGGAGTAATTTAAAACTGCCTTAATTCCTGTACAGCTGCTTTTGTTTGGAACAATCTGCCCCATCAACATCCTATCAAAAAGGATGCTTTTATAAGATATCTGTGAGAGTGAGATTGGTAAAGGAGATGTAAAGGAGAATACCTAACCTAAGTGTAAGAGAGAGTTTTGCCTCAAACACCTTAGCAAGGTCTTAGGCAATGATATCCACCTATTTCCAATCCAAAAGCAAGCTTTGCCTCCCAGACAGGGTAGCAGGATTCATCACAGTGGAACCAGGATGGTTCCTCAAGCCTGCCTGTTGTGCCTACAGAATATTTCCCTCCAATTTTAACTATAGTAAAATTTATTCCAGCATGCACATGTTTCTTTGAATAAGGGTTTGGCACTGAAGAAGCTAACATTTGGGCTGAATACGTTTTTATAGGCTGTTTCTCATGCCAAGACTAATACCTTTTTTTTTTTTTTTTTCAGGGGAAAGCAATTGTGAACTGTAATGAAGTGGGAGGGGAAAACACGGTTTGGGTTATTTCTGTCTCCATTTCTTGAATCAGAAATGTTTGCAGGAGTTTTTAATCCTCTGGGACCTATTGTTGCATTCAGACCAAGTTTCCAGAAAAAAAAAAAAAAAAAAAAAAAAAAATCTAATTCTGCTCAGGTAGAAGGGAAGTACTAAATGCAATGCCCAGAAATTTTGCCTCTGGGAGAAGAGACAAAGGGTTCCTGCAAATATAGCTTTGTTGCCAGTAGAAGGAGGGGATATGAACCCCCAGGAGGGTTCTCACAGTCCTTCTTGTATGGTTTTAAGACTTTTACTGTGGAGATTGTTTCCAATCTGACCGGAATTTGCTCCAACTCCTTCCTGTATCTTTATTCACATTTTGTTTGTTTCGACTGCTTTTCCCTCTCCCTTTCCTTTTTTGTCCTTTCCCAATACTAACTTATCTCAACTTTTTGGCAGAATCTGCCAATAACACTTCACATCTTGTGGATGCTCTTTGAATATGGGATGATTGGTTTATAAGGTTCACTAGGGAGAAAAAACAGGGATATGAAGTCAGGTGGGCCCCAAGCTGCCAATACTGGTTAGCATGATAATAACGATCTTGTCAGGCCTATCTAGGTTCCACGGACAAAAGAGTATTCTGAAGGAGTATTTGAGGGACAAAGATAAGTAATTTCTTTTATTGCTGCTTGGAAAGTTTTCTGAGTGGAAGAGGCTGCAAGACAAGTTTGAGACACCCCCAGACAGGTGAGGAGTGTTGGCAAAGAGGAGGCAGGAACTGACAGCTTGATAAAGACATAAGAGAGGTTCCTGCACACTATGCCTTGGCAACTATGAAAATGAGAAATAATTTAGTTGTGCTTGTTTTCCAAATACGTGTTTGCAGGGCAATGTGAATTTAAATGGAATTATGTTGCATTGTTCATGTTTTCTTTTTCAGGTGTCAGTGGAGTCCAGGAAGTAATTAGATCACATCTGAATTTTTCCTTAAGGCAGTCATGAAGACCTTTATTTGTTTATTTTTAATTTGCACATTTTGCATTGTAGCATGTCTCACCTTGTGTAACTGCTAACTGGGTTAAGGGACAGAGTCACGGGGATATCCTATATCTAAGAGCATAGTGTCAACACTTTGAGTATTTACGCATGCTCAGAGAGAACATGGCTAGGTTAATAAAGGAGTTTTTTAAAAAATCTTTCAGTGAGGGAATCTGTCCCACTGTCTTGGAATGGCAAATGCAGGGTCTGACAGAAGAAAAGATATTCTATATGCAAAAGCCAGATATAGAGGAGTCTTAAAGAGCATATCAAGAGTGACAAACTTTTCCTCAGCTTGACCATCCTCTCTTTTTCTTAGTTCTCTGCCCCTAGGAGCTAATAATACATATCACAGTGATCATTCTCACATTGTCTAGTGCAGTCTCTTGCTGAAGTGTTCTTTGTAGCCTTTCAGGTTTGCATCCAATATGAAAACCTCTCAAAGGATTTTTTTTTTCCTCAAAGGATTGCCTTTTACCAGTTGGTTATTGCTGTTTATTAACAGCCATATAATTTGTGACTAATTTATTTTTCCCTGCAGCAATGGCAGCAAAGTCCTTTCACAGCTGAGAAGTGAGCAGCTGAATTGTGCCTTATGTTTGCACATCAGGCAAAGTCATATGGAGAAACACTGAAGCATATTTCTATTCACAGTTGAGAATGACTGTAGAAGCATAGCCTTTCAGAGACAGCCCTTCCAAAATAACACAAATATATAATGAATGAAGACTACTTATCTACATAAACTTGTACATGTAGATATACATGTACATTATCTGTACATTTATCTGTACATTAAACATGTACAGATAAACCCTGAATGCAAAGAGCCTTTTCTTATTCCAGCCTTCATTTTATTTAGTCTGAAAGTTATTTGTTAATGTCACTATTAGGTTTAGTCAGTGTTTAAAATGTTAAATTTAAAAGAAAGAGAAAAAAAAAATGCTGTCATGTTTCAAATTAAAATTAATTTCTTACGTAATTTTTTTTCTTCGGTTTCCATTACCACCTTATAAAGCTAGACAACAAATTAAAGATCTGGAAGTTTTAATAATTTTAACAGATAGTTGCGTATATTACTTGTTGAATCAAGTGGCCAAAAATATTATCACAATATACTGGCTTGCTAAACAAATATTAATATAGCCTATCGATAATATTTTATTTTATTTATTTTAATGTGCCTCAGTTCTATATAACACTATGGCATGTACCTGCTGTTCAGCTAAATATTTGCTCCTGATTTTGCTGTATCTTATCTCTTTAAGTGAGACCAAATTAGAATTGGACATCTATTTGTTTGCATGCATCTTGACTGGAGATTTTATTGAAAAGGTCTGCTTTTCTGTTGACATGCTTCTCTGCCACTTTGCAGCTAACAGACTTAAAACCCTGAAGTTTCCTTTACTTGCTGTAGATTGAAGGAGACTGGTAGTGAATCATATGCATTGCTAAACTCTTCATTCTAAGTATACTATAGAGAACCTTAGTACAGCCTCACTTGCAAATATCTGGTTAAGTTCAAATTTATACCATACATGTGAGATGTAGATTGGATATGGGAAAGAGAAACATCAGACTTGAGGATTCTTGAACACTAGCTTACCCAGTAAATTGTAATTATCCCTCATCTGGTACTACTAATTTTTTATCCTTCACCACATAAAAAGGACTTAGAGAAGAAGTAGAAGAAACTTTTACCATAACACAGGGAAGATATGAATTATGCTTTTGTTTGTTTTATGTTGAGGCTATTAGTGGTGTAAGAACAGTAGGTGTCTTACATTAGAGAAAGCTACCATCAGCATGTGACACAGCACCATGTGGAGAACAGATACTACATTATGTAGATCAAATGGTGATACATGCATTAGAAAAGTGTGTATATAGATTGGTGTTTCCCCTCTAGGCTTCCTCCTGGGCCCCCCCCCCCCCCCCCTTAGGTTTCTGTCTATGAATTAGAATTAGAATTCCAGAAAATTTGGCTCAAAACTTGCTGGAGTGCCAGCCAAAGATGAGAGCTCAGGATAGGAGGGATTTCTCTAAAACAATTAAATTTATCTCTATGCAAGGGTCAGCATAAGATTTAAGCAAGAATTGAATGGTATTTACATATTGTGCAGTGATCGAATACATAAAGATTTGCTAAGAATTATTATTATTTTTTTTAATAAGCAAATCCCTGGATAGTATATATTATAAATATTTTCAAAAAGTGTATGTTGCTATTGTTACTACTGGTTGCAAGTCTTTGCCCAGGAGTTGTTTGTTTTACTGTAATTTATGATTTATTCTGGGACAAACTGCTAAAAAAAAATCTGACTTGATAGTAAGTGGCCAGGCTGTGTCACCTGGACAAACAGATGTCTGTTTTCCTTTATGATGTCATTTTGCCTCCTATGCAAAGAAGAGGAATTCAAGTTTTAGTTAAATTAGCTCAAATATGGGTACATCTGCAAAGAGTGAACTGAAAGGGGAATGGATTTTGGAATATATTTGCCAAACTTTGAAGCCATGGGATTTTTTTTTTTTTTCTTTTCCCCTATGAGTTCTCCTTGGAAATGGGCTGAATTTTGACTCTTCATTACAAGATGATGCAATCTATTTCCAGAAAATTCTGTATTTCTGACAGAATATTTTTCTTCACAGTTTTGAACAGAAGAGAGAACTCATGGCTGTTGTATCAGATGTAATGTGTAGCTATAGCAGTTGAGATAGTGGTGTTATTTTAATGCATTGAAAATATTTTCTTAATTTTCACTTGTGTGCCTGTAAATGCAAATCGATACATGTCTTTTCAAAATGGGAACCCATATGTATCAATCTCTTACTGCAAAAATAATTACCCATTTCTTCATTTTAATGTATCTGGTAGTTGCTTACATTGCAAACTCCTATTTTTCATAAATTTGGGTCGCAAGTGTTTTTTTTTTTTTTTTTTTTTTTTCCTCCTCTGTGATTCTTCTGAATTTTAATGCTTATTTAGAAGAATTTTCATTGGTAACAATGCAAATTTGTCATTAGCCATTTCTTCTAGTGGTGGGGATTATCACCCAGAACATAAGGCTTGAAATTCATTAACATTTTGTTATTTAACTGTATATTGGCTTGTCAGTGCTTATCAGCCTTTGCTTTACTATGCTTATTAGAACAGTTTAATATTGTTTCTGGGTTTTACAGGTATTCATAATTTACAGAAATTAGGATTAAATCAGAAATTACATGTATTTGTGATAACAGGCTAGACCCAGTCTTAGGAACATGGGTTGTAATTGCTAGTTCTAACAAATGCTTCTTTTGAAAGATGGGATGATGAAATATAGAGCTCTAGCACAAGTGACTTGACTCACTTTTATGAAAGTAAGGTATTGAAGAGTTTGTGCAACCCCAAGTCGATACTCACAGAATTTTAAAAGCTTAAATGAGACATAAAAAATAGGAATCTCTTACCTTGGTAGGCTCCCTGTGTAGTGAGTGAAGTAGTGTGCTCTGTTGGGATTACTCATGAATTAATTTACCCATATAGCAGATTCTGTCTCTCTGTGCTCACTAGAACAGGAATACAGAATAACTTGGTTCCCAGTTTGGACACCGGTGCACAGCAGAAAGTTATGAAGCTGAATCTGGATCTAAGTAGACAATAGGTTAAGCGGTCAAGTAGAAGGTTCTGAAGGATGAGTTTGTCTCATTTTCTGTGAAACACAGTTTGTAATTCAGGTTCAAAGCCATAAAATTATCATGCAGTTAGTTATCTGAGTCATCCCTTTTTCACGAAAGGCTATTGAACCTGGAAGATTGCCTGTTATATAGCAGATTACTCCTAAAGACCTTTTTCTGAGGTGAAGGAAAGAGATCAGGGGCAGAGGGACACTGAAGTTTTTCCTGGTGTAATGAGCTTTGAACACATTCTTCTCACCTATAAGTAAAAAACAAAAATGAAAGAAACCAAAAACAACAACAACAAAAACCAACCCTGTATCATTCAGACTATAGAATAATGGAGGCTTGGAAAGAATGTTTCCTGTTCCCTATAAAATTAAATATTGTTTCCGAAAATCAGACTTAGTCTTTGAGAGACTATATTCACTAGCATCACCACCGGTAGAAAAGACATGACTTTCCTTCTCTGACTGGAAAAAATATTTTGTGCATTTAATAGAACAGATAGATGGTTTGGGCAGAAAGGAAAAGTTCAGTCATTTGCCTTTTTAATTCAGCTTGCATGTACAGAACCATTATCTCAGCATTAGAGTGAGTCCTGCTTGTCAGTAGTGTAAGTAATTAAAGGATTCAGTGGTTAAATATTACTACAAGTAGTTAAAAAAAAAAAAAAATGTTGGTTTTGAAGACACATTGGGAGACAAACAAATGAATAATAAATGTGTGGATGCATGCGTAGATCTGTAGCTGGAAAAATAGCTACTGACAGATCACTATTTTCTGTCACTTTTCTTCATTAAAAAATTGCAATCAGTGAAATTATGGTTGGGAGTGGGGGTAATATGAAAGAATAAAGCATTAATGTTAGTTTCCAGGTTGAAATTCAGTAGTTGTCCCTTAGTTTCCAGTTCAAAATTCAGTAGTGGTCCCTACAGCAAAGGAAAAGCTATGCAAGCATCACACTTGCAGGTAGATGCAAATGGTGATTGTTTCATCAAGCCTTACACCACAGAGCTGAAATACTTAAATGAAATATTTTAGTCAAGCTAATCTTTCTGAGATTGTCCATTTATACAAAACATTAAAATATTAAATTTTAAATAGTCTATCTTGTGATACCAACTGATTTAGTGTTTTCTATCTTAACATTTCCTTTCTACTTTCCCCACTTTTTTTTTTTTTTTTTTTTAAATTAAAGTATTTTTATAATTAGATTTGTTAGTAATTATGGTTGAAATTAATAGATGCTTGCCTGCTGAGAGATCGCTTACTACTACAGGTTCTAACCAATATATTAACACAATAACACACATCAAAGGATTAAAACATTCCTCTCTCTACATGTTTTCATTATAAAATGTCAGCATCTGACCTAGCTGTGGATGATTCTGAAGCCTTTCAGAAAAATGACCATCACACATTGCTGTAGACAGTGGTATACACGGAAAATGATGATTTAATAAGTAAAATTCTGTATTTCATTTTTCTTGTCCTCTCTTATTGTGAATTCCCAACCTGAAACACAAAAAGCTATGGGGACAGAGAACCCTTTAAAGAGTTGTTACAATACTAACAGACTCTAATGACATTTACAGGCCTTTAAGATTATCCACAGCATACCACATACCTTTATATGTCTATAGTGATTCTGTCTTCCGATGTCATTTGGAAAAATTGTCAAAAGCATCTTAAGATTTGACTTACTATGACAAAGTGGTTTCTAGCAGAAGTCTTCAGTATGAGTATGTTAAACAAGTAATAAAAATTTTGTGCAGTTGTTGTGTGGAACAGAACATATTTAATTATCTTTACTAATTAAACAATAATGAGGTTATTAGATTGAGAAGTACAACACTGTCTCAGCCAAGTTCGTATTAAGCCTACTATTTTAGTCATTCTAAAATATTACGTATTTTCAATTACACTTTTTGGCTGAAAGGCAAATCACAAAAAAGGTTGCCTGCTATCATCATCTTTCAATTTTTTTGAACAGACTGATAAGGCTTCGAAGAATTTTAAAAACAAATTGGATATTAATTGAAACCTGATTTTTCTACTATTAATGTATTAGACCATGACTTGCAATTCAGAAGTGCAGTGATATACCTGCATCTGTGCAAAGTTAGGGGATTTGAAAATCTTACTGGATTTCTGTATAACTGTTCAAAACCAAATAAAAAATAGAATGTATACTGTGTGCATTTAAAAAATACCTAACAACCTCCGTTATATCTGCAGCATAACTTTTTCATCTTTGTCCATGTCATAAATGCTAAGGCTCAATAACCATATTTCATATCTATTCTTCAAAATATTTTGTGTATCATTGAATGATAGTGCAGTTATTTATCTTTGAAAGATACATTACTATCCCTCTGGTTCCTATAACGGCTAAATGTATTATTTATTAAAGAGTGAATGGACAATATTTAAGGCATGACTAAAATGTGACTCTTTTCTACTGCCTGGGAACACGTTTATAATTCTATAGCAATTGCTACATCTCAAGGCTTCAAATAAATGTTTGGGGAAGGGTACCAAGTTTTAATGCAGATTTTCAGATATAAAATATAGAGATCTATGCTGACATAATTTTGAATGTTACATACCCTCTTTTTCTATGCTTATTGGTCACACCCACAAGCATGAGTATTTTAAATACAGAACTAAAGAAGTTAAAACAACAAAGGAAATATGAGACATTATATTTCTTTATTGTTTGTGGATTCAAATTAAAATTTGGCTGAAAAATGCAGATTTTTTTTTTTTTTTTTTTTTTTTTTTTTTAAAATATATGTGTGTGTATACAGCTCTCTGTTTTGGTCCTAATGTTTATTTTGGTTATCATTTGGGAATTGGCTCTGAGATTTTTTTCTAAAAGCACTCATTTTTATCTGGAAGTAAGTTTAATTACTTTGCAGAGGAAAAGTATTGTCAGCACTAGGTCAAAAAATATTTCTGTATACATAAATTATAGTTGACCTTAGATACAACAGTTGTATTTTGAACCTATGTTCTTGTTCCCTCACAGGAAAAATGTAAATTTGGCAAATCTGATTTTTGAGTAATCATATTTAAAGAAATTTGACACAGTAGCAGAAAATAATATTTTAAAGTAGGGATTTCAGATTAAGTGTTGTTGTATGTAGTTTATGTTCCCTCACCTATCTTCTCAGTTGCCACCAACCTAGAATAATGCAGTGGCTGGATAGGTATTGTTCAGTTTGGAGAGAGGGCAAGAATTCTCTGCTCTTTGTAGGTTTTCTAGTTGAATCACAGAAATTGCCAGATTAAATTTGTAGGGCTGTAAAGCAGCTTTCCCTAAAACAACATCCCATCGATCATTGCCAGCTTTGTTCACCTCTGCATCAAATTCAAAGTGCCCCTAAGTAGCTTAAAAATCTTTCAAAGATAACTATGTAAATGCTCACTTCCATATTGGTGTGCGTATACTCTGATTTTTCCACAATTATAAATCTTGCTCTTTTCTAGTAACATCTCTCAGAAGGATTTTTCAGCCAAAAATTCAGTTGAGACTCCCAGGCTGTCAGCTCCTTTACTTCCAGTTCACAGTAGTTTCACTAGACCCTTTTAGTGTCATGTTTTCTTCTTTTCTTTCCTCATCTTTCTTTGACATCTGTCTGCAGTCACTGGCATTTTAATGGTGGGACAGGTAAAAATCTCTTCTTTATTTTCCAACATGAAAGAGCCACAGTCATTATTTATTTTATTTTATTTTATTTTATTTTATTTTATTTTATTTATTTTATTTTATTTGACCAGTGTCTGAGTAATAGTGCCAGAGCAGCTGCAGTGTTTTCAGCAGAGAAATGTTTATAGTACTTTCATATTTCACACCTCTTTATTCTAGATTTTCTGTTTAGAGTTCTACAGATTTTTGTGATAAATTCAGAAGTAGCAGAGTAAAGTAGAGGTGTTGGTAGTCCTTTTCTTGCAATAGTATTGCTCTTGCTGAAAATGATACCTGGGAATTTGACTGTGCTTGAGCAGAGGGGTTGGACCAGATGACCTCCAGAGGTGTCTTCCAACCTCAGCACTTCCAGTCACCTGTGATTCTGTGAATTGATTTTGCTGTCTCTCAGAGGAATGCTTTAGCTAGAAGAGCTATGAGCAAAAAGATGCTAACAGTAGTGCTAGTGAACCGTACTCTCTAGGCATTCCCTAGAAGTCATTACAAAAAAGAATCTTTCTACTTCTTTTTGGAACTGTAAGAATATTCCCTTGTGAGCATATCTTGCCTGTCTTCCTCCCTTCATCCACAAATGGGGAGGTTTCATGTAACAATTATTTCCTTTCCATTCAAGGAACAGCCAAATTATATAAACACAGTTTCAGCCAAAACCATGCTTTAGTTTTCACAGCTACACTAAGTACACTTTGGAATTTTTTAGGCTTCATCTCTACTCTACTATATAAAATACTATACTTCTGTAAATGTAGAAAGCAAGCAAGAGATAGTACGGAGTAAAACTATTTTACTGGGTAAAATAAACCCAAAGAAATGTATTTGAAATATTAGTACTTAATACTAGTTCAATTATTTTTAAAATAATGTCCATATTAGAGAAAGATTGAAGCAGCTGTTTTTAGCCCTGATCACTACTAAGCATTAAAAAGCTGGTTTAGGTGAAATCCAACTGTCTTTTCCAAGTTGAAAAGTCTGCAACTTAAGTTTTCCAGACTAGCTATTAATCAGAGAATAGGCAGCAGTTTGAATTTGAACTTCATAATCTGAGGACATACAGGCACTTAGGGCAATGAAATAGCATGTTACTACACCATGTATACTCACCTGAGACTTCCATGATGGGTACCAGTTAATTGCAAGGACAGATACCTGCTAGGAAAAGACCTACTTAATTGCAGTTACTATTCAATAGCTGTAAGATAGCAACAGTTTCAGTATATTATTAATCTAGGCAAGATTCAAAAGAAACCTTGAAGTAAGATCTTTCTCTCCCCTACAAGGTTATATGCTGAAGCAAGAATATAAGTACTATAAGCAAAAACTTATTGAGTCATTCACTTAGTCACCAAGAGTTAAATTTCAGTGTTTTTTAGGATAAAAATAATGAGAAATTTTCATTATTAAAAGGAAGAAAAAAAAGATAAATTTCAAAGTTTTTACATCCAGCAGAAACTCTGCATGTGTAAGTGTTCCTGGCTGTTAACAGTAAATGCAAATCTGTGGAAACTGCAGCTCAAGCTGCGTTTTCAGCTGTAGGATGTTGGAATGCTGATATAATAACCTAGAAGTTCCAGATGAACTTCTCTGGATGACTTCTGAAAGAAAGACACTGTTTTTTCAAATTGAGGAGACCTTAAAAATGACCTTAAATCTGTGGTTCACATAAGAATAGGAAAAATATAGCATTCTCGGTGAGCTAAGTTAGTTCAACATTTTGTACTGTTTTTAAGGATGCCAATCAGAAACCAAAAAATCAAGTTCAAAGTGTCAGCATGATTCTTAATTTGTTGAGATAAGTTATCTGGAAAGATGATCCTTGGCTAGATCAACACAGTGCCTGCAAACTTTTTAACCTGTTGTGCTGAGTTAGCAGATTGTACTGGATCTGGCTGGAGCAGAGCTAATTTTTTCCCTCTCTTTTCTTCACCTATTAAAATGTCTTTATCTCAACCCATAAGTTTTCTTGCTTTTTTCTTATTCTCTTCTACATTCTACCAGGGAGAGCAGAGGAGTAAGAGAGAGCTGTATGGGTGCTTAGCTGCTGGCTGGGGTCAACTCACCATACCGGTAAACTACTTGTAAGCACTACATCATTGCTGTACCCTGAGGTGAGATAGTACAACTCAGCTCATATCCAAGAAATGTCAGTTCCCAGGGTGTGAGAAAGGATTAGTGCTGACAACTTGTACTGTATGACTACTTCAACAGTGACCAAAATCTCCCTCAAAATCTGTCAAATGCACAAAACAGCTGAAGAAAATAAATTAAAATAATAAAAAAGCCTACCAAAGACACATGACTCCATTGGAGGCAACGTGTTTAAGTGGTGGTGCTACATTTTCACAGAATCACACAGAATCACAGAATTTCTAGGTTGGAAGAGACCTCAAGATCATCGAGTCCAACCTCTGACCTAACACTAACAGTCCCCACTAAACCATATCCCTAAGCTCTACATCTAAACGTCTTTTAAAGACCTCCAGGGATGGGGACTCCACCACTTCCCTGGGCAGCCCGTTCCAATGTCTAACAACCCTTTCGGTAAAGAAGTTCTTCCTAAGATCCAACCTAAAACTCCCCTGGCGCAACTTAAGCCCATTCCCCCTCGTCCTGTCACCAGGCATGTGGGAGAACAGACCAACCCCCACCTCGCTACAGCCTCCTTTGAGGTACCTGTAGAGAGCGATAAGGTCACCCCTGAGCCTCCTTTTCTCCAGGCTGAACAATCCCAGCTCCCTCAGCCGCTCCTCGTAGGACTTGTTCTCCAGGCCCCTCACCAGCTTTGTCGCCCTTCTCTGGACTCGCTCAAGCACCTCCATGTCCTTCTTGTAGCGAGGGGCCCAAAACTGAACACAGTACTTGAGGTGCGGCCTCACCAGAGCCGAGTACAGGGGGACGATCACCTCCCTAGCCCTGCTGGTCACACTGTTTCTTATACAGGCCAGGATGCTCTTGGCCTTCTTGGCCGCCTGAACACACTGCTGGCTCATATTCAGCCAACTATCAACCATCACTCCCAGGTCCTTCTCTGCCTGGCAGCTCTCCAACCACTCATCTCCCAGCCTGTAGCTCTGCTTGGGGTTATTGCGCCCCAGGTGCAGGACCCGGCACTTGGCCTTGTTGAACTTCATGCAGTTGACCTCAGCCCATCGGTGCAGCCTATCCAGATCCTCCTGCACAGCCTTCCTACCTTCGAGCAGATCGACACACGCACCTAACTTGGTGTTGTCTGCAAACTTACTGAGGGTGCACTCAATGCCCTCGTCCAGATCATCGATGAAGACATTAAAGAGGACCGGCCCCAGCACCGAGCCCTGGGGAACGCCACTAGTGACCGGCCTCCAATTGGATTCGACTCCATTTACGACGACTCTCTGGGCCCAGCTATCCAGCCAGTTCTTAACCCAACGAAGCGTGCGCCAGTCCAAGCCAAGAGCAGCCAGTTTCCTGAGGAGAATGCTGTGGGAAACGGTGTCAAAAGCCTTGCTGAAGTCAAGGTAGACCACATCCACAGCCTTTCCCTCATCCACTAAGCGTGTCACCTTGTCATAGAAGGAGATCAGGTTCGTCAAGCAGGACCTGCCCTTCATAAACCCATGCTGACTGGGCCTGATCGCCTGCTTGCCCTGCAAGTGCTGCGTGATGACTCTCAAGATAATCTGCTCCATGAGCTTCCCTGGCACTGAGGTCAAACTGACAGGCCTGTAGTTTCCCGGGTCAGTCCTCCGGCCCTTCTTGTAGATGGGCGTCACATTTGCTAGCTGCCAGTCAACTGGGATCTCCCCCGATAGCCAGGACTGTTGATAAATGATGGTAAGCGGCTTGGCCAGCTCCTCTGCCAGTTCTCTCAGTACCCTCGGGTGGATCCCATCTGGCCCCATCGACTTGTGCACATCCAAGTCCCGTACCAGGTCACCAACCACTTCTTCATGTATAGTGAGGGCCACATCCTGCTCGCCATCTCCTTCCACCAGTTCAGGGACCTGGGTATCCAGAGAACAACCGGTATTGCTGCTAAAGACTGAGGCGAAGAAGGCATTAAGCACCTCCACCTTTTCCTCATCTCTTGTAACTAAGTTTCCCCCCGCGTCCAGTAAAGGGTGGAGATTCTCCTTAGTCCTCCTTTTGGTGTTGATGTATTTATAAAAACATTTTCTGTTATCTTTAACGGCAGTAGCCAGATTGAGCTCCAGATGAGCTTTGGCTTTTCTAATTTTGTCCCTGCACAGCCTCGCAACATCCTTATAGTCCTCCTTAGTGGCCTGCCCACTTTTCCAAAGATTATAAACCCTCTTTTTTCTCCTATGCTCAAGCCACAATTCTCTGTTCAGCCAGGCTGGTCTTCTTCCCCGCCAGCTCATCTTTGGGCATGTGGGGACAGACTGTTCCTGCGCCATTAAGATTTCCCTCTTGAAGAGCACCCAGCTTTCCTGGACTCCTCTGCCCTTCAGAACCACCTCCCAAGGGACTCTGCCAACCAGTGTGCTCAGCAGCACAAAGTCAGCCCTCCGGAAGTCCAATACAGCGGTTTTACTGGTCTCCTTCCTGGCCTTGCCAAGAATAGAGAACTCCACCATTTCGTGGTCACTCTGCCCAAGACAGCTCCCGACAATCACATCCTCCACCAGTCCTTCTCTGTTAGTGAACAGAAGGTCTAGCGGGGCACCTCCCCTGGTAGGCTCACCAACCAGCTGTGTCCGGAAGCTATCTTCCACGCTCTCCAGAAACCTCCTAGACTGCTTTCTCTGGGCTGTGTTGTGCTTCCAGGATATGTCAGGGAAGTTAAAGTCCCCCACGAGAACAAGCGCTGACGATTTCGCAACTTCTGTCAGCTGTCTCTAGAACTCCTCATCCGTCTCCTCATCCTGGTTTGGCGGTCTATAACAGACCCCGACCAGGACACTAGCCTTGTTGGCCCCGCCGATCCTAACCCAAAGGGACTCGACCTTGTCATTCCCAGCCTCGAGTTCTACAACATTGAAAGACTCTCTAATATAGAGAGCCACACCACCACCCCTTCTGTGCTGCCTGTCCCTTCTGAAGAGTTTATAGCCAGTCATTGCAGCACTCCAGTCATGAGAGTGGTCCCACCACGTCTCCGTGATGGCAACCAAGTCGTAGCCTGCCTTCTGCACGATGGCTTCCAGCTCCTCCTGTTTGTTACCCATGCTGCGTGCATTGGTGTAGATGCACTTCAGTTGGGCCATTGCCTTATCCCCCGGCCTTGCTATTGTTCCCCCTGGCACAGCTCCAACAATCCTTGCTTCAGCTTCATCCCCCTTCTTACCTAGTTTAAAGCCCTCTCAATGAGCCCTGCCAGCTCCTGGCCCAGGATCCGTTTTCCCCTAAAAGATAGGGACCCATCTGTGGCCATCAGGCTGGGTGTCGAGTAAAGTGCCCCATGGTCGAAAAACCCAAGACTTCTGTGTTGGCACCAGCCCCTGAGCCACATGTTTAACAGGTGGGCTTTCCGTGTCCTCTCTGTACCCCTCCCTGCCACCGTAGGGATGGACGAAAACACCACCTGCACTCCCGCTCCATCCACTAACCGTCCCAGTCCCCTAAAGTCTCGTTGGATAGCCCTCAGGCTTCTCTCTTCAATGTCATCACTACCTGCCTGGACTATCAAAAGAGGGTAATAGTCAGAGGGGGGAACCAGGTTGGGAAGCTTCCTGGCAAAATCCCTGACCCTGGCCCCAGGGAGGCAGCAGACTTCCCTACGAGTAGGATCAGGCCGACAAATAGGGCCCTCTGTTCCCCTGAGGAGAGAGTCTCCCACAACAGTAACCCTTCTGTCTTTCTTGGTGGAGGCAGTCCTGAGGCGTGGAGTCGACCTCCTTTCCCTAGGCATCCTCCTGGGTACTCTTGCTACCTCTTCCTCACCCACCGGTCTCTCAAGCTCCAGGGCCTCAAACCTGTTGTGTAAGGGCACCTGGGAAAGTGGGGCCAGAAGGGGAGGGCATCGCCTGCGATGTCGAGCAGGGACTTGTTTCCATTCCTCCTCAACTCCCAGATCCCCTCCCTCTGCCTGACGGCGACAGGGCAGGGGGTCCACCCCCGTTTGGGATGTCTCACCCTGGTACCTCTCCTTGAGGCCCTGCATGGAGTTGCTCCACCAGTCTATCTCCCGCTCACACTCTCTGATATCCCTCAACCTCTCCACCTCCTCCTTGAGCTCTGCCACCATGCGGACCAGGTCATCCACCTGCTCACACCTCACGCACCCAGTTTCTCTGCCAACAGGCTCAGACACTCCCTGCATCCGGTGACCTGAACTGCTGCATTTTTTAACGGGTAGTCGGTCTGGGTGTGTACCGACTTCCTGGAGAGCGCACCGTGCCTGGTGGAGACCATTATCGCCTAGCTAACGGCTGTCCTTACAGGAGGTGTTACGTATGGGCCTTCAATTTTCGACTGAATCACACGACACTAAACATTGCTAAAGGAGTCAGTCAAATGGCTTTTAGGAGTTCTTATGTTTGAGAGTTTCTTGATTTTTCTTTGATTAAAAATCAGAGTTTTGGTCATGCTATATTTGAGTAAGAACAAATGAACAGTCATTTTCATAAAAGCTACACACACACAATAAAAACAACCCACAAAGCCAGAAAGACAAAGAGTAAAACTGAATTTATTATGATAGCACTACAAAAACAAAACAAAACAAAACAAAACAAAAAAACTATATAAAATGATTTTGATTTTTTGATTTTTGGTATGATGTCCTATTAAAGATACAAATCAGCATTCTGTCAGTGTAGCACCTCCCTGAGGTCCTTTAGGAATTACTACTGAATTTCATTTTTCACTTAGCCAGCTACATGGCATACATTTATTAACAAAATGAAACTTTGGTAGAGCTGCAGTGAACTATGTTCAGCCTTCAGGCAAACAAGGCCCTCAAAGCTCAAGAGTTTTAGCTCACAAGCTGTCTTCTTGTCTTGCAAGTTTGCTGCTTTTTGCAAACCTAAAAGCACTCAACAGGCTCACATGGAAGGGATTGCCTAAAGGAAATGTGAATATTTCAACAGTGAACCACTGGGATGCTTCCACAGTTGAAAAGAAAGGCATCAACAAAATCCTTCCAGATGTGTCTTGGAAGGAAATCACAAATCATAGCATTTAAATTATTTTTAGAAGAGGAAGTATGAGTGAAGATAAAGTACAGATTAGTGGCTTGGTCAAAAACACTCTGACAGAAGAACACATGCTGAATACAAAGGGCAGGGTCTGAAAAGAGTAGTCGAAATCATCAGAGACACTGAGTTGGAGAAAAAGCTACCATTAAGCATGCTTTCAGGCTGTCCTAGTCACCATATACTTGAGCAGGACTTTGTGAAAAATGCTCAGAGATACCAAGAACCTATTTTTTGTAGCTGCTGGAAGGAAATAGTAGATATTTAATTACCACTAAGTAAACACAGAGTCAGAACAAGATGGGCTGGAATTTTCAATTACAGAACGATGTTCCTTCTGGGAGCTGAGGATTCTGACACACCACTCATTTGAGCAGTGAAGTCGTATTTTTAAGGAATGTTAAATGGATGTTGTGTAACGTGGTCAGGGCTGCCTAGATTTAAGAGTTAGTCCTTTTAGATATCAGCAAGTCTGCATCAGCCAGCTGTGATCATCCAAACAGTGTCAGGGAATTATGGAAAGATTTAGGTGCCTTATGCCAGCCAGACTACAGCTTGTTTTTTTGTAAGAGCTGGTAGCCTCAGGATCAAATATTTCTGACCTGCAGAATTCACAAGTAAACTACGACTGCAGCATCAGCAGGTGTAGTGGAACAGAGATAATTTATTAGGAAACAGCATTTTGAGAAAGATACTGTTGAAATTGCATCACATACTAGGTCAGGAGAAGATTTCATGGCAAGCATTGGGAGAACGGGAGATAAGACTGTCTACAGAAGACAGTGGCTGAAATCAGTGGGAGTGGATGACAGCGCTCAGCTTGAAATATACCTAGGGGATTAGGAGTGAGCAGAAGACAGGGAGGGGAAAAAGTAAATTTATTCACAGAAAATAAGGTGTGAAGAATGAAATAAGTGATCTTATCTCACCTTTCCTACATGGAACTGGATTAGCAATAACAAGATCACTTGTGCCAAATTTTTAACAAATCCAATCTCAAAGAAGCTTACCACCTCAAGACAAACAAAATACAAAATCAAACCTTCCAATGACAGATTCTACAGCCTATACAGATGTTTTTTCATGTTTACACATGAAAGTGATTTTTTTTCATGTCCAAGTCTTCTTTCCTAAGTGTCCCCCTGCAAGGACTAGAAAGACTTGCTAAAAGACTTCTCAGAAACTGAGGAGAGGAGGAAAGGCCAAGATTCTTGTTGGAACACACAGGGCGATAAGATAAAGGGATATTTGAATGCTTTTTTTCTTTCTTTTTGTTGTTGTTTTTGTTATAGCATCTCATACTACTCATGCAGAAAAAAAAAATACTTAAAGCTCTACAAGTACATTAAAAATTGAATGTGCACCATAGTGGCTTAAAAAGCTGATATTATTGAATTCCCAGGTGATAGTAAGGAAAAATCAGAGGCACAGATTTTCTGGAACTGGCAGATTAGATCTAAAACACTTAAATCTGTGTGCCTCATTTGCCTTTTTAGTCTTACTATATTTTTGCAAAATTTATTTTATGCAAGAAACAGAAGTATGGACAGTGCAGTGGATTTTTCTGCCTCATATTCTGTGGTGATCTGTTATCCATGCAGCACCATATTCCACAGATTTTGCAAATAATTCATACTAGTATAACAGAAAAACTGCAAGAGTTATGCCACGTTTCCTCACAAATCATCAGCCTGGCAGGATCACTACATAAGCGAAAAGCCATTTTTTTGAATTGATGTAGTTTGTGTCCTGCTGTGTAAGCAATCTTCTTCCTTAAAGTTATAATAACTTCCTTCGTAAAAGCCATTGTCTTCTAAACATTTGTTTTATATAGACTGTAATTTTAAGAGGGGGGAGAAAAAAACAATTTTATTTTATTATTATTTTTTTTTTACAGTAATTAGCTATAATGAAATTTAAGGCAATGACATATTCAGCTACCATCAGCTATCTAGGCCTCCTGTTGAAATCCTAGTGATCTCATTCCCAAGCCCATTTTACATACATACAAGTACCTTGATAATTGTCTCCGGTATTTCTCTTCTATTAAGGAAGATTGACATTGCAATACTTAATTAATGTTTGTGTTAGAACCATGTTTTCTGTGCATCTGGCATTTCTTTTTGCATTTCCAATAGTTAAACTACAAAAAATATTAGTTTACTACAGATTTCATCTTGGGAACTGCTTCAAATTGTTTAAGTGAATCATCATACTTCATACTTCAGTTCTGTGAGTAATTATAGCTGGGCAGTATAGTGAGGACTAAGAGGGGAAGTGCTTTTGGGTAGGCTTTACCCTGTAATAGTCATGTAATATATCTTAGTTGAGTGGACAATACTAAATTGAGCAACTTTATGATACTGGTTTACCTTACTGTATTATTGGTAATACTGATTTTTACTCAGAGGTCACATTCTACTTACCTTCTGAGTCACAGAATCATTAAGGTTAGAGAAGACCTTCAAGATCATCTGGTCCAACCATACCCCTACCACCAATATCACCCACTAAACCATGTCCCTAAACAGCACGTCCAACCTTTCCTTGAATAGTCCCAGGGATGGTGACTCCACAACTTCCCTGGGCAACCCATACCAATGCCTGACTGCTCTTTCTGAGAAGAAATGTCTCCTCATTTCCAACCTAAACCTCCCCTGGTGCAACTAGAGGGCATTCCCTCTTGTTCTATTGCTAGCTACCTGAGAGAAGAGGCTGACCCTCAGCTCCCCACACCTTCCTTTCAAGTAGCTGTAGAGAACAATAAGGTCTCTCCTGAGCCTCCTCTTCTTGAGACTAAACAACCCCAGTTCCCTTAGCTGCTCCTCAGAGGACAAGTTTTCCAGGCCCCTCACCAGCTTTGTACCCCTTCTCTGGGCATGCTCCAGGGTCTCGGTATCCTTCTAGTGAGGGGCCCAAAACTGAACACAGTACTTGAGGTGCGGACTCACCAGAACAGAGTACAGGGGGATGAGCACCCACCTGGTCCAGCTGGCTACACTATTCCTGATACAAGCCATTGGCCTCCTGGGCCACCTGGGCACACTGCTGGCTCATGCTCAGGAGAGCATTGACCAACACCCCCAGATCCTTTTCCTCTGCACAGCTTTCCATGCACTCTGTCGATTTTTTGGACCAATTTTTTGTCAGTTGTGGACCCTGCATGACAAGTATAGCCATTTTTTCAAAGGTATTACAGTATCTTAAAATGTCTTTGTGTTTTGTTTATTTGCAACATCTATACTAAATGAACATCACAAAAGTGATGGGTGCTTAGGAAGTTATCTCTATCTAGTGGTTGGAAGGGCACTCATTGGGAGTGGAAAAGTGCATTTTGCCTCGTTAAAACCACAGGTTAAGTAAGCATCGGAGCAGTCAGACAACAGATTATTCTGGTTCTTATTATCCTTTTCTGTTGACACTGCACCACTTTGTGAAAACACTGAATGTCATTGGGACAAAGAGAGATATAAACACATATTCTGTATGATTTTTTGAGATGAGAAGATGGCAAAAATAAATAAATAAATATAAATTAAATTAGATCCGCAAATTCAACAGTAATTCTTAGATCTGAAGAAACAGCTGGAAAAAAGTCGTAAGACGGAAGTATTAGGATATTCCAGAAAGTGGTTATGGGAGCTACAGGAGAAGGAATTCAAATAACTGCTTCATATTCTGTAATGGATGACTTGTCTTGCAAATAAATAAATAAATGTTAACACTCCCAAGACTGAGTAGAAGCCACTGCTAGACTATATAGTTCTTACAACTCTGGTGTGAAGTGTCTGAAGGCATAAAAAAATAGCAGAAAAATAGGAAATCTAAATGCTTATAGCACTAAAATATTTTCTAGAACTGGTTGTGTCAGTCAAATGAATTGGACATGGCTTTCTTGTTTTATATGTGCAAAATAAGCAATGACATTGGCATGCTCTTTTAGTACAAAATCTTCCATCATAGAAGATTACAGGAAAATAGTGGAAAGGAAAAAGGAAGAATAGAGGAAAATAGTGAGTTTTCTATTCTGGTGACTAATCATGTAACGTTAAGACTATAACTAGAAGAGAAACCACTACATCCTCTAACTGTGACTCTTTCACCTTGACCGTCTAATTGAAAAGTTCTGCATCTATAAATAAATCATAAAAGTCTCCTATCCATATAACAAAATTCTGAAAGCTTCCCAAACTAATTGGCCCTCTGTTGGGAAACATATGAAAATAAAAATGCTAAGTTTTTTCAGCAATATTTTGGTCAGCCTGTGAGTTGGTTTTGAGAGGTGGTGTAATCTCCCATTATGCATTTCTCAGGAGATTTGCAAGCAGAAAACACATGGTTCAGAAAGGGATATTTTATGACTGGTGAAAATGTTATGGGAATATAGCCAAAGTGGGGATTAAATTATATAAAAAAAAGGGGAGAGGGGCAGAAGAGGACGGAAGAGAAAAATGCAACTGGAATATTATGTTGTATTTGCAAAAAAGTGAGAAAAGTCTCAAACTCTTAAATCTTAATTTAAACTTTCTGGAAAAAAATACTCCCCCCCCCCCCTCTTTTGGTTTGTTTTTTTTTTTTTTTTTTTTCTGGCTACAAATAGTTGCATATGCTACTGATGTTGAATATCTATGTTCATGATTTATATCTCATTATCAAAATCTGTGTTGCTTGATAGCTTTACCTAACGGGGGTGATTATACAGTAAAGAGATAAAAACAAGTGGTATAGATGCTGCCTGCTGATTTTCACATAACCATAATCTTTTCATTATTAAAAAACAAACACACACAAAACACCTCCCTAACACTTTATTTCAGGAAAGTAAACAAACAAACAACTTTCTGTACTTCGTGATATACTTCTATGAGCACTGAACCTTTTGATGAACCTATTTTGATGTAGTCAAATTTTTATTCTTCACAATTTCTCAAATAACACTATATAAATTAAAAACATTAAACTATTTACAGTCATATTCATGGTACACCAGCTATTCTGAGACCCAATAAAGAAAGGTTAGGTAAGTGATGCAAAGCTTTATTCACAATATGTCTAGGCCTACACTGATTTGACTTGGAGAAATGAATATCTTTAGTGAACAAGACACCTTGATACATGGTTCACTTTTTGCTTTACTGAATAATTTTTGAGATGGTTGGCATTTTGGAGGCCTTTCTGATTTATGCGGCCAAAGAGAGGTCCATGCAAACAAAAATAAATGCATAATCCAGATTCTGTGAAGGCCAAAGCTGAAACAGTAACCACAATATCCTTTGCTCTCTTTTATTTGAAAAAGTAGCTCCCTAGAATAATATGCATGACTGTTGTTTAAGGATGACAAGTGCATACCATTTGATGACTACATACTAATTCAGCAACTAAAGCAGAATTCATGTTAGTGGGTTGTCATTACACCAAGTGATTTTAATTTAAAATAAAATTGTACTACTAATTTATATTTTGTGTATATGCAATAAGAAAGAGAATATTAGGGAATCTTCTACATATTCTCATGATTTCAGAGCACTTGAAGTAGTTCCAGGATTACTACTAGTACTTAATGATACACTGCAGCACCATACATTAAGGAGATTTTATTGACTTCAGTTATAGATAAACTGAGATAAACTAATCAGAAGATAATGACAGAAAGAAAGGTGAATGTAGCCAAACACTAAACTCTTAACACAAATATTGCAAATCAATATTGTTTCAAATTAAACACTTACAGACCAATCATTCAATGATTAATAAAGCATAGACATCTTACAATAGATTTTCTGAAAAATGTAAAAATATCTTAATACAGCTAAGTATCTCCTTTAGAGTTCCTGGTTGATAACTATAATATTTGTGTACAATAATATTTAGTGTGTACACAGTATTATTTCAATTCAGTAAATATTGTACAATTCAACTACATATCAGCCCTTCTCTCCTCCCCCAGAATATGGCAGGAAAAGAAATGTCTTTATCATTTTCCTTTATTGCAGTTAAATAATACACACTGGTTACAGTATAACTTCTAGATTATGAATAGCTAACTTTGTCAACACATGAGTTGATGTGAAATACTTCAGGAGACTGATTTTTTTTTTTTTTTTTTCTCTTGCACTTTAAGATTTTCTTTTCAGTTCAGCATCACTATAAATGTTTATATTGCATGCAGGTAACTTCTTTCAAGTCTGGAGCTTAGAGGCAGCAGAAAAGCAATGGAACTATTGCTGTTATTTGGAAATATCCAGAAGCATCTAGGGTATAGTGTTCTCTCTTATGCTGGTAGACATCTTGGCTTGTCATTAGCAGCTGCAAAATGTTTTCATTTTGTGGTCTTCTTTCTGCATTGCCTCTGCAAGCTCCTCAGAGCCTGCCTTCTTTAAGCAAACTCCAGCCTGTGTCTGGAAGTGGAAATTTCTTTCCATGTGCCATCTGCTGTATGAGTAAAACAGTAGCCCAGATGACATCACCACATGCTTGCAGCCCCTTAAATCACACTGGAATTACATAGGTCTTAGATGTAGAGCCTGTCCTTCTGAGATGCTTATCTCAGTCAATCAGTCCAACATTAAAGGACTCTTAATATTCATGCCAAATAATTTCATTTGAAGTTATTATTTACTTATTTTTCTTCTTCTAGCATCTTTGACCAAATTTTCAAGTGTATTGCAGCAACCCTGAGAGATGGAGAGCTGTGTTGAATATTAACTCTTAAATAGAAATTTCCCTTTATCAATCAGGACATTTACATAATGTGTACATTGCAAATGTGTATTGTGAAACTCCTGACAAAATCACAAAGAAGTAGTGTCTTTTGAACTTGCAGCTTTCATCCATCAGAATATAGTGTCTCAACATTCTTTTTTACTTTTTCTTCTATCTTTTAAAATAATAAGGATTTTCAGTGAGTCATTCAGGAAAATGCTTCTTAATCCTGCCTGATAAAAACCTGGCTTAAAAAAAAAAAAAAAAAAAAAAAAAAAAAAAAAAAAAAAAAAAAAAAACAAACAAACAAAAAAAAAAAACTAAGAAAGCCAGACCAAACCAAACCCACACTAAAACAAACACAGAAACAAACTTAGACAGCTCTCTCCCTCTGTTTCTTCCCCTTTCCATTTTACTTTTCACCCAGTTACCAGTTAAAGGATACGAGGATGCGACTGACATTTACAGGTGTTCTCTTCCTCAGCCTGCTTAGACAGTGTAGCAACAGAAGGAAATTGTAGCTGACAAAAAGAGCAATAGAATATTTTCTGTATGGTATAGTTATTAAAGGAGAGAAGTATTTGTTAATTACTGTGGAAATTCAAGACAAAATTTCTTTTAAAGATGTTTTTGAAAAAAAAAGTAGCCATCTATGCCTAAGTATACTTCCCACTTATAAATACGTAGCAGCTTCTGAGGTATGATCGAAATTCTTCTCTGTTTTACAGATTTTTTTTATTTTTATTTTTATTTTTTTTCCCAACATGTTCCTCAGTGTAAACTTGGAAAAATCTACTTGTAATGCAATATAAATCATTATGACATTTGATTAATTTTGGATTAAAAGACATGAGGGCCAAAGGCTGATGTTTCCTATCATTTAAGAAAAACAAACAAACAAAAAAAAACACCACCACAAATATTAAGAGGGTCCTTGAGTAAAAGCTCCAGCATCACAAAGCATTCAACAGCAGAAAGATTTGAATCCTAGTATGAAGTGAACTTTGAACTTTGCAGTTAGACTCTGATTTCATAGTGCCAGAATTGTTGCACTTTTGCCACAGATTTCCATTCACACTGGCTTGCACTAAATTTTGTGCAGGCTGTATGTAGGTCCCCTGGTGCTCCGGTTGTTGGTTTCTTCTTCTCTTCTGCTCACAGCATGGAGGTACTCAGGCTTTCAACTCTAAGGGCTTCAATGAAGCTACATATTGTCACTCACTTGTATTTCCTTTGACAAAGCCTGTGACAATGTGTACCATGTTAAAACACAGTTCTTTTGTTTGTCATGCCTGAGTAGGTGCACTGACTCACTCTTGCTGGATAATGTCATCAGACCACATTCTCACCATTGTCATTGCCTGACTTTGTGCCTTTCCTGTCTGGTGCAGAAACATGCTTTTCTGAAGGCTCTGGTGCTCTTTAATAGAATAACCTATTATACAAATATCAAACTCTTGTTCTTGCTTTGCCAGGCCAAGTGGAGTGAGAATGACACCGATCTCTAAAGTAAGAGCTGTATGTATAGCTTGGCAGAGAAACATTTTGCTGCAGGATGTATTTGATTTCAAGATGCTTTTCCACATCACCAGAAAATTGGGATTGTGTTGTTTTGGCAAGTTGAATCAATCCAAAATTATGTGTGATGGGTGGAAGAAGACAAAATAATTTCTTTACCAATATTGAAAGAACGTAGTATAACGAGAGAAGGAAGAGCAGTTAATGTGTCAAGAAATAGAGAGCTGGATCCTCTGTTGGTGGAAATAAACTTACTTCACTGATTTAGATGAGGTCTGTCCAATTACTTTAGCAGTGAAACCTGCTCTTAAATGGAGATTCTCATTTAATTTCCTTGCATCATACAGAATGATTGCCTAGGGATCTCAAAGTGCCTCTATTAAAAGCCTGGGAATTAGTGAAGAGGAAAAAGTTTGCATATTCTAGCTTATCTCCCTGCCAATACAGATTTTGTCTCCATGGTATGGCTTCTAAGTCCTTGTCCAGCTGTACTGGACGCTGCACTGCATTTCACGTGTCATTTGCTTCTGAGACAGGAAAACTGTTCCAGACACAAAATTAAAGATTATTGGCAATAATGTTCTTTCCTAGTATTAAGTACACATATATATAAATCACTGTAGCATTTTTCTCTTTCATTCTACTTCTCCTAAAATGTTTACAAGTAGTTTTATTCTTATTTTATCTTTAGACAAATTCAGTTTTAGTTGTACATATTTATTTGTTTAACAATAAATAAATTGTTAAATTTATTTAGGAAGAGCTGTCTGGAGTTACGTGAGTTCCTTGCTTGCATCCAGATGGGAGGGTGAACATTACATACTCCAATCCTGGGTACGCACAGCTGCCTGATATACTTTCACTGGAACATGAGAATAATCAGCTTGCATTGATAGATTTGTTACACCTTGATATATCTGTGTATTTACAAAACATTCAGTATCATGTGGTAATGTAATCAAAGTCCTCTATCTCTCTTCATATCTTTATGGAAGTCATGAAACAAGAAAATACCTAAAAACTTCTTCTGGGGCATCTTGCTTACTGATCCCTGAGTTTATACTCATTACTTCTTATCAGCATCTTTTGTTTGTAGTCCATCTGAAATCATATTTCACATGGCAGTTCTCCCTGAGATAATGTTGTAATATTTTGCTTGGGGACCTTTTCTAAACCTACTTAAGATTTTGATATAGTTTGGCTACTGTGTCCCCTCCAGCTATTATGTTTTCACTTGTAACATCAAAAAGCAGTAACGCTTCTCTGTCATGATTGTTTTTGAACACTTATTTCTTCAGCCTAAGTATTTGTTATTCTCCAGATGTTTGCCTATTTTTAACTCACAGTGCTTGTTCTGGTTTTTAATGGGGATTCAAAGAAAAACAGATTGCTCAAGATCGGCAGTGCATCAACTCCAAGTTGTTGTTTCCCTTTCTTCCTCTCCCTGTGCCAAGTCTCCTCATATATCCATTGTATCCTCCATGTATCCATTACTCTTCAAATATAGTGGCAATTGTTTAGTAAGTTTGTTAATCAGCATCCTTTAACCCTAGATACATACAACAGCTAGTACCTGTGATTTGATGATAGCTTTTGTGTCCTTTCCTGCTCTATCTGAGGCACCCACTTCTTAACATGTTAACAAATCTCTTTTCACCTCTAATGGGTGAAAATAATAGTTTGAGCTATTATTTTTTCCTATGGCCTCTGACTTTGACAAATTCTCTGTAGAATCAGTACTGACATCAACACTTTCCCATAGCCTCTGACCTTTCCTGGATCAAGCACAAATAATTTCTAAATTCTTTAAGATTTTAAACTGAGTATAGTAGTTATGTTGATCTGTTAGGATAGCTTTCTCAGCTTTGCAGATCCTCCTGCTATGTAAGACACGGTTTAAGCAGCAAACAAGAAAAGCACCTGCAGGAACAGACCTTAGAGATACAAAACGTCTTTGCTACAGTCGCAGTCTGAACAAACAGAACTCCTCTTGATCCTGAACCACCTCTCATAGCTCAGCTACATCACTGTTCTCCAGGGAGCCCTAACAAGGCTCACAGAAGCTAAATCTTACCTGAAGCCTCTTACTTCTGTTCCTTTAAATGCAGTGCTCCGGAAGTTCACCATATCCTCCTTTTAAATCTGAACAGTGAGCAGTGTAAATTAACATCCTTTGTATAACCCTAAGTGACTCTGCTTTGCTTACTCAGTTGTGCACTGATGTTCATATTTGCAAATGTTCTTATAGTTGCTTATAGTTCCAAATTTTTATGGTATGTCCACCAGAACAAGGTTATGCTTAACACAAGCTTCATCTCCACTGCATACTCTTCATTTGTCTTATGCTATGGTTAAACAGTGGTTTCACCCATTTGTAAGCAAGTGTTATTTCAGTATGCATAGTATGTGGGAAAATACAGGTGACGTGTGATTTATGTGATAATGATTAGTACTAATTTATGTACTGGTAATTGAAATCAAGACAATCTGAGTATCAGATGAAAAAGTCGTGAGCTGTGTTGCTCTGACTGTGATTTCACTCTGGATTTGAATTTTTCCATCACATCCTCTATAGCTTGTATCATAACAGACAAGCCTTGAAATAATGAGCACTTCAAAATACACATAAATACAAAGGAAAATAACAAAAAATATAGTAAAAATACATGGGAAATAATGTTGTTTCAAGGACAGGAAATCATTTGACAAAGCTGTAGGTAATTTTAATAACTAAGAAATCATTAGGCCCAAAACAAATGTTACCTGAGAGAGTTCAGTAAAATCATTAGTAAATTTACTCCTAGCATTTTGAAGACAGTATTTTATTAGTGAAATCTTCAGCTTTCATTGTTTGTAGAGATATATTCTGTACAAGTCAATATTTGCTTTCAACCAACACTGAAGGCACAGAAAAATAATTCCAAACACAATGACATTAAAAATATTCTGCAGAATGTTATATTCATTATCTTCATAATTACAGCCATACTAGATGGCCTGGTGCTTTTCAAGGTACAAAATCCAGAAGAAGTTTCTTTTCTGGAAGACAGAGAAATAGCTTGCTATAAAGCTGGGTGACATAACATGGGCTGAAGCTCAGATCCTCAGGGTTGCGTCACTGACTGATGTGTTTTCAGGGAGTGTGGAAGGGAGAGATATCTCTCAATAAATATATGCTTGCCAGAGGCCTTTGCTAAGGATTACATTTTTGTGGCTCACAGCTATCTTTGAGCCCCTGAGGAAACGTGCTTATGCTTTGCCCCACAGAGATACATTTAGTCATCTTGTGCAAGCTGCTCATGGGACTTATTACTGTAAGCAGGAGAAAAATGTTATTCCTGTCCCCTATGCACTGCTTTTAGCCTGCTTATATCTGATGTCAGAATCAGACTCTTTGTCTCTCCATCTAGTAAAGAAAAAGGATTCCACTGCAAACATGAAGAATTAATGACTCATTGCATAGGAATAAATACCTACTAAGGATATATTTATTTACTATTAATACATAGATCTCAGCTTGAGCAGTCCTTTTAGTCAAGCAAACCAGAATGTATGTGACTCAGCACTGACTATTAGTATACAAGTCACAAGAAGACACTAAATCCTGGGGCATGTTAATTTGCTTTACTTCATTTACCTAAATCAGATAATGATAAATCTACGTTTAGATTTAGAATTAGATTTTGGATTTAGAATTGCAAGGAGGAAGATAAAGGCATTAAAAATCCTCAGCAGTTTTAGAATGACTGAGGCCTTAGTTCAAAACCTAGAACCCAACCATGTCTTTCATTTGACAGGAAAATCTGAAGTATTTTGAGGGCCATTTAGGCTGCACCTATCAGTGATAAAGAGAATAATCATTGAATCTTCCAGCCTAGAAAGTTACTTGGGGAAATCAAAGGATTTAGATGGAGAAAAGGAGACAAATTATTTGTTTGTTCTCTAATCCTTGTAGGTTTGTTAGGATTAATATTATAAGATCCTGGATAAAAACAAAGCTATAGTAGTAGGGTCTGATGATCTGGTTTTCATTCATTAAGAGGGTTTTCCTAACTTTAGCTGTAAAATAAATTCAGGCTTTGTGTCTGCTCTGTTGGAATCTAAGCCCTCCAGCTCAGAAACTAATGTGAATGCTATTGAAGATCAGCAGATAAAGAGAAATGATGTACGCTGATTGCAATCAGAATCATGAATTAGAAATTGATGTACTGCAGAATATAAAAGTAGGTATTCAGTAGTAAATCAGATGAGAAGAAGTTTATGATAGCAGTAATGATTAGCTATATATATATATATATATATTTTTTTTTTTTTTCTGATTACTCTTACCCAATAAATCACTGTATATTACCAGCCAGATATATTTTCTGAGATGGAACTCACATTTGGCTAAATTTAGGATAATAAGGAAGCTTTCTTCATTTTTTGTTTGTTTATGTGTTTGAAATCTTACTACCTTTGAATAAACATTAACCAAGACAAAGAGAAATATGAGTTTACTTGTAAAAAGAAAGGGAAGAAGCTTCTGAGTAATTCTGATATTTATAAAGAATTAATCATACATTGACATTTCCAAATTGGAAAGTACTATTGACTTAGAATAGCAGATATATGTAGCAAGAACTCCTGAATATCATGCGTTTGTTCAGAAATCTAAATATAGATGGTAAAATTGCTTTCAGATCATTGTCATTTTTAAAATACATTTAAAGATCATCTGCGTACCAGTAGAAAGGATGATGACTGCAGAAGGCTGAGCCACTGCTGTGTGGTCATGCAGGAGAGGTCACATGGAGCTGGTACCATCAGCTTCCACCTGCCCTTTCTGCAGGTGGTTGCACTTGTAGAGGCAGAATTGAAAGTGCACTGACTCTGCAGTCATGTTGGCACATGTATGCAGATTTTAATCAGTTTTGTTTTAAACTAATATGCCACATGAACTAAAATAGCTAAAAAGCTGCCATAAACTCACTTCAAGTCATGTTATCTAGAACTGGGTTTAGCAAATTCCTGCATTGCCATGGAAAGATTATTTTGGATTTATAGGGATACACCTTCAGTGCAACAGAGAATTTTCCCTCAGTGCCTCATGAATGTACCTAGTCATGTTAGCATTGCTCAAGGAATCCACAAACTTTCAAAGAAAGGGAGTTCAATCCACATATTTGATTGAAAGCATGTCTATCTACCCTACAGACCCATCAGTATCTTTTGTTCTCTCAATGTTGTCTACAGAAAAATTGACCATTTATTTTCATGTTCTGAAAAGTGGGTACTGAGAACACACTCACAAAACTATTGAATTATCCTATTTCTGGGGATGTCTAACCACTTTACTTGGCCATCTTCACCCTGGAATGATCACACTGACATAAGAACTCAGAATAAAATCTTTCAGTCTGGCTTATTGCATCAGTGTTCATATACTAAGACTTTGCTGCTAGATTAAATTAATCGCTGATAGCCAGTGTTTTTCATGAGGACTTATTTTCACACAGTATAATGTAGACAGTTATACATATGTATTATATAATTACATAGACATACGGAATACAGCAGCTATTCAAAACAGATGAAAATTGTCCATATAGGTGGTTTCTCCTTTGTAGGAGGGATGCTAAAAAAGATTAAACAAATGAGTCTACTTTTTATGATTCTAATGTAGTTTTATTTGCATTTTGCTGTCATGTACTTGTGAAGGCTTCTGGTGTGATAGACATATCAACATCATGTGGTTATCAAGTAGTACAAAACAGATTATCTAATAATTCAAAAACAAGACATACGTGACATATTAAATTAGTTTTGATTGATTTGCTGAACTCTACCACAATGATGCTATAGCCAGAAATCAAATTTTTAATGGCATGATACAACACTTACTGAGAGATTTACTTGAGAAATTTGGGTGCACAAATTTTTCATGACTAGACTTATATTGAAATGGATCTGTTCACCTGAGGAAATACATACATGTTTAAAAAAACAAACAAACAAACATAGTTTGTAGATGTGTCAACTTAAAACTGACTTTGGCATACTAAATAGAAAAGACTGACTTTATACCCTATATTTCTTTCTTTAAATCACAGACATTATTTAATTTTATGGTATACAGGGTGACAAATACTGTATGTCCACAGTTTTCCTGAATAAAGAATGTAAATTCACAGGGATCATGACACCTTTCACAAATATTTTGGCTGTTCTGCAAATCTCAGTAACTAGACAGAATGTAGTGTTCTGGAAAGATCCTAGTCGTCTAAAAGAAACTGGTAAAAACCAGTTATAACAAAACTTACAAGACCCTTTTCTGTCATTGGGTAATATGACTGAACAGAAAGTTGCCATCAACCCAAGCTTCACAGCCACAGTAGTTATATCGACTTTGCTATGACAGTACTTCATTTTTATTGATTACACCTGTGATGAATTTGGCATGTGCAGTTTAAATGTGATGTTTGAGTGCGTTTTTGAAAACTCAAGTGTGTGCTTTATATGGTTTTGAGATCATTATTTCAGATAGCTCTGAGCAGCAGGAGATAAACAAAACCAATTTCCACTTGTCAGGAAACACATTGTGTGGCCTGTCTACACTGGCCTATTTTGCTCTCTCTGATATGTTAGGTATTTTAGATCCAAGTGTCAAATCCAGGCTTTAGTTTTTCTGCCATAACCTGAGTTTCTCCTTCATGACACAGAGGACTCTGCTCAGCTACTCTTTTTCTGTTGAATTACTTTTAAGAAGGAGAAAATACATTTTGAGATACTTTGGTGATGGTCAATAGAAATAAACTTTGAGGTAAGACAAACTGCTGTTCAACAGACTCGTTTTGAATAGCTGCTTTCAATCCCTGCTCAATGGAGTATTGCTGAGTTCAGGGGGAATTAATGTGGGGTAAGTTCCTAACTGATGATAATAAGAAATTGAAATATATTCCCAAGTACACTAGGACAGGTAAAAATAAAAAAGTGCAATATTTGGATCTAGTAGTAAGTAGCTACTCAACTTACTTGAGGAGCTCTGGTTGAGCATTCCATATCTGGGTCCATCCTGATCTGATTGCTGGGTCCCAGACCACTGAGTCCATGAATAGAAAATGCCCATGTTGTCTTCAAAGCTAAGAGAAAGGGTAATT
The DNA here is from genome assembly GCA_011076525.1 of Nettapus auritus. Lineage (NCBI taxonomy): Eukaryota > Metazoa > Chordata > Aves > Anseriformes > Anatidae > Nettapus > Nettapus auritus. Next base: position 48,737,753 of record CM021768.1, on the reverse strand, counting down.
ATTCCTTTCTTAAGGTTCTCTGACAGAGTATAGGTACAGACTTCCTTTTACACTGTGGAAATGGGACATTTCCCAACATCTATGACCAGTGATGTTCTTTAAAGCACATAAAGTCAACCTACCCCTCCCCCCCCCGGCACAATACATTCATGAGCTACCTATGCTAGGTTTCCCTGAAGGCAGCCAGAAGCTGGCAGCCAGCAAATGCAGACAGACTTTGCATAGGATTCTGAAATGCTATTTCTCTCAATAGGGTGAAAAATAGACAGACCCAGACTAAAACTGGGTCTTGTATATGTTTCCTTGTCTGTGTTTCCTCTTTCCTTTTGATCCTTGAGGATGGATCTCTGGGATCTCTCCTCTAAAAGCTCATGCTTTGTGTCCCAATTCATGTTATTTTTTCTACGTATCTCATGGTGCCTGACATAAGCTGATCTGCCAAGCAAGCTCTTAAAGAGCAGTGTACTTGTCCTCTCTCTTTCACCTATGTATACAAATGTACACGTATCACAGAAAAATGAGATGACAAGGCAAGAGAGAAAAATATACGTATAATTTTAAATATAGTTATGCATAAAGCTATATATTCTTTTGTATTTGAGATCTAAACCTGATTTGCCAAATTTAAAGGTATATATGTACTGTATTTTGTAAAGTCAAAATAAGAAGAGTTTCTGCCTTTTATGACAGCATAATGTCCCTGAAATTTCCGATTCTTGCTTTTGGCTGTCATATGTGATCTTGGCTGGGGCAGGTATAAAGAATTTTTCTTTCAATGAGACAATATTTCATTTTTCAAACCCTTAAAGGAAACCATTGTAAATTGCCATAACTACAAAATATTTTGGGCTAGAATATTAGACAGTGTAAATCAACATGAGTCCTATGATAGTAATGTAACTGCCGTGATTTTATGAAGTAAATACAGAGATTACTGCACACAGATGTCTTTGAACTTTATTTTTCACTAGTTGTCATTGTAAGTTATTTAATTTAGAACTTAAATAAATTCCTCATCCTCTTTGAGCACAGCCCTGCTAAATACACTTTTGTGTAAGTGCTGGAAACTTCACATTTAATTTGACACAAAACCTTCTATGAGTTTCCCAGAAAAAAAAAAAAAAAAAAAAAGTCCAAAATTAGTCCAGATTTATAGCCCAAAATTACAGCTGCTTGCAACTGTTTAAAAGTTATTGAATATATAGACCTTCCCTTTGAAATGCATTCTGAAGCCATTCTTATCTGACATTACTTAGAGGATTGTCATCGAATGACCTGAAATTGATTATACTTTTTCAAAAATTACATTATTTTAATAAACGTTTGCAATTACATGTGTATGTTTAAAGATTATCTTTGAATGTTTGTGAATAACTTAGAAAGGTAGTAATAAATGGTAAAAAAGTAGGAAACTCAAGGCTGGATTTCTTTTTGAATATATTTCTAAATTTGCATTTTGTGAAACATTATTTGTTGCCATTTAAAACTACTTAAAAATCAAGACACAGAAGACAGACCAGATCAAAACAGATTTTTTGTAATGCAGAGAGCAGAGTACATTTAAAGCCAACCTGGCCCACCCAAGCATGCCGACTGCTACATGATACAGTAGAGCTCTGTGCTGTGTGACCTGAACTGATGTTCTGAATGAGATAATTCTGGTTCCAGCAGCAAGCAGCCCAGCAATGCCAGCTTTGCAGGATGTGTGACCTTGTTTTCTTAGCTAAAAGACTAAACTGGTATGTCATGCTAAGGCGGCTGTACTGCTCCCTGTACACATCCTGCCTTCCTGAAAACTGGCCTGGGTACCAATTTGTGGCATAATTTTATGTTCTTTTGACGGACTGAGTGCTCCGTAGAGAAAATTTATCTAGTACCAATTCTTCATTTTGGTTCAGTACTTTCTTAGGGAAAGATTTCATTGAAGTATTTATAGATTCTATGGCTGAATCATAGCTAACTTACCTATCAATCATTTCCTATACTGGGCTCCTTTCCATCTCTGCTTCAGAGAAATGGAAATGAAGGAATAGATTCTGTGGTTTTGATTGCTTTAAATAAGAATGTCTTATCTTAGTGCCAGAATTAAAATAATTAAGTAAAAGTCATTCCAAATTTGAAAATCATTTAAAAAGATCTTGGACTTCATAGGAGCAGGTTTCAAACCAAACACAGAACTGAAATCCTATAATTGGAAAACATGTACAAATCTGTATAAGATTTTCAACAACTGCATTTTGCATAAGCCCTCTCTCTATGTATATAAATATATATGCTCAAATAAATCCTGTAAAATTTTATTTCTGTTCTTTATTCTGATGCAGACTTTCATATGGAGATACTGGGATAAAGTCAATTATCTATTTATCATTTTGTGTTTAAGAATAGATTCTAACATTTGGTCAGATGACTGTCAGTTTTCTGCATATTATTAATAAAAAGAAGAAAATTATATACATCCCAAGTTAAAAATTGATCTAAAATTGATAGAGTTACTGAAAATAAGGAAGGTTTAAGTGTTTTTATCATTCCAATCAGATAGGAAGTTTGACAAACTACCTAATTAAAGCTATACTGTGGGCTCATTTCTATTGTAGGTAGTAACCAAAACAGGAAATCCTAGATAAGAATTACTTTAGGAAAAACAAGTGACTTAACTAGTATTGCAACTGACTCAGAAGTTAAGATTTTTGTTGTTGTTGTTGTTAAAAATTCAGGAAGGTCCTGAGTGATAAGTACTTGGGCTGAAGGAGTATAGCGCTTCAAAAAGTGGGTTTTCCCTGGATGTGAAAGAAACCTCTTGACATACAATGTGGTCTTTCAAAGTACTATCTGGCTCACAATACAGGTCTTTGCCAGCCGTGCCAGCTTTAATGTTTCTCTATTTTTATTTATTTATTTATTTATTTTGCTCACAAAAGTTTCTGCTTTGCAGCATCTTTCCTAAAAATTAAAAGATAGAGGTACTGACTTCCTGTTCCAGGATTCTGTCTCTTTCAAATCCAATAGCTGCCTTATAAGCATCCAGCTATTCTTGCAAGAGAAAGTCCTAAAGAGAGAAAAGGTTACTGCCACTCCATAGTGAGGCAGCCATGTTTGTGAATTAGGGATCTTTCTTCACTGGGGCATCTCTCCTGCAAGCATCCACATCCATGTTTTATCAAGCAAATTCATAGTTTCAGTGATGTTGCTTTTCTGAATAAGATTAAATATTTTCAGATCCCAATTTTGTAAAATGTGCTTAAACACACAGTGAACCCCAACATACTTACAGTTTAAATTAAAATCATAGAGACCTTCATCAATGATTCTTTTATCAAATAAAAAGAACTGAAAATACTAAAAAAAGCTTACATATTGTACTTTTCAGGATCTTGAATCCATGGAAATACTGTTTCTATAAGCCTTTTTTTCTGTATTTATATGCTTAAAAACAAATCCTTAGTGAAATATGTCATAGTCCCTCACATAGAATACAAATCTCCATGAAATCCTCATCCTTCATCTTTTTTTTATTTATTTTTTGTTTTTTTTTACTACCATCACAAGGTACAGTCCAGCAAAGCACTGAATTGTATTTTAATAGTGAAAAACCTATGCATAGTCAGAGTATTTGAAAGATGACTGTTTACACAAAGTTAGCATTGTAAATGTATGCATGTATGATTAGGACTGGATCTTCCTAATCTACAAGAGTAAACATGCTCTTCAAACTTGCAGACTCAATTCTCTCTGGTAAAATAATAAGAAAAATTGAAGAGGCTTCCTGAAAAAGTTTTACTGAGAGGATGAGCAGACACGTCTATGTTTAAAGACTTAGACTGAAATATAGAGTACTTAACATGTTGAGTATAAATACTGTGTTGCGAATAATGCTTTGAAGATCACCTACTTCACCTGCTTTACCTTGTCAATGTAGTATACTTGAGATGTTTCATCTGTTTCAACAATATACGGCAGTCATGGCTTATAGCATAAAGAAATAAACAGGGACTTTAGTTAGAATAGTTGATTTTACAGGCTATTGTAGAAGCTCCTGTTAGAGTTGTTATAGCCAAGGATATGTCAGCATTTCCATTTCCAAAGGTTTATAACCACACTGTAAAAATGAGCTCTAGGCTAAAAGTTGCCAGATAAAGTCTCAACTCAGAACCATTTTTTTTTTTTTTTTTTTAATACATTTCCATAGCTGTATTTTCTCTTCTTTATTAAAATGGCATGTTGCAGTAGTGAGATACGCATTTGATATTTTGTTAACAAGAATAGTTCTGGGGTGCTACCTAGAGCCCTGTCCTCAATGTGTCAGTGGGAGCACATCATGATAAAAGAGGACAGCTTTTATTCACAATTTCCTGAGGAGGAACACAACAAATATGGTTTTTTTTTTTTGGTACTAATTCTATATTTTATTTTGGTTTGTTTGTTTGTTTGTTTTTAATTATTATTATTATTATTATTATATTATTTTCCCCTGTGTCTATGGAGGCTGAAGAGCCCAAAGTTTAACCCAAAAGGCACAGTCACAATTTTAGAATACCCATATTGGAAACTCAGAGGCATTTTGTGACCAAACCTATGCCACTTCTGAATTGAAGTTGCTGATTATTTTTTTGTGTGTGTGTGTGTGTGGTTTTATTTATTTTATTAATTATTTTTTTCAACATGGCTTTAGCTATTCCAAACTTAGTACAGAAAATATTCTGCTCCATTATATCCTTGGCCAAGTTCTACATAGATTTTCCTTCAAACAATGATAATTTTCCCATCTGTATTTTCACCTTTTGAAGGCATGCTAGATAGAGAGGAATAGGTCTCCAGGTATACAAATATGTATTAGATTATCACTACAGAAATTCACTTTAAAATGGTATCTGGATATTTGCAATCTCTTTTCGAGGACATGCAAATTCCTTGTGTTTGAAGGATAGTAATTAGAAGGCTAGAATGAACAGAACAGAACAGAATAGAATAATAGAATAGTTCAGTTGGAAAGCACCTACAAAGATCATCAAGTCCAGTTGCCTTAACACTTCAGAGCTAACCCAAAGTTAAAGCATGTTTATTGAGGTCATTGTCCAAATGTCTCCTGAACACTGAAAGGCATGGGATATCAACCACCCCTCTAGGACTCCTATTCCAGTGTTTGACCACTCTCAAGGTAATGAAGTGTTTCCCAGTGTCCAATCTGAACCCCACCTGGCACAGCTTTTTGCTGTTCCCATGTGTCCTGCCATCAGTTCCCAGGGAGTAGAAACCAGCACCTACCTCTCTGCTTCCCCTCCTCAGGAAGCTGCAGGAGTCTCTCACTCTCCTTTTCTCCAGACTGGACAACCCAAACATCCTCAGACTCTCCTTATAGGACATGCCTTCCAGCCCTTTTGCCAGCTTCGTTGCCCTCCTCTGGATGCTTTCAAGTAACTTTTTTTATATTGTGGGAACAAGGAATAGCTAGCATATTAAAAATATGCCATTTGTGGCCAGCTCAGATATCTCCACATATGCTGATGAAGTTGTCCCTAGACAGAGAGTATTATGAATATTGTGCTATCATTAGCACAGTTGTACTCTGCATGAAATACACAAACAGTCTAATACATCAATGTGAAAGAACTGCAAAATAAATCCTATCATGGAATAGATAGCTATTATGTTGTATCTTATAAATAGTATATATTTATAGAACTGTCTAGATATAGAATCATGCAATGGACTGAATATGTCATTAAAATGAACTGGGAAAAAATAAGTGCATTAACACAGAGAAGGATGTTTCTTTCAGTCCATTTATATGAATGGAAGCAACAAAGGGTTTTTGTAATTGCTTAACACATTTAGATCTACTGTGTGTCTACTTGACACGTTCATTTGTCAAGCATATTGTACAAATTGCCCATCTAATCATTAACATGCTTATTTTTACATTGCATGCAAAATTGTATGAGAGCAAATCACTATAATGTACCTGAAAATCTTGTCATAAGGATATATGTCTAATAGTTCATCATATTGTTTCTTCAATAGTACATATTACAAAGTCATTCAGACAATGGTTCTAAAGCATTAATCAAATAGATCCAGTATTCCTTATTAATTGTACTGCTCTTTTCCAACAAGTGGCTATTTGTCATTTTCCATAAGAGCCCAGTATCCCATCTGTTACTGCATGGCATTGTCCCCTTTCTGTGATGTTGAAGATGAGGGTCAGATATGGTGTACTTCCATAGTCTTGCCTTAAATGGCTGCTAGAAATAGAGGAGAGGATTGAGCACTCTTTGCCATGTGATATTTTTCTCAAATGTACAGATTCTGTATATGCAAACAATATGCACAAAAGTCTATACAAGGGTTTTGTTCCATAATACTCATGTTATCATACAAAATGTTTTTTTGGTCATTAACCCCATATTAATTAAAAGTACCAATGTAGGTCTGTACATGTTGATAAGGCTGGTTTTGCATGATCATATTGCATTGTCTGAGACAGAAACCACTACAAATGGTTCGAAATAAAGGGTGATAACCAAAGCTGACATACAAGTGTTTTACTGTGTTTTGATCATATCCTTTTTTTGATAATGCCATCATACTTTTAAAAGTGCAGGGGATTGTAATTCTGTATCCTTTCCAAATAAGTTTTAACCAAAGCAGATCTAACCACCCCTTATATGTAGCAGCATATTCTTTGCTTTATACAGTTGCTTCTGAGTGCTGGAGAGGTCCCAGTGTGGGACCCAGTATGCAAACAGGCTACACAGTCTTGTGTATCTTGTATTTTCCATTCAGTTTTTGCTTTCCAGTGTTGCAGACTAATATAGAGCTCAGTCAGATTTCACTGTCTAACTTTTGATATGTGACATTTGAAGAATTTCTGCTAATAATTCCTGAAAGTAAGGAAGCATTCAGCAGTGGATGCCATAGGTTCTGATCCGCTTGCAAGAACTTACAAGAGTTACAGGGCAGAGAGCACAGCAGCTGATAAAAACAATATTTTCAATTGCTAGAGAGACACTACTCAATATTAATGACATAATATAGCTATGTTATACAACATATACATTGCAAAATGACTTTATATAGGTATTAATGCTGTGGACATGAACTTCTAGGGAAAATACACAGATATTAAAAAAGCTGAAATGTCTCTAACTATTTTCATCTAATGAAGAAATATAATTGCTATAAAAAAACTATTTAGCTTCTTTCATAAGTGCCTTACTTTTGAGTTTATATTTCTTAAAAGATTATATGGTGTAGTAAAACGTAAGAATGTGGTAAAAAATGTGTGGAATAGAAGCCAACAGATTCTGTGTTGATGAACAAAATTTGCTGAATATGTCGCAGCTCAGAGAATATTGAAAATATGTGGCTATGAAAAGTGTATACACTCATGAAGCAAGCAAGTTAATAATGTTCTTTCTTACATATAATCATAATAATTTAATTTGTTTAAAAATAATAACCTTTGAGCATATGTGTATATTAGAAGGACAACTATCTGTTATAGTACTGATAATATTTTTTTAAAGTGATTCCTACAGCTCAAAGGCAATTGAACTGAAATTGAACTGAAATTGAAATTCATGCTAGGTTGCTGGATGGTACTGTAGTTTAGTACTTCACTGCCTATGCTCTATGAATAGTAGAGCACATAGCTGCTACTTTGAATCTATGTGTAATGGGTACCACAGTGTTAGATGTATCATTTAAAAAACAAGACTCCACTCTTATAATCAAGCAGAACTTCTTTATTCTTACTTCATTTGAAAGTTGAATTGTGTACGGTAAGGATAGCTTAGCCCACCCATGATTTGGTCTAGGCTTTGCTTGTTTTGACCATTATCTTTTCCTGCAAGGAAACATAATGGTTCCTGTGCTTAATGTGTTTTACAATTCTGTCCTCTTTGGAAGAAAATCATAAAGGAGTTCATGATATAGCAAGGAGCTTCTTCAAGCATGGCTCATAGGTCAGGCTGAGGAAGCATACCTCCTCCAACATTATTGAGCATCTGTTCAGTGGTGTCTAATCTCAACAAGGATTCAGTATGCTCAGTCATGTACTAAGTAGAATTCCAGCTGGCTGAATGAGTTCTTGAAAGGCGAGTTTGTATTTTATAGCTAGATACACAGAAGTGTGAAAAGCCCCCTTTATCTGTATTTGTAGTGTCAGCCTGGAAAGGTATATGAAAGGTCTAAGGATATTCTGTATGCAGCATCCTCTTCAGAGTTTGGAAGCAGAACAAGCAGTAGAGAAGCAGTGCTAAGGTTAATAATGTGCTATGAATACATGAAAGGAAATGGAGAAATAGCTGCTCAGCATTTGAACTCTACCTTCATGGCCTTTGCAAAAGGTGAAAGGTTTCCAGGGATAGAGTGTTCCCAGATAGGCAGTGATATTTTCAAGAGTGAGTACCAGAATGCCTTCTGTTATACAGGAATAAAGAATACAGACAGAGTACAATTCAGCACCTGAAGTGAGAAATTGGAATAATTTAAACAATTTTGTCATATCTTGTCTTATAAGCTTGATACTTTTCCTGCATATCCTGCATTTGTCTAAGAGAGAGACCAATAAAGGGAAAGGTGTCTTAAGACAGACCAAATTCAGTCATTGAATGCTATGTCATAGCCCTGTATTGTCAATCTATTCTAAACATTATGGCAATAAGTCCTTTTATTCCCCAGTATATCTTTTTTTTTTTTTCTTTTTCAATGTGAAGGTTATGGCAGCATAATACATTCCCTGTAAAGGGTGGATTAATGTAGGAACTCTTCTGCATCTTTAAAGTACCAATGTAGTCTTGAAGAACCTGCTAAAATATCAAGTTTGTTATGACTACCTTAAGACACTTTGCCTTTCACAATAAGCAAAATCAATGCTTGTGTCTGAATGTTTCTCCTCCTAGACTTTGTCTTGTTCTGCATTCCTCATTTTTTTGTGGAAATGTAATGATGTATCATCAGGGAGATGGACCAGTTAAATTAAAACCACACCACTAATGATATTTTCTACCTTACCTGGCTTTAAAAGGCTTGTTTTTTCAATCAGAGACTTCATAGTAGAGAATTACATTGTGCCGCTTTTTTTCCCCCCATGTTCCACAAGTTTTTACTAGGAACTCCGACTTTTGCAGTGAATACAATTTGACAGCTAATTTCAGCTCATATAAATAGAAATTTACGTGCTTCTTCCTGAACTACATTTGATAAACATTTTGCACTAAAGCAGGTTTAGCAGAGTAGTTTTGAAGTTTCTGAATTGAATGAAAACTAAATACATCATTACTTGTTTCACTTCAGATTAACAATATTCACATCCTTTATCTTGGTTGTGCCTTTACAAGACTGAAAAGGAATGACTTTCAGTTGCTCTTTGCATGGAGTTCTTTCCCTACAAGGAATCATCCTTGCTATTCTTCCTGTTTTATTTTTGAACAAGCACACAATATTCAAGGTGTGAATGCACAGTGGCACTGCTGTTAGTTTTCTCTTCCTTTCCTAATACTATGTGGCTTTCTATCTTTTTTATCAGGTGCTTCTCTCTAATGTCGTCATCACAGAATCACAGAATCACAGAATCACAGAATCACAGAATCACAGAACTGTAGGGGTTGGAAGGGACCTCAAAGACCATCGAGTCCAACCCCCCTGCCAAAGCAGGTTCATCAGAGCAGGCTGCCCAGGTAGATGTCCAGACAAGCCTTGAATATCTCCAGAGAAGGAGACTCCACAACCTCTCTAGGCAGCCTGTTCCAGTGCTCCATCACCCTTACCGTGAAGAAGTTCTTTTGCATGTCGGTGCGGAACTTCCTGTGCTCCATCTTGCGGCCATTGCCCCTTGTCCTACCCCCACAAATGACTCAGAAGAGGTTAGCTACATCCTTCTGTCTCCCACCCCTCAGATATTTGTACACACTGATAAGATCCCTTCTCAGTCTTCTCCAGGCTGAACAGACCCAGGTCTCTCAGCCTTTCCTCATAGGGAAGATGCTCCAGGCCCCGTATCATCTTTGTGGCCCTCCGCTGGACCCTTTCCAGGAGATCCCTGTCTTTTTTGTACCAAGGAACCCAGAAGTGGACACAGTACTCCAGGTGAGGCCTGACCAGGGCAGAGTAGAGGGGGAGGATCACCTCCCTTGACCTGCTGCCCACGTTCCTTTTAATGCACGCCAGGATCCCATTAGCCCTCTTGGCCACGAGGGCACAGTGCTGGCTCATGGTCAACCTGTCGTCCACCAGGACCCCCAGGTCCTTCTCCTCAGAGCTCCTCTCCAGCAAGTCGTCCCTCAGCCTGTACTGATACGTCCGGATGTTCCTTCCCATGTTCAGGACTCTACAATTGCTCTTATTAAATCTCATCTGCTTTCTTCCAGCCCATCTCTCCAGCCGGTCCAGGTCTCACTGAATGGCAGCCTTCTGGCGTGTCAGCCACTCCTCCCAGTTTTGTATCATTGGTGTACTTGCTGGGGGCAGACACTAGTCCCTCATCAAGATCATCGATGAAGATGTTGAACAAGACCAGACCCAGCACCGACCCCTGGGGAACACCGCTAGTCACAGGCCTCCAGCCAGACTCTGCTCTGCCAATCACCACCCTCTGAGCTTGGCCAGTCAACCAGTTCTCAACCCACCTCGTTGTCCACTCCCCTATCCCACACATTCTCAGCTTTGCTAGCAGGATGTCATGGGAGACAGTATTGAAAGCCTTGCTAAAGTCAAGGTAGATGACATCCACCGCTCTCCCCCCATCTACCCAGCTGGTGATGCCATCATAGAAGGCAGAGAGTTACTTATAGAATTACATCATAGAATTACTCATAGAATTACTTGTTATGGAATTACATCACTTATTATACAATTACGTCATAGAATTACTTATTATAATCCAATTTTATCTGTATTACCTTATGTTTTTGTATATAGTGTTTCATCTGAAATTTGGTTATCCAGTCAGTCAGTGTTGTAAGGTCTTCCTGCAGTAATCCCTGGGTGACTTTTGGGAATTCTGTTCTCACCTAGTATCATCATGTACCCCTCTCTCACCTGTCCAGAGTACGTTACACAGCCCAGGCCTTCTCACAGATCATGTTGAAAAGCCAGGGGCAATCTGCCTCCAAAATGACAGTAGAAATGTATTCTCTGCTTTCAAATTGCAGGGGGTTCTTTAACAATTGAAGAAATTGTTGTGTGAAATCTTTAAAATTTTAATAATCCTGAAAACAAATGCTTTCCTTGACAAAAAATAATAATAATAATAATAATAATAATTTTAGATTGGAGAAATATTGTATATTAAAGAGTTTAATAGAGCTGCAGAGTATTTCTACATGAAAATTTATTTTGATGTTTCAATATTTTGTTCAAAATATATATTTTTGCCCGCAAGACCTTTTCAATGTAAGAAAATCTACCTTGTTGTGCAGGTAAATTTTGGATTTTGCATTCAATAGGAATAATGCATAAAGGCACAGCTCACTATCATATAGACATAAAACATACCTTTTTTTTTTTTTGTTCTAGACTAGCCTAGCTCGAACAGCAGTCAGATTTCCTACTTCAGGCAAAGCTTCCTTAGACATCCCACAGATAAATCTACTTATCCACAGACCCTCCAACCCACATACCTACAAAGATACACATAGAAGTAGTATTAACATTCAGGTATCTGTATATCTTTGTTTCTTTCTTATTCTGTCATATAACTCCAATGAAGACTCTGTTTCCTCCTTTCAACTCCTTTCAACAAACTCCTATGGTTCTTCTAAATTTTTTATATACAGATATACATCTCCATCTTTCTTTTTTTTTTTTTTTTTTTTTTCCTAGACTTCATCAACTAGATGCAGCAATTTTACTAAAAGAATTTTTAGAAGAGCTTTTTTAAAAATCAGCTCCACTATGAAATACAACAGATAAGAGATGTGTAGGGTTAAAAAAAAAAAAAAAAAAAAAAAAAAAAAAAAAAAAAAA
>CM021768.1:48687792-48724441 GCA_011076525.1 Nettapus auritus | reverse complement strand
TGTTTTGTTTTGTTTTGTTTTGTTTTGTTTTGTTTTGTTTTTGTTTTGTTTTGTTTTGTTTTTTGTTTTTTTTTGTTTTTCCTTGTGGTTTTCAATTTTTACTTACAGCCACATTTTTTCTGTTGACAAATCTCCTATTTTAAGCGCACCATTGCCTTCTCAGCAATTCTTTCATGGGATTTGTTAGTAGACGAAGCTTTAAAGCAATTTCTTCAGTGAGCATTATTTGTGGAATATGTAGTTATTATCTGAACAGACATACCTACTGTACTTAATCAACAGTAAGATTCTATCCCTCAAATATTACATATTATCTCAAGGGATGATTTTTTCTATATGGCCAGACTAGTTCTAAAATGACACTTGTATACTTCAGTTTTCCCATAACACTGTGGTAACTCTATAACCTTTCAAACATAACTCTGCTTACAGTGTGTAGGCTATATACAGAGCAGTGATGTGTAAGTTAAGCACACAAAAGACCGAGACCAGCAAGTGTTGAAAGAGTAATAATGAGCCAAAAGGATTGATTTAGAAGACTAAATTAAACAATGCAATTTTCAATGGCACTGTGAAAGTGGAATGATATGAAATACAGATTCACAAGAAGCCAGGTTCTGTGGTTTGTTCAGGTGCTGTTGAGCTGAAGTGGCTCTGGGTGCGGAGTAATGCTGTAATTTATGGTCATCATTTAAAATTTTGCTTTTGTTTCTGAATCAGTGTCCTTCTGGTTTTGGAGCTTTAGTGGCATTGTGCAGTATGTGTGCTGATAATTCAATATTGAGAATTGCCAAAACACAGACCTGATTTATTTGTACAGTGAAGCCAGGGATGATGATGTAACAGCTTTATTTCAAGTACAGGTACTGATTTTTTCCTTTTTATATATTATATATATATATATATATATATATTTTTTTTCTTTCCTGCTGTTTTAAATTTTAAAAGTTCTCTGTCTGAAGCTTTATTTTTTCTCTCCTCAAAATGATTATCGGACAGAAAAATACTATGGGAAAAAGGACTTTTTACCAAAGGTTTAAGTAAGAAAACTACAATAACACATAAAGATTTTACACTTATCAATGTTATACATTTCCATTAAAAACAATCAAGAAAAAAAACCAACACAAACAACAACTAAAAAACATGCTGTTTGGAAAGGTGGTGAGGAAATTAATTGGACTCCTTTCTTTGAAAATTATGAGTGAAAATGTTATTAACACACAATTTTATGACATATAGGCAATCACATGATCACAAGTTCACATGCTGTGTACAGCAAAATTTCTATTCCATCCTTCTTATATCTTGTCCTTGTAGTGCAATTGAGGGAAGAGTATATTATTTCCTACAGCATTCAGTGCTAAGATTTCCTTGGGATATCAGCTCCTACTCTCTGTCAAGAGAAAGTAATATCCATAGATAATAGATAGATCTTTACTTTTCTTTTAAAAATTTCACATGCTTGGTAAAAACGATTGATTTCTTTTGTAATTATTTTTACCTTTATTTGTGTGTGTGGGGGGGAGGGCAGGGAGGACAGGTAGGAGCCCCTTATTAAGCACCTCAGGCAAATTAAACACCTCACGAAAATGGCATCTTGTTTTAGAAAGAGGAGTGGAGACTGAGGAGCAGTTCAACCCTAAAGAGTAGAAGGCAAAAGCATTTAAATATTGAGTGTTGAAATTGTGTTTAAAACTTGGAGAACACATTAAAAGTTGTTCTCAAGGGAGAGTCAACTTTACCCAGAACACAAAAGCTTTCATTTTCTCACCCACAACATAAAAAGTAAACCCACAAACAAACACGAACTTGCAGTCTTGTCTCAAAATGCTGGTAGTTAAAAGCTGCTGCAGAAACTTATGTAATGCTTTGGCTTCTTGGAACGTTGTATGTGTCTAGATGAATAGAGCTTGAAAGCAATAGATAGTCTTTCACAATTTGTTTCTGTAATGGAAAGTTTGATAAAGAATAGGTGCTATTCTGTCATCATAGAAAAAACAAAAGTTCAACACTACTAACAATTTTGTTTCTAAGACCTGTAAGATATGTTTTCAGATAAACAAATAGCATCAACATAATTTTATTTTCCCAGTGATATTTGATTTATTGTTTTCCTTGGATTTCTGTTCAGCTTAACACTCCTGACAGAGCGTATATTTAGGTGATGTACGTATCCTCCCATCAGTTAAATTTTGCCTTTCAAATAATCCACAAGATAGCCAAAAGAGATCATCCTGACTCCAGTATTAAGAATAAAGAATTCCTCTTTAAGAAGCCTTTAGCTTGGGTATATGATTAAAGACATGATGTACACAATCAAGGAAAAATTGCATGTGGACAAAGAGCCCCCTGAGTGTTTAATTACAGGACAGGTGGAAAAGATAATTATATAGTTTCTTTAACTAACTCATTAGTAGCCTATAATTATCAACTAGAATCTGGCAAAAACAACAAACAAATAAAAAACCTCCAAACCAATGCAGCCCAAACCAAACCAAAAAAAAAGCAACCTCCCCCAAAAAAATAAAGCCCAAGCCCCCAAACCAATTTTGGCTTGAGTAAAATGCACAGACACGTAAAGGCCACCTTGTTCAAGGAAAGTTACTCATGTATTTAAGTAGTATAAGTAGTATTAGAGTCTGGTAAATCCACCTAAAAGTCTGGAGCTCTTTTGTATTTCTTTGTTAGAAATACATTTTAACACATGGTTGCCAGTTTTATCTTTGGCCAGAAATTTAAGATGTTGTCAAAGCAATGCAAGCACATAGGAAATTAGCTTCTTCAGAGGAAACATGTTTTTTTTTTTTTTTTTTTTTTTTTTTTTTTTTTTTTTTAGAGGAAATGATTTACTCTTTTTAAAGAAATCTTCTTAGAGGAATCTTTTAGAGGAAATCCTTTAAATTTGTCGCCGAATGCTTAAACTCTAGGGACTGCCTCTTTTGTTTGTGAGTGATAGTGATATTCGTGATATAGTGATATAGTGATATTCAGCAGTGGTGCACTAAAGCAATGCAAAATTAAAGAGAGTTTCAAGATCTGATTCTCTTCTATGCAAATTAATGGAAATTGTGCAGATGGTTTCTGAAATCTAGTTTAAAATAGGATAACTGCCTTACAAAATCAATAATTTATAACTAATAGTTTGAATACTACTGACAACACCTGGAGAGATACTGAACTATTAATCTTTAAAAAGAAATACACACATTTCATTAATTTCTTGAACTTCCTCTATAAAAGCTTTCACCACAATCTTCACATTTACAAGCTCTATTAATGAACTGTGTTCTAGTATCAGTGAATTTGAAAATGATAAACACTTTCATTTGGTGACAATAGCATCTTAATATTAAATCAAGGTGGTCTGGGATTTTGGCCACTTATTTAAAACTGAGATTGCATGTTAGACATAATTAGGTTTCTAATTGGGCATTCAAATTTGGTTGGTGTATTTGAAAGTTTAATTAAGATGAAAGATTGTACTGTAATACATGTTTTCCCTTTTTCTATAAATCAAATTATATAGGGACAGCATTGATTTGATATGTAACCACTTAACAAGGACTTCAGTAATATTTCTTTTAAAAACCTGAGGAAAAGTTAGGGTATTTTTACACAGCTTTTCTTTTCACAGTATTCTTTCCACTGATTAAATGCTTTCAGAAACAGTGGATTCAAATAAGGTTTTCATAAATGAGAGACCCTCTTATCAAAAATTACTTTTATTTTTGCTTGTGAGTTCACCTTAACATTGCTATGTATTTCTTTACCATTTTAACTAGTTCCTATGTCTCTGTTTTGTGAGATCATTAGAAGAACGTAATTTTCACATCCATCTGAAGAATGTCTGGTAGCAGAAGTCATGAATTTAAGGCTCAAATTAACTCTTCCACTAGGACAATGGAAAGATCTGTTCCCACTTTTAAAGGTGAAATGCAAATGGTGTCAAGAGGATACTTTTTTTTTTTTTCTTACTTTTTTTTTTTTTTCTTTGAGTATGGAGAATGGTTGTGATGCTGCAGAAAATTTTACTGTTTATTTCAAGATGCAAAATACACACAGAAAAGTAATTGCTTTCCAAACGATGGTTGCATCTTGAATAGCAGTCAGAAGAAGCTCAGTTTCGGGTTGTAGTTTAATATTTTCAGCTTCTAGGTTACATGGCCTAAGTTAGATCTGTATCGTGTCTCAACAGAGTAAAAATTTATACATTTTTACTAATAGTTATCATTATTTTCTCTCTGACAGAATTTAACATCTTCATTTAAATGCTTTTTGCTTTTTTTTTTTTTTTTTTTTCAATTAGCTGCAAAAATTACATGTTTCAAGACAAATGCACTTCCAGTTCTACTGTGAAAAGCAATAGCAAAATTCATGCATTCATTCAAACCAGCCTGTAATTTTCGAAGATAGCATCAGGAGAAATGTGTTAAAAGTGTGTAGAACAGAAACATCACTTTCAGAACAGAAAGATTGAAGCTTTTTTTTTTTTTAAAAAAAAAAATAAATAATATATATATATTTAAATTGTAGAGGATCGAGTGAAATAAGCAATAGAGTATAAACACATCAGCTTGATGTCTTCACAACAGACCTCTGTTTTGTTTTCTCAGTTTCAGATGCAAATGCTTTTGAATAAAAAAATATTGTAAGAATGCAAAAAGAAACAATAGAAAAACAAAACAAAACAAAAAAAACCCTTGTATCATCAGTATGGTTCTTTACTGTCCCAGGGCATTAATTGTCCATTATTCATAATTAAAACAAAATTAAGGTTTGCCCCAGGTCCCCCTTGTGGGTTTTGTCCAAGGTAACATCTTTGAAAATGGATGGCTAAATACTAGACAGCACTTATAATATTGTAAGTTTGAATGAGGCTTTGGAAAATATGTAATGCAGTGTGTCCAATGTATCAGATAGTTTTTTGTTTGTTTGTTTGTTTTTAATGATTATTATTTTATATATCTATATAACACCATAACTAGAGTAGGTACTAATCACTTTGGGTTTGCCAAAGTAAAAACAGTGAAGTCTATGAAGCTGTAGCCATGTTTTTAGCTCCTAAAACATTATGTATATTAGTACTTGAACCAGTCTATCCTATTGGCAATGAAGGGATGCTCTATCTAAAAAAAAGGATCCAGAATTGCAGTTTAAGTGACATTTCTGCCAAAATGAATGTCTCATTTCTTTTCAAAGGCTCTTCTCTCTTTCATTAATAGTCAGTTCTCTGTGGGAGGAGCTTGAAGTGAGTTACTGGTCAGACGTGTTCTTTTCACTTACTTTAACTGATATAAATCTAAAATGAAATGAAATGAAATGAAAAGAAATGAAAAGAAATAAAATGGAGAGCAATTTCAGGTGATAAACAGGATAGAGCCATGCTGAAATCCAAGAAATATATTTATTTATTTATTTATTTATTTTATAAAAAAGAAATTGCAGAGAGAAAGTCAAGGAATATTTACCCATCACTACAGTCATTTAAGTCTCACAACAAAATATCGCTTCTCCCATTTTACAATGAAGTAGCCATTTCTAACCCAAGCATGGGTAATGTCAAATCAGCACAGCAGTAAACTTAAATCTTGTTCATTAAACTACAAAAATATTTTACGATGTGATCAGAATAGCCGGATGTTTTCTCCTCCTGGGAGCTCTCTCTTTTCACACCATACTTACTTTCTGTTGAGTGATGCAGATGGGCAAACACATTCTGTTGTTTCAGATGTTTCAGACAACAGTCCCTTGATACTGATTGGAGATGAAGCCAACACCTGCTATGTGAAGCTTTGGAAGTATATATGTGGTTGCCGTGCTTTTCAATGTTTCAAAAATATATATTTCTATAAATATTTAATGCTTGCAGTGTGCTGGTCAGCTATCAGTTTTAGGCAGCTCATTTCTGTTTCACATGCTATACTTACAGTAGCCATATAGTCAGAGTACATGTCAGGAACAGGTCACAAGATGAAGTTGTAAAGATGTTGTTGTTCCTCAATTTTGGACAAAAATTACATGCCATTTGATAATTGATAATTCATAATTTTTGCTGGGAAATCTTTTGAATGTGTGTTTAAATAGATGCCTAACATCTGACTCCTTTTCAAAATGCATGTTCCCTAACAAAGGTAACTCCCTTGATAAAGTATAAAGCTCAAATGTTTTTTTTTTTTTTTTTTTTTTTTTTTTTTTTTTCAGACTAGCATGTTTCCATTCTTAAAACTTGTACACCAGTTTATAACCATGGTATTAGGAAAGAAATACATGGTCTGTTTTTTTGTTGTTTCAAAATCCAGGGGAGGGAAACAGGGCAGAAACATCCAAATTCATCTGCAATGAACAGGTGTGAAACATTAGGTAGCATTACTGTATTATTGATAGGATTTGGGTATCTGTATTATTATGAGATGTACATTTCCCACCTATACTTGGAGCTCAGGGAACTTTAAAGTTCTGCAGGTATTCCAGTGAACCACAGACTACTTTTCATGGGAATGTCATGGCTAGGATTGCAAGCTAGTACTATGGGAAGGAGAAGAATGTGTTTCAGGTTTCACACCTAATACTAATACTGCATTGTGTTCTTTGCCTTATGGTGGAACTTCAATGAATGTTTGCACTCTGAATATTGTGACAAAGCTGTGACACATCCTCACAATGCAGTGTCAATTCACAATTATGTTGTTACTCTCCAGCTTCATTAGATAAAGTAATTTTCATCTCTCTTAAAGATGGTCACTGACCTACAATGTGCATATTCCATCAAGGGGAAGAGATGGGAAATAGAAAGTCAAAATAATAAGCTATAAGGTATGTCTGATTTATGGAGGGAATCTTAGGGGAGATAGTTTGAATACATGTATCAAATAAGAACCTTCAAAGCCAATTGATCATTCAGTAGGGAATGGTTCTCTTGAAGAGTAGAATGATTTCAGATGTGAGCTAATCAATACAAATCTAATGATAGAAAATGCAACCATGAGTTCTAAATTACCAACCAAGTGGAGATGCAATGATATTGAGTACTGGTTGATACATAATATTTCTGCATAATTAACTAGAAGCTAATTTGAATGTATGCTTTTTCTATATAATTGGCAGTCTCTATTTCTGATTTTCCTTGTCTCATGAATAGTTTGGAAGACTAATTAATCAAATATTGCTGCAATATTATTAGATAACTTAATAAGCAAATTTTTTTTTGAACTCTGTTATGAAGTTGCCTGCCTGTGGCTATGTCAGATTATAACATATAAATTATGTACTGAATTATATTTTGACTGGCAGAATACTTTATTGTAGATCAAAACCCTATAAATCGATATGTACTGCTGATAATATACTCTAGAAAAACTAACACATTTCTTATTCAGAGTACTCATTCTCTTTCATGCAAGATGAAAGTTTGTAGATACAAAATTAAAGATATTCTCTATTAAATTGTTTTGGGTTTCCTACCACATTTTAGTTTTGTCTAACTGGAGTTTTATTTAAAAATAAGAGCTGTTAACTAAGAAGCTGGCCAAAGGAATGGGCAAATTATAATAATCAGGTTAAACATCAAGGTTCAAATATAGATTTTGAATATACCATTAGGAAGTGGATAGAGATCTGATGCTTGTTTAGAAGAAAAGAATATTTTAAATATATGTTTATAAAAGATACTCATGGGAATTCTCAAACTGCAGTATCTGTGAACACTAAGAAAACAATGATGAATAGAATATATGGGGTACTTTGCAGTAGGGTATATAATCACTACTATATGCAGTTCATAAACAGTGCATGTAGACACAGTTGTAAAACAAGGTGGTGTCATTAAAATGCAGATGGTAGTCCTTAAGCAGCATACACAGCTTCATATTTAGAGACTTAGGTAAGACTTTCTGTACCATGTAAAATAGTTGAGGGAGAATCTTTATCGGTCATCAAGTCTAAATGATCTTATATTGGAAGTATTTCCACTAGAAGTGAGGCCGAGACTGTTGCTCTTCTAGCACTACTGTAGGTATTTCAAGAGCTCCACAGTTCAGAGGTGCTAAGTAGAGCAATCAGATTTCACATGGGCTTGTCCACAATTTAATGGTTTTGTACTTCAGTAAGCTATAAAGTTTAATAGTAGTGTTTGTTTAAGGACAGAAACATGTTTATATACTTTTCTGGACCAAGACCATAAACACCATCACTGAAATGTCTGAACAGGTAAGTGAGGCAATAAATAGAAGAACATTTTGTTGAGGCAGGTTAGTATTTGAATTGTTATTCTGTTATACTAAAGTCAGGGGAGAGGAGACTGAAAGTCAGATTTCTGCTGCTTTCACAAAGAGATATGATGCTTTGCTCCACAACTAGTTGTAACCAAATCACATGGAAGCATGTTCTAGCTCACTATTATTAGACAATGTATCACAATTTGGCTTGAAACAGCTTTCAGAAAAATAACATAAGAAGTTAGTGTCAGATACTAAACAGTCATTATCTGACTCTTAGCCAGTTTTTTAACTACAAGACCATCTGAACTCTCTTAGTTTCCAGTCTCCTATTCCAGAAAGTTACTTTTTTTTTTTTTTTTCTTTTTCTTTTTCCCTTTCCTCATGGTGTGTGAGTTTCAATAATTGCATCGAGAAGCTGTAAGTGAGGGAGGAGAAAATACTGATGAATTACTTCCAGTATAACAAAAGCTTGGGCTATTAAGATTGATTGTTTCTTAGTCTGGTAGGAAACTTCTGAAATATTGCCTTATTTTTTATTAAAAAATGTGTATTTTTAAGCTTGTATTTGAATATTGGCAGGTGAATCTGGTGCCACTGCAGATCGCATAGATTTTGAAGAGTGGAATTCATGATCTAATTCTTGCTTATGAGATTATTAGCGCTGCCATGAAATTAATAGACTTATATTTTCCTAAAGAATCATGAGTTTTATTAGAAACAGAACTATACAAGAGGATGATTTGTGATTTAGAGAGTGGCTCTAATGCTGGCATTACATTGAAGCATCTGAATCACAAGAGGTTACTTAATCCTTAAACATACTACTTAGCTGTAGCAAATATGCTAGCTAGAAGTGAAGCAATTGGCTTACTCATCTGTACTGCTAGTTACTGAATATTAGCCAGTTACAATAACTACCCACGCCAATGACATACTGCAGGCTGACAACTTGGTTAAATCCACTTACCAATCAAGACATACAGAAGAACTGAAAACTTTTATTCTCAAGGTCTGAATCATAGTTATCAGGGTAATTGAAGCTGAACAAGGATCTAGCTATGCTGCTGGCTTAACTGCTCCAATATTAAATAACTTTCACACTTCCACCACAAAAGATCTTGAACTTTACTTACCATCCATGCAGAAATCAGTTCAATAATCAGTAAATTATAGGGAAGTATAGTAGTTTAGTGTATACCACGTAAACTAAGAAATTAAGACTGAGAGTAAGGAGTAACACTTCATTTCCATAATACAGAATAATTGACCATCTGAATCAGAATTTGACCATTATAGGCACACATCTACAAGTCACACAAGGTCCTTGACAACATCTGTAATGTACAGCATGGAGAATTCAAAGGTCTACTTCTGTTTCCCTGGTTCCAATTTTTTCTGTCACTACTCTAATTGTGGCAGCTCAGTACAGCTCCAACTTTGTTTGAATGGAAAGTGGTGTAATGGAGTAGCATGCTGCCAGCTAACGGCTCATGCTTTCCTGTGCTTTTCGTGCTACAGTGACACTTGGCTGAGATAAGCTGAAATGGCTGTTATGAGCATGACCTACGTTTTTTCCTCCAGCAATGGGAAACTCGTCTTGCCAAAGGAAGCTCTCTTCTCACGTATCTCTCTCCAAATCTGGCCAGATCCCTGTCTGGTAGCACATCAGCTGCAACAGGTGCTGAACATATCAGAAGGCTTGGGACTCACTTTCCATCTGAGAGAAAAAAGACTTTTAAACCACTTTTTATTTTATGGATAATCTTTCGATGATTCCTCAAAGCTATTTCCCCAAAGAAATTAAATACTAAAGAAGAACTGAGGAGCAGAAGCAAACCTGCATTCTTTTAGGTTTCTGAATCACTTTGTTCAGATAAACCATCTGCTTAAGTGCCTGCTTGTTATCTCATTATGCTCTTTTCTTCCTGAATGTTATCTCTCTGTCATAAGACAGAATTCTAAACTTGGTAGTGCACCATGGGTGTTCTCACTTGTGTCAAATGTACTAAGCTACCAAAGCCAGTCATAACAAGACATCATATCTAATGGAAAAAGTGGTTTATGTCTGTAGCAAAACAATATTATTTTCTATCTGGTCACAATGACACATCTGTTGTATGCCTTGATTGCTACAGCAGAAGCATTATTTTATATTGAATTTTCAATTTTGTTATTTTATCTTGTTTCTCTTCTGTATTGTTCAAGTAATAAACCCCCTCTTGTCTGAGAAAAGCCTCTTTTATATTTAGTCTGGAGGGTGTGCTAGCAAGCTGTCTTTCAACTGGCAGAATCAAATACTACTATATGCCATAAAATGACAGTCAAGTATAATCTGAGAAGAGAAAAACATGCTTATTTCCTTTCATATCTGGAGAACCAAAGAAATAACCATTACCTTGTTTATAAGAAAAAAAAAAAGTATCTTATTTCTTTAACAACTAAAGTTTTGTAAGTTGTCTCAACAGCCTTTCTCTGATTTTTAGAGGTAAGTAATACAGTGCTGTAATCTTAAATATGTTAAATTGCAGTTGCAATATCACAATTATCACCTAGTCAGGCACATGATATCATCTCTCCTTACAGGTGATGTCCTCAGGCTTTCAAAGGTAAAAAATAAGAACTATTCCATATCAATAGGGCTTCTGTTTGATTTAAGTGTTTCAGAGTCATAAAGGAAAACTTTAACAGTAGGCTCAATGAAAATGGTAGAAAATTAGGAATCTTCTGCATTTTCTTGATCTTCCCCTTCCCATTTGCATTTCGTCTTGAAATTCTTCTGATGCCCCACTTTCCTCCACATTACACTCCATTTAGCAGCACACCAATATTTTATTTTACATTCTTTCGGGTTCCATATGTTGGTCCAAACTTTTTTTTTTTTTTTTTCTATGCTAATAAATTAATCATGCATATCAAGAAATATACTAAGTAACTTTTCATAGGAAAGAAAATCTAAGACCCTGAAAAGAATGTTCAGTTACTTTCAGGACATACCATAGTGAGGATTTTTATCTGGTGAGAGTTCTCTGGCTGAACATCAAAGAGCACATCAGTGTAGTCAACCAGCCATCAGTTCTCCATTTTTTAAACCAGGTAGCCATATATTGAGCCACAGAGCAAAATAACTTGTTGCAGATTTTTATTTACTTCATAAGTTCTCACAGTTAGCTACTGCTACAGGTTAGTACTTATAAAGTCCAGTGAGGGCCTAAATTCCTCTTCCAGAAATCCAAAATGTTGATTGAAATCATGTTTCTCTACTACCCTGTGTTTATGTGTAGCAAATAAGCAAATAAGATTTAGAGCAAGGTGGGAGCAAGGCATGGGAGTAAGCCTTCAGTCCGCCACTTCCTCTTCAGCCAAGCCAACACATAGCTTTTCATTTCTGTTCTCCTCCACCAGTGCTGATTCAACCCATTCTCATTTCCAGACATAAAATCAGAAAAAGGAAATGAAAGAACAGAATAGGTTATAGCAAATGTTAGTTTTTTGTTACCAGGAAACATCATCCCCATGTGTTCTGCATGCCATCGAGAGTGCACATTTAATAACACATACTGGGGAAAAAGTTCAGGTCCTCCCTAGTCTTGAAATCAGGTCACCTAAATATATCTGTTGCTGTTTTGGAAAGGTCTGTCTACCATCTAATAAAAATGAGGTATTAAGAAACAATTCTTATTCACTGCTGCAGTATTCACTGTGATCATTGATTTCCTTATAATCGCCCACATTTAACTTTGTACAACTATTATTCTTTAAAAAATAATTCTGCAATTTTTGTTTTTAAAGTGATACATGACTAAGGCTTTCAAGTTCAAGCATGAAATAATGCTGTCATTTTAACCGTATTCTTCCTTTTCGTTTGTTGTGTGATGTTTTCCTAGGGCAAATGAAAAGCTTTGTGACAGTCTTTTAAATGTTGTTAATTGTTCTTAGTTATTTGAACTGGTCTTAAGCAGATACGGTTTTCAAAGTCTGAACTACTTCTTTCTGGGTCAAGGAAGACACAAATATGTATAAAAAGTAAGAGAGAAAACAGCCAGCAGCCTGTGTTGCTTATTCCCACATGGAACCTCACTACTGGATGACATTAGCCCTGTTACATGAACATCAGGATGCTTAGGACATTGCTTCTGAATGCTTCATGGGTCTTGTGAGAACAGTGTAAAGGAGTATTACTGGCTAAGCTGACTTCCTATTAAATGGAATCAAAATTGACATGTTGAGGGCAGGAAGGGATAGGATGCTTGAAAGTAAGAGAAGAAACAATAGTCTCATCTTCCAAATGCTTTTTGAATTACAGTTGAAGCCAGTGGAGGAATGTTTCCTTCTCCCACCTTTCATATTCCAATTTCACTCCTGATATAAAGAAGTCAAAATGATCAGGGATCTTAAGCAATAGCAGTATCATAACTGATACAGGCTGATTCATATCAGCCCTGGTAAGACTGTAAGACTAATCAATGGTAGCTGTTTGCAGATGACATTTTTTTTGTTTTCTGCACTAAAGTCATGCCTGGGTATAAATATTCACAGTCCTGAATCTTCAATTTGAAACAACATTGTTTTTTTTATCATCACCAGAGTGAAAAACAAACAAACAAAAACAACAACAACAACAACAGACAATTTTTAACTAATTTTCATGCTAGTTTGTGATTTTAGCAGAACTTTAAAAAACAAAACAAAACCAAAAAAAAAAAACCACTCATTTTATTTTGATATAGAATCATCTTCATCTGTGTTCCTAAATGATTTTCATAAAAAACATTTTATGCAGTAAGTAAAGCTAGCCTTATTTGTTTACTTACTACTTATTTGTTTACTTACTACTGAACATCAGCTCAAAAATATTAGAAAAAAATTGTTTAGCACATTAAGCCACATACAGCCTAGTGAGGATTATGTGAGAAGAGAAGAGTAAGGAGTACCTAAGAAATACTCAAACGTGTCTTAAAAAAAGAGAGAGAGAGAAAGAAAACTCAACAAAGCAGCTGGAAAACTGGAATAAAACAGTGACATTATGCACCTGCTTAAACTTGAACATGAAGATATTGAGATATGTTTTAAATTATTAAGGAACTGGAATAATAAGCAGGATGAAATTCCATTTTGTTTCCCAGGAAAGAAGGGATTTACACTTGTATAAAGAATTGTTCTCTCCCGCCTACTAAATGATGCAGAGGTTTGCAGAAATGTCCATAAGACGGAGCATAAAATAAGTGATTGGAGAGTTGGGAATTCATTTGCTATGAATATTTATCTTTCATTTTCTATTCTTACCAAATAATCATAGACAATGTTTTTATTATTGCCAAGTGGTTGCTAGAAGCTGAAGTAAGCCCTATTTTTAAGACATTTGAAGCACCAAGTTTCCTTAGTAATGAGCAACTTTAAGAATCAGTACTTTTTTTCTAAAGACTATGGACTTTCTGTTACAAGACCTGTCATTTGATCCTTATTGCTCTATGTATGTAAGCTCATGTGAATTGTGACTTTGCTGTTTATGCCTGTGTCTGATATACCTAGGAATAATGATCTTCCAATTCATCACACAACATGAAGTAGAAACTCTATCTAGTGTGTTGCCTTAAATCAGCACTGATTCTGTCTATGCTCAAGTTATTTTCATGAGTAAATGAGATTACTATTTTAAGAAATACCAGTAATTCTCTTTTCCAAGTATAGCATGGCATCAGTTAAAAGAAGCATTGTAAATCTTATTTCCAATTAGCTTAAGCCCTATAAATGTTCACTGAATGCCCTGCTAAATCTGCTTAAATTCAGAAACTGTCTACCATTTGCTAACCGGTAGTTCCTGTCTGGAGATTTAGCTCCTTCTGGAGATATGTGTGGGATGGGAAAAAGCTGATTAAAGGTGAATAACGGAGACCAAGTCCCCATTAACCAGATCTGAGAGCAGCATCTAACAAATGACCCCGCGTGATATTTAATAGTGCCCAGTTAGGCAAAGGGCAGTAAGTCACAGATCCTGCTGCGTATGAATGACAGTACAAAAGTGTGTATATCCTATCAGCTTTGGGCTTCCAGTGAACTCAATGACTTTTTACAACTAAAACCCCTTGTACTTCACCAAACTGATAAATAGATATTTAGTACAGGGATTTATATCAAAGAATGACAGTCTGGATTCTGATAAAATGGGCGTGTTTAGTTAATTGCACAAACAGCAAAAAAAAAGTTACCCTCCAGGAAAGGAAAGTTTAAAGAATGTTATCACACTGGAACAAAAAGTTTTTAGAAGTTGAATCTTTGTATTTCCTCTTGTATTGACCATTCTGTCTATGAAGAAAATTGCTGAGGTAGGTACCAGCATCTCCTTTTTTGTGCAGTTGAGAACAAATTAAAAAACATATTGTAGATGATAGGAGTCCATTAACTATTGTGAGCCTTGTGTCAGGAGTATTCTGCTTTTGCTATAGCAAATTCCTCTACCCATCCTCTCAGGCAATAAATAAATAATAATAATAATAATAAAAATAAAAATAAATAATAATAAAAAATAATAATAAAAAAAATCCAACCCTTCCCTAGATAACAAAGAACATCAACAGTCCTTTAAACTTTAGAGCTGATTCTCCTATTTGAAATATACACACTGGGAAGCTGAGTAATAGGCTTACAGGTCAAACGTACTGCATTCAAGTTATCATGTCTTGCTAAGTACAAAGACTTCTTTTAAGAAACATTAAATTCACATTTATTTTGCGGTTTCTAAAATCTGTGGGTATCATTCACGTAACTGAACATCTTCAAAACAAAATCATTGCATAGCTACATATATATATAGGCTTTCCTCTGTGGATTAGATAAAGAATGAAGAGGCTTATTGTTTTACTGTGGTGGATTTCATATTATCAAGATAAATAACAAAACAAAACAAAAAAAAAAGCATTATATTGTTTTCTGATTCTTCCATCTACACATATTTTGTATAATGGCCAATTTTGAATTATGAGACTAGAGTTCTGCTGAGATGTTCTGCTGACATCTTAAACCATATAACCAAAGCTCAAGTGGTTTATGTTGTCATTTGAATCCCAAGATAGCAATGTATAAAACTATAAAATTAATGGTAAGCTTGTTTATTTTATATAATAATATGTCATCTGAGTTACTGATTCAGTTCCTTCTTTTTCCCATTGGGGCTTCTCTTTCCCCAAAAGCTTCTTAACAGCACAATTAAAGCAGTATTTTGTTATAAAATAAAAGACTTGTAATTGGTAGATTTCCTTATTGAAGGAAAAGAATGAGAATTTCTGAGGAGGGAAATGTAGGCGTGAATATTTCAGTGGAGATAAGGTAAATTCAAGGTTGAAACAGTGCATTAAAACTGGATCAACACAAGAGAGAATGTAACAGCTAGGAAAGAGCAAGCATCTTGGATGAAAGTACGGAACAAGATGAATTGTTGGTCTGAAGGGTATACGTTTTAAGATATTTAAACTATTTGGAGAAAGCCAAGGTATTTTCTTATTCACCAAATGATGGATCTGGAAAAAAATATCCAAATTTAGGTTTGTAAGTACAAGTTTTAGGTTTAAAATGTTTTAAATGCTGTACCATATTTTTTGAATTTGTGAGCTGGAATTGGAAAGAACCATTTTTCCAACATGTCCTCAGAAATTCTTGACCCGAATTGCTGTTTGATAGCAGCATTTGTGAAGCTTATATGAAGCTGTTGGAACTCATATGAAGCTGAAACTGTGGAGAATTATAAATTCTTGCTAGTTATTCATTCCCCACCCTCCTCTCTATGTATAAAATCCAGATGCACATCTCCATGGCAGTACCTAACAATTTTTTTAAAAAAAATTTTAACCCACTTTTCTTAGTCTACAAACCTTATGCATTTTTGAACAAGGAAGAGAAAAGTATCTGTCTGAAAATACGAAGCAATCAAGAAATAAGCTGATATGTGCTCAGATGGATATTAAGATAGGCTAACCAGCCTAAGAATATACAGTGAAAATTTAATTAGTCATTGTGGCCTCCCTCTAGTACTCTTTCTTAAAAAGTTAAATTAATAATGCAGTGCAAATCCCCTATGATCTCATTCTAACAAAATAAACTTTTCATTTCAAACAGCAGCAACAACAACAACAAAAAGGGGAAAACAGAAACAAAAACAAGCCAAACAACAACAACAAAATAATCCAACCACCAAAGAGCAGTGTAGCTCATGGCCTTTGCAGAAGTTGCTCTAGTAGATCACACTATTTTTAGAAGGTGATGAGATCTTAGGCTTTCAAACACACTGGACATGCTAAGAATCCTTTAGAATTCCTTCTTTTAGAGGAAAGATACCAGAAAACAGCTGATAAAAATTTATATTTCTGAAATGATACTCGTGTTTGTTTAAAACTGTTTTCCTTTTGAAATGGAACTTTGGCTGATGTGGTAGATTGTTCTCCAGTTAAAGTATTGTGTTTGGATTGTTGTGAAATTCATAGCTTTGACTCTCGGTAGTGATATGAAAAAAAAAAAAAAAGATCATCAGAGAAAAAAAGTGAAGAGTCTTTTTTAAGAAATGGCACCAGAGGATTTTTCTTCAGGGGATATTTAATGTAGATGTGTTTACTGCTGATACACTCACGTCTGATAACAGTAAGCAGATTAAGTATACACAGAAGATCTTTTATGCCAGCTTTCTTTGAGTGAAGGGTATTATATTTGTAAATCAAAGTCTAAATGCTGACAAAGGGAGCAAACTGCATAAGCCTATTGAAAGGTTTATATCTTTAAACATTTTTACGTGCCTGTAACTTGACCATTCCTTCAGTTCAATTTCAGAAACAGACACTTGAGGAAATGCTTCCCAATAACAAAACTGAGAAATACTGAGAATCCAGAGAAATACTTTTTGTTTGTTTTCTAAATTTTTCAAAATGAATGGATAAAATTCAGAATTTATTTTTACAAAACACAGTATATTTGTAAGTACTTACATCTTCTCTGAGTTTTATAAAGTATAAACTAAAATTTTGATGAAAGCCAAACTTCAGTCTAGGTTTATAGAGCTACAGTAAAATAAATCCAGCGTTTTTTTTTTTTTTTTTTTTTTTTTTTTTCCCCACAGAGAGAAAAATACCTACATCCTATCTAGTAGCCCTGCATATAAAGAGAGTAGACTCAGTTTTTAGGTGTTGAGTACATTAAGTTTACCTCCCAAAGACCCTTGAGCAGAGAAATTGTGTTGTATCTGAAAACATTTATTGGAGCTTTTTTTTTCCTTTTTCTTTTTTCTTTTTTTTTTCTTTTTTCTCATTCATTCAATTGCAGATATTAAAAAAAAAAAAAAAAAAAAAAGTTTCCAAAGTCATCATAGTGTCTAGCTGCAGTATGCATTCTCTAGTCCTGAAAAACCAAAAAATATCTTTGTTTTATTTTGACTAAGTATGAGTTTAAGAAATAGCAATGAAAACTATTGCTTAGTTTATACTTTCAGTTCCTCCCTCTTTCTGTAAGAAGCTGCTTTGTATAAATAGCCTGTAGGGAGAAGACATTAAAGAAGTTTTGTGATCATGCAATCATGTACTGAAGGAGGAGAAATAGAGCGGGCAGAAGTGAAGAGCAGAAAATTTTGAGGAAGAAAGCAAAAGACAGAATTCCTAGAAATCTGTGGAGAGGGAGACTAGTGCCTAAAGAGAAGGCACTACAATTGTGTGAGGCACTCTGGTGAGAAACTAGTTTTGACTACGAAAATATCTGGAATGGGGAATAAATGCTGTTGCAAGCTAGAAGCAGTCTAGATGTAAAGCTAGATGCAGGCTAGACAATTGGAGGAGAAGAAATGGAGCCAAGGAGACCCAAGACTCTGTCCAAACAAACATCTGGGCTTTCAATAGAATAAATTGAGAGAACTGAGGCCTTAACAATGTATAATGATGAAGATTAAGTCTAGGAAAACTGATGGTACTTTAACAGAGAAAGTTTGGACTGAATACAACACAAAATACTAGACTTGGACATATGCAACAGAAAGATTTAGGCCTTATAGAGTACGTTCCTTTTTAAAAACTAAGATGGAATCCAGTCTCAATACTCAATCCCATGAAATCCAGTGGTAAAATGTCTCAGGACTGTAAATACAGCTTTTTATGAAATGGGATTTTTTTATGAGACTAATGTTGGTAATGTATGTTGCTAAGCATGTTGAAACTAGGATGTCTAATGAGTCAGAACAGTCCTACGTGCATTTATGCACAAGATGAGTGATCTTAAGTGTTTTTACATTATCAAGACTCTAGTTAAAATGTTGTGCCAATAGTTTAACTGTGGGATAGAAAGAATATTTGGAAGTCATCTTCCAGACAGAAAAAATCACACGTGCCTATTTCAAAGTTAGCTCTGAGTTTTGTAAAGGTATTTCCCCAACAGCTGCTTTACAGCAGTTTCCTAAAATATTATTGTCTAGGAAAGTTCTATTTACTAGAAATAGATGGATACTGTACTCCATGTGGAGCAGCAATAAATCACTGGGGACTAAAATAAAGGTTGAAAAGTGAAAAAATGACAGGAGCATTTTCATTCATTTTAGTCCTAGACATCCCTGGGGTTTATGCAGTATAACATAAGCAGCCAAGTTCTTTCCTGTACAAATTGTCCTGAGTTTTGCATGCAAGTTCTAAAACCCTCTGCTCAACAGTTTCTTTCAAGTCTAATTCACAGAACTGTCATTTATAAATTTACAGTCCATGCTGCAGATCATTTTGAACTGTGCGCATGGGCTGGATTGTTATCTCGTTCTAAATAGACTGGAATGGACAGTCACATCCTACATCAGCTCATACAAAAGAAATGAAAAGGTGTTTTCTGTTTATGTATCATTCAGTTTAGTGTGAAATGGGATTTTTTTTTAATGAGATTAAATTGAGGATGCAAACCAATTTTTAGTGCGTATTACAACTCTAACCTCAACACATTGCTAACTCGGTTAGGTGACAGTGTAGTTCAGTCAGCCACAAGATATTCCAAGGAGGAACACAAACCAATATGAAATATTGATTTAATGTGTGTAATGAAAAACAAAAGAAAATAAAGTAGCTGTTTTATTAAATCCGATTCTAAAAAACAGTTGTATTTTACTTCCTGATCTGAGGACTAAACTTTTCATGGAAGCAATATGCACAAATAATGTACCTTGATTATGACCACTCACATTTAGGTTTTGATAAGCACTCAAAAGCTGCCCTAGAAACCTTATGAAAGGAAAAGACGAGCATTTAGTGACTGAGGCAGTAAGCAGAGAGGATGGCTGTATCCTTAGCAACATTGTCACTAGATAAACACTTAGCAGAGCTCAGTCCTGAAACACATCTTCAGACAATCTGACACCTTGGCTTAAACCTGCTGGAGTGAATTTCCACTCCATTACACTTAACTACATTACTCCTTGATACAGTGGTGTCACCTATTTGTACTGTAGTGAATAGTGTGGATAAGAGCAGGAGAAGTTAAGCTCCCAAGTTTTCAGTGGGCATCACACAAGCATGCTCTGTGTAGTCAAGGATGCTTGAACAGCTTTTGATGGTACGTGTACATGGATCAGCTTCTAATTCCCAGGCCAAACCCTGTTGCAATTCTGACCCATGCCATACTAAATCACTTTGAGCATTACATTTTTTGGGGATTCCAGATGGGTCTAGGAAAACAAATATGATAGGAAGTAAAGATTGAGAAAAAGAACAGATAGCTTTAAAAATATTGAACCAGTAGAGTAAAAATGGATCATGATAATGCTGAAAATGAAATTTTTTTTCCTAGTCAAGACTAGGAAAAAAAGGAACGTAAAATTTAATAAATATTTTCTGCTTCAAGTAGTTTATAATTCTTTCCCACAAAGACACAGCTGGTATTTAAATCTGAGTTTGAGAAATATAACCTGGGCACAGTATCACTAGCAATGTCACAAGAGGAAGAAAATATCTATATAATAACATAATTATTAGTATGTTTTCTACATTATACCTGTTTAATATTATACCAATTTAAATTATGCCAGCTTAATAATAAAAAAACAAACATCACTCTCCTATGTACTTTTTTTTTTTTTTTTTTTTCCATTTTTATATACTTTCCTTACTCTTTAGATGTTTAGAAGTTGTTTAGCTTGATTATACAATCAATTAGACAACCTGATTTGGGAATAAACTCTGACAATCTTCTTCTGCCATGAAGATGATAATATAAAGCTTTCGTACTAAAGCTGTGGGTATGACCAAGTATGTGAATACATAAATTCATTAAAAGGTCATTTATTCATGGAAGAAGTCACAAAAAGGAAAAGGACTGAAGTTAAACAAGAAAATCCACTAGCGTTACCTTCTTATTGCTCAATTTCTCACTTCAAAGTGTGAAGGAATGGGAAAAATGATTAAACTTGTCTGTTAATTCCTATGTAATTTATATCATACCATCTTGCTAAAATATTTGTGAAACTGAAGCTCCCCAGGAGAGACATTGCTGCAAAAAACTTAATGAGTAGTTGTGGGTATAAGAAACATTACCAATCACTACCTGGTGCAAGATAAATAGTGTAATTTATGCAGTTTGAAGTGAAAAAAATGTTTTGTATTGTAGGGCTATAGTGAATTGATGTATCACTTCACTCAGAAATTGTAAATACGTATCTACTGTTTAATACAAGATACTTTTAGAGTGCTATTCCTTCCTGAGTAGAGCATGGCAGAACCTCTGAAATCTTGACCAAACTCATACCAAAAGAGTAAGAAAATCATATCACCCTCAGATTGAGGGCAATAAAATGAATTGGAATTGAACAATATATGGCTGGCTGCTAAAGGAAATAAGTGGGATTTCCTTGGAAGATGAGCCCCAGAACCATTTGCTTTTAATCTTCAAATCTGGTGAAAGGCAGCAGAAAGGGATAGCATAAAGAAAAATTTTCTGAATTACTCCCCAGTCAATGCACACAGAATGGGCGTCTGCAGAACGTAGGTAGCGTATTAGCTTACAGGCGGGCTCAGAGACCTTACTGCTGCTGGTACTTTCAAATACAGCCAAAGTGAGAGCAAACAGTCTGTGGGTGTTGCTGTTCTGACAGGCTAGGAGAAGCTATGAGTCTGCTCCTGCCAGATAGCAAAACATTGATACGATTAGTTTGGATAATGCTTTATAAAACTGTTATGACTGTCAGTTATTTTCACTGTCTCACGGTCATATTGTGAAACTGTATATGAGGGCTGAAGATAATGTTTTGGCTACAATACGGAATCACAGAATGGTTTGGATTGGAAAGGACCTTAAAGACCATCCACTTCCACCCCCCTGCTACAGGTCCAGATACATCCCACTAGACCAGGTTGCTCAAAGTCTCATCCAACCTGGCCTTGAACACCTCCACGGATGGGGAATCCAATACATTAGAGAATTTTACTATCCTGGAGTATTTATATTTTAAAAATAATTTTATAAACTTATGGATGGGGACAAGATTAATAAGTAAATATTAAGTAAGTAGATTGTTGGAGAATTAGAGGGTATGTTCTATATGTTCTAAATGATCTATAAGATAAATTAAGATATTATTACATAAAAATAGCTAATTACCTTGTTTCCCTGTGGTATATGCAAGCATAAAACGTCTTTTGGTATGGAAAGCTTTAGTTTAGTTAAAAATTAGATAGACCCTCAAGTACTAGTGCTTGAAAGTAGTGTCCCTACCCAATCTAATTTTGCTGAGCAGCAGTAATCCAGAGGCTTGCTTAGATTCATCCCTCAGCATACAGCAGCATTTATACTGCTAAGGCTGCAAAGAACTATGCCCTGCTTAATGACATTTAAAATTGCTTGAATTTAACATATTTTTATATAAAGATCATATTTTTCTTAGGGCAAAAAGTAGGATATTTCTGAAATTTTTAAACTTTAATATTTAGAAAAGCATCAAGCAAGGAAAAAAAACCAACAATTTGAAAAACAACACAATTTAAAACACAAAAAATATTTAAAAGGTCACAAACATCTTGCTTTAATGACAAACAGGAATTTCATTGGCTTATAATTTAGTCTTTAATTATATCCATATCAATTAGGTTTCCTTTTCTGAAAATATGAAAACCATACATTCCAGTGCTCAGAGAAAATCTGTTTTGGTTTGGGAGCCTTCATAACACTTAAAACCGATTTCATGCACACACCCTTGTGTTTTACCAACCTTTATACTGGCACCGAGTGTTAGAGGACAGTAATAAATCCAGATGAAGAGAAAGGAACACTTAGATCTTTAACACTCATAAAATTCAGCGCAGAGGTGCATTTATAATAGTTTATAGTTGTGAGGGTGGAAAGGATCAGGGCCGTCATTCTGACTCCACAACCGCAAGTAGCTCCAGAGACAGAGGTGAGCAGGAAATAGGTTTTCCCTGTTCTATATCACCAATATTTCAAAACTTTTCCCGCTTTCCTGGCTAAATGTTAAGATTGTGTGAGTATATAATGTTTTAAAATACAAGAAGAGGTACATTTGGTTTGAGAATGCTTGTACTTTCAGCTGACATGTGGAAACCAGCATCTCACTGCCTGTCCCTACATGGCTCTCAGCAAAAAACAGAACACAGTCCCTCCTCTCGTGCTTACATGCTCTCAGCAACAACTACTGGATGAGAAGAAAAACAATCCAGACATATCATCTATCCCTTTTCCAGATTTTCATCCTAAATTTTGGAAAGATTTTCCTGAATAAAACATTAAAAAAAAAAATAAATCCTGAAATATACTCCTCCCAAAATATCATTTAAAATCATGAAATCTTTCTATACATAATATATTCCCATTTTCAAACATCACTGTCTTCCAAAAAAAAACAAAAAAAACAAAAACAAAAACAAAAACCAAACAAAAAAAAAAAAAAAACAAAGAGCCAAAAATCTCACAATCCCAAACCCTGAAAATTTGTCCTTCTCATTTAAATTAAACCAGATGTTTATTAGTTATTAAAAGCATTTGCACTTCTGCAGGTGACATTTTACATTTTGGTTTCTTTAAAGTGTCTCATTTTCTATGGATGAAACCCCAAGCTTCAATGATATTTATGAAACCAGCATTTATGAAAACAGTTATTTACTACTGGTTTGCCATCATATTTTTTTGCTTTATTCTTCTTTATAGGTTAGTCCATATTCTCTAGAATAACTGAAATAAAGATGACAGGTACTCTTAGTACCTGATTTTCCATGAAAAAAGAGTAATAACAAGTACAAATTGAAATCCCTGGCATACCTAAGGTATTCCTCTTTACTGGTAGTATTTAGGGTACAACAGTCAAAGAAAAGGTTCAGACAGTGAAGCCACACCTCTTTGGTAGTGTCACCTATCTCAAAAATAGTATATTATGCAGATATATGGTCACTTTGGATCCCTGAATACATTGGTCACATTTTGTTCATGGAAGACTTTGCTGTTTAATCACTCTTTAAAAAGAGAGAATATTGCATTTAAGTCACTTGTGTTTGTTTTCTCACTTCTGGGTGCCATCAGCTGCTGTAGAGATGAGGTGATAATGGGGTGGGGGTGATAGAATCCCAGGGACTCCGCTTCTCTGCGGATTAATTTCATTTACTACCACTTCTGTGCAGAACAAAACACTGAATCAGCAAAGCTGAAGAAGGTTCAATTAAACTGACCTGCTTTGTCTATTATTTCACTGAACTTTAGCTTTTTTTTTTTTTAAACAAAACAAAACAAAAAACAACAACAACAAAAACACTTTTTTTGTTGTCAATGAAGCAGAAAAAAGTTTAAGATGTAATAGTATTTTTAAAAGGCCAGCAGCGATAACCTTAATAGATCTAAGCATGTTATCACTCACTCTACAAGATAGTCATAATATATCTAGATATTTCTTTTAGCTGTTTCTTGATCTTTCCATAAACATACCTGAGAACTTCATAACTTCACTTGAAAATAAACCTCTATCACAGCACACATTTGCAAAAAGGTAGTTTCTTTTAGTGAAAGCAGTAATGCTTTTGACACACTATTTCAGGAAGCATTTCCCCTCCTCCCTTTAAGCTGACATTGATTCAAAAAGCCAAGACTTGCAGGTGTTCAGATTTAGCTGTGAAGCATTTGATCTGCCCACCCACAAAGAACTCTCTTGCAAACACAAAGCTATTGCTGCAGTTCGCCAGCTTGCTATTGAGTATGACAGCCACTCATGATCACTTCATGATCACAAAGCCACAAAGGAGTCCTGAGGCATTTTTTCTGCATGTCCAGATTACCTTATAGTACCTATTGTAAATTAAATAGTCCCTCTTTTTAGCACATTCAATTGCTTCAAACCCCTGGCTCTGTTATGATGTGGATAAGGCTAATTGGGACTGGTTTGTAATTCAAATAGAGTTTTATAGATATCTGCACTAAATTAAGTAGACTCATGGAAATGTTTGAAAGAGGATTTACTACAAAAATCTCACATTTGTTAACTCACACAGAGGAACAGCATCTAAATTATAATTTAACTGGCAGTGTCTGCTGTACCACTGAGTCCCTTTGCATGTGGCAGCTTACACCTAAATCTTTGTGAGCAGCACAGCACAGAAATGGGTTGGAATCAGTAACTGTAAACTTCAGTCACAAAACCAACAGGTATGCAGTGTTACTCCAACAATTGTCAGTGCAGGCATGTTACACTTGGTTGGTTCAGGCAGGTGGTCCAAAAATAAACGACCTTTACCTCAGGCTTAAAGTTTTTATTTCTCATTATTGCTTCTCCCAATTCACACAAAGTCCGACTTCTCATTCCCTAGTGGTTTGTTTTGCAATTAAGACTTTTGCATTGTTTTAACTTAGTAGTGACTGAACGAGAATACTGACTCCTTTGTGTCTCCTGTGTCCTCACTTAAAAAACCTTAGCCTGAATTTCTCTTAGATCTACCTGTGAAAAATGATGGTTTTCCCTCCTGGGAAGCAGACTTTGCCCCAGGTCAGATAGGGAATGAGACTGATTCAACTGTCATGCAAACTGCTGAGGTTTCCCTGCTTTCTAAAGGATTGCAGAATCCAATTGTATGGAAAACGCAGACAGGAGCTGCAAGAATATATACAGCATTTTGATATTTTGTCAAATGAACTTGTGTACACCATTTTTGATTCACTATGCCATTTTCCTAACAGTGAATGTTTTTATGTTCTAACAGCTGGTTATT
Source organism: Nettapus auritus (assembly GCA_011076525.1). NCBI lineage: Eukaryota > Metazoa > Chordata > Aves > Anseriformes > Anatidae > Nettapus > Nettapus auritus. The sequence continues at coordinate 48,699,027 of CM021768.1, read as the reverse complement.
TCTTACTGGTCAAAATAACATATAAGTCTAGTATCTAATATCTAACAGGATTCCATTCAAGTTTAAAAAAAAAAAAAAAAAAAAAAAAAAAGCATGGAACTCTTTATTCTATAACATGATGAAGCACAGCTTTTCCTTCTCCACAATATGCCAGAGAAATCTAAAAACAAAACCAGTTTTGAAAAGTTTCAATACATTGCCATTAAGCAATCAGAAGCAAGGTATGTTTCCATCCATTCTTCAAATCTAAAAACATGAAAAGTATATTCCTCTGCAGTAAGAATGATGTAATGTTTCAACATCTTTTTAAAATGCTTAATGAACAAGGAGGATTTATCTTTTATGACCAATCATTTAGAAGGCTTCTCTCTCTCCCAAATGTTAATATTCTGCTAGAGTAAGCTAGTTGGATGTAATGTGTTTAAAAAACTCTGAAGGAGCTTATTTATCTATCTGCCAGCCACATGTAGGTTCCATAGATTTAGCTTAAAAGAATTAACATCACATATAGAAAACTGGTCTTTTCACACAGGAACTCATTTTTTATCACAGTCTTGTGATTAGAGAAGGAATCATAATTTTAGTCATTTTTTGACAGAAGATCTTTATTTTCTCGTTTCCTTCTGTAAAGGCAGATATATCTTGATATTAACTTATACTTCTAATGAGGGTCACAAGCACTGGAATAGGCTGCCCAGAAAGGTTGTGGAGTTTCCTTCTTTGGACTTATTCAAAACCTGCCTGGACACCTTATTAGTCAACCTGCTTTTAGCAGGGGGGTTGGACTTAGTGATCTCTAGAGGTCCCTTCCAACCCCTATGATTCTGTGATACTGTAATATTAACAGATAAAATAGCTAGGAGGCTAACTAAAATATCAGATATTTTTCACCCTCCACTGGGTGAGTGGAGGGTGAAAGGCATTTTGTTTGTTTTCTAAAGACTTATTTTCCACTTGTTTCTCAGTTCTACTGTGCATAGTATCATGAAGGAAAAATTCTGGCAGTAAAAATATGACTGTCATGTTAAAAGAAGCAAGGGCCCCAAACCTGAAGCATATATTTATATATTTATGTACATTTATTGTGTGTAATCTATTTAACTTCTCTAGCCGTTCCAGTAAAACTGCTTTTTTTTTTTAATGAAAGTATCACATGTTGCATGAGCCGAGATATCTCACATTCTGGTTATTTCATACCTCGAAGTTATCCTGCAGACCAAATCCCACACTGATATTCATAGTATTTTAAAGGTCAAAGACAAGTAAGAAAAAAGTCAAAAAAACATTTCAGGACTTGTTTACATATGACAAAGAAACCAGAAGTAGGAAGGCAGCACAATTTGTTTATCTTTACAGGTCACCTTTTTTAATTTGATGTGTTGTATACCATCAAAATCAGAGAGTTCTGAGGCTAATAGTCTATCAGACAGATTGCATTCAAGAGTCTTTTGAAATATGGTTTGTTAATAAATGAAGTCAGAAATGATTGCTTTCTTACAGTATCCAGTTTTTGTTTCCTTCAGAAGCAAAATGGGAACATTTAATGAATAGCAAATGGTATTCAGGTAAGAAAAATCTCAAATGTTATGAAACTGTAGTGTTAAAATACAGTAGTGAAAGGAGAACTACAAAAACCTTCAGGCATCTGGTTCTGAGGTAAAAGATGCATATTTTTCCCTCTGGGACTGGTGTTTTCAGCAGTGTATTAATTTGAAGTGCTTCCTAGGCTATTCCTTTTTAACAACTGTACCTTCATAGTGTATCATTCACTCATAGTATTGCTGATTATTTGTTGCATCTGTAGTTTTACATTAAAGCAGCAACAGCAAAACCAAATAAACATACAAACATCCATTATGTAGTCACTGCTGATAATTGATTTATACATCCAAAAGGCTTAAGTACATGGTTGAAGGCTGAGAATCTGTGAAAAGAGATTGACTGAAGTTGGTAGACACAGAAGGGACATAAATTTACCACACTATCTGGTAGCTATAATAGTAAACCTACTACAGTGTGCATTTAGATATTAGATATTAACAGAATAGTTTTGACCTACTTAAGCATCCCCTCCCCTTTCCTCCTATTACACTTTTTTACTGAAAATTGCTAAAGGGTTATAAAATTGAAGTAGCAGACTAACAAAACCTCAAGGCTTAGATTTGTTACTGAGTAAAATTTTGTTTGGAAAGGCAAGGTCAAAGGGAAAACGCCTAAAAGCTCCATTCAGTTTAGCAAACTGAGAGAACTGGTGATCTCAGTTTTCAGCAGAGTTGCTATCAAAGGTTGCCACATAGCTATTTTTCAACACTATGCAATATATTTATTACTGAAGGTACTAAATATACCTTTGCTGAAGGGATGAGAACCTCCACCCCAACAACATAACCAATAAGAATCAACAGTCTCAAAATGTTCTTTAAAGTTCCTCTCACCTAGTACAAAGTAATCCATGCACAAAAAAAACCCCACTTTTTAGAATAAATTACGAACACTAAGTAAATTTTGACATTGACTTCTACTTGTCTGGGGTTTCATCTTTGCCTCAGGGTTTGTCTAGATGCTAAAATACTGGAGGATGATGCTAACTAAGATCAAGTCAACATTAGAAAGTTATCAGGTTCAGCCTAGGTCAAGATAAATCTGAAATCTAAAGTATTGCAAGCAGGGTATAATGCCCTGTTCAGGGAACCTTTAGACTCAACAGACGCATAGGAGAGAAAGAAGAAAATATAGGAAAAAAAAACAAAATTAATTAAACCTCAAAAGAAATCACAGGTTAATTGTATTTTAAAAATGAAAAAAATAATTCAAGGCAATCAAGGAACATATTTCAAGGGGAAGAAAAATATACCTACTGCATCTTGCATGGTAGATAAGGGAAATAAATGTGAGCTTGGATGTTCCAAAGTAAGACAAACTAGAGAGAAGCTAGACACATACAGTTACTCACTGTTAGAAGGGACAGTGTGTATGCTTTGTCATAAGAGGTTTCCAAGAAAAAAGAAACCAAGCATTCAGTCAAACAGGCAGTCTATATTTCAGTCTGACACTGCACACTAGATTAGCCAGTCCAGCTCTCCCTAGGATGTTCTGCAGTAGTGTATTTATTATGAACATCATAACTGAGAGAATAGAACCCACTGTCTTACTAGGAGACCTAGGAAAATGTTTTAGGAGCTGCTTATGTTCCGCTAATGAAGAAGATAAACCCAGGAGTGAGAGGTCTGTTGATACATTTCCAACGTAGTGGTATTACAACCATGCAATTTTCTCTCATGCAAAGAAATAATATATCTTGCAGTTCACAGTTTTCTTGAACAGTTACATTTCCTTGCTTGCACTTCATTCGGTTATACATCTGTCGCTGTGTTGCTTCTTTTCCTTTCTGTAATAAGCAGAGTCAATATGTAATATATTCACAGTCAGAATTCACAGTGAAAGTCTGCAGATTTTAGGAATGTCTATGCTATTCATGTTACTTTATTTTTAAAATTATTTATTTATTTATTTATTTTTAAATCACTCTGTAGATCACAGATTCTCACCTCTCAGGGCATGTAATTAATAAGGTGTTATCCTCTCTTTCAGTTCATTAACAAGGACATAAATTGAAATTATCCCTAATGCCACTCTTTGTCACATTAAAATTAACAACTGAAGGTTGATCCTCTGTAGATATGCAATGAGAAGACCTAAAAGTCTTTACATATCAACATTTGGCTCTAAATGCACTGCACCGTTCTCTATGCTTTTTTCCTTGGCCAGTATTCAGTCTGTGTAACAAGTGCCCTCCTCTTTTCCAACTGAAACATATTGGAAATGGTTAACTAGTGTAATAACTGAAAGGAGATTAGTTCATGTGCTGCTAAGGATGTAAAACTGGTAACTGTCTTATTAATGTGTGAAGAATCATGAAGGAGAAGTGTGGTATAAAACATGTTACTTTTGTATAGGTCTGTCAGAAAACTGCTAACAAAGTGTTTAATAACATTGGGAAGAATTAATAGACCTGTTCTTCTATGTCTTGTCTCTACTCATGTTATTCATTATTTATTTTTCCGCAATTACTTCAGGAAGGAACATCTAGAAGTAAACACCATACCTCAGTTTTGCACTATGTGCATTTGAGGCTGAGCAGTTGGAAGAATGGAAAAGTGCAAGGATAGGATTAATCAAATTTTGTATGTTACCTGTAACATCTATCTTAATTGGAGATGGAACTGTAGTCGTTGAGCCCACACCCAAAATGAGGAGGATCTGTAATTATATTAACTCTACTTCAAAGGACTTAACTTTTCAGAGATATGCTTGTGCTCCTTTAGTTCATCTTTCTTTTTTTGGCACACTTTGCCATAGATGCTGTGTTAAACACACTACTGCATTAGATCAGGAAGGAATTTTTCATCTCACAACATTGTGAGGAATTCTTAGAGGAATTTATTTTATGATTTTTTCATTCTTATGACATGTTACACTTTCTAAGGATCATTTGGGGATTTCACTAAATAAGCTCAACTTTTATTATGTTTTTCAGCTCTTTTGTGGTGCACCATCACTACAATAATAAAGCCACAGCTTTATAATATTTTTATAAGACTGTAGAAAATGTTTTTGGCTTATAAAGATTTGGCAGGATAGTTTGTGGGTCCATGCATTTGTTGAACAGACATGGAGTGAAGACAGAATCTGAAGATCCATATATGCAGTGCTAGTCTATATGGCTTTATTTCATTTTCCACTCATGACTTGAGCATACACAGAGCATGTTTCAGCCTCTGAAAGCTTAAAATCTCCGTTTTTTTTTTTTTTTTTTTTTTTTTTTTTTTTTTTTTTTTTTTTTTTCCTTGAATGGATCCCATTCTACCATACTTTTCAATGAAGCACTTCAATCTGTCAAGCTTAAGGACCCTAATTTGGAACAAAAAGACAGATTGAAACAGCCATTTAGAATTTAATAAGGCATAAAGACTAGATTTTAAACTTGCAATATGCAAGTCAAGGAAGCAAATCAATGATTTCTTAGGGGGGAGGGAAAGGCCCTCCCTAAACCTGAGATGATTATCAAGAACCACAGACCTTCAAGCTGCATGAACTCCAGTGTTTAGAAAATGCCATAAAGTAAAAACAGTATTTATGATGTGAATGTAAATTCACATATAGAAAAAGTGAGACAGAAACAACTGTCATCTTCTACCAACTTCTATCAAGATGATGTAAACAGAATGGGAAATATTTGTTCTCCATTTTTCGGCCAACATGGCAAAACTCAAATCCTTACAAATTCCATAAGATTTCTGTCCACCACCAAAAAGGTATGATCTTACACCATTTACATGGAAAGAGAAAGAGACAACTGTTGTTTAAACAAGGTAGATATGGTCTAACAAAATATTATTTACACAATATTGCATGGATGATTAATGTATTAGCTTATGCAAAGATAATATAAGAGCCATTTGAATCAGCATTAATTATATTTCAGAACTATGTTCACAAGAAATTTTAATTGTGTTATTTATATGTATTTATTTTAGGACCTAACAGATTTTTCTATTGTTTTCAAAAACTTACCATGGGTTTTCCTTTTCTCCCCTCCATTCTAAAGTTTTGAGTTCTCAGTAATATGTCTGTCCTTGGAGAGTATGGATTGTTTCATTCTGAACTGTTAAAAGAAAATGTACCTCCTTGCAATCCTCTATGCGACTTTTATGAAGTCAAGTACTTGGGGATAATAAATAATACAAGTCATCTGTTCCCTGCCAACAGTTTTGGTCTCTGAAATCTAACTGCTTAGTTAAATTTCACAGGTATGTTTTAGGAAGTCAAATGTTTTCAGTCCATAAAGTCTACAAAACCCATTGCCTACAGGTTCTGTAATCATGTTTATACATCAGCAAGATGATTTATCTCTTGGTGTTTAACTGAAAAGAGTATTGTCTTTTATGACTTTCTCCCTTTGATATATACTCTGTCTACATATTGTTTTCAGAATTCTAATAAGAATTTCATGAATTTCACAACTGTGGATATTCATCTGTTTGCAAATTATAGGTCTGTATCATCTTTCACATTCTTCTTTACACAGGAGAAACTTGAATGGTTTTTGAGAGAATGTTTAGTATACCATTACCGTAGGCCTATTGTATTACCTATTACCAATTGTATTTCATGAAACTGCAATCAAAATCAAAGTTTCATGTGAACCATGTGAACTAAAAAAAGTTTTTAAAGTGTTCTCATGTTGGTGTGAGATGTCCTACCATTTCCTTTGCTCTTTTCTATAGACAAAAAAAATAAATAAAAATCAAACCAAACAACAACGACAAAAAAAAAAAAAAAAAAACTCAGAAGAGTTTAATTGCTTAAGTGATAGTTATATATATATATAAAAGTTAATTTCCAACATCTGTGTTTTCTTCCTTTTATTTTTGTGTGCTTACATGTCTTGATAGGGATAGATATATTCCCATGGATCCCCTGGTAACACAAACTGATGGGGTCAGAGGCAGGAAGGACCATAGGACTTTCTTTTATATGTCTAAAGGATGGATGATTCACATTATTTCTTCCAGCACTAGATTTGGGTGGAATGATCAAGCAGCATATCTTGAAGCATATTTTGAAACATTACTTGGGCATCTCTGTGATTGTTTCTAATTTTTCTTGTTTTGTTTGATCACTTTTGGTTGTTTTAAATGTAGTTTTGAATAGCAGAATATCAAATGCATATTGAGTAAAATTCTTATTAATCTACATATTATTTACAGATTTCTTCCTCAAATAGTTGTCAAATCTGTGCAATAAGTATTCAAGCCCACCACTCCCTCTTCATCATTCCTTCTCCCCCTCCCCCCACCGCCAAAACAAGCAAACAAACAAACAGAAACCCCCTACATCCACTGGTCCAAAGTTCCCCTACTGAATTTCAAAACAAAGAATGAAACTCCCATTAGTATTTCACGTGGAATTTACTTTCATGTGTTACATTCCAAATGCATATCTTGGTGTGTTAGCTGCAATTTTGCATGGCTAAATCATTTAATCTCACAGTCCCACAATAATTTTGTAGGCATAGCTACTCCTTTGATTAAACAAAACAGTAATCCCATCACTGAAATGACCATTAAAACCATTAATTTTTTTTTCTGTCTGGAAGCAGGTACGCTGAATGTTTGTGGGAAAAAAATGGGGAAAAAAACACAAACAAACAAACAAACAAACAACAACAAAAATCTATAACAACCTTAATATCCTAGGTACTAATCTGTGACCTTTGAAATAACAAGGTTAGACTAGCAAATATAAAACAGTAAAATTTCCTGAGCTTCCTAGGTCCTTTCTGTTCAAATTAAATGAGTGAAAACCCCAGCAGTCTCTTCCCAATGTGTTAGCATTTTTGTTTCCAGTAAAAGTTAGTAATGAAAGTATGAATGAAAAAATATACACATAAGTGTTAGAAAATAGTTTAAAATAGTATAAAAATAAAGTGTTTCTGTTTTATACTCAATGTTTGTTTCTACTGAGCTTTGGGTTAATTATGAATAGAAATATTCATCCCTGCACGGGGAGAAGGGCAAAGCACAAGGATCATTGAACACTACATTTTTCCAGTGTTACCTAATTATAAGAACACCTGCACTGAATAACTTTCTGCTGATCTATTTGCAGAGTGTTTAATAGTCCTTAAAATTCCTAATTTCTTAACTGTAATAGGCCAATGATTTTTGCACATTAAGTTATGAAAAAAATATATTTTCAGAAACTATTGAAAAAATATATATATATACCTACCTTGTTTCTAACTTGTGGTTTCTAGCTGTGTTCTTATTTGAGATCTTTGCCAATAAGTCAATTAAATATTAATGGATACTCTGGGTCATTTTGGTTAATGGTGAGTTGTTCTCTTTTGTCTTTGCAATAAATAACTCATTCTAGTGAAAAAATACAAACAGTGACTCACCTAATCAGAGAAGCTACTTGCATGCCAAAGAGCAGGTTCACTTCTAAAATGTTGAATCAGAAAGTCTCCCTCTCCTTTGCCTTACTCCCCTCATTCTATTTGTCTTTATTATTATAATTATTAAAATATAAATATATAAATTTTAGTACATTGTACTCTATTACTCTATACCCTCCAGTATGTTGCTCAGATTCAAACATAGTATCTTCTCCATTACTTTTGTTGCTAGAGAAACTGGAAATTATTAATTCTGGATGCTGAGAATTTAATTGTAATTTAAAAAAAATCATTTTTTTACACCCCAAGCATTAGTATTTAGTGATCTTTACAAAACCAGACATAAATGTTTACAATATCTATGAAAGAGTCAGACAAATGCTATTAATGGCTATTAAACTTTTTTTGACTGCTCATACCTGTTAAGTTCCTCTGAAGTTAAATAGAATACTAGCCCTAGCTGTTAACTAGATGAAAGCAAGGGAGATGAAAGGAAGTCAGCAAATTGTTTTAAGGGTTTTTAACTGCCTTACTTCCATCAAAATCTTTTTGTTTTCAAAAACTGCAGATTTAAGAGGTTGGAAATGGGAGCAGGTGAAGAGAAAGAAGTCTTGTTTTATATTGCCATATGAAAGAATTAGAAGAGGCCAATTGTAGAGGTTGTTTTTTTTGACGGAGCACTTGGGGAGGACAAGGCTTAAGACATGCTTCAGTTCAGAAATGTGTTACTAGTTCAGAGCCAAGATTATTACAGAAGCTTCTGCAACCTGCATTGTAGAAAAGGTTATGCTATGCTCGTAATGATCCATGCTGAATTTAAGATTTCTTATTTAATATCTAAATTAATTAACAACTAAATAAAGACGCAGATACAGTGGAGAGGGTCTAAAAGAGGCCACAAAGAAGATCAAAAGGCTGAAGAATGTGATGTATGAGGAAAGACTGAAGAAGTTAGGTCTTTATTTTCATCCTGAAGAAGAAAAAGCTCGGGGGGACTTCATCACAATACTTCAGGAGACTTAAAGGGTGACTACAGAGGACAGAGGTTCTTTTTTCACAAGGAGCCAGGTGGAGAAGACAAGGACCAAGGGACACAAGTTTCACTGAGGGAGGTTTTGTCTAGAGTTTTTTTTTTTACAGTGAGAGCAATCAATCACTGGAACAGTCTCCCTGTGGATGACGTAGAATCCCCATCACTGCAGATTTTCAATATGCAATTGGACAGGGTTCTGGATAACCTCATCCAGGCTTTCTTTTCATGTGAGAGGCTGAAGGGAAAGCCCCCAGAAACAGTCTTAGTACATTAGTTATAGGAAGCTATATAAGTTCCTTTATCTTTCCTCTTGGACTGTATTTTAAGAGGTAGCCTCAGAAACAAGCTAATGATGTATCTGCATAAGAAGAAAAGAACTATGGAATCTAAAATAAATATGAAAATTGGTCATTTCAAGTAAATAAAAATTATGTAAGCCAAATTAATGAGATTTTTAGAAGAATCTTTAGTTTCATCTGCTTTAAAGAAGAACATTTCTGGATCAAGACTCCAAGTTAGTGTCTCCTAACCTGGAATTCAATGTTGCTTATTTTCTGGCTTTGCCTGGATAATAAACTTATTTCACATGCCTGGAATCTTTCACTTACACTCTTGGTATGAAACACACAAAAAAGCAAGGTCTTTGCTGCACATTTGTAGTGTATTTGAATATGGAATCAGTAAGTATTTTAACAAAGAATCAATATTTAATATTTTATTATTACAATAAACCATATAATTAATTCAGTATAATATTAACATATTAATATTTTAATAAAGAATCAATAAACTTGATTCTTAAAGTAAATTTCAGTGTACTAATAAAGAAGGCAGAGTGTCTGGAAATCCTCACTACTTCCGTGCAGATCTTAAACATGCATTGTAACCACTTACAGACAAAGAGTGGGTCAATGCAGGGTGTATTTCAGATATCTTAAAAAGACAGAAGTCTCTAAGTACTTGGTTTAAGTGAGATAGCAGTCTCAAAGGTTGCATATACTTTATATTGATTTAGATTCTATTTGATATACATATTTACCTGGATATACCTGATTTTCAGCTCATAATTGTTAAATCTCCAGTCTAAGCACTTGAAAAGAGCATATTGTCATCAAGTGTAAGATGATCTAGCTCACCAAATGTTAGTTATTGCTTTCTGCACTGGAGCAAGTTGTTTTACAGAAAACATGTAGGCATTCTTCTGTCAGGTTTACCTTTAGTTTTCTCTCTTCTCTCTCACCTCTCCATCTGGTCATTTAATCAGCTATGAGAGAGAATGTTGCTACCCACATTATGCAGGCCCTTGTCTGAAGCAATTGGTTAATATTGGTGTGAAATATTTACACTTCTTACCTGCATGGACTGACAGTGAGTAGCCTCTTGTCTCTTTGAGAACACCAATGTTCAGGTTTGGTCATCTATGTGACCTGCTTTGATCACATTTCAGTAGGAGAGCTCTGTCAATGATTTTAGAAGTGACTGGGGAAAACCTGATTCAGAGATTACTCTGAGTCTCTTAAGACTGGGACTTTCTTATTTAATTACTTAAATTTCTCAAATGGTCATTTAAAAATTGTATTTCTTGTCATGTGTCATAGTAGTAGCTCTTTCTGTAGGCTGGTATCCTTAGTGATAGATGAGATAAAAATTTCCAAACGTGATTCACATACTTGAGATATCTTTTGTGATAGCCTTAATGTTCCTGTTGTTTACCAGGCCTCTTGCTGTGATAATTGCTCTTAGAACAGTTATTTGCATAGAACAAAACTTAGAGTTTTGTTTAAGCTAGCTGTAGCCTGACAGCTTGAGTTCTTTCTACAACTCTTCAAAGCCTCTGGTCATATACTTTTCCCCCTTTCCACCTACTTCATGTCAAAATGTCACCTAAACAGATGTTCATACATTACAGAGTTTCAAAAATGTGTATATTTTCTACTGAAACACCCTCAATCTTGGACATAAACCAAATGGCAGTCTGAGAAAACACAGTATCTGAAAGAGGTTTTGAATATGCACCAGATAGATATGTGCTTTTAATGACAGCTGCCAGAATACTGCAGATGTAGCAAGTACAGCAAAACATTTGGTAGCAACCAACTCTTTTGGAATTTCTCCTCTTGTAGTTAGTGGAAAATATTCTCTTCTTACATATCAATTTATTTTCTTTAAGTTAATACAGAGATGATGACTTCTGTTTTCCTTTCCTTTCCTTTCCTTTCCTTTCCTTTCCTTTCCTTTCCTT
>CM021768.1:48569086-48687782 GCA_011076525.1 Nettapus auritus | reverse complement strand
TCCTTTCCTTTCCTTTCCTTTCCTTTCCTTTCCTTTCCTTTCCTTTCTTTTTTCCTTGTGTTTACCTTTTGTTGGTTCTCATTTCTTACTTTGAAGATATTTATATAAGAATATATAAGAATAGATATATATAAGAATATATATGTCATTCCCCAAGGCATGACGTATAGGGTAGCTATATTCATTCTGGACTTTATCAACTCAGCTGGGTACTCCCTTTCCCCTGGAAGGCATGTTTTACATTTTTTTAATTATACCTCTTTTGCACAGTGCCAGAGAGGGAATACTTGTAATTGTGCTGAATACCCTTAAAACAGATACTTTTCCCAGGTGAAATTTTTACACCATTCACAAGCCCATATGCTCAGCTCATGTTGAAGACAACATAATCAGTTTACATAATCTTTTGCTTTGCTTCAGTCTGACTCCTCTTTCAGTTTAACTGCCACCCTTTTTGGCAATGTGGCCTTGTATTCTCATTGCCAACTTCAATTAAATACAATAGTCCATTTGTTTTCTTTCAGACCGATATCTGCCTCTGAGGCAATGCTGTCCATCGTTGCCATGAAGAATTCCTCCTAGTGAAGTCATTCTCTTTCCACATTTTTCACACTTGAAGGTTGTTTTGAACACTGCAAGTAGATGTTATGTACTGTCATTGCTTTCTCTTTTCCCTAATACCTCCTTTTCTTTTACCTTACCTATCCAGAGCCTGTTTTCTGTGTGCCCTGACTTTGAGACACATTTCACGTAACATATATTTTTTTACAAGTCATCTCAGGATCTGGGATGAACCATGCAGCTCAGTCCGTGCAGTGATCTCTCTTGCTTTCCTGAAGCACCTCAAAAAATGCTGATTTCAGAATTCATTCTTATTTGCTTCTGTTTTTCATCTTATTTTTGCTTCACTTCTTTGTTTAAAAATGCATAAGATACATTTCTCTCTTTTTCTGCTGAGACTATCTTTGTCAAAATTCTGTGTTGCTGAACACAGATAAAGATGCAAAATCTGGAGGAAATCTTATAATCTTATTAATGGCTGAACATTTCTTCTTCTCCCCTCTCCCCACCCCCCCCCCCCCCACACCCCCCCACCGCACCCCATGCAGCTATCTGACACTAACTGGCAAAACCAAAATGCTGGAGAAAATAATGCAAAATCTGTGATGTGCTCAGTCTTGGCTATAAGCTGACAAAGATCCAAAGAAAGGCTAGAAAGACTTTAGAAAGACTTTACTTACCCATTAAGTCTGTGCCTCAGGGCAAGATGTTTTGGTTGACCTTAGTTACAGCTTTGTGGTTGCAGTACTGCCCTTAGGTTTCTTTTAAAATTTCATTTTCCTAGTATTTTGTATGTGAATAGTTATACTTTGGGGCAGAATGAGTCATTAATCCTTAGATGAATAATATAGATGAATAATATTAGTACAGTCCCTGAAGATTTTTTTTTATTATTTTTTTTTTTTTCATTTTTCTCGGCATAGAGCTCTTATTTCTCTTGTTTGAATTCTATTGGAAGTGTTGATACATAGCTCATTGCTCTTTCAGGTGTTACACTATAAATCTCAGCTTGTCTCTACACCATATGCTTGAAAGAAAATTCAGAAGTTTCTTTGGATTTTTTTATAATGAAAGGTTATTGATCTGTCCTTGTATTCTACCAAAGCACCTATTTTAAACTAGTCCTCGGATAATACTGTATAATTACTGCCTATTTGGATTTTCTAAGCATTCTTCTGTATTTCATACACCATCCAGAAACATGGAAATGAAATGGCTTTCTTGCCTTGTAGGAATCACATAGGTAATAAAAAAATAACTTCATGATGTGGTTTAAAACAAGAGTCAGAGCAAAAGGTTTTCACACATCCCTTATTTGACCTTCACACCTCCACCCCCATTTTTGTACTTGTTTTATAACAACAGATATGTTGAGTGAGAAAAATAGGCCTCCTACCTGAGACTGTTCTTATCCGTAAAATTTCTAGAGGTGATGCTGAAAAGTGTTGTCTAATCTTAAGCCTCAAAAGAATAGTGTTTTGCACCAGGAAGTGCAAGTCTGTTATTGTCTCAATAAAGGCACTCAGACTCTATAAAGTATAACTTAAAATGCTATTTAGTAGAGCTAACACAATAAAGAGAAAACAATATAGAGTCTTCAGTTCCTACAGATGCTGGAAACCCAGAGCTGTGAAACTTTAAAAGGGTTCCCAATCAACCTGCAGCACATCGTGCAGGTCTGCCTGCAGAAAGAGTTACTCCATTTTAGTCATTTGAAATATTACAGGATTTTTTAACAAGACAGCAACTCTGTTGATAATTTCTACTGCCAAACAGGAAAGATGTTTGCATGAACTTCTTGCACTTTTAGATAAAGGTTGGTACCAAGTGCGAGTTGCCGCCAGGCTCCTTCACTACACTAAGATGGCTTAGGTCATCCTGAAGGCAAGGAGTTTGTGCACAACAACACTGGCCTGAAGACTGGACGTGCAGTGCGGCACAGCACACTTGGTCCTACTCAGGTAAACCATTGTGTGGATCACTACCTCCCCCATATACAATGGTCTACCAGGCAGTGTCGCTACAAACAGTTAATTTTAGAAACTGTGAATTTTGTCAATATTCATTATTTTCTTGCTGACTAAAAGGCTGAAAATCATAAGGGTTTAGAAGATGAAATATCCTTTCAACCACTGAGTGCCTTCCTCCCCCCAGGTGAGGACTGAGGCATGGAACAGAAACAGTAAAAAGCCTTGGCCTCATCCTTTGCCTGCGGTGTTCTTGTTTGGTGAATAAAGGATTCCAAACTTAACATAGTCAATCTCTCAGCATCTCCGTGCATGAAGGAAGGACCACTTAAGAAGGATGTGAGCACTTAAAAAGATTTAGTTCTTTTGAAATCTAAGTCAAAATTCATATGCTTTCAATGGATGTCAATGTTCTCACAGTGCTTTTATAAAAACAAACAAACAAACAACACGAACAAACAAACAAAAACTTGCTCCTTCTGTATTCTTCTCAGTGCAGGAGCAAAATAAGTTGAGTATAAGCTTTTATTTTCACCCAACCCACAAACTGCTTTACTATATTAACTGAGGGAAATCTGTGTTCAAAAATATGTCCATCTCTGAACAACACATGCCTGACCTACTATGATGATGCGTTTCAGGATGACAGCAGGCATTTTGATAGCACAGGATTCAGACTGAGAGTTAGCGGTAGTTCATAAACTTGTTTCTTTATTACATTTATGCTATGCTTTGGGTTTTGGGATCTGGTTTAAAAATACTGTAACTGGGTTATGACATGAATAAACCACTAATATTTAGCTGGTTAGGTAGCAATAGAGATCAAATACTTTACAGAAAAAGTAGGAATGGGAAAAGTCAGGAAGCCTGACTGAAGGAGAAAAAAAATCAAATTTTAGCCTCTCCCAATTATACTTTTTTATTTTATTTTATTTTATTTTATTTTATTTTATTTTATTTTATTTTATTTTATTTTATTTTATTTTATTTTATTTTATTTTATTTTATGTGACTGTTCAAATAGAATAGTTAATGTTGAAAAGACAATTTGATTATTTTTTTTTTATTATTATTTTTATTTTTTCCAAACAAATCCACACTTTTCTTAAGGAATAGCTTGGAAAAAACAGTCATGTCAGCGTCACTATTTGGAATCTGTACACATTCCCAGCTGCCTCTGGAAAGAAGTATTATATGTAATGGATGCTGCTTCTGAATGAAGATCTATTTGGCCAAATGCTGCTCTCAGCTATGTCAGTACAATTGCCAATAGATTAAAGCCTGTGAAATGAGTGATTTTACAGTGGTATAACTGAATAGGATTTTGTCCTATTGTATTGAAATATGTAGGCACTTTTTAAAAAACATTAAGTTTTTTGATCTGCCTATAACTGCCTATATCTACCTATATTATTGGAGAGCATCCAAATAAGGGCTATAAAGACTGTGAACGATCTAGAGAGGAAGATGCATGAGGAGCAGCTGAGGCCCCTCGGTTTGTTCAGCCCAGAGCAGAGCTGGCTGAGGGGAGGCCTCATGGCGGCCTGCAGCTCCCTCGCGAGGGGAGCAGAGGGGCAGGCGCTGAGCTCTGCTCTGGGGACAGCGACAGGACCCGAGGGAACGGCATGGAGCTGGGACAGGGGAGGGTCAGGCTGGGGGTTAGGGAAAGGTTCTGCACCCAGAAGGTGGTTGGGCACTGGGACAGGATCCCCCGCACAGTGCCTGTGGCACTGAGCCTGCTGGAGTTCAAGAAGCATTTGGACAATGCTGACAGACACATGGTCTGATTTTTGGGTTGTCCTTTGTGGACTTAGGAGTTGGACCCGATGATCCTTGTAGGATCACTGATTTTCCCTTTCTTGCATCCCTTGCTATTTTAGATTTCCATAATTTGTTTTGATGTGTAAAGAAATATGTAACAATGCTGATATTTAAAGTATCCTTATTGGTGGCTAGGTAAACATCACTGGGATGAAGCAGGAATTAATGTGGCACAGCTATTGTTTCAGGCTTTTTGCCTGCTCAATCATATTTGCGTGCATCGGTCTTGCATCTTGTTTTAAATGTTTTCTTTGCAACTGAAGCAGACAGCTGTATTTAAAAATAATAATAATAATAATAATAATAAAGTTACAAGGCTCTTTCTTTGTCAACACACTTTAGCAAACACTTAGTTTACATCAGCTTATATTGGTTTGTGCGTGTGATGGGCAAATGTCCATAGTTTAGGCCTGTTATGGATAGTTGACGATGCAGAAATTGGAGTCCTGAAATGTGGCAGAAAGGAAAACAAATGAGAACTTTCCCATGTGAACTGTTGCATTCAGCTTCTGGTCTCAGCTGGAAGTGAGGCAACAGCAGTTTCCTAAATGGCATTTCTAGTTTTCCAGCATACAAATTTTCAAATATTCTAGCAATTTAGAAACTCAGTGAAGTATATTATTAAGTGGTGATATTAGCGCTTGAATCTGTATGAGAAGTGTTTAGTTTTGTTGTCTATAAAATGTATCTATGTCTAAAAAAATTGCCAGAAATTATTCTGTCATTGCTCCATTATTTCATTGTAGGAGATGAGATAACATATTTCATACATTTCATTATAATAAACACATTGTAATATGTTTGATTTTTGTTTGTCTGTTTTTAATAGTTGAAGAACTTCATGATTTCATTTTAGAATTTTCATGATCTAAAAATCTGGTATATTTAAAGTTTACTTGTAATTTTCACACCAAGTTCTTGTAGTGAAGAAGCTTTTAACTTTGCCCAAGTCAACTATCAAATATGCTACATTTTCATGTGAGCTGCATAGAATTAGTCAGTCCTTAGAAGTTATTTTCATATGAGTACAATTCCCATAAAAGAAGAATGGAACACAGATCCTGGGACTTGAATGCATGCAAGCATACCAAGGTGTCAAGGTGTAGTAGAGAGATTTTCGCAGCTTGACCCGTCTTTTTCAGCACTGATCAGTTTCCAGTTCATGCTTTTAAAGTAAAAAAAATAATATTTGGCAAGAAATACTCGGAAGCCACAGGATATTTTTGAAAAATCTAGCTTCAGCAGGCATTTCAGAATAAAAACATCATATTGACTTTTGGCCCTAATTCTTTCTAGTCCCCCTTTTCCGTCCCATTATAATTTCAGCAATATGCCATATTTAAATCTGGATTTTATTGATCATATAGGAACATATAGTAACATGATCCAGACCATGACATGAATAATGAATTGACTTGATTTCTGTTCTTGGCAATGGTCATGACATGTTTTTCAACTCTATCTTTGATCATTTAATTTTAGGCGTAAAGACTGGACTACATCTAGACAGTACCCAACCCAAAAGGCACTAGTTGCAGTGGGGAACAATCCAGCTAGAACTACAGAAAATCAAATGCAAACCCAAGCAAAATAGTAAGTCTGTAAAAATGGCTCACAATGCTTCTTAGAAATGGGAATATTTATGGTTTGAATGAATCTGAATAGCTTACCACTGGGAAAAGCAATTCTGAAATGCAAAACAATATTAGTTACATATTAAAAGTGGGCAGGAAAGAGCCTGTTGGCAGTGAGAAATCAGCAGATCCTACCAGCTTTTAAAATTCATTTCTTTTTCCCCTGGAAGAGCTTTATAATGCTTATAAGCTATAAATACCTATGAACCTGTGGTGCTCTCTCCTTTGTTTATTTGGTACAAATATATACGCCTCTTTCAGTTTTTTAATACAGAATCTTTGCATTTCAATGTAATGGATCCCCTCAGGAAATAATTTTTTGAGGTAGCTCGTCCCTTTCGTTAACTCTGCTGAAGAAGGCTGCCTTTGCTGCAAGAATGATGTTCAATCTTAAAAAACAAACAACAACAACAACAAAAACACATTAAATTCTTAAACAGACTGACACAAGTTGCATAATGCTTGTACATAAATTTATACTATCTATTAATATATTACTCTATATATTAATAATATATTAATATATCATTTTTATTAAAACAGATGATTGGTAGCATAAATAGTATGCTTCACCATTAACTCTTAAATGTAGAGCTGTTTGTTCAGTACATAATTTCTTGTATTTCTGTCATAATGCAGTAAGAGTAAAAATAATCTTAATTTGTTGAGGTATTCCGCATATCTGTTATGTTTGACAAAAGTTAGCTTCGGAGCAGTTGTTTCATCACACATACCAACATCTTTCTGTCTCTTTCCTAATGTCAGTTCTTCCTCCTGCTCCCAATTCTCAGTTGTAGTTTCTCTGTACAGGTCTTTACCTGCAACAAACACACTCAATCTGTAAGAGTAACATAATAATATGACTTGTATTCCTGCTTGGAGCTTCAATGAGGACAGTATGTGAACTACAAACTTGCATGGCGTTCAAAGATACTTAAGGCACAAAGAGGTTGCTACAATCTGAATATGTGCAAACTCTAGTTTTTAACAATTTGCAAGTCTGTACAAAAATGTAGGCTGATTTTTCAGAAGAACATCAGGCTGGCCTTTTGTAATGGCTGCTCCCAAGCAAGAACTCACAAACCTTCTTTTAAATGGTTAAACAGTAAGACATTAAAGGCATGCTTTGTCAAATTGTCAGTTTTAAGATTTGACATTATAAAGATGTAATTTCCCCAGCCTAATTTTTGAAATGGCTGTTCTGACTGTATTTTCCCCAGAAGTGATGGCTTGAGGCAGACATCTACCATAGATAACATTAGCAGTTATATTTTGGGAATTTTTTATTAGCAACGGAAAACGGCTTCCTTCAGAGGGAAAAAGTGGGCTGTTTGAAAGGGGGCAGGGATGAACAACCTACTTCTAAAAAGGAAATGACTTAACAGAGTACAGAGTGTGCTTAGTAACTAATTACATCATTAGTAGTTAGAACTCAAATAGCTTAATCTGGATTTGCATGTACATCATTGCAAATGTTCTTTAATGTGAGTAGATAGTTCAGGAAAAGCACTGTTACAAGAAAACAATAAATTGATCATGTCAGAGTATGCTTTTTCATCTGTAATCCATAGAAATCCCCCGGCGTTAATAAAAATCTTTATTGAACTGTTACACAAAGCAAGGTAAAACTGTGTTGTATTAAGCAGGACCATAAATGCCATTATGCAAAACAAGAGTTAACTGTTTGTTTTCCTCATTAACTATTGCAGAAGGAAACAGTTTTTCACTAATTGGCAGATATTGTCTTTAAAAAACCCACAACTTTAGGCTGGAACATTACACACCACTTGTTCAATAAGCAGTGAACTAAAGAGAAAATATAAATCTGCTGATGACACATATGTTGGTCAGTTAAAATGTTGTTCAATTAAAAACTAAATGTGAAGGAAGAGAGTATCTAAATTTCTTTGATATTTCTGGTGACTTCTGATTTTATTGCAGAAATTGAAATTTTATTCACAGAAATTGAAAACCCTGTCTGTATTGGCTTAGTGAATGGACTTTTTTATTTAGCTGTGCCTAAGGAAAGGCACGTGTCCCACATCTTAAATGTAAGAATATGCAAGGGAAGATAAAAAAATAAGTTTGACTGGGTGTCACCAGATTTATTTCTAAAATGGTATGTAAAATAAAGAATAAGTAGTGGATTTGCCTCAGATGTATGAAATGCCACCAGATTTGCATTGTATACTCTGCATTGAATCCAGGCAAGGATTTGGGTATAATAAACAAATGGCATAGTATTAACTGCCAGAGGGGAAAAACAAACAAACAAACAAACAAAACATAATGGAAAACTATTAGAGACTTCTGAGGTTGTTACAAAAACATGGATTAAAGTTAAGACATTAAAGTTAAGACAGAAAAGCGTGATATACTCCAGTATATAAGTGGGGAAGCACGTCATACAGAATCAGAAGAGTTCCTCTGAAGCTGTCTCTGGAGAAATGCTGTAAAACACATTGTCTTAGATTGGAAATACTAAATGTGCACTGGTATGATGCAAGATGAAATATACACATCAGTAAGATATAATGAAAAAAGAAACATTTTGGTTCCGTTATTGTTTGTAGATGGATTTAGGTGAAGATACTGAAAGAGAAATCTATTGATGCAGACTGAGTAGTTATCACCCCACATATAACAACTCGTCCCGGAGACCTAGACTTAATGGCCAGGAGGCTTAACTGCATAGGCATTCTGTCATTCAAACATAGGCCCTGTTGGCACTGCAAAGGAGATGAAACTCTCAGCAGGGTGAGTGTGATTGTTCATGTTTATTCCAGATGGCTGAGACTGGTAGAAGGCAAACATTACTGCTGCTAATAATCTTGCATGATATGCTTCCTGAGATGAAACACAGGCAGGGACTATTTCACCTCAGTTTTCTCTGAGGAACTGTAAATTACCCTCCTGAGATATTCAGTTACACACACAAGACCAGCTGTTTATCAGCCTGCTTCAGATGGGCTAGTGTAATGGTTTCTACAGAAATTCTCACTCCTTGTAATTTAAAATAAGGGTCCTGTAGCACCTATATAGGAGATCCAGTGTGGCAGGCTTTGAGGAAAAAAGGAATTTCATCAGCCAGAAGGGGAAGGGACAGAAAAACCTCTCCCCTTTAAGGTGCAAGGTATAGCTAGATTACAGGATCACATTTCTGTCAGCAGTCTGACAGTATTGCTGGGATTGAACATGAAAAAAAGATGGGAGTAGTGGAACACAAGGAGAAGATTGTTCCTCTGGCTGTATCTGTACAGAAGTTGAGAAGGCTTTAGTGTCCTTTATTTCCTTCATTGCTTCAGTTACATCATTTGAAATCATTTAGAAGTTTCTTCCCCAGTCCTTCCCAGTCTTGTGGAGTCAGAATTAGAACACTGATGATTTGCCATCTCATATATACCAAAATTTCCATATAACCATGTGCTTATCACCATTTTCTTTTTTTATGACATAACAGATTTCCTCTTGCTGTGCTGATTACCATCCTTTCTGCACTTGGGTAAGAGAGATGATTTGATAGGTCGGAAGTTTCAGACAGTCAAGTATTCATGGAAGGGATTTCAGTCCTCTACTTAATGGCAGTTGGGAGAGATTTTAGGCAGCAGGCAACAACAGAGGTGAGAATATATTGAACTCCTAAGGTCTTCTGAAAGGCATTGATTTTCAGCCTTATGCCTGCCTCTTGACTTATATGATGGGAGAAAAGCAGAGTACTAACAACTGACTAGCATCAAATTAAAAGGTGGATACGCTGGTAGCATGCTCCGAGTATAATCAGGTGAAAATGATGATTTTCAAAAGTCTAGTTTAATGTAGTCTCAAGTCAGAAAAGCTGTAGATAATTCAGCTCATCTCTTGTTTTTTTTTTTTTTTTCTTTCTTAGTTTGGGAGAGATTGTATTTACTGCATAGGCTCGCACTACACAAAACTACAGCAGGGTCATTCCTTAAATGTCAGTTGATTTTATGATCTCACTCTTAACAAATGAAGGTGCAGAGTAAGAAACTCACAGGTATTTATGTGTAGACCAAATGTTTGTTGAAAATAACAGAGGTAGAACAGGATATATATCTTTGAAACTACTAGACTGAATAAAGGGAGAAATAACAAAGAAGGCTACTGATCAGCAGTTTTTCTTGATTTAGGGAAAGAACAGATGTTGTTGGTAGCATGCACACAAAGCTATGCCCACTTTCTTCTGAGAGTAACGGCACACACATTTTTAAGCCTATGCAGGGAAACTGACAAAATCCCAAAAGTATGTTCTGGCAAATGTGAAGAGATGTATACCTAATGAGTGTGTATTCTTTACTCTTCATTTCTATTCCATCTCCTTCCAATATGTAGCTGTGCAGTTATCTGCTGGATTATTTTTTGTTGTTCATCAGTCCATTATATAAACAGAAAGCATATATATATATATAATATGTATATATATTAGTCTATTTTGTAACTTTAGATAGAAAATATTTTTTTATTCTGATTCATCTTTTTACCCAAGACTAAATTTCTGCTACAGCTGAAGTCATGCTCTGCTACCAAAGCACATATTGCCTGCAGGGTAGAATTCTACTCATTCTCTTGGAGCAGCATTGTTTTCCTTAACAGTTCTGCATTTCAGGCCTTACTTAACATCATGGCAACCATAATACAGATATACTTTCAGTGAAAAAAAAAAAAAAAAAAAAAAGCCTTAAAAACGGTATTTTTTACAAAGATTTATTCTAAGCATTTTCAGAAAAGCTCTTTTTTTCACTTTGTTAATAACTATGAGGTTGACTCTAAGGAAGACAGTAATCTCTTCACAACAGATATAAATTATTATTATTGGTTATTACTTAATGATGAGAGAGGTTGATGAGAAAGGATACATGAGCGTATATAAAGATGTAAACCCAGTGGAACTCGACATAAGAAATTTTTTTGTGTTGAGAGGAGATTATCATTCTCATTTGTAATTATTCTTTTATCATGAAGCTTGATTCAAAGGCAGAACTTTCATAATTGCCATTGATGCTTAGATAAATATTTCAGAGGTTCCTTTAAAATGTGTATTTAATCCTCTCTAAATTCTTAGCGGAGATCAGTTAAATGCTTTCTTATACTATAATATTTTATGCAAGGATAGAAATAAGTAGATGGGGTGTTCTATCAGATTTTGTATATATATATACACACACGTTTAGTATTAGGGAATGGAGAAGACTGTATTTTATTAGCATATTACCGTACTAGAACATCTATGTATTTTAACCTATGGAGATTTTACAGAAACTAGTGCTTTTTAGAGACTCAGACTATAATGTGTCTGTAACATAAAGAGTTTATAAAGCCTGAAGCAAACATGCATTTTGCACTAGTAATGAAAGAAAGAAACTTTCAAAGGTTTTGACTCCTCCTTAGACTAAGCTGTCCTCTTTTGCTGTGCAGTGGTGCTTCATGCACAAACACGTAACACCTTTGATAAGCAAAGACCACAACTACAACATGGAAGTTCAGGTGTCAGGTCTAGTATGTAGCAGATAGTATTAGCATGCAGTAGCGGCAGGTCAGGTGTTTCAAGAGTGGTGTCGTAAAGAACATGGCCTTTTCTGGGTTTGCTTCATAGCTAGCAGCTTGCCCTGAACTGTAGCTGTTCTAGGCTATTTGCCTAGAACACTTCCCAAGAAATACTAATCCCTGGCACCAGGAGAAGTCATCCTCCGTGTGTACCTCTGTGGAGAGAACAGCAGATAACTTCAAAATTGCACTTGGTGCTTTGCACCACAGTGGTTTAAAGGAGACCCGCAAACCTGACAAAATGGTAATGTCCCCAGAGTACAGTGGAAACATCTGTTGAGCTCAGGTGGTTAATTTCAGTAACCATCCATGTGTACAGGGTGAGAGAAGAAAGAGTAGAAAAGACCTCTAATATGTAAGATAGAGTCTTGACCTCTAATATGTAAGATAGAGTCTTGATTTATCAGAAAATAAATCAATATTATATATATATATAATTATATATATTATTTTTGTGCCATTGTTGATAAATAATTGCTAGGATTAATAAACCTCAGCTGCACAATAGCAACTGAAATTGATACCGATTTTTAAAATAAAATTAAAAAAAAAATACAGAAGGTGACTGGTTTTGGATCTAACACACAGTGGTGGCATGGCTGAGACAGATTTCCTCTCCTCTTTTCAGAACTTCAGTTTTATGTATGTACTCTCTGAGCCACTTCTTAGCTCAAAATATATATATATATATATATATATATATATTACAAAGAAAGCTTAGGTAGAATTGCCATGTAGAGCTAACTCTTGGTGACAGAGTTTTAATTATTTTGATGTTTAAAATATAGGTAGTGGAATGGTGGTTTCAGTTAATTTTTGTTGAATGGGGAGTAAAAATAAGAACCTTCATGTCTGATAAAGTGCTGTAAAGGGAACTGAATATCCCTGTTTGAATCTCCTCTTATCGGTATATTGAGAAAGAAATAATAGAATAGTTGATGTTTGCTTTA
This sequence comes from Nettapus auritus, assembly GCA_011076525.1. NCBI lineage: Eukaryota > Metazoa > Chordata > Aves > Anseriformes > Anatidae > Nettapus > Nettapus auritus. Next base: position 48,675,287 of record CM021768.1, on the reverse strand, counting down.
GATTTAGAATATACTTGGAACTGCAGAATTATTTCCATTAACATTGTACTTTGAATACAGATAACAGCCAGTACAATATAATTTTGTATTTGTTATATAGAACATAAAATACAAAAAGGAAATGACTGAATTAATATTGAAAGAACTGAATTTATATCAAATGTATCATTTTTCTCTGGTCTCCAGAAGTAATTAAAACTGGGAAATAGGATTGCAAATGAGCCTTTTGATGTGACATCAGCAAAGCTACTGTAACCAAAGCATGATAGCTGAGCCACGCCTTTCACATAATCTGATTGAGAATGTGTTTAACTGCCACAATAGTACAGTGAAACTTACTTTTAAATAAATTATAGTTTTTATGCCATAGAAATGACTTATTTTAAAGAAAGGCATATATTAATATGTGAATTTCATTAATAAGTGAAATTGTATCAAGCATTTCGCCTCGGTTTCATAACTATATTTTAGCTAATAACACGTGAGATTTGAAAACCTCTGATCAGCTCGTGTTGAAGTGAGAGGAAATTATCTATGTTCTGTGTTGAGGCCTACACAAATTATAGATAACACCTTAATAAGCTGCTCTTACATTTTGGGGATGTAAAGCAGTTTATCTAAACAACAAAGAACACCAACTCCACCAAAAGAACACCAAAGATCAATCACCAAGAGGTATGTGGAGGATACTCCATACAACAAGATGTTTTTTTTCTGTTTGGGAGAAGGTAGGAATTCTGCACATTTATATTTTAATAAATACTTGATATTTGAGTTATATATCATCATATTGCACATAGCCCACGGGGAAGAGTTAAGGTTATGGTTTCAACCCTAAATCTTGCATTTCCTGGCTAGTAAGCAACTAATGTTACTTGCATTTTAATACCTTAGAGTTGATCCTGTCCCTATTAAAATAAACAGCAAACTCCCACTGGTTTCAAAGGTTGAAACACTCGTGTCTAATTTATAATTGTATTTCATACAGTACATAATGACTTTGTTTTCTGGGCTGCTCAAAATCAGTTTTTTAAAATTTTGCCACATTTTATGTTTAGCATGATGTGCCATTTAATGAGGAAGCAGAGATTTAGCAACATTATTAATGAAGATATTAAATGTCAATTAGCACTGACATTATAATGTCAGAATTCTAATCCACAACAGAATTTCAGTTTGGCATACTGATTTGTGCTCATTTGTGATGTTAATATTTATCTTTAAATTAAATAGTAAATAAATTAAACTCCTAGAGAAAATGTTCTATATATGAGTTTAGGGAGTTTAGTGTCCCTTTTAAGTTATTTTTTTTGAAAACGTCAGATTTGGGAAGTGTAGGCTCAGCAGTATTTTGGTGGTATTGCCCTAAATATATAAATTTACTCAGGAATCAAACAAAACCAACAGTTTCTCCTGACCTCTTCTTACTTACATTCCCCCCCACCCCCAAAAAAAAAAAAAAAAGTGTCAACATGTCAAATTAAAAATAAAGTGTCTACTTAATTTGATGCTTATTTGTAGATTTTATGCTCTTTGTAAACTTCAAATTTGTTGGTATTTTCACTGTGGCATAGTACTATTATTAATATCAGCATCTGACTGAAAGAGACAGAAAAATCTGTGCTGAACATAAATTTATTGTTCTCTTAAACAAAAATGCTAGATATACAAACACTGAATATCAATTATGTATTAAAAAAGACAAAAACTGTTTGTTGGTATTTAAAAAATGAATTACAAACTGATAGTTCTTTGTGATTTTTTTTCTGACTTGAAGAAAGTCTAAATTCCCTCTTGAAGCTCTCAAAATGTTGGGTCCCGACCTGATCTTTGATTATTCACTTTAATTATGTTTCTTGAATGCAACAAAGAAAAAACACCTATTAGTTCATCATAAATACCTAGATATATGCCATAGATATCATAATATTCACATTCCTGTATATACGGATAACTAATTGGCTAAATTATGGTCTAACAAACACAAGTGTGTACTGCTTTTTGTCAGTAAGGAAACAAACTGTGAAAAATAGGGGAAAAAAGAGACTACAATTAAATGTTCAGGTAGGAAAAGATCACTTACTTATCTGACCTAACCCATGTGATTCAGTGAATAATTCCATGTTGAAAAGCATAGAATAGAACACATCTCAGAATCCGCCAGCTATCAATAACTCCTCATGGGTCATACATGAAAATGAACAAAGTGATTTTGTTTTAAGTCAGTCTATAACCTTTTGTCCTCCACTAGTATCTGCTTTGGAACAAACATTTCTAGAAGCAGAGACAAGGTCAGAAAAAATCACATAAGCAAATGGATAACTGCTGGCTTTCTGTAGAAACATTATTTTGTAGCATATAGTGTTCTATGACCATAGGGATATGGAGGAGGCTTTGGCATACACATGGTTTATATATTTAATTCAGCAATATATTTAATTCATTTATATATTTAATCCAGCAAGTATCTCTTTTTAAAAGGCTTCCTGCCTGCAGAAACACAAAATATAGGTTTCTCCAGACTAAGGAACACAAACTCATTGGGTTGATATCCGCTCAGTACTGCCCATTTTCATAACTGTAGTTTTTTAGTATAAACTTGCAAAATTTGGGGGGGCAGGTGTCATGGAAATGCATGGAACAATTAAAAGTTTAAATTAAAAAAAAAAAAAAAAAAAGCTAATGTAATTGAGGGAAAACAATTCAAAAAAATATTACTGAAAAGTCTGTTATCAGAATCTTTATTATGACTTAGGATATAAAACAAGTCGAGTCAGAAATTTGTACAGTATTTCTCAATCAACTATACAGCCTAAGGACTGGATTTAAAGAGTTCAGGTGTGTGAAGACGACAATGAACTGGGTAGGCAAAGTGTTCAAATACCAGTTGAGTATCTCATTAATTATTAAAAAAAAAATCGAGAATATATGGGACCAGTTCTAGGAGATATCCAGTAGGACCTAATTGAGTTGGAATAACAGGGATATTTAATTCATCTGTTGGCTGTCTTCATTTAGCTTGCAGTTAGAAAAACACCACGCTGGGAACTGACAAAGGAAATGCAAGAGAGTTATTTCTCACAACATTTTCTGTATGGGACTCTGATCTAGAAATATGTTCCCAGAAACGTTTTCCTTTTTTCACAAGCTTGCTCAGATTTCTGCTTGTTTGATGTTTGCTCATAGCATATTTCTATTTACCTTGTTAAATATATTTTACTCAGTTATTTTTTCACACAGAAACATTTTAGCACTCAGTGTCTCTCTAGTGCTGAGATACCTGGGCAAACAACATTTTGGGTGACACTTGGTTTCGGTGATACGGATGTTTACCACTGCAGAAATCAGTCTGAGAAAGCAAACACAACATATTTACATCAGGATATGCTATGTCATGTTAGTTTAATTTAAGATCATTCATAGTGATTTGAGATACAGATGTTAGTTTATTGCAGCATAAGTGTTATGAATGAGAAGCAATGACAAGAAAGTCATGAATATTAATCACATCTAGCACAGATGTTGCTATTTTGGCAAATATCTTTAAAGTGACAGTAAAAAATGACAGTTATAGGCCAAAGACAGATCTAGACATGGATATGCTATATATTAGCAACCAGCTGCACTGGCAATTAATTATATCCGATTGATGGTGACTATAGCATGATATGACCTCCAGTTCAACTAAGCCCCAATAATATGATAATTTCTTAATGATCTATATTTCCTGGTAGTGAAAGGGCATGGATTATATTTCTCGAGTGGTGATATTTTAAAGATAGTTAACATTCAAAAAGCAGTTGGAATAATAGGTATAGTTTGAGATGGTATATGCAGATGAGTGAAGTGAACTAAGAGCAAAGCTCTTACGTAATTGATATATATCAATTTGTCATTATGTAATTGATATATATCTTTGTAATGACTCTTTCATTTAGCAAATGAAAAAAAATCACTTCTTTATTTGGCCTAATGGTTTAAAACAATATTTCATCAGAACTTGTAGTTTTAATGTTATGGTCAATAAATTATTTAATTTCAGCTCAGTGCTTCTATTCACAAGGTTACAAAACATTTCTGTTGCTGTGCATTCTGCTGTTATTACTGGCAATGATCATAGTTGCACAGATTATGCAGTAAGAATAGTGTAGGGACACTTTTCTTCAGAGACCAATGTAAACCTTGTTATGACAAAGTCAGCTAGAGATATTTCAATAATCCCAGATACGTAAAGGAAAGTCACAAATAATGAAAGTATTAATTCATGTTGTTTAAGAAGTATTTGACTGTAAGTTTTATGTTCGATCAGCAGCTATGTCCATCGTCTTTAAGCACACACACAATGAATCCAACCACATTTTCAGTGGAGAAGACAGAAGATTGCTTTTGGGTTATCAAACCTAAGGTCAAATGCTTTGACAATATGAGTGGCTAGTATGTATTTTAAGAGGTTGCTAGGGGCATTTGGCTTTTAACAAAGGAAAAAGAGAGAAAGGGCTGAATATAAATCAACTTTTTTTCATCTGCTGTGACTGGTTATACAGAGGTGAATGACAGTTTTCACTTTCTCTGAGAGCACTTGCATTTGTAAGGAACATGAACCTGTAACTCTTTAACACCTGAAAGGTCTCCTGTATTATTTTTTGGTGCTTTCTAGCCAAGTACAACACTACTTATCATTTTAAGTTATATCTCATTATTTTTAAAATAATCCACATATTTCCTTCTGGATTTTTGCTCCATTTCAATGGTTGACTTAAAGTTTCAAATAGGTGACCTCCTTTCTTTTTATAAGTATACTTTGGTATGTGTGAAAAATCCTCAACATAACTAAGCTGTTCTATTCAGTTCCCTAGGTGCAATATTCTGCTTCTGCTTCGGGACAGTATAAATATAATATGTGGTGAACTAACTGTAAGTACTATATTAATTGAAAACAATCCTGCAAAAAACACGTTTTTTTTTCTGTCTCCAGTCAAATAAGGGGAACGGTATTTCCTATGATCGTATTGAATTTCTTCAAAGGGTCATGCCTGTGTTTAAACCTAACCACAAAACTGCAGAATCCACACCTTCTTGGTTACATATAAAAACACTTCAGATATAACAAGTCCTGACTGAATACATACTTAGCTTAAAAAATAAATAAATAATAAGATAATAATAAAAAAAAGTGGTAGGACTGTAATTCTTATTAGATGCTTTTATTTTCTATGAAGACCAAAGATATCTTTTGTTCTTTTAATAGGATCATTTTTTTTTAAAGTATATATATATATTATTTTTTTAAGGAAAAAATATTATATGAAGAATTTAGAGTGATTTGTGTCAGAAATCATTATAGCATTCCTCAAAATACATGCTCATAGTTTCTTTTAATGAAAAGAAGTCCACGGTTAACTTTATGTCATTGTCTTCTAATGGGAATTGTTTTCCATTTTAAATTAAAGACTAATTAAACAAATCTTAGTCACATGGCCTAAAATTTGGGGCAGACGTGCAATGCCAGTAGTTGGACTTGATGATCCTTGTGGGTCCCTTCCAACTCGGGATATTCTGTGATTCTGTGAAATCTGATGTCTCACACTAGCCTGGCTGATCAGTGGATGAAGTTAAAGAATCATCCAGCTCTTTTGTTCCTTGTAGTTCTTTTCCTTCGGACTCAGTTTGCCAAGGAAGTTAACCAAGCAGCTGCACAAATTCATGCCAGAGCTAGAGACGGTATGATCAAAACAAAAGGTGTGCAGAAAGAAGAGAGGAATCTGCTTACATTGGCTTACATAAGGCAACGTCTCTGGCTGAATAAGGCAAATGTCTCTGTCTGAAATATGATACAATAGAAAAAACACAGATCACAGTAAAATAGGTCTGGTTCACGTAAATTTTACAGTAACACTTTAAAATTGAGTTTTTTTTTTTTTTGTTTTTTTTTTTTAAAAAAAGACAAACAAAAACAATAACATAATTTTCTTCAGATTTCATTCCAGGAAATTAAACATCCTCAGAATTAGGAACTCCCATTATGAACTCCTAGTGCCAAGAGTAATGTGAAATTATGACTCCAACTTGGTTTTGCTATAGGTAAAAGCTGGGGGCATTTGACTGTTGTTTTGGAACTGTACAGTATCATGGAATCCAGTCCCACTATTTCATTATTATTTCTTTAAAATTACGTGGAGAAACCCTAAAGGTAAAAAAGATTGAAATCAAATAATGGTCTAATATTCATCAGCATGCCTGTCAGTAGACACATAGGGTGTGTAATTTTTATTATCTGCAAATGGGATTTCAAAGGCAAAGGAAGCCAGCTTTCCTTTAATCATATTGCTCTTGCACCTACATAGAAGGTTCCTGCCAGGTGGGCAGGGGTTTTAGCATTAAAAGCTGAGTGCAGCTGTGAAGTAGGTAGTGACACAAGTTGCACATAGAGCAAATGCATTTGTTTATATAAATTTCTCTTTGAGTAGAGAAATGGGCAATGGAGAACTGAATATAAATATATTTTTAAAAATCAGATTCCTTTGCAATGAAGCTGGACTGGAAGGAGTGCCCCAGGACAATTACACATGCACTTCAGCTGTGAGCGGGCACTCAGTTCATGCCATCAGACTAATGTTAGTCCAAAGTAAAACTTCCCCAAACATTTGTGGATGATAGGTCTTAAATACCAACATGTTTTGCTCTATAAATCCACTTGGGATATGTTGCTTGCAAAAGTAGAATAGGCTCTATACTGTACTACAACAAGATACCACTTTCTTCATGGCCTAGGTGTATATCCATGAAAAAAAATGTCATTGATTCATTGTTTAGCTAGGCTACCTTAGCTGTAATCTTAATTTTAATTGTATGGTAGACTCAGATTACATATTGCTGTTTGGGTAAATGGATCTAGAAATCTCTGTTGCATTAGAGTATTGCTTAGTGTAGTAGTTAAAGACAGGCCAAAAAAACAATGGAAATAAACTTTGAAGCAAAAGAGGTTGCACTGGTCTCTTTCCTTTCTAATTTTCTTCAGATCATTAGCAATAGTTTGAGGTTATACAACTGTGCAAAATGGGAATTTCTGAGGCACAGAGATACTGAGTTCTAGAAAAAGGTCAGTTGAAGTAACAGAATTAGATAATAGAATAAGTTTTTATTTTGCAGACCGATTTCTGCATATACTTTTTTTCCACTCTGTAACTCCTACTTGGATTTACACGTACTTGCCAGGTAGTCTCTACCTGATTAGTATTTTTATCACTTTAGTGTATGAAAATGGAGGTACAATAATGGTGACACATGAAATAATTGAGAAATCTTTAAAAAGATATTAGAACTAAGCCTCTGTTGGAGATTGTACTTCCTCCCATAAACAGGATGCATACCTTAAGAGAACTGTCCATCCATCTAAGAAAAAAAGAAAATAAATACTTTGAAGAATAGAAAAATGATACATTGAAAATAGCTTGTGCCTTGGACAGATTTATTGGATGGAATTATATTCACAACAAGTAGAATAAAAAGGGATTTTTTTTGTTTTTCTTTTTAAAATCTATGTCAGCTAACGGCATGTGAAGTAGGTTATTTGGGTTGGAGGAGTCAAAAAAATTAGGGTTAATTACATTTTTAATGGCTATCTTGCCTGGGCTGAACTTTTCAATGGAGTTTGCTAAACTTCAAATGAGCAACACAAGTGCTTTGAGGTTTACAAAAAATTAAAGTACTGGATATGGAACCAGGGAGATGAAATGTACTGTATTAATGATCATATAAATCGGTAATTCATAATTACTTACATTTCTATTTTTTCCCAAAATTTGTAACCATATAATTAACTCAGAGTTTAAGGATTCAAATAACTGGGAACTGACATGGGAAAGTGACTCTAGGAAATGAGTTCAAACAATCTTAATTAGTTTTTGTTGGTAATTATTGACTGTGAGATTTCAACAGATACAGTATCTTTCTTTTCAAAGGATGAATTGGTAAGTCATCTCTGAAACTCTTTTTACTTTCCATCTCATGTAAAAGATAATTTAATGCTTTTTGAATAAATAATTTTAAAATTAAGCAGCCATCTTCACCCTGCTATCTCTTCTACGAAGTTGAAATTTCCTAAAACAGTTTTCTTAAAGTTCAGCACTAGAGTTATCTGATAGTCTGGCTTCCAAACTATGATGTTGCAGCAAAAATGCATTACTGTTCTATAGCAGTTTACATGTCGGGTTTTTATATTTGATGAAGAACTACACATACATTCAGAAAGAGAGAAAAAATGAAATTGAATCAGATAAATTAATTCAAATGGTACCAATACTTTTAGTATTTCTAAATTCAAAGGTAGCAAGCACTCACGTTAAGGTTAAAATTCACAATGAGAAACAAAAATAGAACATGATATTCATAAAATCCAAGTTTTGTTTGATAGAACATAAAATACAGGAACACAAATTTACAAGCATATATTTTGTTACAGGGTTCTCTAAGATCTTAATCTTTTAAACATACATTAACTGGTATAAGATAAAGGCAATTAAATCATCAGTGGCATAAGCCTTTGTGTTCAGGCATCATTGTGAAGACAGGACCATGAGGAACAGATGCATAGCTGGCAGGCATTTCCTTTGGTATCAGGCAATGCTATATATGGGATTATTGTATTGTCTATGAACTCCATTAACCTTTGCATGTAGATAGTTAGAGATATTTCCTTTTAGTGAAAAAAAAAATATTATAATCCATGAATGGCTAGAAAGTTCTGTTTTCAGAACTATGCCATGTTACAGTGACTGGACTCTTTTAGTTGAATATTTTAAATGTTTTACTAAAATGTTAGCAAATTTTGTATTCATTTGCATATTTTCTTCTTTTAGTAACCCAATGGATTTAATTTCTTTCAAATTCAGCTGTCAATAAATTTAATTTAGTGGTAGAAGCTTTGTACTCAAATCATTCATAAACTAACAACTCATTTAAGAGTTGTTAACAGTATAATTGTGTTGATAAGAGATATCAAGATTCTCTAAAAAATGCAATGAGAATATCACAGGAGTAAACAACATTTTACTCCCCTCACTTTTCAGTTTAACACCTTCATGATTGTTGAATAATTTAATTTACATAATTTCCTTCACCCCTGAAAAAAGCAAAGTAAAGAAAAGGAAGGTATCAGGAAAATACTAATAGGATTGGTTATACCTCTGACAGATGATGTTCTGAAAAAGTCATGAACTTTGTCATCTACCTGAAGTTCATTTTTCTATCAGTCAAATACTTTCTGTCATGTTTTGCTTACTTATCTGTGAATAAAAAAATAAATTGCAGCAAATGTATTACAGAGGACGCATCTTTAAACTACAGCACACATTGCACAGAATGTGTCAGAGCTGAAGCTGTACCAATCATAAAGTCCTATGGTTCTTATCTATATCTGCTACAGATTTTTAAGCAGGTTGCTAAAAAATTGCTTTGGGGAGATGGAGTGGGTATGTTTTTCAAAACAAAAAATAAGGAAGTATATAGCATACCTATGCTACACACACATAAACCTGTGTTTCCTACCTTTTATTCTTCCTGTCAGAACCTGACACTTGATGCAATCATTCCACTTTATAATTTCTGGCAATTTCTCCAAAGAAAACACTTGGAGTAATATATTTTCTACCTTCTTCCCATTTACAAACAGATTTAATTTTTAAAAGCAATGTAAAAATGATTTATTTATTTATTTATATTTTTCCCCAGGAAAAGAAGTTTAGAATTGCTTTTGGTAAAATTATTATTATTATTTTTAATAACAATAATATTACTATTATATAAATATTGCCTACAGGGCGGACCAGCAACAGAGGATGTAAAAAACTCCTTTGAGATATGTCATCATCGAAGAACTGATATATGGAGATGCTCAAGAAATTTTCACTATGAATAATTTACTAAGAATCAGATGTGACATACAGTGTGTCAAGAATCCATAAAAAACAGGCTTCTGCAGCACACCTTCATGTGATTTTTTATTATTATTATTTATTTCTGCATATGCAGGTTGCTCTAGAGAAAATACCTTTCAAATATTAAAATTCACATAAATATAACTGGAGGGAATATAAATCTAGGCCTGTGCTCCTGATAGACCCTTCCCCCAAATACTCTGTTTAAAATGAGAAAACTAACCTAATTGCCCACACCAAAAAGAATGTGTATGGCAGTCATTTAACTGTCAGTGTTTTATTATTTAGAACATTTAATTGTCTAGAGGTATTTTGGGAGAGGAAAAAACGTGAAGAAAAAAAAAAAAAAGTTTTTTTTGAAATATTACGTTTATAAATAAAGACAAGTCTGTAAAGGCATAATGGAAAAAGTGGGTGTTGCAATAAAGTTTATTCAAATGCAAATTGCACTTACTGTAGTTCAAAACCAGAGCTAATGACTCCTCTACTCAGATTACGAAAAATAAAGGGATTTTTGCTCAGTTCCTGAGAAATGGAGCACAGCACTGTGCTACTACGCAATGTAGACCTATCTCAAAGAGGGCTTAATGCAAAAACAATCAAATCTCTTAAAGAGTTAAGAAGCTACCTCTCCCGTCCTCCTGTGAACCTTCTGTCACATTGTCCCTTCATTACCCAATTTGGTCTGCTAATGCAAACAGGAAGTGGGCACAGAGTCCCTGCCCTTCTGTGGGTGGTGTCTGCCTTGCATCCCTTGCTTTGGCCTCCTTACTGATTGTCCAGCAGATAGCTTGGATCTGCTGCAGACATTGTGGGAGTGGTTGTTGGAACATGGCTACCTGGGTAGCTTGTTGCCAGACAGTAGAAAGACTTCTGCCAATTCAAATGTGAAACCTGGACTGAGCTATAGGGTAGCACAGCTGCTGTTGGGCAGGCTGTGAACAGGGCAGTGCTGCAGGACTGCAAGAGAGTTGCAAATCTGATCGTTTTCTGGGCAATTGCAGCCTCTTCATGAGTGCCTGAAGCCACTTCTAAAGAACCTGTGACTGTGCTACGGAAGGATGCTGCATTGGCTGCTCCCATACAGTATTCCCACACACTCAGTATGAAGAAAACATTTTGCAGGAAGGCTCCTGTGCTGTACTAACAAGGCATTACAATTATCCCTTAGGCATTTGGGGTGTAGTGACTGTTATTTTTGCCCATTTACCACCCTGCTGTATTGCATATAAGGATTCTAAAAATATGGGTCTTTTTACATGTATGAAAAAAAATATTCTAAGACATAAAAATAACTCCTGAATCTTAGAGAAAAGGCGAAGTATAGAAAGTCTCTTTCTGATTTAATTTTCTTCCCCAGTTCCATATTTACACATGAAAAGCACACTGCTGATTTATCATTAAGTTGGAGACTCAAATTAACAAGGCACTTGCTGTTTCAGACTGATTACTGTGATGGGGCAGAAATAAACACTGTGTTGTAGCCACTTGCAGGCACACCATGAGAGCACAGTGGGGTTGCTGCAGGGTGTTGGGATGAGACTTGTCCTTATGAGATGCCTTGTTGGTAATTGAGACTCAGTGTGTAATTATGTTCTTGTGATGGAGAAGTTTTGTAGGCGGGCTGTCCTTACTGGCCATGGTTTTATCAAAACTCTGGCAAATCTGGAAAGGTGCACTCAGGGAGCTTGTTTACCCCTTCTGTCATTTATAGATCTGTTTCCAGATTAAACTTAGCATACTTCCAGCTGTTACTCTTCAGATTTTTCATGAATTATTCAGCACACAGACTAGATATTTCATATGTTATTTGTTTCAAATATTTTAGTCTCCCCAGCTTTGTTCTTTAAGAATTTACCCCCAAACCAAACCAACCAACTAACCAAACTATAGACTCTCTTTTTCCTTCATGGCATATGTAGAAGCAAAGTCCTAGCAGTGCTTCACATAAGGTCCTTATGGTGTAATACCCTATATTATTGTGATGTCAGGTTTTTGCTGTTTTCTGTCCTTTCTTGTTCTGTTGAATACTGAAACAAGAGAACAAGAACAAAAGAAGGAGGTATTCTGATTGCAATTTTAAAGACTCATCTATCCTATATTCTTAATACCGATTTATTTATTTTTTGAATACTTTATGGGATGTATCTTTCTGTTTTCCTTTCACTATCTGACCCCCATTTTAAACATGATATAAGCAAAATAGACAATTTGCCACTTTCAAGCTTCATCACAGACATTATTTTGATTTCTAGTGATTCTGGTGAACAGCTTATGCTGTTTCACTCCTCCAGGGTGCGTATGCCTTCAGAGACTCTTGCAATTGTGGGTAATAGCAGTCCTGATTTTCACCAGCTGCAAGAAGGCACTTGCACAGATGATTAATGATTCCTTGCTCCAAGAGTACTATTCACTGGTGGATACACTCCACTGACTAACTTCAGATTTCTCTGGCAGCTTGGTTGTAGCAAGTTCGCATTTGTATTCAGTATGTAAACTTCAAAATTCCCTAAAAGGGAAAGATGTCTTGGTCATATACCTAGCATTATTGGAAGTCTTCAGTCTTATTACAGGTTCAGAGAAATTAGAAGAATTTCCTTGCTCAGGGTAAAACCATGATTCTCTTTTCTTCTTGTAACTTAGCTTATGTTTATCCTTTCTATTATGTTGCACTATAAATTATTTTTTTTCCACCTTTCCACCTTTCTTCCTTTCTCTCTCTCAATTCTTTTCTATTTCTGCTCCCTCTGTTCTTCTATTTGCTATTTAAGCCTTCATAAATGTATGCAGTACACCCATCAAAGTCCCAACTACTTGTTGCGACTCAGAGCTATTTCTAATACTGCATCCACTGTAATCCTGTGTAGTTTTAATTGTATAGAGAAAGAAAAGATTTTTATCTTCAGTAGCAAAATTGAAAACAGAATATTTTCAGACCTGATAAAAACAAGACTAAAGAGTAAGTATAACTCTATCAGGACAAACAGTAATACTAATTTTAAGACTGTCAGATTTGAAATATACCCTTCTTCCATCCTTTTTTTTTTTTTTTTTTTTTTTTTCCTCTGTGTACATCATGTTTGGAATAAAAATATATTTTTTTTTCCCAAAATAAAATCACTTTTTCTTTTAAAATATATTGAAATAAATGATGCTCATTTTTCCAAACAAACTTCAATGTTTAAAATAAATATCAGATTAAAATATCCAGACTCTTAATGTACCTGCCTCCTTTGACAGCTTTAATCTTCTTGTCCTAAAAGATTAGTTGATTAACCCTCACAATTTTTCAGAAATTGTGAAGGTGGAACTTAAAATTAATAAAAGTCACATTTTATGTATTTGTGAGGAACCTGTAAGTTTCAACAAAACTATCAAGAGAACATTTTTCTGTGCTTCAGGGTGGAAATTCTAGTTCATATTGTCACACAAAAGAGAATGAACACAGTGCAAGAACAAACCTTGACAGTATTGGTATTTGCCTAAATTTGGTAAAACATGCGTTTTAACTCATAACAAAAGTTTCAAACAATAGGACTTGATCATGAATTTTCTACATCCTTTGAGCTTAGGCAGGGGTCATGTTTTTTTGAAATGAAATTAATGTATGTACAGTTACACACTCATACACAGCAATCTGGATTTTTTTTTTTTTTAAATTTTTTCTCATTTTATCTATAGTAGGATTTTTTTTAAAACCTTTTTTTTTTTTTTTTTTTTTTTTTCTGCAAAGAAAGATCCACTGGACACTATGCTTTGTGATCACAGTTGAAGCTCTCCTAACATTCATGCAGAATTCAAAAGCAGCCAGGGGACCTTGGGATCCCCTTATTTGAGATACCTTATTCGTGAAAATTAAAAGTGGCTGTTTAGCCTAGGGCTTTTGAGAGCTCCTTTAAAAAAAGCACAAAAAGTAAAGAGAAATCCCTTTCAGAGGAAGGCATTCATGCTTAATGCTAAACAGATACTCAGCATGCCAGATATAATGCAAACACTAGTAAGAATGCCAAAATACAGGAACTGCACAGTATAAATGTCTCTCCATGGAAAAAATAGGGATTATGAGATAAATATTCATTTTAGTCCCTGTGCTGTATGCAACAGGGAGAGGAGGAGATGTGGGCATCAGCAACGCTGTTTTCACAGGTGTGTAGAAGCACACACAAGGAGCAAAGTATTGGGTAGTTACTGTAAAAGTTATTTAGACTTGGCTCATCTCTGCCTAGCACAGGTGAAATGAGAGCAATCAGTGTGCCTGGAGAAAGGTGGCTCAAGTGTCATCCTGAACTGTCAGCGAGGACTAAACTCTGCTCTCTCATCTTTAGCCTTAACATCTGTCACTAGATGGGAACAAGCTGACATTTACGTAGCAAAGCTTTCCTGCTAATGCAGCAGCAAGCTTTGTTGTGCCCCTTTGAAGCTCATCTTTTTTATCTCATGCTTATACAAGCAATGCTTGGCACCTCACATGTGTAGGATTAAACCCTTAAAGCTGGCAGATGATATTTGTAAAATGTAACTTCCATAAAGCAGGATATTTGGTTTGTGGCAAGCTTATCCCACTGTCTTTAGTTAATTCATATATATCCTCAAAGGAACTTTCAAATGAATATGTTCATAGGGGTTATCTTCAGAGATAAGGGTAACTTAGACAAACTCATTTTTTCTGTATCTCACAACAAACACTGAAATGATTCAAATGAGTTAGTTATGAGTGTCGGTAGGAGTGAGAATCACACTGTGTGTTTTCTACAATTCATCTGCAGTGGAAGAAAGAAAAAAGCAGAAAATTGTGCAGGAGAATCTTGGCATATTTGTTAAACGAGAGTATCAAACATGGAATGTTTCGATTTCTGTCCACCACTCTTTATATTACTAACACTTAACAGGGACTGACATGCCTGGGACTTCTGAGCTTTAATTCTATGGGTACATTTTTTTACAATAATTGTACCTTTAGAAATAACTGTACCCATTTAGAAAATTTCAGTTATTGGAGGTGGGGAGGAGGGAGTGGTGCTACGATCAGGTATATTGAGTAGTTTGTGTTTTATCCATTGCAGGTCATTTATAATTCATGTGTGAGCTTGAGAAAAATATGTAAATAGAAAGCAACAAAAATCCTTTTGGCCTGAGTATTGTAAAGCTTTGGTTACAGTGTTAATGCAACCATTCTCACACTCTGTCCAAATGCTGCTGATGCACCCTCATGGACTCAGGTCAGAGCCTATAGGGTGTTTATTAACTCACATTGTACCTGTGAATTAATTTGAGATGTAGTAGTGCTTTGTTTTGTTTCAGAAAACTGAAAAGGGAAAGATCTTGAGTGGCAATGATCTAACTTTGCAAATTTTGCTCCTGTCATTTGCAGCCCTAAAATGCAAATGCCAGCAATGGTTACTGAAGGTTACCATTGATGGCTATACTGACAGTAACCCTAGTAATGTTACCACTGAACATTCTTAAAGCACAAATAAGTAAAATTAAAATTATCTGAGAGGGGGAGGATGAGATGATGATTACATGCAAAGAAGAGTCAAGACCTGCAAGTAAAGAATGTTTGATTTAATTTCTTTGGAGGCTTTTTAAAACAAACAAACAAACAAAAACAAAACAAACAAACAACAACAACAACAAAAACTGGTGTTATTCTATCCCCAATAAATATCCTAAAGGAAAGAGAAATAATAGACTTAAAATCATACCTCCCAGCTTCAATGAAGATTCAGTTCATATCTCAGAAAGATTGATTTCAGCATTCCAATGCATTTTCCGTTAGAGTTAGTAACCAAATAAAGTCTTACACAAATGGAATAACCAGTATAGCTCCTGAAAACGAAGCTTATGTGTTTTTGGCTCATTGTCACCCCCAGATGTTTGACTTCTTTTTAAAAGTAGCTTGCTGGAGAACTACATTAGCAGTGTAATTAAAGCCCAGAAATAAAAGCTATGGTATCTGACTATAAAGTGGAACAAAAGTAAAGTGCACATCTTCCTCTACAATGCTTTATTTAGAAAAATGTGGTCTTGTGGTCTCAAGTAGTGAAAAAATGTATAAGTTTTATTTTTGTAGCTGATAAAACTGATCAGATACCAATTACGTTCCTAATTACAGATCATATTAAATTCAAAGTTGATAGTAGCAACATTTTTATTAATGAGAGGTTTAAATTTAACACAACATATGTATTTCAGCTGAAAATACTGTCTGGTAAATTCTCCAGAAAAAATCTAACAGCTCTGAATAAGACAGTCCCTACAAACACAGTAGAAGCTAGGTTCTTCAGCCTCACAGTACCCCTGGGGTGATGGTTGCTTTGTATTTTTAATAGTGTCCCAATGGCTAGAGAATTCAATCATAAAATTTTCTTGAAGTGTTGCAAATTTTCAGCCCAGTTTCAACTCTCTTGGCAAGACTGAATAAGAGCAGAGTCCTGATTAAGGTCCAGATCTTGCAAAAGTGATGAGTGTATTTAAGTCTATATAGTTAGAGTCCTGAATTTTTCAATTCTGTTCGTATGCATATACTTGGCTCTTTTTCTTTTTTCCTGCTGTACAAAAAAAATAATTTTATAACATATATTTCTTCTCTTTTCTTGTACAATCTGTTGCTCCAATCTTCTTTCAAATCCATCCTTCTGTCTCCAAATACCTACCACTGTGTTTGTCCTTATTTTGTTTTGAGTAATCCCTTGGAATTCAGCAGGGCTAAATACAATTTCTGAAAAGAAAGAAATTAAACCCATGCTGTACTACTAATAATCACAGGTACTTCCACACAGGAAACCCTGTAAACTGTACCTTTGCATAATGTCAAATATAAAAAAATCTTTAAAGGTATACATACATACTAGTTTAATGTAAATTGTATTAGAAAAAAAAAAAATCCATCAAAATCTGTCATTTTTATGTTGAAATTATCCTTGTTTCTTGAAACGGAATGTTTTGTTCTGTATATATAACATTAATGTCTCATTCTTATGTATTAAAAATACCTTGAAAGACTATTTTAAAGATGAATTAAGTTCCATCTACATGGTAGGAATAATTACGTGGTGATTCATATTTGACATGCTTCCTGAAGCTAATACTCAGCAGGTGTCTTGTTTGCATTTGAGAAAATGACAAAGTGTAAGGACATGTGTAAATCCTGTGTCAACAGCAATTATTCATAACTAGGTCAAGTTATTAAAGATGTCTAAAGAGACTTTCATGTCACTTTTAATTTTAAACTAAATTATCTGAAAAAATTCTAATTGTCCTATTCACAGGCATACAAAATTCACAAAATTGTTAATTTATTAAAACATCTAATTTCCCTATTTAAAAACTTGACATTTTAGCCTGTGCAATTAAGATCTGATGAACTATTCTGATTAATTCATTAACTTACATGTTAGAAGAGAGCTGCAAATGCTTCTGCCTCATTTGTTTATCAAATATAGTGCAAAACATTGTAAATACTGCAGCATGTCTATTTTATTGCATATGGACAAACATTGCCTTTACTCCTCTTTTTAAATAATCCCTCTTTCTATGCCATTTCCTTTGCTAAGCAGTAAAGTGACTGAGACTTTTATGGATGATCCCTGATTCTCATGAGAATTACAGAGAAATTCCTAGTGCTATTTTGAGCTGTATAGGATGTAGCACTAGTTTTACCTCGCTCTTTCTCTCTTCCTCTCTTTCTCTCTTTCTCTTTGTCTCTTTCTTATTGCAGACTGCTTTTGTCTGTTTGTCATGAATGATTCTTCACACTATGGAACCTTCTAGCCATCATTTTTTCTACCCTTTAATCTGTGACCACTGTAATTCCTCCTGTACAGGTAAGGTCACAATTTTAAGAATTTTGATAAAATTTTTAATTACCTCCATAAGATCAGGCATTTACTTCAGTATCATAACATTTTGTGCCATATTTCCAGAGATCTCTCATTTACAATTAGCTTTAGCTAAAAAATAAAAATAATTAAAACTCCTATGTGCTTAGTTTTCAAAGAAGTCCCAAACTTACTGTTTCCTGTTTGGCATCTTTCACCAACATTTTATTCCCTTCTGCCTTTTCACTGCCTGTATTGCAGAGCTGAACTCTCTTCTGTCTTGCTCCCTGAGTTCTCTTCAGCTCAGAACTATCTTTCATCTGTAGTTCCACTCTATTAGATTGCTCTCTTTTCACTGTTTTGATACATTTTTGCTCTTGAAAACTTTGTTTAGTTTTCCTTTCTATCTAGCATATAACTCTAGCGTGTAACATCTCAAATAGTTTCTGATACAATATACAATTGTAAGAACCTATAATATTACTCTCTAATTACTTGAACTGTATTCATAACTGTCATCATGAATGTTCAGTAACTTCTCATTTATTTTTTTTTTAATACTATTTCTAAAGTTTTGGTTTTCTATTACCTAATTTAGTTGTACTTTCACCTCATTCTTCAGCAATACTTGCAAGACAAAAGCAACACTAAATAAGGTACACATTATGAAGAAAAGAACAGAAATAAAACTTGGGGAATTTTTGGTAAACTTTGTCAAGATACTTAATAACATCACCAAGAGATTAATTTTGAAATAATAAGCTCCTCATCATATTTTAGCAAGACAAGCTAAAAGAAAAAGATATCTACAAAAGAAAATAAAGTGTCTAAGGAAGTCATTGAACATTATGTCAAATTTATATCCAGTGCTACTTAATTCTGGAGACAGAAGGACACAGATGTCTCAATCAGTTATGTCTGTATGTATTTAAATAAAATTGCTAAACAGCAGGTGGGTGACACTCACTGTTTTTGAAATATAATGAGCAAGAAATAATGTGCTGAAAGTGTTTCTGGCTTAGTCTGACAGCTACACTGTGATTTAGAGTCTGTCCTGCCTTACAACCTCAAGCAAAACTCTATGGATGTCAATGGGAGTCATATTACTCTAAGAATTGCAATATCTGACTCTCAGATATATGGCAAAATTGTATGGTATTCTGGGGACATCAATATTAATACTTAAGCTTTGTGCATTTCAGAGCAGCTTTGTTCCTGTACTGGCTATAACTGTTTTTTCAGAAAGTAAGTCTTTTGTTTTGTGCTAAACAGGATTGAGAATGGGAGTTTGAAGGGGAGAATGGATAAGTATATACAAGAAAGACTTTACGGCACTTCACTGCACAACATTTGAGACATTTCTGCCTCCGTGGCTATTGTATGAGTCATGGAAATTTCAGATGAAAAAGGGAGATGTCTGCACTGACATTATCTTTCTACATTTTTCTTTTGCTCTGTTACTCATTTCAGGACCCCTGAACAAATTTTAACAGTTTTGCCTTTCATCTTTATCTTATGCATGGCTCAGCTGTGAAATGTGCTAATATTTGTGATGTTTCAAATCAATTATTACTAGGATAAAAATGTTAGGGTCTCTCCAGTTGCAAGATTAAGACTATAATGTGCTCACTTTGGGAAAACTCTCAAAAGGAAAACAAAAACCAACCCCCCAGAAATGAAAAAAAATTTAAAAAAAATTGCCACCTGGATCTTCTTATGTTGAATATTTTGGTTCATGTTAATTTTCTTTATTTATAGTATAAAAATAGTTTTAACATAATCTCAGTCTATAGTCATTGCATAGATCCAGGAAAAAAAGCTTCCCTCCTCCTCCATTGTCTCTCTGTCTTCGTGGATAGGTAGGTAAGGGACCAGAGTGTGTCTGAGATCTACAGTGATCACTTTAAGAATGAACTTAAATCCCATTTTAAAAATCATTGAAGCCAGAGGGACTCAGTTCTTTAGGTCAGAATCCCTTTTGCTCCTAAATTCCTTAGTACCTTTTGCTGCATCACAGTTTCTGAGTAAATCAACAAACTTTGGGTTTGTTTGTATTCTTTGTTAAGGTAATTTACTTATATATATTTGGACATTAGTAAGTTTTACCAACTCATTTCAAAGATAAAAATAGAAAAATTTATCAAGAGAATAAGCTTTTTGGTTTGCTGATTCTGTGAAATGCCAATTCATGGAAGAAAATCTGGTAACATACAGACTGAATTATTGGGTAAACTGAAGGCAAGAGAGCAAGTAAAATTTGTTTCCTGGAACAGTTAGAGAGAGCAGAATGTAAACTAGATTACTAGATTTAGTTTCTATTATTGGATATTTGATCTTAAAGAAATAATTTAAGATATTAAATTATAAAAATATAAAGGAAAATGTTTGAGATTTATTTCTTTCCTCAGACAAATGTTTGTTTCTTAAGTTCCTCTTTTATCTATATCTATATCTATATCTATCTATCTATCTATATATTTATTTCCCCACAAATAAAAAGGAAGGAAAATACAAAATTAGAAAAAGGGTTACATGGACTATGAAAAAGGAAGTAAATTTATAACAAAACACTGACAGTGGACATCAGAGATAGAAACCAGTGAGCAAATGATGAATTTTAGTAAGAAACCCTTGGAGGACTAGGTGCTCAGCTAGCTATTTCAAGAATATGGCCATTTAGAATTGTAAAATTATTCTTACATGAAAGTAAGGATTTTCCTTTGTTAACTGTACTTATCTTATTAGTGTATGTTAGGTCTACATGGATAGAAGTGCCAAACTACACTGCAGTTAAAGAGATCTTCTACTGTTATTACAACATGATTTGTCAACCACTGGAAATTAATCATTTTTTTTTTCTTATTAAAAACAAAAACAAAAACAAAAACAAAAAACACAAAACACAACAACACCAAACCACCCACATCTTGTAGTGTTATCAAATGCTGTACTCGTGATTGCTGTTTAGTATATCTTGGCTATAAAAATAACAATCTGAATGACGTTTAAAGATAGATTTTCAGTTCTTTACCTTTATTACTAGTGTACTTGGACACATAACCCCTGCATCCCGCCTCTACTTCCCCCCTGAAATTAACTTTGTTCTTATATTGAAGAAATAACAGATTAAGAAACCTAGCAGCTAAGAAACGTATTTTTCTGCTTCACAACAGCCAGACACTGTCAATATGTAGCTTTGACGTGGATGTTAATTTACCTTCCAGACATTTTCTGTAAAGAGATTTACTGTGGTCTGCAAATAACAATGCTTCTGTCTTCAGAGCGTGGGGTCTGAAATAGAATATGTATGTATTTATGGTTAAAACTATTCTATTACAGTTCTTATATTTTTCAAATACTTTTTCAAAGCCACAATTTAAAAATGTTATTGAACAAAAGTTTTGCAAAAGTACCTACATTTCACTTCTTCGTGCATTTCGCTGAAAATATTTCTGTTCCTGCATTGAATTTGAATATTAATCTACATGTATCCACTAAAACAAATAATAATAATAAAAAAAAACACTTTAGAAACATAAATATGCATTATCATCAATGTTTTTGATGATGTTGCAGAAGATCATTATAGGGCAACTCAGTTTCTCATATATCCTAGCTCATAAAAATTAATTAAACAGATTATTTACTTGGGCTAAACAACACACACACAGAAAAAACTTAAATGTACCTTTATGTGATACAGCTATATACAATATGGGACTATTACATTCACCAACCTGAATACTGGCAGAGCAGCACAATCCATTTTGTTTTCCACACTAAGCCACTATCTTTGCAATAGCTAAGTATGAGGATAGAAGATGGAAAATATGAGAATATACTTTAAACATTTTGAAACACATGTAACTGAAGACTGTGACATGCATGCATAAGATATACAATACCCCTATGGGAAAACATAAGGAACAAATAATATGTGACAAAAAAATGGTTCATATAATTTAGCTAAAAACACATGGGACAAGTTATATATTGCTTTAATGACCATCTTGAGGATGATTATGTACTTTCCTGCCACCCCCTTCCCCCCTCGATATTTGATTCTAGGATATAGATGTAAAATTTCATGTGAAAACCTCTCTTTCTGTATCTGCAAGATATTTATTATTTTATTTCCTCTTCTTTTTACTGTTTTTATTTTTTTTATTTTTTTTTTCTCTCTCTATCTCGACATATATCTCTTGTAAGTTAGCTATTTGTTGTGAATACTCTTGGCTTTGCTCTAGAGGCACTAGACATGGAATTGATTTAAAGTAGTGGGCCATAACATTGATTAATGGCTGTATACACCCTCTGATCTTGCACAGATGACAGTTAGCTGGCTCTATTATAGTGATACATGTTCCCCAAAGAAAAGGAAGTATTTGCTGAGTTGATTAATAATGTGCATCAACTATTAAAACAAAACTGGTCAGAGATAATTAATGGTAATCAAGAATATTGTGATAGGAAGAATAAAATTCAAGACAGAATAATATTTTTTTCATTACTTCTAAGCACAGCTATAATAGGAGTGGAAACAAAAGCCTATGAATCGTCTACTATTTATAGATGTTAAATATATTTCCATGCTTAAAAATTAAAAAAAAATCTTCAATAATGCTGACGAAAGCTTACCTTCTACACGTAATTATTTAAAGAAGTGAATTCTGGCATGGATCTCAAACTGCCTCCATCTTCCCATCCTATTCTTTGACCACGGAAGGACATCAACAATTATCTGAGACTGTTTTGAGATGTTTTTTAGGGATTGTCTTCACTTCCTATTCCAGTGACTTTCATGAAAAGAAGGAAAAAGGAAGTGTTGAGTACAGAGCATTGAACGTAAAAATGTTTCTTTTTGGACAAATAATAATTTCTGTGTTTATGTGTGTATGTGTATATACATATACATTTAATTTAGTATGATTTAATTTAGTAGATTAAGTGCACTTGGAGCCATGGTGTCTAAAGAGGAACTACTTTTGCACTAAAATTTAAATTGCTCTTTACTTCTGTTGATGAAAGCTATCAACAGGACTTTTAGCTACAGATTTCAGTATCCAGAGACTGTAGCTCCCTTAAATTCCTTTGATTTTTAGCTACAGGTCCCCCTCTCATCATCTTTTTTCCTCTGTTCTCATTAGCTCCACTCTTTCTTCTTACAGAAGTTGCATTTTGGATAATTAGAAAAGAATAGATAGAAGATTCTGCAATGCTTCATTTTTTTTTTCTATTACATTTCAAAATGCATTTTTATAATATTGATATGTTTGCTTGAATGTATTTGCCAAAATATTCTTATGATTGCCTGACATTTTCTGTGATTTTACACTTAGATTAATAGTTTACAGTCAATAAATTTTATTGTAAGTGATAGGGTACCTTGGTGCGAATGATTAAATGAAGAGCTCATTTACAAAGCTAAGAGCATTTTTGATCCCTGCATGGCCTTAGCTCACCCTATATATGTGAGGCAGCATGCATTTACTCTTCCAGGAAGAAAGTATCACCAGTCTCCTGTTCTCAGATTCTCTTTCCAAACGTGCTCCTGACATTAATCGGGGCTCAGTATCTGAATTTCTACACTTTGGAAATCATTGCCAATGACTGCATTCTTAAAACAAAATATATATATATATATTTTTTTTTTTCTTAACCATGCAAACTGAATGTTTGATAAAACTATTTTTACATGGCATACAATCTGATTGTTCTTCTGAATGACTCACAGGTGAATGCATATACTTTCAGATATTGCTGTAATCTTGCTTTATGGGTTCAAAAGAGTTGTTCTCTGCGTGTATGTGTGTATGTTTATACAAGACAGAGAAAGAGAGGAAAGCATAAATGAATCAGCTGTTGTAATTTTTCACATAGTTATTTTAAGTGGATAGTGGAGAACACGACTACAGAGAAGCTTTTTGTAAGGGCAGATAGTGATAGGACAAGAGGGACTGGTTTTAAACTAAGAGGGGGAATTTACATTAGATGTTAGGAGAAAATTCTTCCCTCAGAGGGTGGTGAGGCACTGGTAGAGGTTGCCAAGAGAAGCTGTGGGTGCCCCATCCCTGAAGTTGTTCAAGGCCCAGTTGGATAGTACCCTGGGCAACCTGATCTAGTGGGTGGCATCCCTGCCCATGGCAGGTGGGTTGAAACTAGATAAGTTCCCTTCCAACCCCAGCCATTCTATGAGTCTATGATTCAATGACAACACAGAAACATCATGAAACTTCCCACAAATACACTACTAGCTCTTTTGAATCCGTGACCTAGAGTTGTATTTATTAGACCCTGAAAAACCTTTCTTCTGTCAAAATCTCTGGACACCTTCTGAACCTACTTAAATTTTAGGCATGCATAATTTCCTGGGGAGACAGGAAAGTTCCATAATATTTACTTACTGTGTGAAAAGTATTTATTGTTTTTTTTTTTTGTTGTTGTTTGTTTGTTTTGTTTTGTTTTTTAAACTCACTACCTAGTAATTTTCTTTTATTTATTTATTTATTTTGGCTACATTTTGCTTCCCGTGGTGTGAAAAAATATGACTAATTATTTAAGTTCTTCATGTGGTTCTTGATTTTGTGGAGCTCTATCTATCATCATTACTGAAAATCAAAATGTACAGTAGATTTACAAGAGTATCAGTGTTTTCTGTTTTGCTTATTTTTTGTTTTTAGCTTTGACCAACATCCATTTCACCTTATTCAACATCGCAGTACATTATACTGGGCAGGCAATTTCAGAGAACCATTTAAGATCTGTGTTTTGTATCCAGTATCCTCCTTTCTTCCTATCCTCAACAAGGACCTTTTTGAATGTAACTGTTTTTGTAGCCTTAGCTGCCTCACTAGTTCATTCCCCTTTTGCTGGCTTCCTGCAATACCTATAAATATTATTAATGACATTAACAATCTCAGTTTCCTCAAAGCTCTGTCTGCTGCCCTTAGTTGATCATAACCTCCTACTAGCAACCTACTTTTTTGAAGTAATGCTGCCTTCCTTCTTTAACTTGTGCTTCATTATCTTCCTTCTTTGTTACTGTCTTAACATCCTGCAGGCTTTTGTCTGTCTTCAAACTCATTCAAATCCTCTCATAGGGCACTATTAAATAAATCCTGAGTCTTTCCTTTCTTGTCTTTTCTTATAGAAAGGAGGCTCCTATATAAACAACCTTATCTCTATGGATTCTAACCATAAAATTTGCCTTGAATCATCAGCTTCATTTGGCCTTGTCCATTTTCATTCCAAAACACTTAATGGACATGTGCTTAGCCTACATCACAGTCTCACTGTACTTAGTACATGAACTACATTTTTATGAAACTGTATGATAGAACTGATAGAGTGCTGGGTCCTCCACCTGGGGCGCAATAACCCCAAGCAGAGCTACAGGCAGGGAGATGAGTGGTTGGAGAGCTGCCAGGCAGAGAAGGACCTGGGAGTGATGGTTGATAGTCGGCTGAATATGAGCCAGCAGTGTGCTCAGGCGGCCAAGAAGGCCAAGAGCATCCTGGCCTGTATAAGAAACAGTGTGACCAGCAGGGCTAGGGAGGTGATCGTCCCCCTGTACTCGGCTCTGGTGAGGCCGCACCTCGAATACTGTGTTCAGTTTTGGGCCCCTTGCTACAAGAAGGACATCGAGGTGCTTGAGCGAGTCCAGAGAAGGGCGACAAAGCTGGTGAGGGGCCTGGAGAACAAGTCCTACGAGGAGCGGCTGAGGGAGCTGGGATTGTTCAGCCTGGAGAAAAGGAGGCTCAGGGGTGACCTTATCGCTCTCTACAGGTACCTCAAAGGAGGCTGTAGCGAGGTGGGGGTTGGTCTGTTCTCCCACGTGCCTGGTGACAGGACGAGGGGGAATGGGCTTAAGTTGCGCCAGGGGAGTTTTAGGTTGGATCTTAGGAAGAACTTCTTTACCGAAAGGGTTGTTAGACATTGGAACGGGCTGCCCAGGGAAGTGGTGGAGTCCCCATCCCTGGAGGTCTTTAAAAGACGTTTAGATGTAGAGCTTAGGGATATGGTTTAGTGGGGACTGTTAGTGTTAGGTCAGAGGTTGGACTCGATGATCTTGAGGTCTCTTCCAACCTAGAAATTCTGTGATTCTGTGATTCTGTGATTCTGTGAACTAATGTTCTGCTATATACACAATACTATTAAAATGTTTAATGCATGGCTTGTCTTGATGCTTTATCTTAAGCATGGGTTTTGTATTTGCAAAAGTGCACATTTCCCTTAGGCTAATAGTTTAAATGTTAATATTTACTTCTAGATTGCTCTTTGTGGTTAAAATACTTATGGCTAGTTGTGAAGAATAAATATCACAGTAAAACAGCAGAAAATTCATACATGTACTATATAGGCATGTTTGTCAGTGTGCTGATGGATAAAGCAATGTTGTTGTTTTTTTTTGTGTTTTTTTTTTATTATTTGTTTTGTTTTGTTTTATTTTGTTTTTAGCAGAATTTCAGATACACAGAGAAATATGTGTGTATCACAGAAAATATCAGAAGAAATATCAGAAAGTGAGTTCATAATAATAATAAAAAAAAAAGTATATTGTTCATAAGTAAACACAAACTTATGTTTCTTCCTGAAATATGAAATGCTGTTCAAAAATCTAAATAGCTTCCTTGGGTAATTTGAAATTTAAATTAAAGTTTTATCAAAAGATTGGCAGAAAATATTTGGAAATATCTGTTCACAGACCTCAGAAAATTACTTTTTCTTATAGCTCTGATTAAATATTTCATGGTAATACATATGTATTTATTTGTGCTCGCTATGTCAACATAAACAAACAAACAAACACCTCTTTTTATAGAAAATATGCTTATTTTTAATATAGTTCCCATCATAACCAAGAGACCTGACCTACTCAGACTGCTGAATCTGCAGGGTGAATGTTATCTCATGCTGAAAATGAACACACAGAAACATTCCTCAGTGATAGCTTCTGGAGATGGTTTGTTAATTTAACACTTGAAGAAATACATTGAAGACCACAGGTGATTTGTTGAATTGAATGACAGGGGAAACCCACTAACATTAGAGCTTCATATTAGTAGAGAATTAATTGTAGGTAACAAAAGTTGTTGTCTTTTCTGTCTTCAGAATTAACAATATTTTGATCAGTTAAAAGCCCTTTCTTTATTTGGAATGAAAGTGATATTTGTCTTCTTCATGAGCATTTTAGATGACATATCTTGCTTTAATTATACTCAGATAAACAAAAATGTCCACAACCCTAAGTGCATTCTAGAAGTCACAGTGTGATTATTATGGTCAGTGTCTCTTTTCTTCCATCCTCTTTCCACCTCTACTTCACAAGTCTATGTTGTCTCATTCTCCCTCTCCACTCACCAAACTCCTCCTATGACCTAGAATACAAAATAATAATACAGTAGCTAGTTTTGTTTCATTGACCAAAGTCTTGCTCTGTTCATGAAATAGTTTATTTGTTTAGATTGGGAGCTATGCCTTCCTCAGATGGCATGTAAAAGAGAACACATCATCTGTTTCTACAATGTCTGGGCTTAATTGTTTTTGAGCATATCACAGAAGCTCCCTTCTAGCTTTATGTACAAATAGCAAACTCATTATTGTAAAACAGACACTTTTTCTGCTGTCCCAAGCAGCTAATTTTGTGTAAGCTGTGGTGGAAATGCATGACAAAGGATCAGTTCAATAAGTCTTGCATTCCAAGAAACAGATAATGAATTTTATATTTTTCTCTGACATAGAAAATGTTAGGGACTTTTATTATTATTTTATTTAAATGTATGTTTCCTCACTCTCCTTATTCTGGAGATTTTTCTTCCACGTGCATAAAACAGCATTGCATAAATATTTTCATCTTGAAGAAAACTAGAAGCCAAACCTTCATTCATGTGGTGGTTAAAGACCGAAGTGTCATCTGTGTGAATTCCAAGAAAAAAAAAAAAAAAAAAAAAAAAGAGCTTAAAACGTCAAGTTTTCTTCAAGTGTCTGAAGAAGCTTGTCTTATTCATGTTATTGCTGGTTGTTGTTTATGTTATGACTGTGATCCAAACACATGTTGGTCTCTATGTTGCACAGACATATAATTAAAGACAAACATTGTCTCAAAGATCAGAACTCATTATCTGATGCTATTAACATGTAAATAATACTACTCATTCTTACGAAACTCCATGAAATCACTTTTGTTCATAGCACTGCTTGTATAAGGAGCAACTCTAGCTATTTGTTAGGGTACCAATTTCCAAATACGGCTTCCCTCTGTTAACCTCCTAAATCCTCAAGAAAGTGCTGAGATAAAAAAATTAATCACCCCTGCCAGTTTCAACAGGAAGCAATTATTGCTGGCAAATAATAAATGTTTCACATTTACAAATTTGCAGTTTTTTTGGCATGTGTATCTTCTTGGTAGTTTAAAGTTATTCTTGGCCTGCCTTTCAGTATATGAGCAGGCGATCTCACTAAGTGAGATTTAGAAGAATGAAGAAGTTAGGTCTGAATACTGATCTCGTACTGCTAACTATGGACATTTAGGTTGAGGTCTGCATGTGCATAAAGATTGACCCATGTGATGTGATGACTGATTCAGTCACAGGTTATATAAATAATATAGAAGGTGACAGAAGAAAGATAAATTTTGCCTATGAAACTTGTACAAATATTATCAATTTTAATCTGATGGATTTGCTTTTCCTCTAGTGCAATTCTCATGCATTTCTACATTATCATCCACAAAGAACAATTCTCTTCCAAACGCAATTTTTGGGACCTGCTATGTATTTATGACATTTTTCCTTCATTTTCCAGATGACAGTTAAATGTTTTCTAAATCTTTGCAGCTGGTGGATAAAAAAAAAAAAAAATGTCATGAACTGGAATATTAAATCTTGGAAAAAGGATAAACAACAAAACTATGCAGAGTGCTATAAAACACTACAAAAATGTTTCAAAATATGTGTTGTTGTTTTTTCTTGTGCTTCTTATGCTTATGTTCATAGTAACTAAGTAAAGGATTAGTGGACATAAAAAGGTGAACAAGTGTTTAAAAATCAAAACTAAGCAGAAAAAAAATAAAGTTATTTTACTGAAGTTAATAAACCCCACATTCTGAGACAAATATCCTCAAGCCATTTGTTTAAACAAGCATTAAGTTTAGCAGTACTACACCATAACATGATACTCCAAATTAAACTTTTGCATCTCAAGTGACCTTTATAGCAGTTTTACAGTTCATAAATTCTTTACAATAGTGCTCTGTGGAGTAGTTTTAATAAATCTTGATTGTGCTGTAAATGTTATAGCACATACTTGAAATGGCATTTCCAGTCCTAACACAAGTGCAGAAATGATCCTCCTATTCCATATGGAGAACTTTGCTTTAGTGTTCATGAAATACTGGAGAATATTCCAGCAATGAAGGGGGAAATACCATAAGTAACTCAGTCCTACTGGAAAAAAAAAAAAAAAACCAAAAAAAAAACATGTCTGACAAAGTTATTTATCATGGGGGAGATGCCAGCTGTTTATGTACCAATAGGAAAAATCTTCTTCAGTTTGCAGGGCTTCTAAAGTATTCAGAGTAGCTAGAAAGAGACAGGATCATGTTTTCCATTTTCTGTTTTTCTGTTTCATTTTAAGACTTCATTTCTTAAACAAGTGCCATATCCATAGAACTGTAAATGGTGTGGTCTGTTTCATTGTCCCCAAAACACTGGGATAAGTATTCCTATTAAAGTATGTCTGCTTAACCTCATTTATCTGTTTAATAGGATTTCCCCCCCCCCAAAAAAAAAAAGAGAGAGAATTGAATAGAGAATTGAATTAAACTATACAGAAAGCATTCTAGTAATCTGTTAATCCACCTGTTTAGATACAAAAATTTTCTGCCTTCTGTATTTACTTCATCTTTTTTTTTTTTTTTTTTTTATTCCAGCTATTTATTTAATTATTGTATCCTTCACATCTTTTCAAATAGTTTGATTATGTTTGATGAAAAAATTATCATTGCTGAGCCATCATTTTCAGACAAACATCAGGTCCTGTGTTTTAACATCTTCACTCCCTTTAAAAGTTCATTGAAAGAATATAGTTTCTCATTTTTGTATGTGTCATTTAGTTTCTTGTTTACATCTCTGAGAAGCTTTTCCATTGCTTATAATTTTCATAATTTTATTTTCTGTTCTTGATCTCAGCCCCAATTTTTATCTTCACTGTATTTTTCTCTTTTCTCCCTCTTCTTTTCAGATATGAGGAAATGAATAAACTCTGACTTTTTTCCCTCACATAGTCAGCTAAAACTGTCTCTACTCAGACAAATTTAAAACATTTCAAACTACCGGAAATAAGCAAAACTTAAGAAAAAGAATAAAAATAAACAAACAACAATAAAACCCCCCACCCCATATTTCAATGAAAGTTAAGTTATGAATTTTGGAGCCAGAACTGCAAGCATTTACACATTTTAAGGATATTATTCACAAAAACATGTACAAGTTATTGCTGAATTAGTGAACAGGTTAAGAGGTTATCCAGTTAAGTTGTCCAATCTCTCTCTTTGGAGATCTTCAAGAAATGTCAGGACATGGTCCTGGGCAATCTGTTCTAGGTGGCCCTGTTTGGTCAGGGGGCTCAAACAGATGAGGTCTCTTCCAACTATTTTGTGATTTCTGTGATTCTGTGAAGATAAGTACATTGATGTTCTGTTCCTTCTCTAAAAACAAACAAACAAACAAAAAAACAAACAAACAGAAAAACCTATAAGGTCTGCAAACCAATCTGTGGTGTTCAAGGGATGCACGTTGTGACTTTAAGGAAGTTTAACTACTTATCTATTAATTTGCTTACAAATAATGAACAATATAAATGGTGTTTTACAATGAAATAGAGATAGTATATTAGATATATAGACATATGCAATCAAAGTGAATTCATAAATTGCCATGTCTGGAATAAATGATTAATACAGAAAAACCTTTAAACAAAAATTATAAGTGGTCCTATAATGTGGTATTCATGTATCTGGGTTACAGGTCCATTATTAGTATAAGAAGCATTGTTTTTTGTATTAGTTAAATATTGATCTGCAAAGATAAATTGTAATAACAGACGAAAGATTAAAAAAATGGTTAATTCCTCCAGAGGATGGAAATATGTAGATTAACGTATCTGCTTAAGCAGCCTAAAGAAGACAGAGGTTAATAGTCTTTATAATTGCCAGAACCTGTGATGAGTTCTTAAATCAAACAGTCAGCTCTGGAAACATGGTATCTGCAAATTACTCCACAGTGTTAATAGTAGGAGTCAATTTAGTATATTGTTTTAAAAATTTTGCCTATAATTATAGCGTGATTTTTTTCTCCATCTGTTTTAAAAGTTTACAGTTACGTTGTAAACAGCTAAACACCATCTGAAAGGATTTTGAGCAGACAACTGAACATGATGTTTAGCAAAGGTGATATAATTGATCTATCTTTAATTTATCTAGATGTATCTATAGGGCTTACTTTGAGTAGAATTCTTTAGAGTATCCTCTAGAGTATCTTTCTTTAATTATATTAAACAATATTGTAATGAGTGTCAATGTTGGTCTTAAGCATCTGATTTGTACTTTCTCAGCCAAGGTATTTCTTTGCTTTTGAAGTTAAGTTAGGTTAAACTTTTAAATTCTTAAGCTCTTTTAACCTTTTTTGTTTTGTTTTTATTGATCCTATGATAGTGGTTCAGGGAAAGCTCAAGTGAGGTAGATCGGATTATGAATATTCTAGATACTATGGGAAAAATGTTAGAAATCAATTCTGTCCTGAAACTGGTGAAGCAAAAGGGGGAACGGAGGCATGAAGAAGCAAATATTTTTGCAGGAATGATGAGTATCACTCAGGCTTTCTATTTTAATCAAAGCAAAAATTAGTCATGTAAAAATTAACTATCATACCACTACAATGATCAACTTGTTAGCCAAACCATCACCCCACAGCTCCAATTATGAGATATATAGTCTTGTGCAAATTAGCAATTTCATCTCCAATCTTAATTATTAAATAAATGATTGAATCATGTTCATTTAACTCTGAGTAGTGCTGATTATAAATTAGAGAAACAATCTGATCAGCATCTTATTCCTCACATGAAAGTTTTTGCTTGTTCTTTCCTTCCATTCTTTCCTTGTTTCTTTCTTTAATCTTTTTTTTTTTTCTTTCCTTTCTTTCTATGTAGATTCCATATGGTGTAATATGTTTACATGCTCTTTCAGTTATTTCCTAGAACTGTAAGGATTGATGAGTGAGAGCTAAGAAATTTTGAGGCAATGTAGAGTATACCCATAAAAACTGTCTTCTTCATAGTCATTTAAGTGTTGGTGTGTTGTTGCTCCCCCAAATTAGAAAACAAAACAAAACAAAAACAAAAACAAACAAACAACAACAACTAAAAAGCAAAGGCTCAATTCTCTGTAAGCTCTTCAAGTTAAAAATTGATAAATAAAATAAATAATTTCCGTAAAAGAAGTAAGACTGGACCACACTTCTTGCTTAGCAAAAGAGACTTCTTTACATAAATCTGTCAAACTTTGAAAAAGAAGTTATTCTTTAGAGAATGTCAAATTACGGAGGCAGACAAAACCTTTTAAATTAGGAAATGCTTCTGCTATCTTTCACAATATAATACAGAAATTCATAAGCCTGGTGTTACATTTTTCAGTCTGTGCAATATCCTAGCTGATGATAAAAAGTTCTGTATACAATTGCCATCCAGAAGCCTAGTACCATTTTGAGACTGATAGATTATATTATAACTTACTCAGTGGAAAAAGATGTGTCTGAGAGGGAGATAGCTAGGACTAAACAACTGAAAAAAAAAATCAACACATTTTTATATGTAGAAGAGGGACTTACTAGATTTCTTAGCAAGAAAAAATATCCAGATTTTATAATAATTTTAAGCCATATTCATTACAGTAATGAATATTAATGTAATGTAATTGATTAACATTAATTGATTAAGGCACATTAATCAACATTAATACTTAAAGACACTATCAAAAATGTGAATCATTTCAAGAGCTATCAATAACAAGAGTAGGCCTCTGAACTATATTTGCTGACAGGAAGAAGCAAAATATTTGGTTTGTTTTGAAATATCTCTTTTTAGTGAAAATGCACTGAAATAGTTTTTGGAAATTAGTGCCAATTTCCTATCAATTCTTTGAATGTAAAACATGCTCAAAAGGAGAGCTTGACTAGACTGAAAATTAAATGAAAGTTCCTTGCTATTTAAGGCTGTGAACCATTTCTAGAATCATCTAGGGTATCTTTGAACTAGGAACCCCATTGAAATGGATATTTGGAAATGTTACAGTTTCCAGCATTGTTCTTTGTGAGTACTTTTTGCATAAAGAAGCAAAACACAATAATATAGAGTAGTTTTCTATAAAAAAATCGTGGTGACTGAATACCACCCAGAGATTGGCTGACATCCAGTTAACTCATCCTCTTCTCATTTATAACCTTCACTCACATAATACATATTCCAAAACACATGCAAAGATTTATAGCTAAACTAGATCACCTACAAAAATATGGTTTAAGTTTAAAAATAACCTATCCAGAGCCTGAGTGACAGTCTGTTTTTACTGTCTAATAATTCTGAATTTGAAATATGTAGAGTGGCAGATCTTACTTTACTAATAATAAATAATTGTTCTACTTCATATAGAAAGATGTTTTGGAAGAGGTTATTCTGAATTTGTCTATTTGGTCATGGAAACTGGCTTAGCCTCCCACCAGCAGACAAATAGCTCATATCAGATTCACCTAAGGATTAATATACAGTTGTGCCCAAAAAATATGCAAATAGCTTTCTAAATAACTATGTGAAAAAGTTATGACAATGAAAGACATTGTCAACAAAAGACAGAAAGAAGAGTCCACCTTGACTCCAGTTATCTCTTTCTTGTCTTTACCTTATAAAAAGGTTTCATCAATATGTCCTCCCTCAAGAGACTATCTTGTTATTTTAAAAATAATTTTACCTCTCCAAATCCAGAAGAGATGTGTAGTATTTAAGATATTCCCTTGAATTATTTCAGTAGCCCTGAAAACAGTTGATTCAGAGTCCTACAGAATATATAATTTAGTCAAGAAACCTAACTAAACTAAAAGTCATTCTTTACCTTGTATTGAGTAGGTGTCCTGGCTTCAACCATTTCGTATGTACATATATGAAGTGGTGATTAACTGGAATGTATTGGAAAGTATGGTACCTGAGCATGACATAAATGGTGTGGAATAAGGGGTAGATATTCTGGTTTTGGCTAGGATAGAGTTAATTTTCCTCCTAGTAGCTGGTATAGTGCTGTTTTGGATTTAAGATAGCAATAGTGTTGATAACACACTGATACTTAATTGTTGCAGAGCAGTGCTTACACTAAGCCAAGGACTTTTCAGCTTCTTATACTGTCCTGCCAGACGGCAGGCTGGGGGTGCAGCAGGAGCTGGAGAGGACAGAACCAGGACAGCTGACCCAAGCTGGCCAAAAGGATATTTCACACTATCTGACATCCTTCTGAACAATTCATATGAGGTGGCTGGCCAGGCTGGGGGGACTGGCTGCTAGGGGATAGGCTGGGCATCAGTCATTGCCTGGTGAGAAACTGCATTGTGCATCACTTGTTCTGTACACTTTATTATTATTATTAACATAATTATTATTATCGCCATCATCATCATCATCCTTTCTCTTCTGTCCTAATAAACTGTCATCTCAACCCCACAAGCTTTCTTTTTTTTTTTTTTTTTTTTTATAATTCTTATTCTTATTCTTCTTCTCTCCCCCATCCCATGAGGAGGGGAGGGGAGGAGGGGGGTGAGTGAAAGGCTGTGTGGTGTTTAGCTGCCAGCCGGGTTAGACCTCAACAGTAGGTGAACATCTAGCACTAGGCTATGATATTTTTGGTTCCCTCTAAATTATTTCTCACCTGTGTGACAAGAAGAGAGGAGAGGAGAGGAGAGGAGAGGAGAGGAGAGGAGAGGAGAGGAGATACCTACTTTTTAGGGAAACCTAAATATATAGCCTACAAATATGATTTGAGCAAACCAAACTTCTTGCACATTTCAATGCTTCTCTTATGAACAGTATTTTAGTCCTTGGCTTTGCTGAAGAAGGTGGTCCAGCACTGTATATAAATCCATATTTTTATTCAATTTATACTTCTATATTCCAACATATCCTGTGACAAAACATTGATGTAAATGCATAATGCATAATATTGCATAATGGAAAAGAACAGTAAACAGTAAAAATAAAGTAAAAGGAGTAAAATAATTAAAAAAATAAATAATAAAATATTAAAACAATTTAAAGAGGAAAAAGCTGATGAATTTAAAATAGATGTATTCTGATTTAAGCTTCTTAATAAAATATGGTTAGCTGAAGCTCCTCTCATGTGAAGAATGCCATGCACGAAAAAGCTGGTGCCTTACTCCTACTTTCCTAACTTAAATGAGGAGATGAACATTCATGAGCAACAACAGAGAAGTCAATTGCCTATGAATAACTTCATTTGTATATAGATGTTCCGTTAGAGGTTGAGGTTACATAAGTCTCTAGAAAATCTTCCCAAATGTGACATACATTTCAAAATGCATGCTATATCCTTCACTGAATTATAAAATTTGCATAAGCACATCAGAACTAAACATAAATATTATATTGCAGTGTTTTAACAGGACACTCCATATTCATTGTGACAGGGGGTAAGACAGTGGTTTTTTTTGTGCATGAAAACAGCTCCCAATTCCATTTCAGGTTTCCTTTTCTTTTCTTTGCAGTGAAAAACTAGCTGCACTGAAAAAGCTTACATTATATTAAACATAATAATGGTCTTTGAAAAATATAAAAGACTGCAGCACAGAGGAAAGGGATAAACTGCTTTCTATATCTGGAATTTGTATGAGAAGAAATATGTTAAAGCAAGGCAGATTTAGACTCAACTACCTCAGAAGACTTTCTGTTTTGTTTTGGACTGTATTACTTTGGGAGACTGGAAGCACCCTGGCTGGATGTTAGACAGTATCTCTCAAGCATGGGCAAGGTGCACTTGATTTTGGCTTGAGGAAAGAAATGGAGTAGAGAATCTCCTAATGTTCCTGCCAGCTGTGTTTTCAATTATGCTTGTTGACTAGACATTAGAAAGAAGTCATATATGATTTGTGTGCCAATGGATACACTAGTTTCTCTCTATTTCAGTGATTAATTGTTCTAATGTAAAGTTCCCAAAACTTTATACTGGAGCTGGTAAGACTTTTGTACAAGTACGAGGTTGTTACACTCTGTCATCCAAACCCTGATCCAAACAACTTTCAACCAAAATATTATAATACAATTTTTGCAAGTTTCTTAAATGTTCATTTCAAAATGAACAGTTTTTTTTTTTTTTAATTTATTTTATTGTGAATATGTGCAATAAATCCCTCATTAACATGTGAAAATATAGCTTAGTTTTTCTTTCTGATTTGAAAAAAATATCTTTATTTATGGAGCACTAACGTTATTGTAGATACAGGTGTCTTAAGAGACTGATAACAGACATGCATCACAGAATCACAGAACCATCTAGGTTGGAAGACATCTCCAGGATCATCTAGTCCAACCTCTGACCTAACACTAATAAGTCCTCCACTAAACCATATCACTAAGCTTTAAATCTAAACATCTTTTAAAGACCTCCAGGGATGTAAAATGCTATAGTTCATTTGTGACTGATTAGACAAGCTTGATGACTTGAGAGGGGGCAGGAATAGGATGCACTATTTTTCTACATAAGACCATGTAGCAATGTCACTTCTTTTGTAATGTTTTATAATTTTTAAAAGCCTTTGAGTCCTCTTTCTGATACAAGGAAATACATTTTCTAATTGCTCATTTGTAGAACTAGCCTAACATCCTAGCTCTTATGAAAGTTACCTCCCTTTAACTGGATAATTAATTTACAAAAGGGAGGATCTGGTCCAACAAGCAAATTAAACAAAGAAGGAAACCTAACTAATTCAGAAAGGGAGGGAAGAAAGAAAATGAGTGATAATTCAAATCTGCAAAGCAAATTCATGGCAGATGACAACTGAAGGTCACAATAAACTTGCAGAACATTACATATACAAATTTACATTAACAGAGTATTGTTCTTGCACTGTTTCCCTAATGCAACAGACTCTCTCAAACAGTGGGCATGTTCCACTTTTCTATAAATATTTCTATGACTAATTCAAGGCAAATCCACCATCATCATTTTCTGTGTTTAGGTTCCATTAAGTCCTCTGAAATGTTGGGAGATAAACAGAAACTTTTTTGTTTGTTTGTTTTTGTTCTTGGTCTAGATATTGACCTCTCTCTTTTGTCTTCTAGATCTGAATATCTCAAACAAAATGAATATTTTAATACTGCTCATTTGTTCCTAAAACTTAGAATTGATAAAATATGATGCTAAACCACATCGACCTTGACTAATTCCAACATTTCTGAAAGAAAGTGTAGAAGGAGAAAGGAGAAGCTTCTGTTTTTGGCAAGGTAGACTCCTGGGAAGCTGCAGTTGGCTTGAGCAATGTAAAGATTATATCCCATTTTTGTTGCTTTCCTACATATTAGAAATAATCTATTAATGCCTGTGAAATACTCATACTAATACAGAGCCAGAGGCTCTAGTGACTAGTGAGGATCCTACATTGCAAGCTCTCACTACTTAATATCTGAAAACCTAGAGCATTATACTTGATATGTGGCAAAAGGCTATTATTCTGAACATTTGTCAGGATCTTCTACTGAAAGTATGTAATCTCACTATTGGAATAATTACAAGGCTTGAAAAGTAATATATGTTATATCATTTATAATTTTCCTCTAATTTGTAATGAATTCAAATAATTAAAAAGTAGTCTGAAATAGACTGAAATAAAAAAAATCAGTACTTCAGTTTGACAGTATAAGCATATTTTGCTACAGAGAATATAAAAGAGAGCATTTAGAGTGCATTTATTTATTTATGTAAAGAGATTATGTGCAAGTTATGTAATTCAAATTTGAACTAGTAATATTGTACTGGTTAAAAATAATAATAACTTCAAAATATTTTCATTACTGTCTTTTCTTATTTGGATGAGAAGAACAGCCTCTCTTCTGAAAGAAGGCCTCATAGATTTTACACCAATTAATAAAAGGCTAGGTATTTCTGATATTCCCATTATATAAGAAAAATATTGTAGAAGAAGTGAGATATGTGGCTTTTAGGCTTTTTGACTCTTACCATCCTTTGGGAATCAGGGCACCAATAGATATATGTATACAGAAATGTCGGAGAGAAGTCCTTTGGAATGGTAATCTCATGCTACAAGCTTTGAAACAAGCAACACTTAGGTACTGATTTGTTTCTGAGTATAACCAGCAGTTTTCGGTTAGCAGATGATAGGTATCCTTTTCCCACTGTCACAGTGTTAAACTAATCACTTAACTATCTCCTACAGTACAGATTTATGACTATGTCTGGCACTCTCCATATCAAACGTAACTGTCCTTGGCTCTAAAACATAGAGGAATGTTACACCAGCATTCTGGAGATAGTAAATCTAGTCATATGAGGAACTGGATAGGATAAATATTTATTTCTGCCATGTACTTCTGAAGAGCAGTATACTGCCTCCCTTTGAGAGACAAAAGATCAGCTCTGTGTTCAGCTCTTGACACATTGAGCTTGAACTATTTAGACATAGAGGAGAATCATCAGTTGAAATATTATTGTGAAATATTTGCTGTGGTTGCACATTGCTGGACTGCAGAATAAGTTGTACTTTTCAATTAATAATTAGCTGGTAACCTCATTCAATAGGGACTATTGTGTTGCTTTCTAACAGGCCCAAATAGAAATATGGGACTTCAGAAGACTTTATCATAGAGATGTATTTTTACAAACTGTCATGTGGTGGAGGGAATCCTAGACTATATCTATTCAGACCCCAAAATGGCGAATTTCCTTGCATAAACTGCCCTATTGTTTTCACACACAATTTTAAGTATACATTTTTGACTATAGATAGTAACTTAATCCAATACAAAAACAAAGCCTTATATTATTATTCTCTTGTTTTAATCTGTTTGCACAGAGAATTATAAGAAAAATAAGTCTATATCTGGAAATGTACTTATAAATCTTGGGGGATTTCTGGTGGGTTTATGAGTATTGTGAAATAATGCTCTGATTGCACAGAGAATTGTCAGCCTGAGTAAATTTTCTGAATAAAAGAGGTTGTTAGATGTTACGATAGCTATTCCTGAGGTGACCTTGAAAAGTGTGCTAAGAAAAAGGCCACAGTCCCAGTCTCACAATAAAAACTGAGCATAGTTCAGGTTTAAACCTTCTTCTTTATTATTTTATTATTATTATTATTATATTTTTAAAGAAAACACTTAAGCATGGATTTTGACTACAGCTTATCTCATACAAAAGGTATTGATAAATTATACTTACCTAGCGTAACCATAGGCCTGTCAGTCACACTGAAGTGCTGCTTCAGGCAGTATGGTAAAACCACTTGGGATCTGTCATGAGCTTGAAATCTGTAAATTAAAAGACATCATAACAAGATACTAAAAGGTGCGAAGCAGGATGGGCAGGAACACAATGCGTATTGGTATTAGGCAAGACACATACAATTTTCGTGAAGGTAAGAGAAGGAAACTTTTGCTGCCCAGCTGTGTCACCAGGTGGGATCAGGCCTGCACTCACTGCACCTGTGCAGCACCCATCCTACTGTAGGTTTACCAAAACAATTCAAGCCAACTTGTCTTTGTATTTGATGAACAATAATAATAATAAAAAAATAATAAAGTAATCCTTAATGTTTCTACTGAGGTATCATTATCTACTCAGAGCTTTCACTAAAAAGTCTTGCCTATGGAGATTAAATCTTCATTCTTCCTGCTATTTTCCCTTGCAAATACTGTTTGAAGTAATTTCACAGCAAATCTCTTTTTCCCTAATATTCTCCAGTCTCATAAGAATTTACAGGTCAATTAAGAATTATATTTTTACACTTTGAATGTGTATAAAACACATGATCTGTCCCACCCTGGCACACTAAGATAGGATCAAGCATATTTAGACCACTACCACCAGTTTATGGCATGTTTATAAGCCATGCTTTACCAAAATCAAAAATAACAACATAAATGAAAATGAAAAACCTTTGGATAGTGTCCTCAGAAAGCCTTTTCAGTTCCAGAGAAATTTTTCATCTAGAATCCAAATTAAAAATGTTTTAATGAATTGGAAAAATATGATTACTCTCTTTTTTATTATTATTATTATTATTATTTTTGAATATATACACCAGATTGAGTATCCTCTCTCCATTTCTATGCTACCTAAACTATATTTTTCTTTGCTCATGAATCATATCTTCCAAACCAGTTATGTTTTTCTCCTGGGTTCTTAAGAAATTCAAAAAGCTGATCTAAACTACCTATTTTCAAATTCCAACATTCAGTTGACGAATCTAACTTGTGCATTTATGGGAATATTTAGAGAATGGAAACTAGGCTAACCATACTATAGTTTCCTACGGTATTCACTTATTTATTTTTTTAATATTAGTTTTGCTTTCCCAGGCAGGTTTATACTTTACAGGCAAGTTTTAGAGTATAATTATGACTAGCAGATCAGAGATCAGAGTAGATCAGCGTCTGATCAAAGTTATAATTTACAGTGAGAACTTCTTCAGTAGGAGGAGAATATCTGTCATCATGTTTTAATACTTTATGTTGTCTCCTCCAGCTTGAACCCTTATTTTCTGCTTAGGACTAAATAAATTAAATATTTGAATTCAGAGAGCTTTTATGGTTGCCATTTTTTGGGTTGTTTGTTTCTTTATTTTCAGAAAGACTAAAGCTATACTAAATACAATTGAAATTTCCAGTCTTTTTTGAGTCCTTCTTAACTTTCTCTCCTTTACTGTTAAGCACCAAGCCTCTGTTTTGATTTTCTCTTTATGCATTTAGGTAAACTTATCTTGTTTCCTTTTATGTTCCTGTGCCTTTCTGATCTTATCGCTAAAGGGCTTGAGCTGTTCTTTCATATTCATGTTTAGACCTGTAATCTGTTTTCCATTTTTCTTATGGTTCTTTAAAATTTTTCAGGTCACTGGAGAAATTCTGATGCCTCCACAATAGTTCCTTACTATTCTGCCATTCCTTGCTTTGCTTGCTTTTGCACCTACCATTGTGCATTAAATACCTTCTCTTTGAGTAAATCCTAGTACTCCATTGCCTTTTAAACCCTCTTGTGGCATAATTCACCTTTTTCTAGGATTACAGTCTCATTAGTTTTGGCTGTGCTTTAACAGAAGTACTTCTTCCTACATACTGCCATACTGGGACAGCTGTATAACAACATCCTAGAGGTTGTTCTCCTGCTTTACACTCTGTCATGACTATCTTGCAGTTAACACTTTCCTGCCTAAATCTGGTTAAGAGAATAGGTTTTTATTTTCTTTTCCTTTTTTTCTCCTTTTTTTTTAAAAAAAAAAAAAAAAAAATCTCTTTGTCAACTTAGATATGCCCTTCCTCTTCATTTTTGCATGGACCTTAATTTTTTTTTTTTTTTTTTTTTTTTTTTTTTCTGCCTTCATTGGGTAATACCATTCCAAGCATCAGGCATCAGGACACTTATCTACTCTTCTTAGTCTTCTGACACATTCATCTTTGAATCCTCTGTCTCCATCTGCCTCTGTAATTTTTATCATGCTATGCTGCTGTGTTCTGTACCACCACTTTACTATCAGATGATTGCAGTCTATTTTATATTGCATAGCATTCAATATAGAAGTATTATTAGGCTCATTTAAAGATGCAGCACAATAAGGTAAATCAGAGGGGTAGGGACACCTTTTATTTCTGAAGTAGCCCTTACTGTAGCCCTTACAAGCAAGAGAACATTCCTGAAATGACATGTTCTCTTCATTTTAAGGTAGCCAAGGTCAGGATCTTCAAAAAGACCTTTAGGTAATGATGTTTTTTTTTGCAAATGATCTATAGGTACCAGAACAGGCAAGAAGAGAGCAAGGGGTGGTGTTCCTATTTTAGACTGCTCCACATGTGAGCACTTTCTCTTTCAAGAAGAGGTAATAATAGAAATCTAAGAATAGAATGAGTCAGAGCAGAATTAAAATACAAATACTTGACTTTAAAATACAAATACTTGACTTTCTTGCCTCACAGTGCTCAGGAAATCACATGCTGATTTTACAGATTGCTTAGTATTTTCCATGTTCCTTTATTTTGAAGCTCTTTTGGGAAGAAGGAGTTGTTCTGTCTTTGCTGGTGCAGGGACAGGCAGCTGCCTCCCACCCTGGGAGCACTGGATTAAGCAGAACCTCATGAGGGAAAATACCTGAGGGGTATGGTAATTATATGGTTTGTAACATGCCTTCCTCCCCAGTCAAGATTCAATTTCTGCTTATCCCAGTACTTGGCCATTAGTGTCCTATACTGATATACTAGATGGCATATACCAGACAAGTGTGGGCCAAGATCATATTTTAAAAATACATGAACATGCAGCTGTACAATTTCAACAGTTTCCTATGGTGTTTTTTTTTGTTTTTGTTTTTGTTTTTTGTTTTTTGTTTTCAGTAAGTATGTCACATCAGTATATTTTGGGTAATAAAGAATAAGAGTTTTTCTTGTTTCTAATTGGTAGTGACATCTTTTATTAATATTGCATTTGACAATATTTACATTACTATGATTATGCATTACAGAGACTTAAAGTTGTGCCAGCAAACTCAGTACTTTGAATTTCAACCCCCACCCCCCTTTTTTTTCCAGACGTGTAATCCAATCATGAGTCTCTGCTCTAGGCTAAAAATTATTTCATATTCTCAACTCCAAAGTCTTTTATTTATTATAATTAAAATAAAACATCTGTTTAGCTTTTAAATGCTCTCTTATTAACCATACCAAATGAGAGCAGAAGTAAACTTTCTCTGTTTGAAGCTTTTGTAGTTTTCCTTAGGTCAGTGAACTGGCAAAACAAATAAATCATTTTAAAAATCAACATTTTTTTTATCAGATTTTTTAAACACTTGGCAATATTTCCATATTTATCACTTAGTATCTCTTGCTAATTTAACTATTCTGCATTGAGACTGATCTTTTAAGTGTATAGCCGTACTGCTATTCATGTTAATTTTGATGATATAATTTGACCCTTAGAGGAACCAACCTTTACAGAGTATTACAGAAGTTGTCACAACTGTCAAGTGTATTGTGCAGTTTGAGTTAAGTATGTTCAAGAGTTAGACCCTAGAAACATCTATTCATACTGAGGCCCCACACTTTAGTTGTACACTTAAGACTTCTACAGTGCTGACTGTATAATATATTCCTAACTATCTATTGGCTTGACAGTGGCAGAGCAATCACACTGAGCAGTATCTAGGGTTCGCCTCTGTTACTTTGAGTATTACCTGCTCACAGAGAAGCCTACTGCTGAGAGTGGCAGAAGCTGGTTCCTAATTGCTTGTAACTCACAGAATCACAGAATCACAGAATTTCTAGGTTGGAAGAGACCTCAAGATCATCGAGTCCAACCTCTGACCTAACACTAACAGTCCCCACTAAACCATATCCCTAAGCTCTACATCTAAACGTCTTTTAAAGACCTCCAGGGATGGGGACTCCACCACTTCCCTGGGCAGCCCGTTCCAATGTCTAACAACCCTTTCGGTAAAGAAGTTCTTCCTAAGATCCAACCTAAAATTCCCCTGGCGCAACTTAAGCCCATTCCTCCTCGTCCTGTCACCAGGCACGTGGGAGAACAGACCAACCCCCACCTCGCTACAGCCTCCTTTGAGGTACCTGTAGAGAGCGATAAGGTCACCCCTGAGCCTCCTTTTCTCCAGGCTGAACAATCCCAGCTCCCTCAGCCGCTCCTCGTAGGACTTGTTCTCCAGACCCCTCACCAGCTTCGTCGCTCTTCTCTGGACTCGCTCAAGCACCTCGATGTCCTTCTTGTAGCGAGGGGCCCAAAACTGAACACAGTATTCGAGGTGCGGCCTCACCAGAGCTGAGTACAGGGGGACGATCACCTCCCTAGCCCTGCTGGTCACACTGTTTCTTATACAGGCCAGGATGCTGTTGGCCTTCATGGCCGCCTGAGCACACTGCTGGCTCATATTCAGCCGACTATCAACCATCACTCCCAGGTCCTTCTCTGCCTGGCAGCTCTCCAACCACTCATCTCCCTGCCTGTAGCTCTGCTTGGGGTTATTGCGCCCCAGGTGGAGGACCCGGCACTTGGCCTTGTTGAACTTCATGCAGTTGACCTCTGCCCATCGGTGCAGCCTATCCAGATCCTCCTGCAGAGTCTTCCTACCCTCGAGCAGATCGACACACGCACCTAACTTGGTGTCATCTGCAAACTTACTGAGGGTGCACTCGATCCCCTCATCTAGATCATCGATGAAGATATTAAAGAGGACCGGCCCCAGCACCGAGCCCTGGGGAAAATTCCTTAGCTCCTTGTTGGGCTTGTTTCAATCTGGATGCCATCAACATTCATGCCAGTGTAGTAAGTATTATAAAATCTCCTCTATAATTCCTCTTTAATTTACATCCTATTATCTTAAATTGCTTCATCACTTTTTCCAAAGTTCCTCCATTCTTTCAGTAATACCCTTTTTGTAAAACTGGCTAAGTATTTCACCTCTGGTTGGATCCGCTACAGTTTTCTACTTTGTATTTTAATAGCTTATTCAAAAGGAGAGAAAAGCACAGTGGGCTCTCAGTAGAGTGCAGTAGTATCAGTGTTAGTGTTCTCAGAGCTTTCCTTTCTCTGGAGCATAATGGTAAAGTCTTGTGGTGAAGAGAAACCTACTGGGCTAATGGTAATAAACTTGTAAGCAGTGAGAGACTTGTTCACTCAAGTTCAACAGGAATTTGAATAGCTCTGTGCAGCTTTAATGAGGACCCTGC
This sequence comes from Nettapus auritus, assembly GCA_011076525.1. NCBI lineage: Eukaryota > Metazoa > Chordata > Aves > Anseriformes > Anatidae > Nettapus > Nettapus auritus. Next base: position 48,630,523 of record CM021768.1, on the reverse strand, counting down.
CTGAGAATAGGTAATTAAATATCAGACTGGTTATCCAAATGAGGAGATAAATGTGAAAATATACCATTCGCATTTACAGGAAAATACAGAGTTTTGTATTTTTCTTGGCTTACCAGCTTTACAGTGAACTCAGCTTAGAATACTTTTAAATGTGTGCCTATGTGAGACAGAAAGAGACACAGCTGAAAAGTAGCACACTGTCTATTACAGTGTCTCTTGGCAGTGAACAGCATCTAAATAGGCTTCAGCAGACAATCTGTCCTTATGAAAGATATTCCTTATGCTTTGGAAACATGAGCATTATTGTGTATCAATAAGAAAGTAAAATAGTTGTATCATTTCAATTCATGGATTATCTGTTTTGACACCTTTCCCTCATCCACTAAGCCTCCCCTGTCTTGCCTCCATTATTTCATAGATGGCTGTACGTGAACTGAAATTTGGACTACACGTTTGTGCTTTAAAGGCCGTTTCTAAGATGGATGTTTAATTCTAGTAATCTAATCACCTAAAGCAGATAGGTGATTGACACCTTGACACCTGATACCTTGAACGTCTGCATTTTATGAAGTTTTAAACCTATGAAATAACTTTGACTAAACTTTTTTTTTTTTCTCTTCGCATTAATATTTTAGCATTTTTAATGTATTTAAAATTCTTTCATCATATCACTTATATTATTGATTTCCACCTATTCTCATCTTGACATGTAATATAGTTCAGACAAGAACTGTAGAATGTAAGGATATGAATATCCACAAATAAATAAATAAATAAACTGGAGACTAATTTTAGAAGTATACAATAGCACATATTTCTTCTTATTTTTTCAAAACAGGATTTCACATGTTTGTTTGTTTGTTTGAGGACACTGTCCTTTAAAAGCTACTTGCTCTTTGCCAGGATAACAAATAAAATAAATAAAAGTAAAGTCCTAGGTTTGCTAATAATTAGGAAAGAGAATGGAATTTTTAAATGTCAAGGAGTGATTGATAAAAACAGATGAAAACTTGAAACAGGTGGCTCAGACTGTACATTTGCCCAGACATGCTAATGTGCCCTTACTGCCACTCTTCCCACTTGTCTGTATGAAAAGCAAACATAATGTTTCTACAGACTCTTCCAGCAATTTTCTTCCATTCACTGAAAACAATTCAATTGCAGTATTTTTCATGTTTCTTTCCTTCTACTTTGGCACATAAGCTAGGTGAGATAGTGCATAACTATGCGCCCGAGTTTTCAAAATCTAGACATCTTTTATTTCAAGAACAGAAAGGGTAAACCTAAAAGACTTTTCATTGCACTGGTAATCTTATTTAATGCAATAATTCATTTTAAGGGGTGACTGACAGAGTAAAATGTCCCCTACTGAACTTATCATTGCCTGTCTCCTAATCCCATGCAGTTTCTACCACCACTCTCAACAATTTATAAATGTTATGGTGACAATGGCAATAGATACTATATACAAAGCATTTATCACATCCTTAAGAACATGATTTAAAAACCACTAATGGGTTTTGGGCCCTGCACTGTTAAAACTTGATATAACATCTACGTTTCCCATTCAAAGTATATAATCAAAATAATGAATTTGTTGCTGATACTGTCAGAAGTAGAAGACTACACAAAGACAAAATAAAGACAGCATATTCTCATGAAAAATAAAATAAATTGGTAATACAGTATCCTGAAGTAAGCAATATCCTGGAAGTCTCACTAGTACTGCAAGTTCATGTGGTGTCAGTGTGAACTGGAGGAGAGTTCAAAATATCAGCAAAAGACAATAATATATTTTTGCACATTGTAATGAAATATAAAAAATATATATTAGAGATGTGACCTTTAAAATACTAAAGCTTACATGAAAGAATTAAGAATATAGCACCAAATAAAAGTGAAAAAAAGAAAAGATTGCATGAAGATAATTATTTATTTTGATATTCATAAACACATAATTTTCCATCTTTATTATTTTATATCTTCAATATAATAATATCTGGAGAGAGAATCAGAGATAATCTCTGGAGACTCTTTAGCTGAACCTGTTGTATGAGCTCTCTTTATGAGTTTCATATTAAATTAGTAGTGAAATTTATTTTGCCACATAAATATATGATTAAATATTCCTCATAATAACCCCAATAAACGAATATGACTTTCAAACATTTCTATACATATGCTACTATGTTAAAAGTAATTAACAGATATTTTCAATAACATCTTTCCTTTCTAAACATAAGCCCATGGAAACACAAGGTATAGATTTTTCCTGTACAATTTTTAAAAAAGGATGTATTTTTATCTAAATTATATGAGAAACTACACAATAAGCATTATTCCTCTTTGTGAGCTGATCACATCAAACATCAAGATAAAAAGTTTTTATTCCTACAACTAATTGTTTCTAATGAACCACAATTACTAATGATTTCATTATTTCATACCATACATTTCATTAAAATGTTTTCTTCATCAATCACATGTCATGAAACTAATCAAATATAGTGGACCTATTTAATCTTGATTTAATTTCTTTGAAATAGAAGGTCTTATATGAAGAGTGATCATTTAATATAGGCTGGAAGGGCTCTTGACCATAGTTTGGGACTGTTCACAGCCATGTCTTAATTATTCATATAGATCTGTGGACCTTTCTCTTACATATGAAAATCTACATCTGAAAATAGGTAATGAATAGACTCTCGATATAATATTACAAAAAAAAAATAAAAGAAATCTCAGCTTACAGTGGACATTACCATCCTTGTTACCAGAAGTCTTTATAATTTATCCTATTACATTTTTAACAATTTAATACAGAAGATCACTTAGGTTGTCCTGTAAAATATTTTGATATATTGAAAATGTGTGGATAGGTACACCAGTGAGTGATCACAGCAAACGTCAAGCTAGGCTAATCAGCAAGGAGGGGAAGAAACTTGGAAGCAAGTACTGCAGCCACTGTAACTCTGGAACAGTTACTGGGAAGAGCTGTTCTCATTTCTACGTTTCAGTGCTTGAGGCAACTGGGAGACTGGGGAATCCAGAAGAGAGCTACTGAGTCCACCAGGTGTCTAAGGCCAGGTAGGCCTTAGGAAGGATCAATGCTGCATGTATGTGTGTGTACACGTGCATGTAGGTCTGAGTACCAGCATCTGATGGAAGGTTGCAGCCTTGGGTGCTCACATGTCAAGGTACTACCAACAGGGGAGACAGAATCCAGGAACCAGCCACAGGGTAGACCAAGTGTTTAAGGCCAGCTACTGAAGGGATCCATACTGTATATATTTATGTATATACTTTCCATTAATTAGCTTTCTTCCTGAACAGCCAGAGAAAGTAACTGGATGAGGTCATTGGTGCTGTTTGTGCTAAAGCAGGTTATGAGTGTGCCTGTCTGTGTTGACCTGTGTGGCCAGCCTTGTACTATTGTGTGCATGATGGGGCTGTGGCAGTCTCATCTCTGCATTATTGGATTTGGTAACTTCTGACAAATATGATTGAAACTGGAAGGAAAATACAACTTTCCTCTTTTTGTTTAATTCCTTGAGTTATTTTGTGTTCTTCTTAGTCTTATGACTCTTATACATGTTATCTTCTTCAGCTAAATAGTCTCCTCTGCAGTTCTTTATGAAAGACCAGAGGGAACAGCTTTATGTGTGTGGCACTCAAACTAAGTGTTAGGTTAATCAGGGGGTTGATGTCCTACTAGGTCTACTAAATAAGACTATGACCTTCATTTCACCCGTTCCAAATTTAATTTGGAATAAATGAATGTTCCTCTTTGCGGTAACTCTATCTTGAGCCCCAGTCTGTTAACTTCGATTGATGCCTTTGAACGAAAGGTTAAATCTAAGTCTCAAAGAGCAATATAGTCAATTTCTGTATGTTGTTTATTTTTAATGTGTCTCCAGTGCACCAGTTACCCAAGGATCACTGAGCTTCCTCAATTATTTCAGAAGTTAGCCAAGTTACTATATAAGGATTACATAAAAATGAAAAGTATGTGTGTGTGTGTAGGGAAGCTAGATTAATTATTTCCTATTAAATAGTATTTAGGATTAATCACACAGAAGACACACTCCCCCACTGCAAACACCTTACTTAAAACAAATGTCACTAAATCAGAAAAAATGCAGGCTCTGTGGCTAAGCAGGTGATAATTGGAACCTGCATAGTTTAGAAGTGTGCTTGTTTCCATTTGTTCTGGGCACAGATCCATATCAAATTTATTTATTTCTATACTTTTTAAAAATAAATGAACTAAAAAAGAAAAACCAAAATACTTTAATTACAACCTAGCCATGTAACTTGAAACTACATATCACGGATGCTAAATGAAATTTCATTGAATATGAAGAATGAGTTCAACTGAGGAATATTAATAGTGAATATACTAAATCTGAAGTGGAAATAGGATGCATTTACAGACGGAGAGTCTGGCCATCATGATAAGAAGAAAATTGGCCAAGAAAAGTTTTTGGAAAAAGTGAGAAAATACCTCACACTTCTTTTTTCTTTTATTTATTTATTTTTATTTATTTTATTTTATTTTTTTTCTCTGCCCAGCTCAGCACAGCATGAATTTTATCTACCTGTTCTTCCTCATAGTCCTTTTTTTTTTCCTCTCTGTTCCTTCATTACAATAAGTTCCTTTATTTCCCGTTTTCATTCAAGTGTTGTTGTTTAAACTACTATTTTACATGTTTTCTCTTTAAGTCCCCTGAAGGAAAATAAAGATAATATCTTAGAGTAGCTACATTTATATACATGGTTATTGCTGATATTTACTCTGATGGAAAGAGCAAAAAAAATAGGACTTTATTGCTGGTTTGCACCAGGTTTTTAGTATAGTTACAGTCAAATTTTATGTTATTAGCACATGCTGAACATTTTGCACCAAACCCATTCTATTTATTTGTCTGGTATTAAAAGTTAGCCAGAAAAATAATCAATGTAAAAGCAGAGTGATGCAGAACAGAGAAAATCATTACTAGAATTACAGAGTAAGTCACTTGCAGAGCTGTTCTGTTGCCCTTATGGAACTGGATTTTTTTCTCCTTCATATCTCAAGAAGAAGAATATTTTAATATAATATTCTATGTACCCTGCTAAAAAGATCTGAGCCAACTGCTTTATTAGCTGTTTTCCAGTCAGGAAATATCAACCCAAATTTGACTGACTTTTGTTAAGAGTATCTGAGGATATGATTACATATACAATGTGCTGGATTTAATGAGGCTCATTTGGTGCTGTAGAGAGCAATTATTCAGTCCTTGATTGGCATATATCTGTCTTGAGTTGAAAATTTAAAGCATCACTTGATGATTTCCCAAAATTACATATTTAAATTTAGCTCTGGTGCAGTTGTCCCATGCCAGATGAATGTATTTACCAATGAGTGCTTTGGATATACTCATCTAAGCAATATAGGCTACCTGTAGGCTTACATAATGTGAAACCATTTTATTTAACCCTGTTAAGCACCAGCAGAACAATTCCTCCCCTACTTCTCCACCGTTTAATTGCTTCTACACACAGACTTTCACTGTAATGGACATAACAGCCTTTTTCAAGAGAGACAGGGAGGCAGACTCTTTGCCTCTGAAGAACTCCACAAAAAGAAAATAAATAAATAATTTATATACATACATATATATACATATATAGATATATAATTATAACATTGTCAAAACCTACCAAGCCCTGCTAGGGAGGAATGAATGCCATAGCATGACTTCATATTTCATAAACGATATGACGAAGACGTTCCATAGGGCAGATAACTTCTTTTGTGACTACCTTTGTCATTCAAGGACTATCATTAGGATAGACAAATAGATCAGTTCTACTCATATAGTAACAGTGTACAGCTGGATTACATTTCTTAGCTTTAATTGTTAAGTAAGAGTTTATGGGGTTATCAGGCAGGTTTTTATTAGTTTGGGGTTATTCTATCTGTAGCTGAAAAGACTCTGTAAATTGATCTTCATCTAGGTAAGATTAAAACAAATTGTTTTTACCAGTGACTGTGCAGTATAAACTCCTGATGCTCTTTCACCATGTCCTTCTTTCATTCTTTTCTCAGGGCTGTAAGTGTACTACCAGCCCTGACTGGCCCTGGCTGGCCTCCCCACTGGTCCATGGACCAGAATCCCAGTTCAGCCCAGCCTGGGACTGTCAGTTCCAGTGTGCAGTATTTCTGAAAAGAAACCGCAAATAAAACAATCTATTTGGTGGTTATTTAAGGTGTTCCCAATCCCCCATCCCTCCCCCCTGGAACGATTAACATGAAAGTCAATATAGTATTGGAGAAATTTCAGCAGTGATTTACTAAATTTTGAATTTCTCGATGCACTTTTACATACATTTTGGATTAAATAAGCCGTATCTTTTTATAAAGAATGAAAAATGTGGTAGCTGTAAAACAGGCTGCTACAATGACTCATGCTCTAATTCTTTTGAAATTACTCCTAAACTAAGAGAAATTGTACTTCGTACCACTCGGAGTGAGTATCTAGCCAGTTTGGGTTAAATAATCTGCAGTCTAGAAGCTTTTTATTTAGTAAAATTCCATACCTCAGCTAAGCTGTTTTTCATCAGCCTCATTAACTTGGACACACTGCCAGACTAAAATGGCTATATGGTTCATGAAACTGAGATGCCTCACTGTGAGCGGCTAAAGAATTATTAAAATGGAGACACCTCACTCTGAACTGCTAAAGAGCTACTGAAACAACACATTTATCAGTCATTCAGGCATCTCTACTTCACTGTAATCAGACTGAAAATAAAAATAGCACTATTTTTATTCCTTCTAAACCAACTTATCCTCAAAAGTTAATTTCCCTGAACAGAACTGACGAAACTCAGATTATGATATTAAGGTAGCTTAATTTAGAAGTGAATTGAAGATGGTTTAAGTCTGAGTTTCAAATTTATTTCTTATTTCTGATTGCAGTGATGTCAATGAAAAATGAAGTGTTCACAAAATGTTATATTACAGTAGCCTCAGTTTACTTCTATTCTGCATTTCTATTAAAATAAACTCAGGCACCAGTTCAAAAACAAGACATAATGAGCAAGAAAACAGAAAATTAAGCCTGCTGATTTCCTTTCTTTTCAACGGATCATATATTGGAAGTAGTTTAACTTTAGAAATTACAGAAAAGATTTTTAAGAGAAGAACAGTCTTAAGGAATAGACGTACTGTACAACAGATGATTTCAGTAGTCACTAAACCCTATGAACTCAGGGAAAAGCATCTGTTTAAATACTGTTTCACCATATAGTTTTATCCTGTCTTTTCACCATCAACAGTAAGGCTTTTACTTATGTATTTATTTTTTTGTTTAATTATTTATTTTCTTGGGGAGACAGCTGTATTGAGCTCTTGGAGTTCAGAATGCTGTTATTTAAGCAGAGCATTATGACATTATAAGTTTGTGAACTGATTTATATTTTGTGCTGGTTTTATGATTTAAAGTTTTCAGATTATTTCTGCATCTTTTGTTCATCAGAGAATGTAGTAGATGAAATCCTCCCCTCACCTTACTACCCTCACCTTACTTGATATTTTTTTATTATTATTATTTTTTGTTAAGTAAGGGAAAATAGAACGTTTCTGTTTCCTCTTTATCCCTTCAACAAGGACACTGGCAGGACTTTGGATGAACTGACATGAACTAAAATGTTAAAGTATTTTGGTGTCCTAATTTGACCACCTTAATAGCATGATGTGGAACATATCCAAAGTAGACATGTCTCAACATTAATATATGATATGATATGATATAATGATATGATATTTCTTTGATGTTAGGCACAAGGTACAATAAGAGTATTGTACACTGAAGAAGACACTGGATTCAATGGCCTGAACCAATCAGATCATTTCTTGAGCTTTGAAATATGAGGTTGTTGTCTTTATTACCAATTTTATTGGTCCAAAATTTGTAAGTTAATTGGTCTAACTCTGACTTCAGTTAGCCAGATAAAGGCTAATAAGAATCAGTACATATAACACTGCACTTCAGTTAAGGGACATAGAAAATCACCAAGCATTCTTTCCTGCTGCCATCTGTCAAGTTATCAAGGATCTTCAAAAACATAATGGCAGAAAATGATGTCACTAGGATAAATACAGTATTTTGCTGTAACTGCACGAAACGATCATATAAAAGACGATAAATAAGAATTTTCTATGGCAAATAGTACCTTTTAGCTATCCTATATTGCCCCCATGCAGGGAAAATTGCTAAATGTACAAGCTCAGTCTTGCTCTCTGATGCAGTCTGCACAAGAAGAAATGTCTTGGTGGGATCTTGCCTCACAGCACAGGATTTCACCTACAATGGCTATGAACACAGTACCTCACAGTTCTCAGTGGACTCTTACAGAACATTGAAGTCAATTTGGTTGTGACTTTGTCAGAACTAAATTACAGATCACATAATATAACAGCGAATTTTCATTACTATGTTGTTCAGGAAAACCTCGTCTCAAAAAAAAAAAAATAATAATAATGCTTTACAGACAAATAAAAAGGTCATAATTCCCTCATAGGATGCTGTTCTACATTGCCAGGAAGAAAGTATTCTCAGTGTGATCATATCACATAACTCTCAAGAAACCCACAATAATAGCTCAGCCTGTAATTTTATACTCTGCTTTAAAATTCTCCTTCATAACATTTTTAGTCTTACTATTGTCATCTTCACATTGATATGAAGTACAGTTGGTTAACTGGGTTAGTGAAGGAAGGAAGAAGAGAAGAATTTGGTGGGTTTTTCTTTGGTATAATTGGTTTCCAGCAGTGTCTAACAACCATAGCAGATGACTTACATATGCCAGAAACAAGCAGAGGCTTGCTAGTAGATGTTCCAGTCTTGATGTGGTTTAGTGTATTTTTTTTTCTTTGCAAGTCCCATGCGTATCTCCTGTGTCAAAATTGAAAACACTCTGCCTGCAACAATTCCTTGGCACACAAGTCACCGAGAGTAGGTGGTCTTTCAATGATATTTGGCCTTGCCAAGTAGTTTCCTGTTCATAGCTCCACTGTCTCCTATTATTCCCTTCTTCTATAACTCACATCTGCTGGTATGACAATTTTTCTCTTCAGTTTTAAAACATTTTTTGGTAGTTCTTATATGGTTGTGGTGGTGAAGCCAACACTCAAAATGTTTGTATTTCCCATGCAATAATAAATATTTACAATTTGTTTGTTTGTTTATTTTCCTGGAGATTAAAAACACTGTCATTTGTTCCCTTTTTACAATACTTAAATTACAAAACAATTAGAATGTTTGCTTTATTTTGGGCTAAAGTCTTTCAGGTTTGGGTATGTATTCTGTGTTCATAACATATCCAGCATATACTGTTGGACTTTTCTTTTGTTCTATGTAAAGTGTGATGCACATCTATTTGAAGTTAAGCACAGACATTCTCTGTGTGTGCTTGACTGCACAGCTAAGCCATCTTTAATATGAATATATATGCCTGCTTTGTGCAGGCTAAAAGTAATGAATTCCTGAAAGTAAGAATTCAAAGGGAATTATATCTTGCAAAATTGTGTACAGTTATTTAGCTTACGCTAAAGTGGTTTCTGTGGATGTCCCTGGACTACCCTTGAATTGTCCCCTATACAGGCTAATTCACACTGAATAAGGGAAAAATTCTGAGATGTTATTATTAGAAACTTAATTTTCAATCTTGAAGGATATCAAGGACTATACAGGCTATGTATGAAATCCTTGAACTATTCTATTTGATTAGAAATATGACATTTATTTTAGATTAACTGGAATTCCCTGTGCATGTTAAACTTGGATATAATTATATAATGCATTGGCACTACTTTTAGACACAGAAGTGGAAGTAATCTGGTTATATTAAGTGGGGTATTGCACTAAAACTGTTATACTGCTTCTGGCATGTGTACTTGCCTAGATATTTCCACAAAGGATTGTGTCACGTATTATAGCAGTCTATTGCAAAAGAGATATGACAGATGTATGAAAAATACTTACTCTCAGTTTCATACTGAAGATGTGAATTTACATTACAGTGAATTAGGAAAGGAAGGAAAAAGCATATAGATTAAAAGGGTTTAGTAGCCATTTTGGTGTCTCCCAATGAAAATTAATTTTGGATTTATAAATAGAGATTAAAAATATCACACATTTCCTTATTCCCAGACTATTTCTGCAAAGTAAAAATGAATTGAAAATAATCCCCGTAACATGTAGGTATATACTTTATTACTTAGAAGTTTCAAAGTTCAACATTTTTTTTTCTCATTTTTTTTTCTTCTTTCTTCATTTCTTCTGAATTTTAGAGAAAGATTTACTGTAATTATTGTGCTTATAAAGACTCCTCTTTTTAAAGTGAGTTAAACTAAATGTAGTCTTAGGTCTACATTTGAGAAGGAGGACAGCCATATAAAAATGAAAAACCATATGAAAAAAAAAAGTCTATTTGCAAAAAGAACAATGGTGTGTGTGTTAATGTTCGATCTCTTAGAATGCAACATATTTAAATATTTTTAAACACATTTTTGAACTGAAAGTACAAAGTTAAGCTTATCTACTTTTCCATTCTTTGCAATTACCATTGTGTATTTAAACAGTTCCTTTTGTTTTGCAACATTCTGACAGTTCTAAAGGAATCTTGGAGGCATTTATAGATTTTTGTAAATTAACTGTACTTTTACTATGAGAACCATGTGCTGGCCCTGCAACAAGTTCCCTATTTTCCATTTTTCATTATATTTAGTATCTGGATAAACAGCCTCTAAAATAATACCTGATTATCCAAACAGGATGGTACTTCTGCCTGTCCCATGAGTTCCAGTTCTTTCTAGAGAATTTAATAGACAAAATTAAAGGTTAAATATTATTCAACACTGAGTGCAAAACAGCTCAAAGTAGAAGATAATTTACTTTAAAATTACTTATGAAAGGTACTTTAATAGTTTCTTCTCATAAGAAATCAGACACATATACTAATTCCTGGAGAAGCAGATTAGCATTCAGATACTTGCAAATGAACAAAAATATCTAGTCAGAGAAACCTGTGGAAAATTAATCCACTTCTGGGACGTATTGATTAGAGGAGAGGTAAGAAATTGATTTTATTGTTACTGAAAATGGATTTCAGAGGATCACTAAGAAGAAATTTAATTTTCACAATGAAAGTGAATGCTGGTCTTTGGAAACACTGGAAAACAGATTCAGTTCTCCTGAACAAACCTGAGGCTGGATAATATAGAAGTACTGTACAGAAGGTTATTAAATAAGGCTGTCAATTTTACATTTTGTTCATGTAACTTATGCTATGTGACCTACATAATATCATGGAAGTGTTTATTGCATTGTAAACATTTTGGGGCCTGTAGTTTTCTTTTTTTCTTTTTTTTTTTTTTTTTCCCTTTAAAATGTACTGCTACCTACATACTCAGTTTAGTAAACTGAAAATAGTCTTTTTAATACAGTCTATATTTTTCACAAGTTCCCTGGCATGCAGACATTTCAACAAGAGGGCCAAAAATATTGGATTTTGCTGACTTTTTTTTTTTTTTTACTATGAAAAAGCTTAGAGCTGGGAAAGAGGACTGAGAAACAGAATATTGTATGCATTCCCTGGGAGATGCACAAATTGTTGCTACATTTACATGCTATGTAAATGAAACTGTACAGTATTATTTTTTTTTGTTCCAATATTAAACACAATTGCAACAACTCAAAGATGATGGAGCTACATTAATAAATAGGAGACATAGAAGTAAATATGACATAGATATCACTGTTCTTCTAAAAGTATAAATTCTGTGAGAAAAACAACGAGAATATAATGAGGAATAGAATCTTCTGCAATTTCTGGGTTTAAGGATGTCATGAAAATTGAAGTAATTTTTCCATCATGTACAACATTACTGTTGTACTGAAAGAAAACTACAAAGTTTTCTTGCTATCAATGGAATCAAAGAAATCCTTGATGTAGAGTGGGAAATTACAGAAATTTTCCTTTGTATTACAATGTTTTCTTTGTGTTAACAAAAAAAATATATATATATTTATGTTTGGAAAAAAAAAAAAAAGTTCTTTATGCCCCTCCTGGGAATTGTTATGTTTTGTTGTAAGTGGATTAATTAATTTCTTTTACAGGTAAGTTTGACTGGTCTAGTTTAAGTGGACTAGTTTAAATGGACTATTTCTTTTCAGGTGACCAGACATCAAGAATAAAATTGTATTAATGAACGATTTTTTTCAGTTTGCAGGCTGAATAGGAAAAGAAAAACAGGTAAACTCTTTTTAATTTGAACTTCACATATCGTTTCCTTTCAAGATGGAAAAGCAAAATGGAGGAAAGTGCTTACTTCCTGACTGGTGCTAATATCTATTATTCTCTTCTGGAAGCATTCCGGTCTACTCATAAAATGGCTACAAAGTATGTACATGAATATAGGTATTCCAATAGGCAGCAATGCATCTAAAAATTAAGAGCCTATCTGACTGATACCTACAGATAACACAGATAAGCCGAAAGACTTTTGAGCTTCAATGTAATTTATTAGGGTTCTAGTTTTACTTTATCACATAACAACATGTTAAAGCTATTTTATAAAGCTTGTGAACTATTTTCACCTAATGGATGTCTTTCAGCTAGCTTAAGGGGACTGAGATTAAGCTTGTTAAAAGCACATTCATTCATTCTATTATTGAAATGGTTTGTTATATTTATAGTATACATTCTGCCATCCTTCTGAGGAGCATTTTAACATTTAGAAATGTTAATGATTTAATTATAAACTAACTCCAGTAACATAATTGTTGTACTCACATTGACTTGATACCTGCAGTGTAACAGAAGTAAAAATTGAGATTATCTTTGAACAACACTGCTCAGGAGTGTTAGATGCCCAAGCTAACTCCATAGATCACCAGTTGTTTGGTTACATTACTGACCTATTCAGTTTAGGAGAACAGAGCCAGTGTTACAGTAACTGGGAATTGCTTTGAACTACCTTGGGCACTGTACTGGGCACTTGACCCAGGAACCTATATCATGATGCCAAGTGTTTCCAATAATGAGGTTTTATTATATTTAATCTTAGAGATCTAATTAAGTCTTAGAGATCTTTTTAAGAAACTAAAAACTTTGACTTCAGTAGATTTTCCCAGGATAAAACAATATTTATGAAGTATAACTCTTCTAGTGGAGTCATTAGCCTTTTTAAACAAGTCTTTATGAGAAAGTGAGTAGCTTACTCTGACTTAGTTTAAAGGTATTTTTATGAGTCTGATCTCTTTCCTTCACCTATCCTTGACATTTTTGGTACTGTCCCAACTTTTCATTTAGTGAGGTTTACATTCTTTGTACACATTTTGATTATTACATTTCCATGCTGAAAATTCAGTCTGCCAATAAAGATTTATATCAGAATAAGTACTGTGGAATAAATCAAGGTTTTGTTCATAATGGTAATGGTAAAACTCAGTTCCTTATTTAACCTGGACAAAAATATGAGGCTATAAAAGGAATTAAATAGTACTTATTAGTAGCAGTATGTTTTCCAGATCAATAGAGTTATAGATAGGAAGTCTGAGAAAGGTGTAAATATTTCTTTTATATGGCAAAGGGTTTTACAGATTACATACCTTTTATAAATACCTACATACCTTTAGAAATAACGTTCAAGACAGCCACATTGTAGTACAATTTGATTTCAGTATCTGTGGTTAAGATATCTGATATGGCAGATACTTTTTCATATAGACATTTTGCACTGATGATCCTCAAATACTTTCAAAACATAAAGTTAGTATCTTACTTAAGATACTGTCATTGATAAGCTACATTTAGGACATACAAAAGAGATGAACAGTGAATGTTGTCCATATAGGTAGCAAAATCATGGGTCTTACAAGTCCAATTTAAACATTCATGAGTTTAAATTCTAATCAAGGGTCTTACAAGTCCAATTTAAACATGCACAAGTTTAAATTCTATCACTTATAGAAAAGAAAATGAGAAATGTAGAGAAATCAAATAAAAAAAAGATAATTGATGAAGTGCAGATCAGTCTAATTCAGGCAGAGGAATGAGGAAAGATGAACAGCTTCTAAGCAGTGATCAGCAAGCATTTACAGAAAGGCTTTTATCTTAGTCTTCTTGTATGGACAAATAACACAATGCCTGTAAAATCTGAGAAGTTTTGTCTGTCTGGAAAATGAATTGGAATATAAATGATCATACATACGTATTAAATGAGAGATCTTTAAAGAATCTAAGGACATATGTAAATAATTGCCTTGTCTATTCACCAGCAAATAAACCAAGCTCTTCTGCCAGAATTACAATAATGTATATTTCATTCTGTAGCAAAAGTTCCTTTTATTTCCATTTATTTCAAATTGAAAGATAGTATTTGCAGTAAGTGACACCTTAATGCGCATCCTATCACCTGCCGTTCCTCTTGGCTGATTAAAGCTAACTTATAGTTCTGTCTTTTTCATAACTCTCAACAAAGTATGGTGTTACCAATAAAGAATGAAAATGCCATTTTTTCCATACACAGTCTCACAGACTCACACAGACAATATGAGCTACAATCTCATATACCCCAGGATTTATTTACAGAATTACAACTAGTTGGTGGGACTCAGCACAAGGCAATTCTACAGTTCTTTGTGAAACTTATGATAAACATGACTTACTCCTTCTGAGAAGGTAAAGTCAGGTATTCAGAAAAAAAAAATGAATGTAGAGATACAGTATTAACAATACTGAAATAGTAGCATCTCAGAAGTCAGAACATCATTGACACTGACTATACATCTTTAATTTGAAATGTTGTTTTTTATATGGAGATAAGCAAAGCAAATGAAGAAATAGAGTGTATAGACTGTCTGTATGCATGTATACGTGTGTATATGTATACATAAATATTCACATGAGACCCAATAATATAAAAGGAAAAAAAATGTGAACAGGCCCAAAACTATCAGAGAGGGCATTTGCCCCAAAAGGTTTCTGGGGGATGTTGACAACCAGTGGGAAACTACAGGGAGAGTTTTGAAACAAAGGAAGAGTTTGCTTGAACACAAGTATAAAACAAGCATGAAAATTCATAATGGTGTGGAGAGACCACATTGTATTGGAGGCAGCAGCAGTGAAAATCTGGTTTGATGCTGCCTGAAGTCACTTTACAAACTCTGTCTGGGTCAAAGCAACCGCTCTGATGGACACCACAAGAAGCCCGACTGTGGCTGGGACTGACAGCTTGGTGGGTAACACCTGGGTCCCACACCTCAGGTGAATGTGTGTGAGAGTTCAAATGGTGCTTTGTCATTAATTAGTGGGTTAAAAGGAGAAATGCATGTACTCACAAAATCCAAGCAACCATATTTCCACCCAGAGCTGTGTGGAAATGCAGATACTTGTGTTTCCAGGAGATGTGGGAGGACGCTTGCAAGCTTCATCTATGCATGTGTAATTGATTTTTTTTAAAAAATATTTAAAAAAGGTGTTTATATATATAAGCACTTGTTAACGTTTTGTAAGTGTCTAGTGCTATGGTTTATATATGTTTTGGTGCTCATATTGATCCTGAATTTATAGTTCACTGATTGTGAGTTAGTGTGATTTGTAAATCAATAAATTCCTTCAATCCGTATTTAAAATATGTAAACTGAGCAGCCGTTCCCTGAGACTGTATTCCAGTTCTTACTTCTTGGACACTAAAAATGTAAGGATTTCAAACACTATCTGAAGTATGGAAGAATTATTACTAACCTATTCTATGCAAGAAGGATTCAGATTTTGCAGTGAGTAATGTTAGTACTCTATCCTAAAATTAAAAAAAATCAAAATAAAAACTTTGCAGCTAGGCTATTATATACACAAATTAAAGAAAAAACTACCCTCTAAAATATCAATCTGTTCCTGTCTATTTTAAATGAAAACATTTTTCTCTTTCTCCAGATACTACTCAGAACATTATCTAATCTACATATTTGGCTGCAAAATCTGATACTAAATCTTGTGGTTGCTCCTATGCAGGCAATAATAAATTTTAAGGTTGTCTTAAACAACAATACAACTAGCACTCTGGAATGTTCTTAACCTCAGTCCAATTCATTAGTTAGAATCAAGCCAGCAAAGTGGTCCTAACACCATTTCTTGGGCATTAGGTCTTTGTGGCAAACTCCTACAAAATTTTGTCTAGGCAAAATAATCTTCTATTAGTCAATACACAGAGTTTGGCTTCTCTAGGTTTTGATAAAAGGTAGATAGCTATCTTTATATGCTCTTTACCACTCTTTAAAAGCATTTATTCTCCACTGAGTAGGATAAATGATTTGACATTAGTTTGACATCTAATAGCAGGGATGTAGCAAAAGATAACTAGGCAAAAGATAACTTCCTAAAATAGGAAGACATTACACAGGGCAGCATAGAAACCACCTTTCTTTGATCTTCAAAAACAGTTTTTTGTTTTTTTGTTTGTTTGTTTTGTTTTGTTTTTTTTTACAAAAGCCTAATTTAAAATGAAATCCACACACCATTTTTACTATAAACTGTTTCACTACGCACTTTTATTTATATATATATATAAATATATATATATATATACACACACACACACACTTGGGATAACTTGTCCTTCTGTCATGTGGCTTAAATGTGACTTTTATTTTCCAGGAAGGGTAGTATATTAATAAATAAATAAATAAAGCTCATTATTTTTAGCATTTAAGTGCATTTTTTATGCAACCCAAGAATGCATTTGAGATCAAAATATGTATATTATTACTGATTTCTTTAAAGCAAGTTTAAAATAGAGTGTGTGCACATGTGCTTAAAAGACGTTGTTTTGATACTAGAAAATCTCTCCATATCAGAAAGTGAAAATAAAAAATCCAGTTTGTTTTAGTCACCACTGGGACCAGACTTAAAATACTATAACTGATTCTTTAACTTGGCAATACAGCACAGTCTCTGGATTTCCCAGAAATAATTTACCAAACAATGAATTTGCTGGTATACAAAAGAGATGAGTTGCATGTTTTTGCTTATTGTGCATGGGCTTCATACGTCCTTCCAGAAAACCATTTTCAGTTTTAATCTTCAGTGGTCTGTATTGAGGTAGGTTATATCCATATGAATATAGAATTTAGATTCCTCATTCTGATTCCACGTCAGACCAGCTAATTTATATCTATCACTGGTGTTGTCTGTATTATGGGTCAAGCAGTCTGATCATATCTGTGACTGTAATAGAGCTATTGCTTCTGTCTGCTGCTTTAAGTTTCTAAAGATTTGTAGACTAAGCTTTTGTCAATACAGCAAAACAATGTAATGCACCCTTCCTAATCATAGTAACTGTAGAGGATGAAGAAAATATTGATCTTAATGAATCAAAATGACATTTTCAGACAAGAAAAAACATCCCATTTTATATGGTATCTGTATGGAACAAAATGATCTTCTTTTCTCATGTACATGTTTATCAAATGGAGCTGCTGTATCCTTTTAAAATAGCATGTTTCCATTCCAAAAATACCTATCCTTATACAAAATCTCTACATAAAGGAAAGAGAATATAGGGTAAATATTTTATACAGATTTCAGTGTTATGGGAAATGAGAAAGTTACTCTATGGAAGCAAAGCTTTTCTGCATTAGGTAGCCATGAGAGAAACTTGCAGTCAGCAGTAGACTTGAACATTGTCTTGCAATAATTCCTTACACAGATTTGTATCAAAGGCAATTTAGTACAGGGCAGGAACCAAAAGTTCCACTGGAATTTACAGATCTACTGGTCTGTATCAGATGATTAGAATAGAATAAACATATATCTAATAATATCAAAATTATTTGGCTTCTTACCAGCTTCAGGTGTCTTCCCAATTCCAGCTGAAGGGCCTATGTTGTGTCTACCAGACAAGGATGGTACACCTTGACAGTGATCAAACACCTGCAATCATTCACAGCAAATCTGTCTCAAGTATAATTTGTATAGTTCAGAATCCTGGATAGTAAAGAGGAAAACCAAGGTCAAAACATGTAAGTAACAAAAGTTGAACCACTTACCTGTAGGTAGGACTCAGTTTCTATCAGTCTAGTGGGAATTAAAAAAAAGAGCACATCAAAAAGTATGCTGTGGCTGCTTTATAATACAGATCTGTGGAAAAGAAGGCTTAAAACATAGATCTTTTCCATCACAGTAGAGAAGTGGTAGAGCTAGCACAGGAGTAGTTACTAGAACTAAATGGGGTGGTCTCTCCAGTTAATTATTCTCATGTAGTTTTAAAAGCTCTTCTTAAATATTTGTCTTTATCCTCTCTCCTGTCACCACACAGCCTAAGTAACTCACCCTGCAGTGCTTCATAAAAATGAAAACTGAAATGATTTAATAGAATTTGCAGTTTTTTGTCACCTCATTGCTCAGCATTTTCCATGTCATTTAGTAAGTGCAGTGAATAAGTCCTGGTACTTCTTTTCAGACTATTAGTCCCTTCCTCTTAGAAGAACTAGCCCTTTTCTCTCTGTGTTGCAGCCAGCCATCAGATGAAATTAATCTTAATTTTGTTTGAGTGAACTCAGAGTGAAATTCAGTACAAGAAAAGAGATTCTGGCATTGGGAGGGTATTTCATAGTATTCATATTTAATGTGCAGAATAGCTAATAATTTGTCCACATTCTTACAAATGCACTTGTAAATCTTTAACACTGCAATATGTTTTTTTTCAAACTCAAAATATTTTCTGTGCATTGAGGTAAAGATGGATTTTTAGAGAATATAAACATATCAGAAGGCTATTTCTTTGGATACTTTTGGTGATGTTGTTGCAGCTTATGAATCTTCAACAATAAACATCACTAATGAAACATACAAAATATGTGATTTAATTGTGTTTGTTTTCATAAATTTCATGTAAATATCGTACTGTGCAGAAAACAATAATATTTAGTTATATAGGCTATAAAAATATTCTATACCTTAAAACTTCATCTTAAGAAAATAATAAGAAATAATAAGAAATTTAATAAGAATCCAAAATCTTTGGAGAAAAGGATACTTACCAAGGTGTAGCAATGAAGTGAATATAATAAAAATTTAGAAGGAAAAAGTATTTTATCAAGCTGGAAATAAGAACAAACTGTTGGAAAAATAGCAAGAAACTGAGTAAACTCTGGTTAAAACCTTTAATACATTGCAGAAAATATTAAGCTACTATGAGATCCTGCCTCAGATATGAGTTCCTTTAATAAAAACTATATGTTTTTACCGATTTATTTATTTATTTATTTATTTATTTTTTTTTTTACACGTCCTGCTCCATCACTGAAGGATTAAGGACCATTATTTCTGACTGAAAGTTCAGAAATTGTCCTATGTGTGTACTGTCATCTCATTTTCATAGGGCTACATTGCTTACTTTGCAAAGAACCTATTGTGGCTGTAAAGCTGGAAAGGTATGCTGAAGTATTGTAGAAGTGGGAGCTGGCATGTAAAACATCACCGACCATTTAATAACTTCAACTAATCATAAAACCATCAATTCCCTCTCAAAATATATTAACTATAATTAAACCTGTTATCCTCAATGCTTTGGATTATTTCAAGTTCTTGGCAGAGTTTTTATACAAGATTTATTTCAACATTATCTAAACATCGAAAATACATCCTCTGACCACTCTTATTCCATATTCTTTCTTTTATAAAGCTGATGATGCCTTATCAGTTTTTATAAGTTAGAATTAAAGCCCACATTATATATTCAGCATAAATGTGAAAGAAAAGTACATTTTAAAGTTATTCTTAAAGTTTGTTACAATGCTTTTCAGCTATTGAATCTAAATATTCCAGAAGAAATTAAATTACCTACTTTTGTTTCTTATTTGTGACTTTTTTTTGAAGTCACAATCTTGGAATTTTAATTTTGAAATGAATTTTGAAACATTTCTTGTATGACTCACAGAAAACCCATTTAAAAAGGGGGGAAAAAATATTTAACGTTTTCCAATGAAAACAAGGCATTTTTGATGAATTCAAAATGGTTTTGATTGGAAACTACTGACCATATAGTTTGAAACTTGTATGCCTAGGGATTTTTGTTCATTTTATGGCTATACTGTTTTTCCTCCTGAGCCCCCTTCTAATTGTAATCTTTCCTTACCTTGTATATCTTTGGTGCCCAGGTGTACTGGGTTTATGTGGCAAGGTTTTGGTAGCAGGGGGCCATAAGGGTGGCTTCTGTGAGAAGGATCTAGAAGCTGCCCCATGTTTGGTAAGGGCCCCACTGCTGACCAGAGCTGAGCCAATAAGCAATGTTGTTTTGTGCCTCTGTGAGAGCATATTTAAGACAGGGAAAAAAATGCTGCGCCACTCAGCAGCTGGGAGGGTGAGAGGAGTGAGAAACAGCCTTGCAGGCAACAAGGTCAGTGAAGAAGGAGAGGGAGAGGTGCTCCAGGCGCAGGAGCAGAAGTCCCCTGTGGCCTGTGGTGAGGACCATGGTGAAGCAGGATGTCCCCCTGCAGGCTATAGAGTACCACGGTGGAGCAGGTGGACCTGCCCCGACAGAGACTGCGGCCTGTGGAAGACCCCTGCTGGAGCAGATACTGGGCTGGACCTGTAGGCCGTGTAGAAGAGACCACGCAGGAGCAGGTGACCCGGCAGGAGCTGCTGCCTGTGGGGGCCCAGGTTGGAGCAGTTTGCTCCCGAGGGATGGACCCTGTGGTACGGACCCATAAATGGAGCAGTTCTTCAAGAGCTGCTGCCTGTGGACAGCCCACGCCAGATCAGTTCAGCAAGGACTGCATCCTGTGGGTGAGACCCCACAGCACAGGGGACGAGAGTGACCGAGAAGGAGCAGCAGAGAAGAAGCGCTATAGACTGACCATAACCCCCATTCCCCTCTTCCCCTGCGCTGCTCAGGGGGAGGAGGTGGAAGAGGGTGGATGGGGGAGGAGGTGCTTTTGGTTTCTTTCCTTTGTTTCTCACTTCTCTAGCTTGTTAGTAAAAGGCAATAAATCTTACTGTCTCTCTATGCTGAGTCTGTTTTGCCTGTCATGATAATTATTACACAATCTCCTCATCCTTATCTCAACCCTTGAGCCCCTTTCATCGTATTTTCTCCTCACTCCTCTTTGAGGAGTGGGAGTGAGAGAGTGGTTGTGGTGGAGCTCGGCTGTCCACCCGAGTAAAACCATCATACCAGGACTTCATTAATAGAAATTGGAGTGTCTTCATGAATTGACTTCAGTACCGATATGCTAATTTATACCAGCTTTTTTTTTTTTTGGCCCTCTACCTTTTTTATTTGGATAAATACTGTTGATTTTCTGTACCCCTGCTCATTTGTTTCCAAATATGCATCCCACACTCCAAGGGCCATCTGCTGTTTGTTCAAAGCTAATGAGTGTGCTTTAGCACTAACATCCTTGGGAAATGGTGTCATGCTGTCACTTTGAAAAACAGGTCTCCTATTTTCCTCTGAATTTAGTCTAACTCCTGTGAATTAAAAGGTTTAAATAACTTTCTCCCCATTATACACACAGTTGTAAATCATAGCTACAAAGAGGATGCTATACAGATTTACAGTACAGTCCAATGATCAAGACTTAATAACCCCTGTTCAAACATATACAGATATATTAATAGAGGGGATATCTGTGCAATGCTCAGATTTAGAGTGCATTGAAAACATAAGCTCTTTCAGTTATGACTGGTTTGGGGAACCAAAGTCTTCTTTCCAAGAGCAAATAAGCCCTATTCATAGACTTATATGTAGTAGGACCCATACAAACATTATAGGGATAATCTGGAATTTCAAATCAAAAGTTTTCCCAGATTTTATTTTAAAATGTCATTCTGATACATTTTTTTCAAACATACACAGTTCCTGTTTAGCTCAAGTTATATTCCTTAATTTTATAGACAATGGCTCAATAAGAGAAAACTATCACTAAGAACCTTACATAAGGTCTATTTTTAGGCAGTAAAAGAATGATAATAATGTGCCTTCTACCCTCCCATTGGTCAGCAAAAGTATAATAATCACCAGTGCTGTCCAGTGTAGAAGAAGTAGATCGTGGTTGCAACTACTGGAACGACAACAACTGTTTTGCAGAGAAGTGACCCCCAACCACACGACAGAGGTAAACAACATCTTAAAGCTAGATTTAATTAAGGATTTCTGAGATAAAATTAGGATCAATGATTGATTCATTCATTGAAAATAAGTGTTTCCTGAGTCAAAGCTTGGACTAGGACTGGAAATGACCAGCTTGTAGTCTGTTGTTCAACAGCACGATACATTCTCTATGTTATGGGGAATAAAAATAAACAAGTCCTTTGGTCACACAGTGTAATATACTAGGAAAATTTTACCATTTAAAATTTGTTTCTCTCAATAGGGTAGCTACATTCTGACTTGTCAAGCTTCACTCTGGTTAAAACAGTGCCAATCCAGATGGGTCCAAGCTATCATGGAAGCTTAATGTTAATAAAAACTTTGGCCTCGTGACCAATATGATAAATATACTAATACCTCATTCAGAGCGAATTGTTTGTACACAGGCTTAGTCTGATCAATGACATAACCTTGAGCTGAAACGCATAGTTGCAACAGTACCTTCAGTACAGAGGAGAGGAAAGGCAAGGAAGGGAAGGGAAGGGGAAGGAAAAGGTTGTTTTAGTCTGAAAGACAGGCAGAGGGACCTGTGCCTCTTGCTATCCAACTTGTTTTGATGTCAAGTTGCTTCTCAGATCGGGGACCAGAAAAACACCCATCTCTCTCCTTCTCAGTCTTAGAAAGCTATTTTTTCTTTCTATCTTAATTAAGCAATCTCAACCTTTACATTACCATTTTCACCCTGATGAGAATTATGAATTTTACCTGGTGGATGACAGGTTGACCATGAGCCAGCACTGTGCCCTCGTGGCCAAGAGGGCTAATGGGATCCTGGCGTGCATTAAAAGGAGCGTGGGCAGCAGGTCAAGGGAGGTGATCCTCCCTCTCTACTCTGCCCTGGTCAGGCCTCACCTGGAGTACTGTGTCCACTTCTGGGTTCCTTGGTACAAAAAAGACAGGGATCTCCTGGAAAGGGTCCAGTGGAGGGCCACAAAGATGATACGGGGCCTGGAGCATCTTCCCTATGAGGAAAGGCTGAGAGACCTGGGTCTGTTCAGCCTGGAGAAGACTGAGAGGGGATCTTATCAGTGTGTATAAATATCTGAGGGGTGGGAGACAGAAGGATGTAGCCAACCTCTTCTGAGTCATTTGTGGGGATAGGACAAGGGGCAATGGCCGCAAGATAGAACACAGGAAGTTCCGCACCGACATGCGAAAGAACTTCATGGTGAGGGTGATGGAGCACTGGAACAGGCTGCCTAGAGAGGTTGTGGAGTCTCCTTCTCTGGAGATATTCAAGGCCCGTCTGGACGCCTACCTGGGCTGC
Source organism: Nettapus auritus (assembly GCA_011076525.1). Taxonomy (NCBI): domain Eukaryota; kingdom Metazoa; phylum Chordata; class Aves; order Anseriformes; family Anatidae; genus Nettapus; species Nettapus auritus. Next base: position 48,607,052 of record CM021768.1, on the reverse strand, counting down.
CTGCTCTGAGGAACCTGCTTTGTCAGGGGGGTTGGACTTGATCTTTCGAGGTCCCTTCCAACCCCTACAGTTCTGTGATTCTGATTCTGTGATTTACGTGCCTTTGTGAATATGCCATGCAGTTACTGGAATTTTCCTCCATAAAGATAAAAGAATGGAGCTTAAATGACATGATACCTGTTTCCCGCTCCCTGGTCTATATTTTGTGCTATGCTAATTCTACCTGGCAAACAAACATTCTCATAAAAAAAGTGGAATGTTGTGAACATTTTTCAGACTGTACTCCACAGAAGGATTTAAGAGTCTAAGAAGTTTTAAAAAGAAATACAGTTAATGTTTCTCTATTACGTAAGCTACTTATCTGAAGAATAGTTTGTTTTGATATTTCCCTTACTACCAGATATTCTGATAGTAATGAAATAAAAGATATAGATGAGAACTACATTTAAGTTGTCTTAATTACTACTAGTCAAAAGTTGCCCTTTTGAAGATATATATTATATATTAAAACAAGAATATTGTAATGCAAATACCAGAAAGTCAATTAAACTAATTGGTGATGTAATATATATATGTGTGTGTGTGCATATTTATATATATTACATCACCAATTAGTTTAATTAATTTTTGTGTGTGTGTATATATATATAAACAATTGCTTTTATATTCATTTATTTTAAGGTGTTCTACTTAGTGTGGAATAAGGAACAGCTGTTTTCTGGAGCCCCAAACTGCTATATGCTACATATTATGAATTATGCTTAAACTAAGTTCATACCTTTATTGTGTTCAGTCTGCTTACTCTAAAGTCTTTCAATTTTCTGGAAGAACAATATAAGTATAGTGAAAGCAACCATAAAGATTTATGTAGCATAGTATTATTACTATCAATAACAGCCTGTCAGTATGAAAGAGGCAATAATTAGGTGTAATGTAAGACTGCATTCGCTTTTTTTTTTTTTTTTTTTTAATTATTGCTGAAATAGTAAAAGTAGTAGTCAAGGCCACGTGTATGATAGCAGAACTACTCTCAATGGTTCAGTTACGTCTAACACAGGTATGTAACCTTTACAACCAGGTCATACTTTAATATGTTAAGCCAAAACCTGATTTAATTCTGTATCTGTGATGAAAGGAACAAAACCCATTCATTTTGTCTGATTTAATTCTGTATCTGTGATGAAAGGAACAAAACCCATTCATGTTGTCTTTGTGGTAAACCTTTGAATGGAAGTTTGCAGTGAAGTATGGTTTAATTTCAGGCATTAAAAATGCATCTGAACTTTCCATCAGTTTACATAACTTAGGAAAAAAATCTTATCTTAGAATGTATCCTTTCTTTCATTTTAAATCCTTTTGCATGTGGATTAATGGAAAACTACTTATTTTTAATTGTCTGAAATGTTAAGATATATTACACAGCAAGTCAATGACTAGCAGCGAAAGCACCTCTTTTACATGGCTGCATGAACTGAGTGAAGCAATGACAATGATATGCTTTTCTTCCATTGGTAGCAACTTTTTTTTTTTTTTTTTTTTTTTTTTTTTTTCCCATTACAAAACCCTAAACTGCAATCTCGCTTTCCAGACATTTCTCTTATTTCAGACATGGCACCAGATGTCGGATATTTATTTGAAAAAACATTGGGATTACAGATGAAAAGAGAATACATTGAAGTGGATGTTAAAATATGCAGTTAATTCTACAAACCTGGAAATTATCTCAAAGGCCTTAGTCAAAATAAAGAAAAATACTACTGTTTCGTATTTTTCCTCCAAAGAAAGCAACGTATTCTATGAAGCATAATTCCAGCATAATTCCTTTGAAAAAAATAGAATGTTTTTTTTGCACAATTTAGTTCAGTGAAAGAAATTTTTCTTGAAGCTTGAATCTTCCATGCTTTCTGCAGTATAAATTAGCCAGTTCTTAACTGAACTACAAAAGAGATTATTTAGAATACAGCTAGTACAGTTTATGTACTGAGATATTCTGAATTCCTTTTAAAAAGTGTTTTTTTTTTTTCCTTTTTCTTTGAGCAAATGGTGAGTGGTGTTTGGGGGCAAACATGTTGAAGGACCTCAAGCTTCCATCCCATCAGTCTTCTCTGAGTTCTTAGGTGAATATTGGTAAATGTAAAACATTAAAATCACACTAGAGAAATGTGGTTGAAGATCAGATATTAAGATTTAATCTTTTATAAATGTAATCCAAGCTTTTCAAACAGATTAAAATTCCAATGTTTCTTGGAAAATGGAAGGTGTTCTCTCTTTAGTTATTTAACATCAGTTTTAACTGTGGTTACAAGCTATTTAAGAAACAGATACACTTAACTACCCACATCCAGTAAGTGGAACGTTATTGGCCCTCACTGGGAACATCTCCAAATATCTGGGAAAAAATTGTACAGGATGGAGATGAAATGATCTTCTCTGGGATGAGATTGCTTCATTTTTTATTTTTATTTTTTTAATTTTTATTTTTTATATTAAAATCAGTTCTTCCTCTCTCACCCCTCCACCCCCAGAATATGAAGGGAAAAAATGATCATAGACTTTGATATGTCAACTGCTCTAGTTACTTGAAGTAGTTATTTCCCTGTAAAATGAAAGGCTATACTAAGTGAATGTGTATGTTTATCACGGCATGTCTACAATTCAGCGTGCAGCCTGTAAAGATAAACCTCAATCAATGTAATTCCTAATAACTGTGGAGTTCAATATGTGCTGCTACACAGCTACCTGGCTGAAGTAACCCATCTATGCTAGCTTGAGCGTATCTATGTAATTTGTAATTAGATTCAGGGATCACAGATGTGTAAGCAAGAGGGAACAAGTACTGAAGGAAGGGCAGAACAGAATTTCCTGGCTTAACTTTGGAACTCAGAAGGCAGATGCAGAGACAAGGCACTGTTCAGGTATCTGTCGGAACTCAGGCATGAATAATTTCAGATAGCAGAGTTCACTTTCTTTGATTTCCAACAGGTAGGATCCATTTATTCTGTGAAACACAAGAGGGCTGTTATGGTTCCACGTATATTATGGAGCCTGCACTATGCTCCATATCATCTGTTATAATAAAGTTTACTTCTAACTATAGTTATCATACAACATATATATATATATACATAAACAACACCAGAAAATATTTAAGTATTTCACAACCAGTTATAAAATGTCTATTACAAAGATACATATTATATATATGTGTATATATGTGTGTGTATATATATATGTGTGTGTGTGTATTATACATACATTATATATTTTATATATATATATACACACACATATGAAACAAGTTAATTTGTAACAAATCTAACCACACAGGATACAGGACATGAAAAACTTAGCACAAAGTAATGAATATTTACTCAATACTTTTTGATGACCTCTATTCTCAGCTCATGTTCTTTGCAGATAAATGATTCATCCCATGTATTGCACCTTTGGAAGGCTGTCTTACTTGTCTATGACAAACTAAATTAGGAAAGCGAATGAATTCAGACATATTCCTGAATAAGATAATTTATGGTATTTGGGTTCAGACAGTGTATGTGTGAGATAGAATATGTAGTAGGAAAAAAAAAATCCTGTAGGAAAAAAGTGGGGCTACAATACCAGCAATATTTGTGATAAGATATAAATTTCCAGGCTCATGACATAAGTTGCTAGCTGCATTTCTCTGTGTGAAGAGTTGTTAATAAAATCCAGAGTTTATAGCTGTGCACTTGCAATGTATGTTAAAGAATCTGAGTGTAAAGAAGAAAGTAGCAAAGTGAACAGAAAAACAGAAATGTTATGTGGTCTTACACTTTTACATTGCTCTTCCAGTGATGTGAAGTTACTTAGTAACACGGACACTTCAGAATATATTCATATTCAAAGCAAACTTTGAATATATATTTTTAATGTGAATATTTCATACTGCTATCTATAAAATGTACAGCTATGGGAAAGCCATTAGTAGCGTTGTTTTACAGAAGATAAAACAAGCTCGGGTAACAAAAGTATGGGAAGATGTGTTTGTAGTTCATGTTCGTATTTGAATCTACAAATCTAATAGTGGAGAAAGTTTTATAAATACCAACCCCTGATTCATAATGTAGCTTTTGATAAAGAATTAGGTCATCAGATTTATTTGAAGTCTGGGATTATGCATTATACTATTAATTCATTTTGGGATGAATCAGCAATCCATAATGCAATAACCCTTTGAATCTCTGAAAGATAGAAATAGGAACTTATTAGATACTTGCTATTAGAAATAAAAGAATACTTAAAAGATATTTGAATAGCTGTAATTAAGAATAGCTAGAATTGGTGACAGTTAAAGTATTGTTCTATGAGCTTTGATTAGGATGCAGCACCTGACTCGGTGTCTCATGACATGATGTCATGACATGATGACATTGCTTTCCATGATGTTTCCAGCTGTTTTGGATTTTGAAGAAGATGGGCATACTTCACTTTATTTAAATATTTCTCTTAGTAACTGCTGAACAGCTTTATTCAGAGCTGTTAGTATCACAGTTCTAATTCTCATCAGAACACGGAATTGCAAAGGCAGATAAAAGTATTATGCATATAATAGATAATAGATTTTATTCAACTCAACTACATCCTCCTATGAGACTACTGCAGAGCCATCTTCAATGTCTTCTGTTTGCTGCTACTCATCTGTATAACAAGGGAGTACATACTTGCACATAAAAATTTCACAAAGTATTTCAATTATTAGAAGATGCTTTACTTACCACTGTGAAACAATCTACTCACACACACACACGCAAAAATGGTGTTATTCTATTAAGGCTAATACACAGTTTTAGCCAGAGGCAGCATGACTGTGCCAAGACTTCCTAACATCCTGCTGTCTCTGCAGCTGCTCACAGAAGGAAATGTGCAGACTACTTAACGCAGCACTGTATTTTACTCTCCTAATGACAAAAAGTAGAAATCTCTAGGCATTAACATAGGAATGCTGACAACATTGAATGCTGGCAGGTGTGAGCAGAAAAGGCTCACAGCTTTTTCATTTTGTTTGTAGCCAGAACTGTTCCTTCCCAGTCTCTCCCTGTAACACTCCATCTGCACAGACTTGTACTCCTTCCTCTGTCAGTGTTCACCCATTCTTGCTTCTTCCTTTTCTTAACATTGAAGAGGAACTAAATTGGACAGTATGTTTTTTAACAGCATAGACATTCACCCTTCCATGCCACCTACTTTCAGGAAGCATAATGCTATATTTATTATTATTATTGTTGTTATTATTAATAATAATAATAATTTTAATTCTTAAAGTGCAAGCCAGATTATGTTCAGCCCACTACTTACAGGCTATTGTTAAGTTCCATGGAAAAGCTGAAGCCAGACCTTCCTTGGGCATTCAGTCCTGGATTTGGCCAGGAGATTAATATACCCATTTCCTCAGTGGGAGAAAAAAACTATACATCATGATACTAATGATCTAGGAGTTTTTTCTCTCTCTCTCTCTTTTTTTTTTTTTTTTCTTTTTTTGTTTTGTTTTGTTTTGTTTTGTTTTGTTTTGCTTTTTGTTTGGTTATGTTTCACCCCTTTTTAACAAATTCTTTTAAATTGTTTTCACATATTTAATTCTGATAATATATATTATAAACCAAAATTTAGATATTCTCTCATCATATTACTTCTGCTGCCCTTTATTAATCTTAAAATGCAGGTGCTAAAAGGCAGTTTCTCCCTTTACATGCCTTCAGTAAAAAAATGCATAAAATAATTAATGCAGTTGCCTTTGGGGAAAAAACAGTGTCTGATAAACATTCTGATAGGAAAGCATTTCACAAAATATAGGAATACACTGAACTTAAGTCAAGGAGGAAATTCATCACTGTATATTACTTCAGAGGTGAGCTGAAAATAGTTTTTTCCTACATCAGAGCAAAGTGTTTGGCTAAAGTTTAAAATACAGAATGAATGGAAATACTGACGCAGATGACAACTACAGGTGATATTCACTGTGTCTATGGAAAGTTTTAATCTCTTGGCTCCATGCAAAAAGTTGGATAGGTGAAATACATCTCCTGCTGGAAAAGTTGCTGCAAAGCCCTAACTGAACAGCAGTACATCTCTGTGGACTGAAGTGCTCTGTAAATGAAGGGGCCATATGGAAGCAGATAGATAAGATGTCAGCAAGTGTCATGTGGGAACAGGTAACTAAGCCCTTGTGCCTTGCAGGAACAATATGACCTGTTGTTATGAACTCCAAGTAGTTCACTTTGTACATCCCTCTACTGCTCCTCACCCTGCCTTCCCACATATGAGCCTTTGATATCTTTTCTATTTGCAGCTTCCCTGTTTATAAACAGCACTGAGACCACAGGTAAATTCCACCCTAAAATTATTTTTTCTTGTTTATTCCTCTCTAATATCCTTCTTCCTTTAACACTAAAGAATTTCCTATATCATAACACAACAGTGTTCCTCTATAAAATAGCATTATTATACTATTACAGTGCTATAATGAGGTAAGCAATTATGTAGGGGATATGATACTGATGATTTTAATGGGAAAGAAAATAACAAGAAAAGAAAGGCTCTTTCATTTAAAAAGGAAGAGTGAGTTTAGGGATTTTTCTTTCTGTTTCCCCACTCAGTGAAGAGAAATGCTATTTAAACCAATATGTGCCTTGTTTTTCTCTATTTATCGTTACTTTGTATCTGCAGTAATTAGCTTTCCTGTATTGCTCTTTGTACTTTGATTTTATATTTAAGAGGGTTGCTTCCTTTTTCATCATTTGGATCTCTCTTTGGACAACAATCAATAAATCAGAATTTATTTATTTATTTATTTTAAAAAAGGATCTCAGAATGTGAAGAACACCTGCTGTTTTAGAAATAAGTATGGATTTCATCTTAAAATTTTACACTCCTATTCTTTCTCTTTGTTTGTTTGTTTTTGTAGTTTTCTACTGAAATTAGGATATTGTTTGTATTCATTTTGGCAGAACTTTTTAGCATATGGTATCTCCTCAGATTTTGCTTTGTCAGTGGTTTTAGTATTTTAGTATCTTCTGTCAGAAATGTTTAATTGAATGTTATGAAGTTATGAAGGAAATAGCCTAGAGTTAATTCATGCTTTTTTTTTTTTTTTTTTTTTTTCATTTGCCCAAATAGCTGGGAGGCAGGGGGGCATATCTATTACTAGATATGAGAACTTTGCTTTCAAATCCTATGTCAACTAATAATTTCAGACCCCGACATCACATAGCTATCCAAAAAGGAAAATAATTGAAAGAAAAAGCAACAGTGATAACAACAAAAAACAACATGAACTCAACTATTCCTTTGTGTAATCTTTATATACGGTCTGAATCTATTCTTTTAATTTTCTTTTGAATTTGGTCCTATTAGTCAGGTAAAATTTCCTTCATCAGAAATTAGAGACTAGTCCAGATGTCAACTTTCTCCTACCTCCACTATTTGAACAAGTTTGAGCTAATTTGTAGCTATCATTTTTGTTTGTTACATTCTGCAGTTTCAAATGCCACTGCTAAATGATATTTAAGTACCTCGTTACTTCTTTAAGCAAAGTGAGCTGCTTCAGGCAGCAGTGTGTTGTAGCAGTATGCATAGTCACTGAGGATGTCCAGAGAAACTGTGGCAGACTCCATGTGACTAATTTGTCTTGCTTGTCTCTCTGATGACTGTGGTTTTGTTGACATATCCTGTCTCTAAAAAATAACATTTTAGACTTGGAAAGCTGTACAGAAGAAAAGGATCTGGGGGTGTTAGTTGATGCTCGCCTGAACATGAGCCAAGAAGGCCAATGGCATCCTGGTTTGTATCAGGAGTAGTGAAGCCAGCGGGACCAGGTGGGTGCTCATTCCCCTGTACTCTGTTCTGGTGAGGTTGCACCTCAAGTACTGTGTTCAGTTTTGGGTCACTCACTACAAGAAAGACATTGAGGCCCTGAAGCATGTCCAGAGAAGGGTTGCAAAGCTGGTGAAGGGTCTGGAACACAAGTCCTGTGAAGAGCAGCTGAGGGAACTGGGGTTGTTTAGTCTGGAGAAGAGGAGACTTAGGGGAGACCTTATTGTTCTCTGCTGAAGGGAAGTTGTGGGGAGCTGGGGATCGTCTTCTTCTCACAGATAATTAGTCATAGAACAAGAGGGAATGGCCTCTAGTTGCATCGGGGAGGTTCAGGTTGGAAATTAGGAGAAATTTCTTCTCAGAAAGAGTAGTTAGGTGTTAGAATAGGGAGAATTTAAGGAGAGGTGGGACATGGTGCTTAGGGACATGATTTAGTGGGTGATATTGGTCGCAGGGGGATGGTTGGACCAGATGATCTTGGAGGTCTTTTTCAACCTTAATATTTCTATGATTCTATGAATGAGCCTCTTCTAATAAATAAGCTTATTCAATGAAATTGGTCATAGCACCACCAATATATCAAAGCCTAAGTTAAAATAAGTATTTATTCCAGTTAGCCTCTCTATCTTGGTAAAAACAGAAAAATCTGTGATTTACCTAAATTCAGCGAATGATCCAAGTTTCAGGAGTACCAAGATCTTACAAGTACTGCTTAATAGAAAATTCAACTCCTTCTCATCCTCTATATTTCAAGTTATTTATTACATTTACCCTCTTAGTCCCCTTTTGTTTCCCCTTATTTCAAGTAGTGGGTTTAAAATACAAATTCAGATTACTGTTTGATGGTTTAAAATATACCAAGAAAAGATATGTTTTGTGAAATCTTACCTACATTTCTAAGCGTACTTTTCCAAATCACATTAGTTGAGCATTTTATTATTACTATTATTGCTTTAGAATTTGTAGTTCTAATGTGTTGTTTGTTTGTTTGTTTGTTTGTTTTCCAGGCTTCCACTTTTAAGAGACCATAAATTATATAGTTCTACTATTGAGGATGAATGACTATATGGAACTCGGAGATGTTCCTCATCAGCCTAGGTACTGATGACTGGGAATCAAAACAGGTGTTTGTCTCATTGCAAATCACATAATTTGAAGAATTATTTGTAATAGTGCAATATATATATGTATTTCTGTACTAAACTGTTATTTAACTGAATTTCATTTGATATTTTTTTGGATTTGTGGACTTTGTGTATTTACTTATTAAATCCTGGGGGAAATTCCTCCAACTTGAGATTTAAGAGGAAGCTGAAAATGGCTCTTTAAAAAAAAAGTTACATTTTAATTTGGACATTCACAAGAAATGTCTCTTTTCTTCCTTCTTCAGTGATATGGTCTGAGAACACTAACCTGAACTGAGAGGTTCTGAGAGTATTTCCCTTATGTCAAGTGAACTCCCTATTCACCTGCCTACTCAGCATTCTTCCCCATTTTCATTTATTTATTTATTTATTTATTTATCAGGAATTATTTTGAAATGCTTCAATTTTTGCTGGGGATACAGAATTATTTGAGGAAGGGAGTTATTGTACTTCAGTTGCACTGTAAAGCTCAATAAATTTGTGGAATTCAAGGGAATATCAGGAATTCCTCAGATAAACATGGTGAAATTATAGTCAGCCAAACATCTAGTGTTTTCTTGTTTTGCATTCAGAGCTCCATATATTGCATCTAATTTTAGCTTGGCAGCTTATTTATGTATATATCGTAAGATATAGACTGGATGCAAACTCCTTTCCAGAACTAAGGATGTCTTCTGAAATCTGTACCCAAAGATTTTTGTCCCTTTACGTGAACTTCATGTAGGGGCCAATGCTAAAACAAGTACATAAAGTGCTTATTATACAGACTGCTGTCAGAGGCCTCATCTATTAAGAGAGCTCTTACATCTCCTTTTAAAAGTAGAATTGTTTTTCTCTGACAGATTTAATCTCTAGGACTCTAGGTCATTGATTGTTTCCTAATCTGTTTATCATCATAGAATGATACCTTGATATGCAGAGAAACACCTATAAGCAGGAATGTGATTTTGTTTTATTCTATTAGAGTGTTATAGAGTTGCATTATCTGAGGATATATGATGCTTTACTTTTTTTGGTTTGATAGCACTAATAAATAATAAAAAAAAAAGAGTGCTAGAGAAATCGAATTAGACATTTTAAATGAAAGGTGCAGAAATGAAGCATCCTGCTTTAGGATGTCTCTTCCTGATGTTTTGATGCTTTAAGAAGAAGCATTCATCCTGAGTGCTGGAGTTAATGACTTCTTATCAAATCTTTTGTTCTAAGGTGTAGACCTATTTTGAAGTAATTTTGTGAAGGAGAAAAATATTTCTAGCTTTTCCTGGAAGTCACGCTTCAGGGTGTATACAAAAGCTTTCCCTCACTAGCTAGAAGAGTACAGAAAGTTCTTTAAAAAACAAACTCAAGTATGTCATCTACACTACAGAGGTCAAGCATCAAAATTGATATCTGAATGTCATCACAATGTCTATCATTTCAGTGGAGGAACCTGTTTACGTGCATAAATTTGAGTGTTGTAGAAAAATTGTTTTCCGTTCTTTCCTTCTCATTAGTTAAAACACAACAGCATGTGCTGATGCCCAGGATAATTAGATTCTTGAATGAAATGAGTTTCTATTAGTGCATCTAACTGAAACATAGTATAAAAATATTTTCACTCTCATTTACCATTTGCAACCATCCCAATAATCACATCTGTTCAAAAGTATTTGGAGAAACTTTTGATAATGCCATATACAGCCTAGATACAATTAATCTTTTATATTGAATCTCTGTGCTCTGAAAGAGAGCTAACAGCAATCAATTATTTGTAATGAAGTCACCAGGTCTTACATATATTTTATATGAGATGTCATAATTTGTTAAGGATGTTCTGATCCTTCTTGAATGATAAGTGAAGAATTAAAACATGACTGCATCATCTTTCATTTGCTGAACATAGCTGTTGAACATACCCAACATTTAAATCCTAATGAAGAAAGTAACCCTGTTTGGTGAAGTTTGTCAGAACACAATTAATTTTGGCATATGCTTAATCTGTTCTGAAAAGAAATTATTCTAAACGCATTTTCTGAATGGGTCCCATTGTTTTGTAATGTATTGGTCTGCATCTCTAAGCTTTTATATTCATAGAAATATACTGTACTGACACTCAGCTTTGAAATACCTTTTATCCAGTTTCAAGCTACAAGGACTCCTTGAGCCAGGCAGTGCTATTAGTTGAGACAAAGACATGCAAGCACAGTTATTCTGCTGCCAAAGGGTTTTTGAAACAGGCAAAATGGAGGAATATGCTTCAGAGACATTTCAGCAATTTTGCTTGGAATAACACCAAATTTGGGTAGAATTGTCATCTCTAGCTGTGCCATGCCAGAACTGACTATGCAGATCCACCAACCCTCCACTTGCATCCTGGTTGCGGGAGGGTTATCAAACTGCCTTAGCCATGCAGTAACCTGAAATCCAGGTCCCGGTGCAGGTATTTCTGCTCTCAACCTAATAAACACAGCTTTTGGAGCATTCAGGTACAGACCAAAGAACCCCACTAAGCAGTCATGCTGAGTCCAGTGAGAAAAGTGTTGAGCCAGTTAACAAGCTCAGCTGACCTTGAGGACTCATTATGAAGAACTGGGAAGTTTCTGCAGCGACCTCCATACCTGTATCTTTTGGGGTTAGGAGTATTTCAGCTCCCTGAATAGCAAAGAGCTGAATACATGCATGAGGCTACTGTATTTTCCTTTTAATGATCTAGATCATATTTTGGATTTCTTTATAAAAGTCCTAATGCCTGAAATTACCTTTTTCAGATGTTACTTATTTTTTCCTTACTCTTCCCTTCTTTTCTTTTGACCTGAAAGAACCCCCCCCCCCCCTTTTTTTTTTAATTTCCTTTATAGTCCAGCAAGTTCAAATCATGCAATCATGCTAGGGAGCCCAGAGCAACAAACATGAAAACCCTACATTTCCCATTTAAAAAATATAGTTTAAATTAAAACTGTGGATATTCATCGCTTACCTTATTTTACATCTTTTCTTTTTATTTATGTTAAATGAATTTCCCATCCCTCGTCCCAAGCTGGTATTTTCAGAATAGCATGAAATTGGTTTCTCAGTTCTCAGTTCAGACCTTGTAAATATGATCAGCCATAATGTAACATAATCTCTCCTGCTAATGACCTCATCTGATTTGAAACAAAAGGTCTTTTAGAAAATGGCTCAGATTGATTAACCACTTCCAGGATAAATCAGTATACATACACTGTTGCTCTAATAGGTAGTTTCATAGGTGCTAGGACAGGTCTTGATCACCAACTGACACAGGATAGCAGAGCAAAGAGACTGCAAGTAAAGGGAAATATAGGTTTTATTGAAGGAAAGAAAATAACAGAAGAGAGTAATGGCTTCTGCCTCTTCAAATTATTGGTAGCATGGATTTGCTGCAGCTAAGCTTCTGCAGTTCTCACATCAGACTTACCTCAGCAGTTATAAACATCAGCTTACCTCAGCATTACCTTGCATCAGACTCTATCTTCCTGCACGTACAGCATTTCCCTTTAGACTTCTCAGTCCTTACAAAATCTACTACCAGGCTTTGGTTTCTGAGTCTTGATGATTCAAAGAAGATTTAGTACTGATTTGTACCAACTCCATTTCTTACCTTCTTATGACAGACTATGAAAAACTTTCATTTTTTTCTCTGTCCCTCAGAGACACTGAAAAATAGATATAAACACATATAAGAATAAATACTGCAGGTCCTTGCCCTATTCATTTTTCTTCTTCCTTCTGAGTTTTGGAACAGATTTAAAAATTTATTTTTAATGACATGCAAGAGCTTTAGAAGGTTAGCTTTCAGCATTACGGATCAAATGATTTAGCTTACCTTCTTCATCATGTTTATATTTTTTATGTTGTGTTTATGTGGGTATGCACATGTTGTGGTTTAACCCGGCCGGCAGCTAAACACCACACAGCCGTTCGCTCACCCTCCCCCCTCCCTCTCTGGGATGGGGGAGAGAAACGGAAAAGTGAAACGAGAGTTGAGATAGAGACAGTTTATTAAGATAGGAAACAATAATAATAATAATAATAACAATAATAATAATAATAGTGTATATGAAACAAGTGATGCACAATGCAATTGCTCACCACCCGCTGACCGATGCCCAGTCTATCCCGAGCAGCCGGCCCCCCCAACCCGGCTAGCCACCCCTATATATTGTTTAGCATGACGTCAGATGGTATGGAATACTCCTTTGGCCAGTTTGGGTCAGCTGTCCTGGGTCTGTCCCCTCCCAGTTGTTGCTGTACCCCAAGCCTGCCTGCTGGCAGGACAGAGCGAGGAGCTGAAAAGTCCTTGGCTTGGTACAAGCACTGCTCTGCAACAACCAAAACATCGGCATGTTATCAGCATTCTTCCCATCCTAATCCAAAACACAGCATTCCACCAGCTACTAGGAGGAAACTGTCCCAACTGAAACCAGGACAGCACATGAGTAAGAACATTTTTGAAGTTGATTTACCTATTATGTAAATCACAATGTTGAAAATTCTATTACTGGGCCTGAAAAACATTATTATGATGAGCCTCTCAAAGAATGGATATCCTTAGAAAGTTTTCAAAGGCTAACTTAAAATCTTTACACCGTAAATACTAGTAAAATTGCTCTCAAAGAGTTGGAATGATTTTAAGGCTAAGATATTGCCTCACAGCTAAAACTTCAGTCTCTGACATATGTATATATATATATTAAGCAGTTACTTTTGTCCTCTGGACATTCTTTTCATAACTGGTAAATGCTACACATATACTTGGCGATCCATACCAATTGGTAGATCAAAGCACAGTCCAAACTAACTATAAATGAAATTATGAGAAAATCTCTGAACTTTGTGAGTACAATTTGTGAACACAAATTTGAGATGTGCAGTCATGGTCTTCATTGCTAACGTATACTAAGAATGAATTAAAAAATAATGAAAAAATACCTTTTACTTTGCTATTATAGGGAATGTCACAAGGGAATGATAAACTTTTAATTGAGTTTTGAAATGTTGGCTTTGATTATTTTAATACTGTGGCCAACAGGTCACTGTCTGATTAAGCCTCTTTAACAACTTCCTGTCCAGGGACTGGAAATTACTAAGTGAAATAGGATTAAAAAAATAGCAGGTATTTTAGAGCTATGACTATTTAGATAAAAACAGAATACAAAGAATAACAAGCGACTGTGTAGACCAAGCATGGCTTTGTAGGATACGTTAGGTCAAATATGGTATGAATTGATTCATTAAAGCAGATGCTTCAATTTACTTAGCAAAGATGGCAGTTAATTTTTTTTTTTTTCTTTTAACATAGCTCTTATTTTCTCATATTAATTCTTTTCATTCACTGCTCTTACTCACTGCATACCAGAGGTTTTTGCCACCTTAATCTCTACCAATTGCCCTTGTTCTGATATACCACCTGGAGAAGACGAGGATGTGGGTGAAACAGGGATAGATGAGAGACACCTCAATATCTACTGTGAGGACTGCTTTGAAACATGGGCTTTGTTTGGAAGCTCTTTTCACTTGAGGGAGAATAGGACATCCTTACCTAACTGACTTCTACCTTTACTATGACAGTGGATACCAATACTCGTGAAAAACTACATTTCTCCTTTGGTATGTCTCTCTCACTTTTTTTTTTTTTTTTTTTTTTTTTTTTTTTTTCTCCATTGAATGGAACAGGGAATATTGGCAAAAATAAGATTTTTTATTTTTGTTTTTTTAATGGCTGTAGTGACTTGAACTAAGAATAATTCCAGTACTATGATAAAAACAAGTGTGAGATTTTAGCATACAATATTGAAACTTTTCCATCTTTTGTAGAGATGATGTATTTCTAATATCTAAATTCATATTTATAGACTGTCTTTCCAATTTAGATGTATACATGAGCAATTCAATGAAAAAGAAAGAAAAGGTGCCACTTGAACTCAGTTAACATATATTGTTGCAGCATTTGAGGTATTTCTTCTAATTACCACCACCTTTCCATGCAAATTTCCAACTCAAGATGAAAATAATTTAAATATTTTAAAGCTCTGTTTTACTAGTAAAAAATGAATGTTCTATGATCTTTTATTTTAAATATGTTGATTGCAGTGATCATACAATTATGGGTACATACATATATATGTACATGCTATTATAGATAAACAATAATTACTATAATTAGTAAAACAGTGACTTGATTATAATTCATTACATGAGTAAAAGAAAATATATGCAACGTATAAATAAATGAATGAATGTTGAAATTATATTTTGGGCTAATAAATTAAGAAAAAATAGGCTTGGAATAATGGAAAGAAGGGAGACTTGGAAGTGTCAAAATCAAAAAAGAAGGAAGAAAAAATCAGACTTCCTCTTTATGCAAATCAACATTTCTAACTAGTCAGAAAAAGGCCAATATACATTATATATATGGGAATGAATAGTTCTTTGCAGCAATGAAGCCTAGGGACTAAAAGGCTGGAGCAGCTCTGTGGAAGAAACCATGGGGGTGCTGGTGGGCAGCAAGCTGAACATGAATCAACAGCAACCATACAGCTGAATGGGCCACCAGCCTTATGACTCTATAAGTAGGAGAATGGCCACTATATTGAGATTGTCCCTCTCTATGCAGCACTTGTTAGACGTCATCTAGTGTCCAGTGTTGAGCCCCATCATAACTGTGGAACATGGTATGAAATAAAGCAGCAACAAGCAAAATTTGAGGCAGAAAGGATCAGATCAGATATAAGGAAAAAAAAATTTCCACCATGAGGACAGTCCAACATTGGATTGGGTTGCCCAAAGAGGATGAGCAATTCACATCCTTAAGGATTTTCCGAGTGTGACTGGATAAAGCCTTGAAAAACCTGGATAAGGCCTTGAACAATCTGGTCTGATCCCACCACTTTGTCTGATAGTCAGAAAATGCTGTCTTTTGTATTCCCTTCCAACCTCAGTTATCCTATCATCCCTATCATTCTACCTGCACTGCTGTAGCACAAAGACTTCTGATTTAATCAGTAACATAAACTATTTAGAATCAATTAATTAGCCATGGTCTGAACTATCAGCTCAAATTGTTATTCAATATAGAAGCAAAATCCAGTGCTTTTTCAGTCAAAGGAAGACTGTAGTGTTCTGTTAGGTAAATAACTTCAGAAGATCAATAAACCTCAGTGGGTCAAATTCATGCCCAAATCTATTCTATTGATTTCAGATATTTACCACTTGAAATATTATGCCAACTATCTTCTCTCAATATTCATTAGTCATGGAGATTTGAATGCATAGGAACTACGAGAATTCCTATAACTGAAAAAGAGAGTATATTGCTTGTAGAAGAGTATCTTCCGTGTTCCCATGTGGCTGATGTTGGGCATGAGACCTAAAATAGGTGGCTGTATAGTAAACATATGCTTTCATTTTGCATAAATAACTGTGGAATTGTTCATAATTTGCATAAACATTAAATCCTTTCATATTTGAAAGTCTTCAATAAATTTTTGGAAGAAATTAATGATAGAATTTGCAAGAATACGTATGAATTTTTTTTTCAATGGACAGCAAACATCGCAAGTGTATCTTACTGTTCAATTTATAATTTAGTCTGTGTTTTTACTTAAATGATTGAATTAACCACAGAAAATGAAATTCACCAAATCCAGGTGGGATCTCATGAAAACAGAGTAGCACTATAATGTTAGACATTTTCTACTAAATTCAAAGTGATGGGATTGAAATCACAAGGTCCTGAACTCGGGACAGGGCAATCCCAAGTGCAAATATAGGCTGGGCAGAGAATGTATTGAGACCGGCTCTGAGGATAAGGACCTGGGAGTGTTGGATAATGAGAAGGTCAACACGAGCCAACAATGCATGTTTGCAGCACAGAAAGCCAACTGTATCCTGGGCTGTGTCAAAAGAAATGTGGCCAGCAGTGTGAGGGAGGTGATTCTCTCCTGCTGCTCTGCTCTCATGAGATCCCACATAGAGTACTGTGTTCAGCTCAGGGGACCCCAGCAGAAGAAGGACATAGAATTATTAGAACAAGTCCAGAGGAGGGCCACAAAGATGATTACAGGGCTGGGCATTTCCCCTATGAAGACAAGCAGAGGGAATTGCGGTTGTTCTGGAGAAAAGAAGGCCCCAGGGAGACCTTATACTGTCCATGAGTTGGACTCAATGATCCTTGTGGGTCCTTTCCAACTCGGGATATTCTATGATTCTATGTCCTTCCAGTACCTAAAGGAGGCCTACAGGAAAGCTGGGGAGGGAGTCTTTGTCAGAGAGTGTAGTGACAGGACAAGGAGTAATGGCTTTAAACTAAAAAGAGGTAGGTTTAAACTAGATGTAAGGAAGAAATTCTTTACTCTGAGGGTGGTGAGGCTCTGGAACAGGTTGTCCAGAGAAGCTGTGGAATACCTATGCCTGGATGTGCTCAAGGACAGGCTGGATGGGCAACTTGAGCAACTTGGTCTAGTGGGAGGTGTCTCTGCCCATGGCAGGGGTGTTGGAATTAGATGATCTTTAAGGTCCCTTCCAACCCAAGCCATTCTATAATTTTAAGATTCTATGATCTTTCAGTGCAATAAACAGTTTTTCATGAAAGTGCAAGCCCACCAATAATTATACAGAATAAAAGATGAACTATTATTAAAAGCACTGAACTTTCAGAGTTGAAATCATACTATTAAATGCTGCCACTATAATGTGCAACATTTTGTGAAATCTCAGGGTGGTGCTCAGCAGTGATAATACTGGCTCACTGCTCAACTGTCACATTAACAAAGCACAATAAAAAGAAGGTACTGTTCCATGTCATCTGTGCTTTTTCATGCTTCTTCCCTGTAAAAGCATCATTTAGTTTAGCTTTCTTAAGACTGTAATATTTGCTTGTATTAAAATTCAGTTATCACTAACGGGAATATTATATGGCAAATGTTCTCAGACTGTAAAAATAAAGAGCGTATGCCAATTCTCTATGTAAAGTCTTAAAAATATACATTATGGATAATCAGGTATTTGAATGCAAATTTAATATTATAGAAAGTAGACTTCTACTGAAAATGTAAATATTACTTTGAAAGACAAACTTATGCTGGTCTTGTTAAGAAGTATGATTTATCTCTATTATTTTCTGACAAAAAATATTAATTGCTTTGCTTCATTCTTTATAAAATAAATTAGAATAATATAACCGAAAGGGGAAGCCAAGGAGACTGCAGTTATATGGTTATATGGTTACTTCCACTAAAATAATCTCTGGAGAATTCAACTCAAGGCTAATTTTTCTTATCTTTCCCAAAGCTTGCTTGCCTGTATTATCATATATTCTAATTAGTTTGAATATAAAAGATAGCACCTGCTACATACAGCTTCTTTTGTTCTTTTAAGATTACAGTTAACAGTGTTCAGCCAAAGTCTGTCAGCTTTGAACAAATGTGCTAAATGGAGGAGAGATGTTTTTCCCCATATGAGGTCACCTACACAGGAGGCAGCCATAATTTGCATGGCTGTGTGCCTGCAGTCCAAGCATAGAATGGGAGGAGAGGCTGTTTTAACTGCAGCTCTCCTTGCTCCTATAGCAGTGCTTCAGAAGAAATACGCTGTGGATTAAGCCATGTAGCCATTTGCATACACATGAAGTTAGAGGGCAATATATGCTGGTATTTTTTGCCCTTGTTGGATATGCATGATACTATTTTAGTTGAACACCTACACTTCAGACATCGCATCTGAGTCTGAACATGCAGATTTTTGATCCTAGGAAACGACATAAACACCAACAACAAAGATTTAAAAATTAATTGTTTAATCTTAGCTACATCTGGAAGAGCCAGACTGAAATTTTTAGGCAATACAGAAGTTATTTCACCACTGTGTCCTGGGAAGCAAGGCCTCAATATGCATAGCAGTTGTTCAGGAGGACACACTTCTCCACAAGAGAAGTTAACACCCCTTCTCCTTCCCCTTTCCCAGCTTTTATTGGTAAGTATGACACCATAAGGTATGGAATATTCCTTTGGTAGGTTTAGGTCAGATACCCTGGTGATGTTCCTTTCCCACCTCTTGCCCACCCCAGCCTGCTGGCTCTGGACAGGTTCTGGGGAGTCCTGATGCTGTGCCAGCACTGCTCAGCAATGGACAAAACATTGGTGCAATATCAGGGCTGTGCTGGCTACGCATATAGCACAACGCTATAAGGACTGCTGTAGGGAAAGTTAACTCCAGCCCAGCCAGACCCATAAAAAAACATTGATTAAAATGCAAAAGGAATACTTTTAAAAAAAACTTGTTAGATTTTTCCTTCAGAACTTTCCAGGTAATTTTGGTCGATGAACACAGATTAAGTAACCAGAGCCAAGTTAGGTTTATATGTTCAACTGTACTTCTGACAGCAGATTCCAAAATAATGTTTTGTAAGTCATTTTTAAGGAATAATCTATATCTTTATTCCCTAAAAATGTGATTTTCTTTAAAAATTCAGAATCATTGTCATTCCATAAATATGTTTAGTGTTCTTAATTATGCTGTTCAGGCATACTGTTAGTCTGACAGCATCATAAATACATTGTTACTGCCTTTTTCTTGCCTAAAAGAAAAGTGAATGAGTAGATTAAATTTAACAGTAGTGTTTTACGAATAAAATAAAAAACATTTTTAGCTATATTGAAAAGGAAAGATAAAGTGTCTGAAATGTAAAGTGACCTTCACTATATAAATTATAACTGTATTTATTCTTTCCTATGAGTCTGGTTTAGTGGTGTGTTTCCAATGCACATCAAAAATAAATTCCAAATCTGTTCTCTCAGAAATGTCTTCATTTTTTAGGTATTAGCTTTTCACATCTTTCCGTTCCTCTCATATTCAAGAACCCCGTTTTTTGATGGCCAGGAATACTAAATTCCATAATAATCAGCATGTATTGTAGCTGACTTCAAATTAATCATTATCTTTCATCTGTGTTTCTATTTATGACTCAGGCTATTCTTCTGAATTGAAAATTATACATTTTGAATTTATTAAGCATTCTTGCTCTCAGGTCCACCAAAACTCATTCTGACTCATTCGTCCTGGTGAAATGCATGGCTCAGCAGGATATGGTGCAGTTACTCAGATGAATACATGATTTTCAGGGGGTTTGGAACATAGAAGGACTTATGGATAGATCTTATGCTACTGTTATGGATAGATCTTATGCTACTTTTTTTTTTTTTTTTTTTTTTTTTTTTTTTTCTTTATCATTACCAAACCTTTCAAAGAGATTAAATTTCATATTTTCACAGCCGATGTGTTTTAGAGCTCTTTGCAGTACCTGTACTTGTCCTGTCAAAAATAAAATATAAGCTATGAATATAATTTCATTACTGCTTGCTGTCAAGAAAATCAATGGTACATGACTCCTTTTGACTTCAGAAAAATGAATTTTTAAATTTTTTTTTTTTTTTTTTTTTTTTTTAATGATATCCTCTGTTTAAGTAGCATGAATAATGCTTGCATCTCAAATGATTATCTAAAAAGAAAAAATGTGAAATCTAACAGAATGATTTGGGTTTTGTGATAGCAGCAGTTACTAGGGTGACATTTTAAGTGTGAAAAGCTCATTCTCATTTCTTGCCTCTACTCCAAGGAAAAGGGGCAAAGAGGAAGGAAATGACCTTAAATGACCTGTTTGCATCTGGGAGAATTCAGAAGCTGTGTTTTGGGGAGAAGGGGAAGGAAGAGAAAGGGATAGTAGCAGGGTTAGTAGGGATAGTAGCAGTAGAAGAGTAGGGATTTTTATTTTTATTTTTAGTTAGCTGTTTATTTTTCTGGCTATAATGAAAATATGTATTTTCTCATCATCCTATTGCCCACTCTGTTATTGTAAAGAGTTAGAAATATTTCGACTAGGCAACAAAAGCATTCAGGCATTGCATGGGATCAGTAGTAAATCTCTAGTCCACTTTCACAAAACCCCGTATCTCCAGAAATGCTATGCGAAGGTATTTCTCTCTGTCTTATTCTTTCCCACTTGATGTTCTATGGAACAGCTGTATGATCTAAAAGGGGAACTGACCAGATCAAAAACAAAAGAAACAGAACAAAAAATATCTAGCTGTGTTCCCTGATCTTATCCAGTAATTCTCTGCACTGAGAGTTGTGTTAGTACTGTTGAAGAAGAAATTCAGCCAGGAGTGGAGCTGGAGTAGAGCAGTTTCTGTTCCTGAGCAGATTCTCATTCTTTAAGCTGATATTTTTGGCAAACATTTTTTTTTTTTTTTTTTTAATTATTTTTATAAAAGCGTAGTTGGAACATAGGGGACATCTCGGTGAGAGGAGAGGATGCTTCATCCTTTACATGAGTTCTAGCTCCTGTCAAGCTACAAAACATAAATACCAGTGTTAGCAGGATTTTGCTAAAGGTATGATTTTCTGCAGGGATGGAAGCACAGTAGGAAAGTAGTAGTATTATGATATTGAGAAACCTGGAAGGAATGCTTTAAGGTAGATATTTTTTTCTCAGACTGATTGCCACGATTAAACAAGTGATTTAAATCCTGTATTTATGTAATTATGTTCTACAGTCCTCATAAAATTGTGTTGTCCTGTGTTTTCCAAATGCAGGGATGATTATCTCTCCCTACATATTTAAATGTTCAGTTTTTATTTACTGTTCATAAGTGGATAGATTCGATCTGGCTACTGTATTTTATTGTCACTTTTTTTTTTTTTTTTTTTTTTTTTTTTTTTTATAAATACAGCACTAGAGATCATTCTATTTTCTCATTTTCCCCCAAACCCAATCACATGTAATACAGCTTCTTCTTTTATATATATATATATATATATATGAAATAAATAAATCCCCAAAGGTAACTTTCTTCAGAGAAATCATTAAGCAGTTACTGAAACTGTATGTACCTTCCAAATTTGGTTCAAAACAAGTTCATAATGATTTCTTTCTCAGAAACAGTTTATTTGTAGAAATTAGTTGGTTCAAGCAATCCACATGCACTCAAGCTGAAAACACAAATAAAGATGTTTTCACAATATTACCTGTCCCCCTCAAGAAACAAAACCTGTCTACACATTCAAGTACATTTCCATTAGAAGACCTTGGAAAAGTCTGACATTATTTTTTGAAATCACAAAATATTTGTTGGTTTCTATAAAAACTGAATTATGGAAGGATTAATGTATAGACCATCTGTGGAATAAAAGGAAATTTCACCCAGACGTCATACAAAAAATCAGGTATAAGGGAGAAGGGCAAAGAAAACTGGAAACTAAATTTATCAGCACAAATATGAAATTATGATAATACACCATCTAGATGTTTTAACGTCTAGATATTGATTGTGCATGTGTCTGTCCACACATATATTCAGGATGATTCTTTTCTATAACATACCAAAATAATGGCCTTTCAGCTAAATTAAATGGCTGGCTTTACACTAGACATACCTGTATATCATGCCTGTTACATTTCCTCAAATGCTGACATCTTCTGTGTTTAATAACAATTATTCATTTTGTTGAGGGTGTTGGAAGCAGTGCTCTATAAACCTCCCAAGTAAACAGAAGGCTGGGTGCTAACATACAGAATTCAAAATAAATCAAATAATATCTATTTTGTTTTCAGTAAAAGGCTTTCCTTTTCCCTCCCCTCTGTCTGTTGGATTATAACTCTGTTTTGAACATATGTGGGTTCCCTTAGTAATTAGTAGTGTGTTGCAAAAAAAGTTTGTAAGGACTGCATGGTTGTGGAACAGTATGTGGCTGAGAGTGATAAGTGGTTAGTTCCAGTTCAGCATAGATGTTCTTGGACCCTAATGAATTCAAAACATTCAAGGTCCTCAAAGGGAAGACTTTGTAGGCTATACTCCACTCAAACATTGCAGAGGTGTGTCTGACAAAGGTAAATAAACATGCATAGTAGTTAAAGATCAAGAATTGCAGTATTCTATAATAGCAGGTGGTCATCATCATCTTTACAGAAGATATGACCAAGATATGACCATTGAGAACAGATGCAGAACACTGATACCAAACTCATGGTGAATAACTGCCTAATAAAAAGCAGAAAAGCATGAAAGAAAAATTTATAAATTATTGGTCCTGGTTACCTTCTTCCTTACTGGAGAAAGTTAAATGACTACCAAAGGAAGGAACGAGAGCTACAGATCTCATTGAAGCTGAAGCATGTTTAGTATGAAGATATTTATATACTTATAGAAGGAAGAAAAAAAAAATTATCGTAATCAAGATGTATCTCCTAATTATGAAGGGAAGAGAAGGGAAAAAGGTTAAACCAGTGTAAATGATGTGATGAAAAACTGAGGGGATGGGAAGCTTATAAATTCAGATCCTGGTACACTTAATCAACAATTTTGGCTCCCCAAGGTATCCTTCACTATGTCCAAATGCTAACAGAACAGGTCTCAATGTAAGCCTTGCTCACTAACTAGGCAGTTGAGCAGAAGATAGAGGTGTCTGCATAGAATCATAGAATGGTTCAGATTGGAAAGGACTGTAAGATCATTTAATTCCAACCCCCCCTGACATCAGCAGAGACAGATTCCATTAGACCAGGGTGCTCAAAATCCACATTGCAATACCCTTTTTTTCTGTTCTAACTCCAGCATCACCCAAAGAATAAAAGCTGTCACTTTGGAGGCATGCTCAAAACTTTTAATATGAAGACCAAAGGTTTTTAATATTTTTGACGTTTTCTTTATTTTATTTTTATTTTTATTTTTTAAATCTTCTGAGAGCTTTATTTATTTATGAGATTTTGAATTATTAACATAACACTGAAATAATCAAGCAGGAGACTTCACCTATAACAATAATAGGAAGCTTACAAGACATTTTAAGATTTTCTCTGTGCATTGAAGTTCAGGTCATCCCATAAATACTAAGAGAAACACTGAGAAGTTAGTATAATATGAGAATTAAGTATAATATGTCCTAGAGAAGTCTCATGCTTCTTTTGTACACAGGTAGAATTCTCTCTCAGGTTTGTCCTTTTTATATAATGGATGATGAGGAAAATAAAAATATGTTTAGATGTTTAAAAAAGTCTCAAAGATTGTATCATGGATTCTATTTTATGAGATTCCATTAATTCTTTAAGATTTGCTTTAATTCAGTGCCAAACCCCTGATTAGCCAATACAGATGCTGCAGTGTAAGATGCAGGAGTGCTTGACTTGGACAATTGCAAAATACACTGCTCAAAAGAAAACATTTTCTCTCTTTTCCATATATTTATTTATTTATCATTATTATTTTTATTATTAATTTAAAGAAATTTGTCAGCCAACGCTTTGCTTATCCTCTAGGGCATTAGTTCCTTAGCAGCAGCAACAACAAAAGGCTATCATTGTATATATGACTTATCTGAGCAACAGATGTTTTGTCAGGCCACAGGGTTACATTGGAAGTACTAAGCCTAGAGCTGTCTTTGTAAGATAAAGAGTTATCAAAAGGCAAGCTGTTTGACTTGGAGAATTTTTAGAAAATCTAGAATTTACTAATCACTGTAATCTAAAGTACACTGCAGGTAGTGACATGAGGATGTACTGGAAGCTGTATTTCTTAATCTAAGTAGTTTGGAAAAGAGAATTTTACATTGACCTGCTGTGAGAATCAGCTTAAATGTTAGAAATCTTAAAACAGCTTTGTGCACCCGTCAGTGCTGGCTGATGTGTTATTGCTGGAGTTTTGATTTTTATACCTGAACATTTAAAATTAGAAAGACCTCCTTTCTATTAGTAGTTGGAGGCTATTAGTGATATACTGGGAGAAATACCTTATCCTTTTCTGAATCTTCTCCTAAACTTCTGAGCTATGTATTGTGCTGGGACCAAGAGATCCACACTTGCATTATGTGGTGAGGCAGTATTTTGTATGCATTAACTCCTGGTAATAAATACAATTGTAAGGATCAAATATTATAGTTAGTTTTATGGGAACAGTAAAAGGATCTGTGCTCACAAAGTGAGGTGAGATGTACGTCTGGCAGGGAGAGAAGGGGAGAAGAGGAAAACTGAAACTAGCTTTTTGGCATCAGTCTACAGTTTCACCTGTTTCAACTCTGCAAAACTGTAGGATCCACTACTTCAGTCTGGTCTGCCCAACCTCACCCCCATGCCAGCATAGCTGTACATGCAGTGAACTAAGTCAAGGAGATGATCCAGGGCCCTGGATCTATCTCTAAATAAATGTCCAGGTCTCTGTTCTCCCCAAAGACATTGGTTTGTTAATCCAAGCCACTATGTTACCATACAAACATATGTACTAGTATGGCACAGGGAGCAGTATAGCATTGGCATTGGCACAGTAACTAAGGAAAGAGCATGGGTGCAGTCCCATAATGAACAGCTCAGACAACATCAGCCTCAGATGAGCATTCATTCCCATGGGGAGTACTGCAAACTTCAGAAGACTTCACTATGACTACCCACATGAGTAAGCAATGTACAATGTAGCCCTTGGCTTCTCTGCAGTGTCTTATCCTCAATTACACCACTTATCCTGCTGATAACCTAGCAGTCTCACTCAGTGCCTCACAGACTTCTACCTGCACACTGCTGCCAATCTGTTACTCATTTACATTAGCATAATGAGAAGGGTTGTTAGTTTTTGTTGTTGCTGTTGTCTTTTCATTGCTATATTTTTGTAGAAAGCATTTATAATGTAGTTAAAGGATTTGGTGCTATGAAGTGCTAGGTCTCAGAGACTCAATAATTTCATTTGTAGCGGAGTCTGCTGAGCATCTCTGAGAGCACTTAGCCTCTTAAAGGATTATAGTGGTTTGGAATACCTTTCATTTGTATCAATATTTTATCAGTAATACAGAGATGGTGTATTAGCATGTGTCTTAGCCTGATTAACTGTGGTACTGGAAAGGGATATTGCATCTTTATGCCCTTCATAACCTGGAATACAGTTTGATATACACATTATTAAAACATAGAAAATAAACACAGAGAGCCAAAATGCAAAACATTAATACTGTCTGGATATCTTATCCTGCAGTAAATATAATGTGTAGACTTTTTTGAAGATCTGCTGGAGTAGGTATCTGACCGGATGGACAAGAGAGATAAAGATTTATCTTCAGGAATGAGGATGTGTACCCAGCATCTGAACTATGTAGGTCAGCAGCAGAAAGTCAAATGGTGAGAGTGGCAGGAAAAACACGATTGCTGTTTATAGCTACTGACTGCACAGTTTTGTGATGGGATACAAAAATGTTGATCTTGAGGAACTGGAAGGCATCATTCCTCTTCATAAGGTTAAGTTGACACGTACAGAGGCAGAGGTGGAAATATGTGCGACTTTCTTTTCCTACAGGCCAGGTCCCTGAAAGGGCAGAAGCACTAAGAGACATACAAGACAATAATTTTTGTCATTGGATACTTGCATACTGGAATAATATACGTTTGAGGTGACATGAAATTATGATGTTTTCTCATTCCTAATGTTTCCTTCCTTTTTGTTGGTCTTAGTGTCTCATTCTTAGATTTTCATTCTCCTTGTCCTCTTCTGTGCCATTGTTGCAAGGTATTTGCAAAGTTAGAGGAGTCATTGATATCAGGGTAAACAGATTTTCAAGACAGAGCTCAACAAAAAATGATTTCATATTGGATTTTTTTTTTTTTAAAGTCAAATATGGAAAATTGAATGTTATATAGTACACCTTATTTAAAGATAAGAAAGAGACTCCATCGTTTGTTTCTCTACCATATTCAGAGCAGAATTTGTGAATGCTCAGCCATTTTAAATTTGTTTCATTTGAATGTGAAAATGTATAAACAGCCAAGCTACTGCTAAATACTTTTGAATATTTCCCTTAGGAAACAGTGAACTTGCTGATATTGCTTGAAACACATTTGAAAGCCAAGGGGTCTACCAAGATATATTGCTGATATCAGTTCAGACAGTGAAGTCAGTCAAAATGAGTCACATAATTCATCTTTACTGAAACAAGGTCTCACAGAACTCCACCTTAACTTCAGAGTTGTGTTAGCTCCATGTTGACATGTGAACAGATGAATTCAAAGTTAGTTCAATGTTGGGAAACAAACTGGATGATGCAAAAATATATGATGTGGTAAAAAGAAAATGTTTCTCTTCCATACCCATATTGCTTGATCAGGACAAGGTCATCTTCTGTAGAAAAACAATAAAAATAAAACAATAATAATAATAATAATAATAATAAAAACCACCACAAAACAATATTTCCTCTCTGGGTTGCAAGAATTGCAGGAAGAAGAGGTAGGTATGACAATACACTGGGGAGTACAGTGCAGAGGGAAAGTTTTACTGAGAAGACAAAACAATTGATAACAAGACAGTAAGATTTGTAATGAGAAGGCAATCTTTTATAACAGCAATTGACAGAGCCCATGGGAAAGCAGACAATCTTTCAAATAGGTAAAATTATTTTAATGCCTGAAAAAGAATTGGAAAATTCAAGCCAGATACAGAAATTTTTGCTCTGAATTTTCTGAGTAATTCTAACCAATTACCCAGCTGTGAGAAAACAGTCATCAGTACTTGTGTAGGAAATTGGGATTCCCTTAAAGTTAGTACTCTTAATAATAGTATTGTATATTCAACACTGATTTGATTATTACCGTTTTTCTTATAAAATATCCACTAAGGTTTCCCCATCTCTTAAAATTCATCTCTAGGCCATGACATTTGTTTGCTTTGTGAGATTGATGAAAAATATTTTTTTAAACAAATCTTCCCTATCCCATCAGAGCATGAGATTTGATCCCAAGATTACTTCCCCTTCATGCCATACTAAGTGATCTTGTGGATGTGAAAAACTCCACACAAAACACCTAGAAAAAAACATTCTTACAGTTATCTCTAAGGACGGGCAATCTGTCCACTGAAAGAAGCTCTTTACTCCTTACAAGATATTTGCAGGTTTTGTTCAAGAGAAATCAGCAGTGTTTTTAATAGGCAACTTGGTTTGATTTTCCATTGGGCTTTTACAATTATTCCTAAGAAGGAAACATCTTTTTTTCCCTTCTTTTGAGAGACTTTTTATTCAAAATAAATGAGCAGAATGAGAAATAGAGGAAGCCACTTCAATCCCCTTCTTTTTCCTTTTCAAAAAAATATTTTATTCCAAGGTTTTGAAAAGCTAGAGAAAATATGATCAAAGTTGATTCAAGCCTTTGGACTGTTCTGTGCTATCTGCATATGATAGCCTCACTACTGAAATCTTGGATCAACACTGAACTCTTAGCTTATCTAGACTGTCTTGTATCCAATTGATTATTGTTTCCTCCATTCTGTCCTGCTAACCTTTGGGTTATTCTGACTTTTTCTGTTCTATGTGTGGAAATCCATTTTAGACCTAAGGAACTTTCCTCACAAAAACTTGTTATGACCAGTTGTTCTGGTTTTAATGAATTAGTTTGTCTGGAACAAAAGTTTTGTCAAAAAAAAATCCCATGAGCTGGTAGTAATTTCATTCATGATTCAGCTAGATAGCTGTTGTAATAATTCCATGTGTCCCTTCAGTTTAGCTGTCAGACTAGAGTACTTGCCCTTGTCATGCCTCTGTACCTTCCTTGCTTGTAAAGAACGCAGAGATTTGCAACTATTCCTGTCATGCTCTGAATTCAGCTAAAAGGGACACATAACCAATATGTCATTACTGGTCTCTGGTTTGTTTTTGAGAACCTGCCAAATCTCTTTGTAAAACAGCAAATTGCACACATTTCAAGTATACATTTAAAAATGTATTATTTGTTTTCTTTGGACTGCACTTTCCCTTTGCATCAGCCTTGCAGTGAGATTATGAGATAACTTACTGAGTGCCCATTTTGCCCAGTGGCTCTGGGCCAATTCAGCTGGTTACAGGCAAGAAAAGTCATTTCAGTTCCAAAATGCAAACATTTTTCAGAATGTCATCCAATGCCAAATATATATATATATATATATATATATATTTTTTTTTTTTTACAGAGAAAAAAAGTTTTTGGGTGACTACTCCATTTTCAATCTCTATTAGTTTAGCCGTTCATTTGGAATAGACCTATTATGGCAGGTCATATTACAACATTAGCTATTTTAAACTCACTACAGTGTGGACTTGACAGCATTTTATTGGGAGAAAAGGGTTTTCAGTAGTACAAAAAAGATACTTAATGCTGTACATGAACATGATTCCCTAATAAATGACTCGTTAGTTCTCATTAGTCAGCTGATGTGAGTGTCAGATATAATATGTTGAATATATGCTTCAAAAAATTGTAATTTAATAGAAAACTATTACAATTTTTAAGAGTGAGTATTATTCACTATTTCAAATTTATAAATTATATCTTTCATACCTTTGGGAGAAAAAAAAAAAAAGTTATAACTCTCTCCTGCAACTTTGTAGTCAAGTCAAACTCTTAGGTATAATTGTTTTCCACACACGTTAAAGATGAAGTCTAAATAGAAATAAAGGGATTTATTATTAAGGGATTTATTATTAAGAGAAATTGTGCCCTTGTCTGAATGACTCTATTCCTATCTTATTTTCACTTACAATTCATAAAAAGCAAAGTAAAAATGCTTCCAGTTTTCAAGTCTTCAAATCTGAGTTCAGAAACATTATAATGCTGAAGCCAATTGGTTGAAGTTTCAGTGAACTGATATACATTTACCATTTCCAGTACAAACTAAAACAGTAAAAGAAACAAAAGTATTTTTTTATACTCACAGTTTTAGTAATCTAAAATCTATTAAAGTAATGAACCAATATTTTAAATTATTATTACCATGTTATTTATTTTTAATATTTAGGTTCCTAGAAACTTTCACAGAAACTTGACAAGTGCTGTGCAAACATGGAGCAAAAGGATACCTCTGAAAGTTTTCACTCATTAGACCTCCAGAGAAATACTTAGATGCACACAGTGTATGAAACAAGTAGTAAACAACAGGATAATATTATTCAGCACTGTAAACTCTTCAGTGTCTTCTGAATCTTTGAAAGGGAGAAGACACATTTACTGGAGATATTTTTAACCTTTAACTTGTCTGTTTTGCTCACTTGGGGGCTACGTAAGATTGAATTGTTTTTTAAAGACTGTTTTTGATCTCTGCTTTTAAGCATGGCAAAGATACCCAAAAGCAAATGGCTAGAGTTTTTTTTTTTTTTTTTTTTTATTTTTTTTTTTAATTTTTATTTTTTTATTTTTATTTTATTTTATTTTATTTTATTTTCCCCTAGAACACCTAGGCTAAACAAAACTTAGAGTTTTGATTTTTTCTTTCCCATATCTGGATCCATCTCTGAATCTACACATGCTGCATATTTAACAGTAGTGTAATTATTAAGTTTCATCAAAATTCATATGGACTTTCTCCGTGTTTGTAGCTCATGGTTCTGCAGGGTCTGGCAGTTGTAAAATTGCTTGAAAAAATTGCTTGTTCCCCTGAAAAATAAAATAGTAGTAATAAAAAAACAAACGACATAGATTTATTTTCACTGAGACAAGCCATCTGCACTTTCCACAGCAGCTTTCCAACCTGAAAGTGGGCAGTAAATAAGCACATTGCAAATATCGACCAACACATCTAATGAGTAATTGCAGAATCAAAGTAACACTGATCTAAGTGGTGAAAGTTATTGTAGTTAACCCATGGGGCAAAAAGACCTTTGCCTTTCCATTAACCCTGGTTTGTACATTATCTGGTTGCATTTAGAAACATGACCCCAGTAGATCTGGGATCTGTCCCATTTGTTGCAGTTTAGTTAAGATATAGTGTTCTTTCTGCTAGATTGACCTATTCAGCACATTTTTGTTATCTTCACTGTCACCCACTTCAGCAGTGACCTTGCTGTGGTTTGAGCTCACCATAGGACATTTTTTCTCCTGGCCATTCTGGTCAGAGAAGACACTGGAACTCATGTATGGGGGGACAATATTTTCCAACCCATTTGTCCTTTTAAGTAGCATCTTGGAATAACCGTTTGGTTCCTCTTGCTTTCCAATGCTTTCTTTTAACACTTCCTTAGTTCAAGCACATGCCTGATGTTTTCCTGTAATTATCATTTCAGCTTTCTTTTATACAGCTATTTTTTATTTGTTTATTTGTTTTTCCTTCCTTCCAAAATGCAATAAATATTGGAATATTTAGCTATATTTTTATTTATTTTTTAATTAATTTCTTAGGTTATTTGTTCTTGTTATCTCTTTCTTTCGTTTCTGTCATATGCCTTGAGAGGTGGTCAATATGTCGTTTCATTTTTCTCCTTTCTAGTGGACAATAGTAACATTTTGTCTTAGAAGTGTCTTAATTTACTCATTTTGACTTTTGTATTCAGTTTCCTTATTTAGCAAATTCTCCACTCATCATTCTGTTTCTACAATAAAATTTAGCTATCAGTGCTGTCACTAAATGAGACACAAAATGAATATGAAGTTGTTTTCCATGGTGAAAAATTCTGTATGACACAAGGACTGGAAAGTCTAAGAAAATAATAAGGGATTAACTGACCAAATCCCACTGATTAGATTAGACAGAGATGATGGTAATAATACCTCTAAAGTGTAATGTAGTTATAAATGTTTTCTACAAAGGTTTGCAATTGCTATATACTTTTGCGGGAAAATGCAAAATGTTACCAGATGGAATAATATATTTGGCAGACATTTGACCAAAATCTGGAGTGTTATTTAATATACATGCAAGAATAAAATGAACTTTCTGATGTGGTTTGCATTATGTTACATAAGGAAATTAGACTCAGGGATCACTGTAGAAGTTTGTCAAATTTCACTCTACTGGTACATTTTTCTTGATTTTCATAGAGTAGATGTATTAATACAAAGTTTTCAGGAGACAAGTAGATATTGATATTCAAATAAGAGTGTAAATTTATTAGTTTTTGCAATGATTTCTCTTCATAGTTGTTCATTTTGAAAGTGTGATCTGTAAAAGGGAATACGAACAACTGAATAAATAGTAAAAAAGGAGTCCATTTCTCAGTCAGCCTACTGCCAGCTCTTTGAAGTTATGAATGCATACATGAATAAACATTTATAACAGGAATAAAATGCTTGTTTTCCAAACACATTCTGTGCATATGGACAGACAATATAAATAAATTGGCATGAAGAGTTTTGAAGTTTTATAAGAAATAATAGTAGGCCAATAAGCAGACATTTTGAAACATTAAGTAAGAAGCATTGATGAGTATGCTTTGGAAAAATCCCAAACTATCGTGAGAAACTAAAGTGTAACAGCAATAAGATGTAGGGAGAAAAGCATAACACAGCAAAAGCTGTATGCAGTTATATTAATGTTAGCCACTCGTGTTAACTAGTTCTCTTTCATAACAATACTTTACAATTCATTTGTTTTCTGGAAGCTCCTTTTTTTTGGCTAAATTTCAAAGATAAATAGAGCATTTGAATTTCTTTTGTGACCTATTAAATCATAACACTTGTTTCTATTATCTCTTTAGCTATAGAAACATTCTTTGGACAGTGAATGTCTTCTAGTAGCAGTTTTTGAAATTGCCCCTATTTGCAACTTTATAATTAAACATTCTATTAGTTTTTTCTTATTTTAAATATTATCTTTTCAAATAAATAATGTTAATGTATTTTCAAGGGTTATTTGGTAACTTTTGCAGAAAGCTAGAAGTCTCAATAACAATCTGTCATTTAATTTGGCAAATTATGTCATTTTTAAAGCCTTTCAACACCGTTTTTGAAAATGTAGGTAATTTCTCCTTAGGGGAAAAAAAAAAAAAAAAAAAAAAAAAAAAAAAAAAAAATCATAACATTTTAAAATAATTTATATATCCAGAGTTGAAAGATTTGCTTAAAAAGCAAATTTAATAATGCACTCTGCACTCTGTTTTGCATATTTAAATGCAGATGCTACTGCACTTTCATAATTAGGAGTTCACTTTTTTTATACCACTGTTTTCATCAAAAATCCAAACCACAGCACTGTATAAGAAAATTAATTCTATCCCAGCCAAAACCATGACAGAGGTTAACAAGAGGCACACAGGCATCAGTCAGTGCTGAAGTTCAGAATTCAGCCAAAGATGATTTAATAAACGGCAATGCAATAAACCAAAAATGGATAATCTAGAGATTCATCTGCAATAAAAAAGGAGCTCTCTTAAAGTGGTCGAGCAGTTGGGAATTAAAATTTGACACCATTTTCAGACTAGTATGTTTATAGCTACTCCAAATCAGTTTTTCTAGATTTTTTAACGTTTAACTCTTAGAAAAACAAAAGCAAAGTCTAACCTTTTCTAATTTCTCTAACCTTTTGGGTTTGACTTTTATTATTATTTTATATTTATATATATAATTGGTTTCAGCCTGAAGGTGAATTTAGCCATTTTTGGGGAGAAAGGTTGCTTAGCATGGTTGAAGAGAGAGGCTGCTGTAGATATTATGAATAATAGATATATGAAATAGTCATTTTCATATTAATATTATATCTCACCTACATATTTGCTTTGCATACATAATCAGAATGCCCTTGGTCATGAGCTCTTCATCACACACTTTCCTAAAATCCTCTGTCTTTGTGACAGTGTGGATTCTGCAGAATAAAAGAAAGCCTACAGTTTTGTCTGGACCAGACCTAAATTGATCACGGAGGCCCTCAAGTGCTGTTAAAAATAAAAAAATATATCTGTATTGAACTTTGAGCATGGGATTACATTTAGCCTCTAATGATACAGGGCTAGGCATATCTCCTGTTTGCAGCTTCCCAACACATATATGTAGACTCCAATGAGAAATTCTCTTAACAAGTTTTTATACTTAGTATTCTGCAATTGGAAACCTCTTATCAGTAATGAATGTGCCTCATTTACACTAAAAGCACATTTATGATCTGATTTATATATTTAAACGATCAGATCATCATCTTTCTCTGAATTATGATTTAACCATTGATTCTGAACAAAGACCAAAAAGAGAGGCCTCTGTTTCCTTTTTAGGAAAAAATAAAAAAAATCAAAAACCAAAACCGAACACCCTCTATATAGACTACAGTGTATCTAAAAGTGCTTTGAATGTGCAGTTAGGGGACAGGACAGAAGAACATACTTTCTGTGAGGGCCTGTTTTGTCTTATTTGATGTAACTAACCATAATTGCAGACCCCATGCCATCCACATATATAACGCATTTTTATTGAAGACAGTAGAACTAAAAGTGAGGAGCAGAAGGACAAAATAGATAGACAGAACAGAGTTTTTAACTTACATGTGAGAAGCCCCGTACCATCATTCTCCATTGGAAGGCCATTGACTAACTTGAATAGCCTTGTGTAACTGCTTTCACAGGGAACTCTTGCTGAAATGCACTATGAGTTTCTCTGAAGTATTTCCCTATTTGACAGAATTTAGGCTGCTGTCTTCAATAACTACTTTCAGAGATGGCTTGAGTAAAGGTAGTGGTGATGGAATATTGAAAATGGCAATGCCCACCTTGAGCTTGAGAAGCTCCACACTGAGATAAAAAAGTAGTTGTTAAAAAATAAAATAAAAAAAAAAAAATGGTGAAATTGGAGATAAGAGCAAAGAATTTTGTGCAGAGTTAAAAAACAAACAAACAAAAAAAAACCCACTATGGAATGAATTTTGGGTGGATTTAGACAGGAAAGTTGAATAAAGGTGAAGATGGTAGTAGAAAGAAGGAGAATCACAAAAGCTTTATAATCACTGAACTTAAATAATGAATAAGTAACACAACAAGGAAGCAAATAATGGCTGTTGGAGATATGATGGAAGAAGGAGGCAGTAAGAAATATATAAATTGAATGCCTAAATTAAGGTAAATCATCTGGACTTACTTATAAATATTTTATAATTGGATGAATAAGCCAAGTTTATTTACAAACACAAGAAAGGCATATGGAAGAAGAACAATAACAAGAGAACATTGGTTTAAATAGAAGTAAAAATCATGATGTGATAAAATTGAAATGGTCATATACTGAACTGTATCTAACATTGTTAAATTGTCGGGGAAATACTTTGAAAGAGCTGAAAATCTGAAGACTGAAAAGAAAGAAAGTATATTTTCAAGATATAACTATTGTTGAGGACTTTCCAGTTATGTAATAGAGTATTTCTAACTAACTCTAACTAAACTAACATAGAGATTTTTTATTCTGCTCTCAGACCTTCTGTACATGTTGATAAAATTTCAGTCAAATATGAGAGAAGAGTTAAGGCCACAGAGCTGTGAAGTTTCTGCCAGCTTTGAGAGAAGAAGCACCCACAAAAGGAAAGACTATATGTGATGCCATCCTTATTAAAAAGTGGGAAATCCTTCCATGAGTCCCCAGTCTCTACAAATCCAGGCCTCATCAGCTAAGAAATTATTAGCTTGAGAAGATATTCTTTCATCTGATGTATCTTATTGAATTACATAGAAATTTCTACCTCTCTGATTTCAGCTGTCTCTGAAGATTAGTGTGTAGAATAGAGTAGCTTTGAGTATTTATAGAGAAGACCTCTCATGAGCACAGCATTCCCCTATACAGTGGCTTCAAACTGTCTTCACTTAGCAAAGGAAAGGTAGGTCAAGCTGCCTGATACATTTGGTCTGTAAATGCTAGTTGTACTCTGTTTCAGTATTTGAATTTTTGTAATGTTGATCCAAATAATACTATTAAAATTAAGGCCAATTAAATAACTATTCTGAATCACAATAACTTTAATTAATGATACTAATCTCAAAGTAAAAAAATGTTCAACATAGTAGATGGTGATACAATATAACAGCGATACTTCACTCTGAAGCACATACTCACATAGTAAAGACAGATTAATGACATAAATCCCTCTGGAAATATGTAGTCAGATCAGTACTCTGAATTAGACAAGACTTTTCCGTGAATATCTAATTTACACTGCATCAGGAAACATAAGTGCAAATGCTTTTTTTCAAGCTTTGCAGTAAGTTTTCTTCATGACATTCTAGGGTTTATTTTGGGAACATGGCTCTCTAAAGCTCCGAGTATTTTTCTTGAGAAAATAAACAGTAAATACTGTGATGGAAACCAAAATCTCCTGTTGTTTAATGTATATTGTTCTCATCATTTTGACCTTGTATTTAAGCTGTAACTTTTTAGTATGATCCATATTTGTAAAAGGGTATTTACATATTCAAACTATTAAGCTTTCAAAGCTCTCAAGTTCTCATTCATAAATTACAAACAACACACCATCAAAGAAAAATGAAAACTGGGGGAAAAAATAGCAGCAAGTATTTGAGTTTTTGAAAAAAAGGTTTTACACTTTTTGAATTTTAAAACATACTCCCAAACCAAAAACATTTTATCACCACAAAAATATTTTATCACTAAGTTTATTTCATACACTAAATAGTCCTGCCAGCACAGTAAGATGAAGATGAAAGAGAGAAGGAGAGAAATAGAATAAAGGAGTCCAAAGGCCAGGAAAAAGAACTATGAAATACATTTAAAATACACATATATTACTTTAAATAATGTCAGATGAATTCTGGTATTCTGAAAACTGGTATTCCCAGTTTTATTTATTTTTTATTGAGGTGAATACTGACAAGATATTCCTTATATCTAAAGGGAAGAAAACTGTATAATCAGAGGGTTATAAATCTTTCATGGTTATGCTGCATCCTAACATTATATTATGGTATGCTTCACTATACCTTAGAATATTATAGTAATGTACATCAGCATCATTGACTTGGTATGCTTTTCTCAATCAATGCTTAAAAATTATTATTGTTTTGTCTTGAAACTGTGCTTTCACACGTGTGGAAGGCAAGCACCAGATGATCGTTTAGATACATAATGATGCTGCAATGCAAATATTTAAATAGACTAACAAAAGAGTGTAAAATAGCAATTTAAAATTATTTTTTTTCCCTTAGGTCAACTTGAAGTCTATTAAAGATGAATCTACTAATATAAAAACAGCAAATACTGACTGAAGAACAAAATAGACTGCTAGCTGCTGAACAAATATTTTATTATATGTTTACAGTGAACAACTAAATATGTTTTAATGTAAGTAGCTGAGTTATGCACCAGCTACGTTCACCCATTATGCAACTGAGTATTATATTTAAATTGGATGAATCCAACCAGTCAGGGATACTCAGAATATACAGAAGCGTCAAACAAATAGTTTTTAGAGGAATTAGACAGAAACATAAAAGTAACTTTGAAGGAAACTCTTGCATTGTAGAAACATTTATTAACATGTTCATAAGGTATTTGACATATGGTGGATCAAGTTGTTGCAGGTATCACATAGGAATGGAGTATTTTTTATATACCACTAACTCAAAATCAATGAAGTAGAAAGATTAAATATCTTGGTGAAATAGCTAAGACAGTAGGCAGAAGTCAAAGGCAATATCAGCAACGATGTGAAAGAGTTGGCAAAAGTTCATAAATCTGTAAGGACTAGAAAGAAAGAAAGAAAACATAAAAGAAAAACATGGACCGAGAAATGAAGAAGTAAAGAATAAATTTAACGTGTCACCTCCATAGTACAAGACAGTTCCTCAAAAAAAAAAAAAAAAAAAAAAGTAAAACTTTCAACATATAGAATTTGGGTGATGACAAATTACAGCAGTGTATATTACTCATTTTTTCAGGTGTTTTTTTGTCTTCCAGACCAGTTACACTGACACCTTAATGACTGCAGCAGGTCAGGAATGCTCCAGGCTAATTCATTCTGTGGTTTTCTAGGAACTGGACCTCTGTCTTCCTTCTCTGGCTTCCCTGCACCCCCCCAAAAAAAGTTACTGTTTGGGAGAACATTCTTATGGAGTCTCACAGTGACTCAATGTCTAAGAAAGTTAATTCTCTCTCTATTTCTCTCTCGCTCTATTTCTCTCTCTATTTCTCTCTCTCTCTGTCTGAAGGACAAACATTCAGAACCCTCTTTTTCTTTTTCTTTCTTTCTTTCTTTCTTTCTTTCTTTCTTTCTTTCTTTCTTTCT
>CM021768.1:48537218-48569076 GCA_011076525.1 Nettapus auritus | reverse complement strand
TCTTTCTTTCTTTCTTTCTTTCTTTCTTTCTTTCTTTCTTTCTTTCTCTTCCTTCCTTCCTTCCTTCCTTCCTTCCTTCCTTCCTTCCTTTCTTCATTTCTTTCTTTCTTTTCCGCTTTTCACTTACTCCCTACTTTAACTAGTCATATAACATGCTATAGGCATTCATTAAGTTCAGAAATACTGAGAAAAAAAATAACAACAACAACAACAACAACAAACTAAACCAAAACTTTCATAGCTGCTCGAAAGCAAGGTTTGGTCAGCAGAGCCAATTTGTCAGCACTGATGCATCCTGCCTCAAGTAACAAGGTGTTCTGCAGAACCAAAGAACCACAATCAAATATTTTATTTTATTTTATTTTATTTTATTTTATTTTATTTTATTTTATTATTTATTTTATTGGAAAAAACACTGGTTTCCTAAAACAAAGGCAGATGCTCTGACTTTCAGTTATAATGGCCCTGGGCAGCCCTGTCACCTCTAAAACTTGTTGATAGAACTGCAGTGGATGACACAGTTTTTCACTGCAAGAGGGTACCAGGATGTGTGTTACCACCCAGCCAGCCCCATGACATGTCTTTCTGCATGGTACAAGCCACATTGGGGGCTGTTTGCCCCCAGGCAGGGCGTGCAATCTCCAGGATCTCCTTGCATTCTTCAGACTGCTCAGGACTGCACGATAGCCAGCAGCTTGCTGCCCTGCTTGGTTAAAAAGCATTAGTCTGGTACATTTCTTATAGCCACGTATAGCATATGTTCTGAAAGGTTTTAAGTTTACATTGAAAGCTGAATATGAGTTTTCCATTGGAATTTTCCAACAGAAAATGTAGCTTCTGGAAAACTGATTTATATGAGAAGCTACTTAGAATGCCAAAAAAATATATTATCCTTCCAAAAATTAGAATATAGTTCATTTTAATTTTTATTTGATCCAAAGCAGATTACTAAGGGCTTGAAGCAAGAAGTTGCATTTTTTTACAGTACCTAGATTTCCTTAAGAGACAAGTAATCTCTTTATTCCCATCCATCCTATGGGGGAACATCCCTGAAGTGCTTCATCTTCCATAATTTCAGAGCAAAGTTCTATGTGTATATTGTATATTAAGCAAGGGTAGAGGGAGTCTGGCTATACAATTCCTATTACAAATTAGGTGCACCAAAGAAATGTGAGATTTCATTTTCTGTTTGATTCACATCACAGTGCTTCATGTCATTCTAACAAATCTGAAAGAAATGTTAAAGTTTTAGGAATGCCAAAATGCTAATATTCAAAACTCCGGTGTACAGTCTAGGCAGTACAAAACTCCAGTATACTGGATATTATAATGTGAAAAGATATTGGTTTTGTTTGTCAGCATTTTTTTTCATAGAACTGTTCAACAGAGACTAATACAGGATATAAATGAAATGGTCAGCATTGGAAATTCCTTTGGGCTTAAAATATGTATTTATTTTTATTTATTAAGATTCAATTTCATTCCTGTCTGTTTATTATTATTCACTTATAAAATACTTCATTTCAAGAATATTTCATTTTGTAAATCTGTCTTGTGAATAAATTGAATTTCTAGGCAATGGAAATGAAAATAAACTTCAAAATAGTTTCTTTACCCATATGTTTGAAATGAAATTCTGGTTACGAAACAAGCTTTTCCAACATCTTATCTTCCCAGGCTTGTTTTTATCCCTTTCTCTCTCCCAAAACAGGAAAATAAAGAAAATCAGACCACATATTGGTAACTGGATTAAAGAGAAAAAAAGATACCGAATACACACTCTAATTACTTATCATTGTAATTACCATAAAAATACAAATCATAGACAAATACCACATTTCCGTTAAGTGTTAGTTTACTTGTTCCTCATTCGTTTGATTTTTTGTTTTGTTTTGTTTTGTTTTTCTTAAGATGTTGGGACATTTGGAGAAATTAGACAAATTAGAAAGGATTAGATTTAGTGAAGAAATGAAAGGAAATTAAATAAAAAGAAAGGAAGTATTTCCATAATGATCCCAAATTAATTGTATAACATTTCATTTAGGGCATATGGCAAAATATATTTTTAATTTTTGTATCTGTGTTTACTTCTTTGGTGATGTTGTTGTAGTACCTTTAACTTTATCCGTTAATGCTGTATAATGCCATCACTTTTAAATTTATTTCAAGTCCTAGTTCACATTTAAAAACATAGTGTCTGTGTTTACATTATATTAATGTGAAGTTCTTTCTTTTTAAATTTTTCAGCATACAAGTGTTCTGTTTTCTGTATAGATTCTCTAGGAATAAGCAAGACAAACTAAATGTAAGTTTATTTTTGATGAGCTAGCAAATACCAGTAAATGTCTGTGAATAAATCAGCTAGTAAAACAAACAAACAAACAAACAAACAAACATATTTATAAGCATCAAAACTATCTGTAAAAAATATTAAATTTAATTTAAATTATTTCAAACACTGAACTATATACTAGCTCTAAGATAATTTTTCACATCTGAATTTCAGAACGTGCTGCCAAATGAAATCTATTATTCAGAATCAAATGTTATATTTTTTCCATCCTGGGAAATAAATGTTTAAATATAAAATTTTTATTCATCAAAAAGCATATTTTTCCCATGGCTTGGTTTTATTTAAAGCTTTCTTCTACCAAATTCTAATCACTACTTATGTTTGCCTAACGTTTTCTCAGAGAGTATCTCAGCTACTTCAAGAGACAAGGGGAGAGGCGAAGCACAAGGTGGAGAAGAACTACTCCATACTGTTCTTAATCCAACAGAGGATAAATTTAATTAAAATACACCTGCAGTATTGGGTCTGCCAGAATTGAATTATATAGCATATTCTTATGGATGAGAATGGCTATTATCTTTATTTTAAAATGGGTAAAACATAATAATTCAAACCAATCTATTGTCCTTTAAAGTTCACTGTTCGTCACAGCCAAATGTAGTCACAGCACACAACACTGAAGGAGCTTCATTTTGACCCTCTCTTTTATGGAGCTTCATGGATCGTAAAAATACAGACAGGCTAAAATAATTTCCATGTCTCTCAAAACAGGATAAGTTAAAAAGACCCTTTGGCTATTATGAACAGTATACAGAATATCAGTAATATCAGGAAAGAAATCCAAGAATTAATTCATTATTTGACTCTTCCCTTTATAATACCACACATTTTTCTTCCTTTCTGTTCTCTTCCTTGGAGGCCTGATGTCTCTTCTTTTTAGGTCAGACAATATAAGACTGTTATTACTTTTAGCCATTTCATTGTTAAGGCTAGCCTTGGCTAAGTCTAGGGTGGCAGTGAAAATTAGTGCATGTGATAACTTCCATCATGGCAGATACAAGATATGAAATCAAATGGTTTGAAGTACAAAGGCTAAGACATGACAGCTCCAGTGAAAACAGTAACTCCATTCAGTGATATTTCTGAGGAGAAGACTGGGAGAGGTGTGAGCTGCTGCAACATGTGGAATGTGCTCTGATGGGGAAGTGCCTCCCAGGCATTACAGCAATTCGGGGACTTACAGTGCAGATGCCACCACATTGCCAGTATGCTTAGTGTTGAACCAGAGCCCTTAAGTATCATCAGGAGTGATATGAATTGCTATGCCTTGAGGTTAATAAAATGAACTAGGATATTCAATGTGTGGTGATCTTTAGATACCAGTCATAGCTGGACAAATTGTTCCTGTGTACACCTGTCAGTACATGATACAGGTATCTCTTAGCTCCCTCTTTACCTCCCCTTTAGTTCCACATAAAAAAGAAACATTTGTAATTTCTCCCAATTTCTCAGTGCTTGATGTTGCTCTAATCAAAGCTGCACTGATGGTTATTCTGCTACCTCAGGAAATTTTGAGGGCTGATCCCAAACTGGATAGGACTTCAAGACATTGATCACCATCTGCTCCTTTTTCATGACTTTCCTATACAAATCCTATCATCAACAAAAGCAGGATTGGAAGACTTTGAAGTCTGACCCATTATGATTTTTTCAGCCAATATATCATGACTCAAAAAAAAAAAAAAAAAGTTATATGTGATGGAAGGGGATAGGAGATAACAAAAAACAGTCAACCAACCCAAAATAAACAAACAAAAAACCACCACCACCAACAACAACAAAAAACCCACAAACCAACCACAAACCAAAACAAATAGCAACAAAAAAATAAACAAACAAACCAAAACCCTTAGTAAATTGGTAAATAGTATTATTTTATATATTAACTCACTTGGCATAATATAGAATATGATCATATATTTCATATGCAGTTGAATAAGCACACTCCCAGCGGCTTATATGCCTTTGAAAGCAACTAATAGCAATTCAAAATTATTAACATTTATATCTGGAAAAAAACTACAGAGGAGAAAAACAGGAGAAAAAATACAGTTTAGCAATGATAATGCATTAGACAAGTGTAAAGAAATTGTCAGGTAATTGCATAAACAATGTTAATGAGGAAGTGAACATCTTGCTGTGATACTGGCCTTACATGGAGTCCAAATATCTTTCCCCTTAATATATTAACTTGAACTCCTCTCCAGTACATAAATCTAGAAGAAACTCAAGCAGTAAATAAAGGCTACGTTGCTTAGTCTCTTTTTAATGTCTGCTGCAGAAAAGTTTTGTAATAAGAAAGTTACTTCTACTCTACTTCTAGTTCTTCCCCAATGTAAGTCTCTAAAAGTAATAAGTACTTAAGAAACCTGCAATTATTAAAACAAAACAAAACAAACAAACAAAACCCTTTCAGATTAAAACTAATGATGTTTTCATATGGTTACCAGTGTCAGATAAGTTTGAGATATCATATTAGAAAAATAAACAAATAAACAACAAAACAGAAGAAAGAACAAAACCCATTTCCAAAGTTAAATTTATAGGCTGATGAAAAACAACAACAGCAACAGCAACAACAAAAAACATCTGCTGCTTAGTAACACGACTATTAACCACAGCTTTGGACACATTGGACTCACCTGTTCATGTGGGCCATGGTCTGGACCACATGGTTAGTTGTGTTAAAACAACTTACAGTATTGTTCTTCGGTACAGTTCTAACCAGTTACAGCCACTAACTAATATATACAGATTAAAATTTACTTTTTGACTTAAAATGTTCTGATACCATGAAAACCTCAGATTAATCTGGTCTCTAAAGATCCTCAAATGAAATGAACAGATAATAAAGTAATGAAGTTAAAAAGGAATAACACACTTTTAATTAAATCTTGATACAAGCTCAGTTATTTAAAAGAAAAACAAACACCTTTTGAAAACATGTTATTTAGTGCTTTATGTTTTTTTCTGTATGGTGGCATTATCCAGAGTATTCCTTATAGCATTGTTACTTTTGCTCAATATTTTTCTGTATGGGCAAAAATCCAACAGCTTCAGGAAAGATACCTGATGAAATCTCACTGTAATCCTCCTATATTACAAAGGAATACACCTTCTTTGCTATTAAAAACAAAATCCAAAGCTTGGAAAATAAAATGCAGTACAAATGTATGATCTAAACCAAGCCCAAATCTCATCCTTGGTCCCTGCTTCATAGACAAGTCTCAGAGGAGCAAAGGGAAACATAGGGCCCCAGGGAGGCATTAAACTGATATATTGGTTGTGGAGGAATCTAGCAGTCAAGGAATGATAGGAATAAGAAAACCAGACTTTTCTTTTGTTTT
Organism: Nettapus auritus; assembly: GCA_011076525.1. NCBI lineage: Eukaryota > Metazoa > Chordata > Aves > Anseriformes > Anatidae > Nettapus > Nettapus auritus. The sequence goes on along the minus strand of CM021768.1, from coordinate 48,563,376 downwards.
CCTGTTTAGATACAGAAACTAAACTTTAGTCTCCAGAAAATAAACAAACAGGTTAACTGCTCTAGCAGTTATATATATAGAGTTGTGGATTTACTGGGGGGATACAGCCTCTCTGCAGTCATAACCAGTGCAGTACATGTATCCTGAGAAACCAAGTGTGGCACTGGATCTGTATGTTAGATTGCAGTAGTCTTAATCCAAATTATCACCAGATTATACCAGGTAGGTAATCAAGTGGTGTTTTTGTTTGTTTGTTTGTTTTTTTTTTTCAGACAATGCTTTCTGCATATAAATTATATGGCATGGAGAATTACTAAAATGCCTCTGGAAGTGAAAGTACCAAGTATAGAAAACATGGACATTTCCTCATAATATTATTACATTTTATTTTTTTTTTCTCAACTGGCAAAATAAGCACCATAAAACTTCTTTCAGTATGAACCATTTGTAGATACTGGCTTCTTTTTACAGCAGTGAGCAAAAAGACCTCTAAATAAAATCTATTGATACAAATCAGAATTGCTAGAATCCTTACCTTTCCTTGAGCACACATAAATGTTCTCTTCAATCTGCTCCCAGGAACTCTGTATGAAATCAGAAAGTAACTACTTACCCTTAAAATCTTGAAAAGCTCTTGCCAGAACTTTAACAATACTTCTCCACATGATGCCAAAATTCCATTGACAGAAAATAAGACTATGAAAAGTTTGATGTGAATAAAACAATTATGTACTTTAGGATTAAGATTATGACAGCATGATATTACATCAGTGGCTGACACACCAGTGGCTGACATATAAAGGCCCTAAATGTGAGGCTATGAACAGCTCTAGAAGCCTATCTCTATTTTTCTCCTGTCTTAATTGCAACTCAGAAATGCCCTTGGAAGCCTTCTTGTCAAGGACACATTGCTAGGAAAGGTTTCTAGCTAAGTTTCTGGCCACGAAAACATACCTTGTTATTGGAAAAGTTTTGTGCAAAATTTTAATTAATTCTTGATTGCCTTAGCAGAAATAAGAACTTTGAATTATGCTAAGTGAGGCCTGGAATAGTAATGAGTTGAACTTTCACAGAAAAAGTGCCAGGCTGCTTGTCCAATGATACTTAGGCATTCCTTTCTTCCACACCCAGAAATACTAATTTCAGATTTGCACACATGTGGATGGTACACTTAGATATCAACTCAGTCTATTCTGATACATGAAAATAATTGATAGTGCTTATTTTCCTGAGGACCAAGATTAAAGACAACATCTGTGTTGGGTGTGTTTGGGATGGAGTCACCTTCCCCTGCAGCAGCCAACACAGTGCTGTGCTCTGCACTTGTAGCTGGAACAGCACTGGTATCACTCCAGTGTTGTGTCTATTGCTGCATAGTGCTGGCACAGCATCAGGACTCCCTCCAAGCCCCCAGAAGCCAGCAGGCTGGGGATGAGCAATTGATGGGGAGGGGACATCACCAGGGTAGCTGACCTAAAGCGACCAAAGGGATATTCCATAACACCTGATGTCATACTCAGCAATAAACGGGTGCTCTCATGGGGGAGGGGGGTCCTCCTGAACAACCGGTATGTGTTTTGAGGCCCTGCTTCCCCGGACGTGGCTGAACATCACTTGTTGATGGGACGTAGAGAATAACATTTTTCCTTTCTCTCTGTGCTTCCACACAGCCTTGTTGTTTCTTTTGTTACTTTTTCTCCCCCTTCCCTTTCCCTTTAATTAAATCATTCGCATCTCAAACTTCAAGCTCTTTGTGCTGACTTTTCTCCCCCTTCCCCTTTGAGGAGGCGGGGAGTGAGAGAGCAGTTGTGGTGGAGCTCGGCTGCCCATCCGAGTAAAACCATCACAACATCCTGAAGGGCACCAGAGTTCCTTTTGCATGATAGATCCTGAACTGAGAGGTAAATATGAAATTTTGTGAATTGGATACAGCAAATACATTCAGGATGTGGACTGTGGTATCAGTCATTCTTTGCAAACAGCACCATTAACAGGTTTTTAACAGAGGATAGAGACCTGAGCACTGTACATGAAAGTAAATCAGTTATGCCAATAATGTAGGTGAGCAAAACTCCTAATGATGGAGAGGAGTATATCTGAATAAGGATTAAGTAGAATTTGACCCATGGTAATAAATGATGGGAAAAAAATATACAAGCTTTAATAGATAATGAAGTTCAAACGCATCTATTTAATTCATTAAAATACTTATAATGCATACATTTTCATATTCAAAATAGTATCTTAATTATAGCCTAATCTATGCTAATAAAAACAGAATCCTTAAACAGTTCATTTCTCTTCTCACCACAAAACCTTCATATGCCTTTATTATTAGGGACAGAAAATTTCATTTCCTGAGCCAGCCTGAAATTTCTGTTGATTTTTCTAAGGCTGATAACCTGAATCCATTCTCCTGCAAGCATGGTGATTTTTTGATAGATCTTTGTTTCCTGGACATATTTGGTACAATGCTCTTGCACATTAGCTTTTGTAAAAGTGTATTTAAAATTTCAGTTTCCTCAGAAAATAGATCCATATATTCCATCTGTGCAGTTTAATTCTCCCCTCATCCCTTCATCTAGCAAAAGAGAATTTGACTGAGCTTTTCAGATTTTTGATTTTGTATTTGTGAAATACGAGCTATTCCTTTATTTAAAAAAATATCATAATTGTTTCCTGTTTGTCAGTATTGATACTTCTTATGTTCTCTACATTTTTAATGCTTTACAGAATGTGATGAGAGAGCAATCTCCTGAAACATGTTTTTACTGCTCTATATTAAAGCATGTAAACATAAGACTGATGCAACCAAGAAAAGAGTTTGGGAAAAGTAGAAATAAACTAAAAGTTATACTAAAGGATTTATTCATTTATTTATTTATGGAATGGGAAAACAACATACATTTTCTTAAAGTGATAATTCCTTTCCTACTCTCTTCAAAGGAAACCATACGTGTGTAGTCTCTCTTATTCAGAGCAGACTTATTCACCGAAGACTACAGCTTAATGATATCTGAAATCAACCTATGTTTTGAAATTTAACATTTGGTGCTTAAGACTGAAAAAATAAGCCACTTTGGAAATAACTCACAGTACTTTAACAACTGAGATAATCATAATTCCAGGGTCCTTCTTATCTATGGAATCTAAAAGTGTTTTGTAGAGAGGAATAGTTCTATGGAGAGTGTGCATCTATTCATTTCTATTTTCATATCTCTGGAATTTCAGACACTCTTCATTTTAGCCTCCTCAAAAGATGAGACAATCAGTCTGAAATCTCTTGTCTTCAAGCTTGAGTTTTTAATTAGCTGACTATGAAATAAAATATTATAACTAAACATGGTTTCAGATATGAATACTAGCCACTTTATTAAGAGACTTATCTATTCTTATGATTAACTGTAGAATGTGTCCTGAGAAATCCTATTGTATTGAACATCAAGAGAGAAAAGAAGATAATGTATGTTTATTAGAACCTTAAAAGAACTAGACATGAACTTAGTACCAAATTCCCTATTCAGTCATAACCTGAGGTTCTAAGCACAGTCTTGGATAGTTTGCTATCAAAGACAAAGGAAGTCCAAGTTTGACAATAATTAGACATTTATAAGATCCAAAGTTGTTCTTGGATGACTAATTCCATGTATACCCAATGCTCAGAAAAGCTCCTTTGCAAATATGTATTAAATCCATACCTGTATGAGTGGGATAGGTTGATAGATTTATCTTCAGAGGCTCAGATTCTACTACAATAATGGCTGAAATATATTATTTCAGCAAGGGTTTGTAGAAATATGAAGAAAGCAGAATGCCTTGGAAGTTCAACTTTATCTTTTTTATTTCTTTCTTTCTTTCTTTTTTTTTTTTTTTTTTTTTTTTTTCATATCCAGACTAGGCTCTTGTTATACTCACAGCAGTCAGCAAGAAGCGGTCCAGTTTTTAAACTGCTTTGGACCAGATTTGTTCCCTGAGGTAGCAAATTTTAATAGAGTAATGATGTTTGTACTAGATCAATTGCTTTGGGACAGCCACTCTCAGAATTATAGTCATTATGTATGTTAAGCAACACTCCCTTTGAGATGATGAATAGCAAACAAACAAGAAGCTATTAAAATGACTGCCCTCTTTAAATATAAAAGACAACCAAGTGTGATCCCATTAGAAAATAAAGATACTAAGGAAAAAGTAATGAATGTAGGTATAGCAAAAAAGAGATATAAGAAAGTCTTTTAAAAGAGAGCATTCCATTGCTTTTGTGTAGAGGAGTGTCAGGAGAAACATTGAGTAATATAGATATCAGGAAGACGAGTTTCTGTATCTCTGGACTACCACAGCAAAAGCACAATCATTATCTTCCTGTTATTTTGCATAGTTGTCTGAAAATGTAATTACATCCTATAGTTTTCTGACATACTATAGCTACTTTTTTTGTAGTCTTTCCCCTCAGGAATGACTCACAAATCTTAAATAACAATATTTTGAATCTTTTTTAGAAATACAATGACATCACCACATTTTGACATTTTTCAGATTACTTCAGTGGTAGTTTTCCCCTCATGTTTTTGTATTGCTCTTACATTTCTTCAAAGCAATCTAAGGTGTCTCTTTGTCTCTTGACACTTTCAGTTCCTTGACTATTGATTTCATACACTGTACGTTTCAGGTTATCTTCTGAGCTAAGAAATTTGAGGGTAACGTAAAAAAATGCAAGCATTTTATGCTTCTGTGTTCATTGGTAACCCATGAACCATTGTTCATTACGGTAACCTCAAAGTCATTTTATGGAAAATTGTGATACTTTATATGCAAAGACGATAATTCATTAGTATAGAAGAAATCACAATAGTCTAATCCAGGAAGCACTAGTAGCTCAGATCTGGCTATTACAGAAAAAAAAAAAAAAAAAAAAAATTCTACAAAGAAAAAGTGTTAATAATGCAGTTAAATTTATTATGCACACACTTTCTAGTATCTAACTTGTTTGCCTGTGTTATGCTCACCTTTGCACTGTTGCTCTGGGTCCTAAGGTTGATGGCTTCAGCATCAATGTCTGTTTTTGTGCATGTAACAGTGAGTTTATTTCACCTGGAGTACTTTGCTGGGAGAAATATGATGTCAACAGCTTGTTCCCTCCCTTCAGGATCTGTCTGGAGTGGCTTTTATGTATTTACTAGCATACTATCACACCTTGATCTTCCTTCTGTAAATTCACATTATATCTGATTTTACTACTCATGTTTTATTTTACATAGATACTATTTATTTATTTATTTATTTTTATTTTATTTTATTTTATTTTATTTGCTTTTTTACCCTTAAAAATACTTTTTCAACTGCCAGGTCTTCATTTCTTTACCTGACCATTTCTGAGTTGTTTATAGCTACAGGATCTTGATTGACAGACTATGCTGAATGAAGCAAGAGTTTTGGCAGGGAGATGAAGACTCTTAAACAAGTGTCCTCTCCAGACCTTAACATCTCTCACTCTTAGCTTTGCTAAGAGTGAACTTCCAGATTTTATAAGCATGTCCAGGATCAGCTCAAAAGTCCCATGTGAAAATTACAAACTAAAAAAATATCTTCCAACAGGGTTTAGTTACAAATTATGTTCTTCACCAGCAACTATTTCCACACAGCTACTTTTCTAGTTATGTTTTAGGAGACTTCAACTTTCTTCTGTGAAACACTGTCATACAAAAGGCATTTCCTAACTCTACAAATACCCTCAATTTGTAGAACAGGTTTCATATTTTAATTCTAATTAAGTATCATTTCCCTTTCATTAAAAACAAACTGCATGAAAACTCTTAATTCTAAAGGGCTGGCTAGCCTCAGACCTCTTGACCTCAAAAGGGTCAAAATAAATGGGCACAGCAACACTTCAGTTATTTTTTCACAATACTGTCAGATTAACAGATAGAAGGAATGCTGTCAAAAACAGAAAAGCATTATTATTAACAAAAAAAATATGATTTTCATATCTGGCCCCTGAAGGAGCCAGAAAAGGAAAAGGATGATGGATGAATCTGAGTCTGTTTAATAAAGAATAAGTTTAAACCAGCTCTCCTATTATGTGGGTAGTGATCTGGTCTTCAGACAGTTATGGAAAATTGAGTACCAGTTCTCCTCTAGTTACTTCTCAGAAGAAAAGAATGAGTGACCCAGTTTTCTGCAGGTGACTAGATATTTTGCAATGCATTTTAACTGTGGGAGAAAGAATTTCAGAAACCTTTTCTCTAACATGGTGTATGGATACCAGTGGCTGAGGCCACTGTGAATCTGATTTTAATCACTAGTACTCCTACTCAGATGTTTAGGAAACAGTAATTTAACTAAATGAGTGTTGACCTACTCCTCTGTTAGAGGTATTGGAACAGTGAGTCCTGCATTTACTACTAGTCTGTGAATATATATTTTACAGCCTGCATTGTTGAACAGAAAACCCCTCAAAATCTGTTCCTTCTTTTTAATCTGTTCTACGGAGAGTAACTCATACAGCTTAGAAATATATTAGTGTTATAGAGTATTGATATTTCAATGTCAGGCAAAAAATTGCTTTCTTTACACGGTTTATATGAGTAATAATTTAATGAGTCTTTTTGTCCCCTGTTGATGTAGAAATGGGAACAGTTTTACTTCAGATCTTGCCAGAATATGCAATTTTTTAATTGATTTATATTACGAAATATAAATAAATATTTGATTTTTGCCTCCTAAGCTGTGGCAGTTCAGATATTCCAAAGAAATCAAGTAGAGAAAATATATTTGACATTAAAATGGATGCTTGTTACTGTCTATGAATGTGGCTTATTCTGAGTTCCTTGTTGTGATGGTTTACTTGGGTGGGCGGCTGAATTCCACCACAACTGCTCTCTCACTCCCCCTCCTCAAAGAGGAGGGAGGAGAAAATACAATGAAAGGGGCTCAAGGGTTGAGATAAGGACTAGGAGATCGCGCAATAATTATCGTGACAGGCAAAACAGACTCAGCATAGAGAGATAGTAAGATTTATTGCTTATTACTAACAAGCTAGAGAAGTGAGAAGCAAAGGAAAGAAACCAAAAGCACCTTCCCACCCCCACCCCCCCCCCCCGTCCACCCTCTTCCACCTCCTCTCCCGGAGCGGTGCAGGGGAACGTGGGAATGGGGGTTATGGACAGTCTATAGCGCTTCTTCTCTGCCGCTCCTTCTCGGTCACTCTTGTCCCCTGTGCTGTGGGGTCCCACCCATGGGATGCAGTCCTTGCTGAACTGATCTGGCGTGGGCTGTCCACAGGCAGCAGCTCTTCAAGAACTGCTCCATATGAGTCTGTACCACAGGGTCCATCCCTTGGGAGCAAACTGCTCCAACCTGGGTCCCCCACGGGCAGCAGCTCCTGCTGGGTCACCTGCTCCTGCGTGGTCTCCTCTCCACGGCCTACAGGTCCGGCCCAGAATCTGCTCTAGCAGGGGTCTTCCACAGGCCGCAGTCTCTGTCGGGGCAGGTCCACCTGCTCCACCGTGGTCTCCTCTACGGGCTGCAGCGTGGAACCCTGCTCCACCATGGTACTCCATGGGCTGCAGGGGGACATCCTGCTTCACCATGGTCCTCATCACAGGCCACAGGGGACTTCTGCTCCGGTGCCTGGAGCACCTCTTCCCCTCCTTCTTCACTGACCTTGGCGCCTGCAAGGCTGTTCCTCACTCCTCTCACCCTCCCAGCTGCTGTGTGGCGCAACGTTTTTTTCCCTGTCTTAAATATGCTCTCACAGAGGCGCAAAACAACATTGCTTATTGGCTCAGCTCCGGTCAGCAGTGGGGCCCTTACGAAACATGGGGCAGCTTCTAGATCCTTCTCACAGAAGCCACAGCCCTGTGGCCCCCTGCTACTAAAACCTTGCCACGTAAACCCACTACACTTGTTTATTATTCCTACTTAACATGAATTTCAACTTGAACTATAATTGTCTACAGCTATCTTTGTTAATAAAATTTATTGCCATAAGTATATGGCATAATAGAATAAATGTTTGTTATCAAAGTACTGGAGTTAAAAAGTAATTCCACAGTAGCTTATCTCTCAGTTGTCATGTATCTTACCTTGGAATAATGGTTAATGGTCTCTATCAACAGCCTGATACTGGGCTAAACATAAGATAGAAGTGACACTTCATATTCTTATGGTCAGACATTTTTCTTTGTAGTTTGAGATGGTTAGTGTCAGATTTTCATTAACTTTTATTTTTGTTTGTTTGTTTGTTTTGTCTTGAAAACTAAGAATAGTTCAACCCATCTCTTTTCCAGCACTGAAGAAAAGAAGCAAGAAACACAGAAATAAGTCCATTCTGCAGTAAGAAGCTCTTCTAAAGAAATTCTGTCATTTGTTTCTTCCAGAATGTATACCAGCTGTAGTTAAATGATGTATTAAATGATGTATTGAAAATGGCCAGACATGATGACCATTATCGGAGGACTTTGCCTCTCATATTCATTGAAGAGAAGAGGTGAAACGATCACTTCACAGCTGTGGCATTGAGACCAGATGTATAAAGATGAGACAGACTATGGTTCCAAATGAGGTATTTGGACTTTTTTGTACATGACAAATACTGCATATGGAGTGTTCAATTTATTTTCTCCTGTAAAGACCTGTCTCATTTTAAAGGTTTGGACAGAAATTTTCCTTGTCCCATCCTCACATAAATAATTCTACTGAATTGGAACAATAAAACCAATGTTTAAACCTATAGCCTTGGGTTTCTCATAACTGTATTGTTAACTACCAAGAAGTTGCAGTTTTCTTTTTTACTTATCACACTAAGAAAACTGGGAAATGATATTTAAAGAGAAGAGAAGCTCTAAGTTTTCTTGGTTATATTCATGAAGATCAGTGTGGGCAATGAGATGAGTGTTTGCAAGACGTTTCTAATTATTAATAATATCCAAAGCACTTTCTTTATTTCTATCCTGTCTGTGATACAACAGAGAAACCTGGCCTCTTCATATACAGGACTTGAAATGACAATATTTTCTTACGATGAAAAGCAATACATTCTCCTCTCATGTTTTGCAACTCATCTCTATGGGAAATGGAGTCATATTCTTAAGTGAACAAATTGTTTGCTGGAGAAAGTACCTTTTAGAAAGTATTATATTCCCATTTATAAAACATGGCAGTATTTTTACTTTTTAACCAAACATTTTGTGACAACATACTATGAATATATAAACTGTCCTTCAGGGGTAAATCAAGTAAAATGATTTATTTTCTAATAATGGAAACAGTTATATGGGAGAGAGAACAGAATGTTTTTTTAATAACCAGAACAAAACCAAATATACCTATTGTGCCATGAAACAAAGGTATTTGTCAGGAGAACCATCAAAAGTCTGAAATCATATTTAAAGGAAGCAGCTCATTTGTTTTAATTAATGTTTCTTGAAAAGTTTCTAGAAAAAAACATGTACAGAGCTTAATGAATAATAAAATGTTTTCTGAGTGTTTATGTATTAGTCCATATTTTCCACATAATCACAATTACTTTCATGTACATATGTGTTTTCTCCTTTATTTTATTTATTTTTAACAACTGGTCAGAATTCTAACTTTTTTGTAGACCTGCTACTTGACCACCTATGCTTGAATTTTGCTGAGTGGATTACATGTGTAGTCCAGCTCAATATCCAGTCTATCCAAGCTAAACAAAGAACTAGTATTTCTTTATATGTCCTGAAAATGTATATTTTTGTGACCTCTAAATCCATTTGATCTATCTAAATCTATTCAGAAGTCCAGAATCCATACTGTTTCCAAAACCCATCACGTTTGCAGCCTTACACAAGAAAACAATGAAAAACACATGGTAGAGTATATATATATGTATATATATATATATATATAAACACAAACAAACAAAAAAACCACCACAGTGTCAGCCTCTGCTTGACCTTCCTGACTTCCTGACTTTAGCATACCTTGTGCTAATGTGGTGCCTGGGTTTCCTACAAGAACAATCAACTGACATTCTAAAATGCATTTACACACGTGTTGAAAGTTTACCTGCTTTAACCTCTGTTTTCCTTGATGATTTTAGTGTTATGCCTCTCTTGGGAGATGATCCTTCTCTGTAGAGTATTATAGAACAACTCATGGACTTTTCAGATTGAAAAAAGTTTCTATTGTTCTGTCATTTCCTTAAGGTTGAGGAGGGTGAGGAGGAGAAAACTTCTCAAACACTGTTATCCTGTTCTGAAACATACCCACGACCACACCGGTAGTGGTTTGCATGGAGCATGAGACATTCCTTCAACAGCATCTTCAGCTGCTTTCCTTTATCAAATGGGATTGCGGTTGACATAACTCCTGCAGTTTTGTGGCTTCTCATTGCTATGGGCAATTAGTTATAAAGCAAGACCTAGCTCCAGAGAAGGCATGCTGTGTGCTGGATTTAAGCTACATAGCTAGGATATCACAAAGAGTGGTTACAAGCTAAGCTCTGTAACTCTGAGCGGTTACAAGCTAAACTCTGCTCACCTACAACGACTTTTCTTGCAAAAAAATGAAAATCAATTTGTCTTAAAGCTGAGTCCTTTCGGATAATATGGTTACAGGCCAAACACTGGAAACCTTGGAGTTTGTTACTGTTGTTATTCTGTTTTTATGATTGCTTTGTTTTTCTGCTTTTATTTTGTTTCAAATAATACCACATTTATTTATGTATTTATTTATTTATTCATTCATTTATTTATTTATGTATTCATTGCAGATTAATAGAAAGCTTTGAGAAATTTGGTTTTGGTTGAATAATCAAAAGGACAAAGTCAGGAAGCACAGGAAGCACTGACTGATGCTTAAAAGTGCCAACCTCTAAAAATATTGTGTAAATAGAAAACGAAGAGAACTAGAAAAATTAAAGAGGTGTGTAACACTGAACAGCTGGGAGGGCATTTTACTGCAAAATAGGGACAGATGAAAGATAGATTTAAATAAATACCTCTCTAGAACTACATGACTGACAGAACACTTCACATAATGAATTAAATTATATCAGTCTCAGTTATAATATTCCTGATAATGACTGATGTGAATATCATAGAATAACATAGATATCATAAAATCACAGAATATCCCAAGATGAAAGAGACCCATAATAATAATCCCAAAAAGGACTAACTACAAATCAGTTCAAATGTCTGAGAGCATTGTCCAAATGCTTATTGAAAGTGGTGTTATTGAAAGCTATCGAAAGAGGCTCCCTGGGGATCCTCTTCCAGTGCCCAACTTCTCAGTGAGGAACTTTTTCCTCACATACAGTCTGAACCTTCCTTGATACAGCTTCATGCTGTTCCCTCAGGTCCTATCACTGTGTAACATATGGTAATGAATTTTAAAATCTGTCACATGTTACAATATAACCTTGCCTCTCTTTTTGGACCTATTCCACATTAATGCTATACTTCCTGTTTATGAACAGAATTTGAGTTTAGGTAACACAAACATAACTTAATTTTAAGACTGTTATATTTTTAAGGTTTTGTTTTTGCTGGCTGGTGTTACAAAGATTAACTTCAAAATTACATTTTTGGCTGTGAAGAGCCAACACTGTATGTCTTCTTTCAAATATATAAAATAAATGATTTTATTTTATTTTTTTTTAGTTGCAAATTGTTAAGAATTTTGGTCAGAAAAAAAAAAAAAAAAGGTTTCTTGTAATGATTTAATAAATTTATGTTTTCTCACATTTTACTTGCAACAAACCAGAAAAGATTATTAAGGTATTTGGCACTGGAAAGTTTATTGATGTAAAAAGATATTGAATTTTGCAATACAAATTTGTATGATCATTACTTCTCATAACAATGTAGGCCACCTTTTAATTTATTCATTTATTTATTTATTATTATTATTATTTTTTTCCTATAAAAGAATATGGCTTGAAATGGCTTGAAAATATTGAACTTCTCCATTTGGCTGCTCTCTGTATTATACTGAATCCAATATAGTGAATCCTATTTGTATTTATTTGCAAATAGCTATTTGTTTTCTTTTTCACTGTTTTGTAATACTTTAAAACTCCTTGTTTCTGGTCTTGATTTCATTCTCATTCATTGCCTTTGTTTTTCGTTTTCTTCTGTTCCACCTTTGTCATCTTCCTTTTCAAGTTTCTCTATGTTGTAGTGTGTGATTTCCTGTAAGAATGTCCCTGAAAAAAATGCAAGGAAGACTGTGAAAAACAATTTGTCAGTCCTTATAGTGACCTAGTTGCTTTTTTTTTTTTTTTAACTCCTTAATTTTTTTTTTTTTTTCTGTTGAAAGAGTACAAAGAAGTGGTTTAAGGAGTTTATTTAGTAGACAAATAGTAGACAAATGAGAATTTTCCTAATTTTTCACTGTATCTTAGTAGGGGTATTCTTCTGAAGAAGGTCTGAGCTTAAGTTTAAGCTATTAAAAAGTACTCTAATCTGTGCTCAGGAAGAATGTCAGTACAATTATGCCAGATCAGTGCATTTTTAGTTCATGTTCCATTAGAAGAGTTGCTCCTGTTTTTAAGTACTTTCATCACGTCTTTCCAGTTGATTTCCTAACCTGAATGTATTTGTATTCTGTCCCTTTATATTACTTCTGATAACATATTGACCATTGCTTTGTTGTTATTTGCTTTGTTTTGTAGAGACTCGAACATAATTGGTACATTGGTACATATTGTCTATATGGAATACTGTTCGAATAATGAGTTCACTGACTGTATAGATAATTCCTTACATTTTAGTGAATTTCATTTAAAGCCAGACTTCTCTGTGACCAACATAACTTGGAAATTATGACACAGTTGTAATAGGGAAGATAACTATTTCCCTATGAATTTAGAATATAACCATAGTATTTATGAAATTTTCCAGTAACTTTGTCCTAAACTTTATTTAGCTTGTTGGTTTAAAATGAACACTCTCTGCCGTAAGTAACATTTACCAGAAGCCACTAAAAACCTCATACACCTATGCAAAAACCTTATGGAAAAAACATGTTGGCTGTAGCTTTCCAGAAGCATAAGTGGTTATTTGTTCTAAAGTTTGAATACTTTGCTAGAAATGTATTAAACAGGCTGCATCCCCAGAAAATCTGGAATTCTGACAAATTTTAAAACTAAATATTCATACTTCAAGTCACTAATGACTTCTGAAAATGTAAAGCTTAGGATACTACAACTCTATCCATTGTAGCTGAAATTTATTTTATTATTATTATTATTTTTTTTTTCCTAAACACATGGGATTGAGTTTATGCATATCAAGTTAGAATGTTCATGGAGAGGTTACATTAATACCATTGTTTGAAAAGGAGGATTTGCCTTAAAAAGATCTATCCAACTTGTTTCCAACTTCTCCTGTCCAGAAATCCTGCTGGAAAACAGTTGATATAAAATCTTAAAATACTAAGAAAAATCTTTCAGCTTTCAGTTTATGCATATTGGGTGAAAGCCAGCACTAAAGGCAATGGATTTATTATTCCAGAGCTGGATTTGACCCAAATGTCTGTCTTGTTTACACATGTGAAAGCCCATTAAACTTATTGGGCTTGCAATTATATAAATGGAGGCCAAAATATTGTGCTTTCTGGGGAACTTAACTTGAACTTCATGTAAAATTTGGCTATTGTATCAATATAGGTATACATCCTGTTAAGATTTATACTGGGTCTGTGTTAGTACATCTGGGCAGGAAATCTTATAACTGATGCAACTCTTCTTTAATAATGTCCTAAATTTGCAGCTGGATTTATTCATTCATGAGACATGATGATTGAGTTAAAATCACAAATGTGTCAGAGTTATAATATACTTGTCTCTTATAGTATACAAAATAGATACAGAAAGAATTTAGATGAAAATGACAGGATAATGAAAAAAGATGATGTTAACAACACCTTTAATTTTTGTTTACTTGAGAAAATTAGACTGCAAGGATGACGTCATATAGAATTAGTTCATTAGGAGAGGAGCTTAGGCAAGAATATGGAATTGCAGATCATAGTAAAAAATCAAATATTGGAGCTGCTTCTTCACAGAAGAGTTGAAGTGCTAGATTTTGTTGGTCAAAGAATAAATTGAGTTCCAAACATGCTGTTTTAGAAATGGAAATGGAAACTGAATAATCACAATAACACATACAAAAACAAAAAACAAAACAAAACAAAACAAAAACACAGATCACTTTTACCACTTTTACATACTCGTATATAATAGTCAAAATTTCCAGAATTTCTTTGCTCAATGCACACTTATTATATAAACTTTCATTAAACATAAAATGATATATTTTTTCCTACCTTTATGAATACAAAAACAAGAAAGATGACAGATGTATGTGATGAAATTTTTTTGTTGGGCAGTGTTTCTGTTTCATGGTACATTTTCACCATAAGTGGACTTCTGCGAAAAGCCTTTCATGACTTTTTGAAAGTAATTTCCTATTTTTGTCCTGGAGCTTGAATTGGCATGGTATAGATTGCTATAGCAGACATTCCTATAAGGACACATCTTCCTATAATGTAAACAAGAATGATGACCAATACTGATTTGCTGTTGGGAGCATCTACTGTCACATCAAGGATTCCACATTGCCTACCCCTTTACAGATCAGTAGTGATTTTTCAGAGGAAAAGAACTGAGGACAATAATATTCCCCCTGAAATGAAACAATTACAAACTAGGTAGTAGTAGAAATGACAGATTTCAAGTTTATGAGGATGAAATTTATAAATGAGCTAAGTTTCACTAGTATAGAAAATAACTCATTGACTTTTAATATGAAACTGAATTTTTCCCTTTCTTCTCTCCCCCTTTCCTTTTCAGAAATATCATTCAGGGAAAGCAAATATTTGGTTTGGGCAAAGTTCAATTGTTGTTGACAATTGAATATTCATATTCATTCACATATTACTTGAGAATTGGTTCAAGGTTAATTCTAGTCTGATAAAAGGCTGAAGTGCCTCATGGGCATCTTGGTTGAGTCATCTTGTACTCCTGCGTGGCCTCACTACAGAAAATGATGTGCATCACAGAAGTTCTGTCAGATGCAAATAATGCAGATTGTGTTAAAAGAAGTTTCAGTTTTCCCATCATTACTTTTCTGCTAGCAAATTGCTTTCCAGGGCGAAATACTCGGTTAAACACATTTACTTCATATGGTAGTTTTTTTGAACGAGAGATTTGAACACCTTTGCAAATATTTTATTGAGTCAGAACAACTTTCATATTTTCTAAGAGCACTCTGAGAATTCTTTTTTATAATTTATCTTTTACATAAGGTAGTAATTCACAAAAAACTTGGAAGACTGTCTTTCTTGGCATTTTCCATGGTTTAAACAATTTCTGTAGATTGTTATTCACTCTGTACTTATATAGAAAGAGTATTCTCCTCTGGTAGGATAAATCACCTACTAGAAGGAATGAAATGCTTATACTTTGTGATAAATAAAATGCATCTGACAATAATAGTTATTTGTTCTTTTCAAATAATTATATCTGACTCACTCATTAACATATATGTGACTCTTCACATATTTTAATGCTTTTATTGATTTTACTGATAGGATTACCTACCAAGTATTTATATGAGAAACTGCACTGGTCTAATCTCTGAGTATGAACAGGACCATAGCTGCAGTATAATTTAGTAAAATAAAACGCTGCTTAAATTTTCTCTTTAACTTACGTTGGCTAGTAGAATAAAAATAAGCTGAAAACTCGAGTAATGCATTCAGATTCGCTTATAGTTTGAAAAATTTGCTATTAAACTCAGGTTTTCATTTCATGAGACAGGACCATGCTCTCTTCTTCACATCACTGTTAGGATTTCTTCTAGATGCCTAAGAAAGCCTTCTGACTGGTACATGCTGCATGTTATAGTCAGAATCCATTAAACCTGGCAGATTGTCTTAAGTATATTGGAATCATCAAAGGTCAAACACAACTCCTTGCAGTGGGTGGCAAGAATTGCACTGAATTCTATGTGTTTTTGACCAGTACTTTTGTACAGTTAGATGAAATTGAAACTCATTTCATCACATAGCCTGGATATTTTCTGTTGTGTGTCTTAGCTCTAACCCTCCTAGGGGGTGGGCAAAAAAGTGAGAAAGAAACATCACCAGGGCAGCTGACCTAAACCAACCAAAGAGATATTCCATGCCATATGATGTCACACTCAGCAATAAAAGGTGGAAAAAGGAGGAAGAGGGGAGGGGTGGGCTTTCATTGCGAAAACGCCTGTCCTCCTCGCGAACACCGGCTACGCGTGTTGAGGCCCTGCTTCAAGGACGTGGTCAGGCATCGCTCATTTGTGGGAAGTAGAGAATAATTTCTTTCCTCTACACTTCCACATAGCCTTTTCTTGTTTTGTTTTGCTGTTCTCTTTCCCCCTCCCTTTCCCCTTTCCCTTTTTCCCTTTAGTTGAATTGTTAATTAATAATATTTCCTTAATATATATATTTTTTTCCCTTTAGTTAAATTATCCTTATCTCAACCCGTGAGTTGTTCTTTCCTTTACTTCTTCCCCTCCTCATCTGAGGAGGGGGAGTGAGAAAGCAGTTGTGGTGTTCAGCTGCCCAGTATAGTAAAACCACCACAGTCCTTTTTGGCGCCCAACGTGGGGCTCGGAGGGTTGGGATAACAATAAAATTGATTAAAACTCTTACAACTAACACACTTACTTGCTAGTCACCATGTTCAGTGTCCTGTTAATATTGGTTGGTTTGATCGCATGTCATGCAATCCATGTCATATTCTCTTTTCTCCTCTGTATTCGATCCGAGAATGTGCTACAATCTGTGTTCGTTTTTTTAAACTCGCTGTGCTGCCAAGCACTGGCCTTGAGTGTAATTTAGCATTCAGGTTTGGCCCTGTTATCATTTGTATCTCATGGAAACTATCTTTTAGAGAATATTCAGAATTACACTGCCTTCTTTTCCTCATCTGGAAGTCAGTTTATGAATGATATCAGGAATGGTACAGTCTCCTTCTTTCACAGTGGGCTAATTACAACAGTTTTTGAGTGTTTTGAATATCAATGTGTAACCCATGTATTGCTATTTCTAATTCTGCTTAACGGGGCTCCTCTTCTCTCTAAGATTAGTTGATTGTTTAGAAAGCTTACCTGGCAATCTGTCCCGAAACAGTCTTGTGGCGAGTGGCAAGGTGTGTGGGAGGATATAGGCAGGTGCCTGTCAAGGGTGTCTCCCCCAATAGTTTTGAACTTCACCCCCGAACAAGTACAAAATCCTAAAAACCTGATAAAATGTTTGAGAGTCATATGCCCTGACCCTGACAATGCCGGAGAATGACAGCTTGCAGCATTGTGCTGGGTCCTGGCTTACTCCTATCAAACACTGTTTAACATCATCCAGCACTTTGAAGAGAGGGAGGAAATCTCTGAATCTGATGATGAGATAACATGTGCTGTGGCTGACCCAGAGGACCAACCGACTATGGTATCAATCACCCCCGTAGTCAAGTCAAAACAATGGAAACGGAAGTCAGTTCGCTTAGTAAGGGAAGAAGCCTCTCCTAAGAAGGAGGGAGAAGGGGAAAAGGCAGGCACCTCTAAAGCAGGGCCATCACAAGAACAGCAGGAAGAAGAGATGGAAATCATAAATGAATCAGAAACCACTCGATCCCTACCCCTGAGTGAGTTGCGAGAAATACGAAAGGACTATGGTCAACACCCAGGTGAACACATCCTCACCTGGCTGCTTCGATGCTAGGACACTGGGGCCAGTAGCCAACTATTAGAAGGCAGTGAAGCCTGGGATCCCTCTCTAGAGAAATGGTAATTGACAAAGGAATTGGAAGAGGGACACAGGTTCTCAGCCTTTGGAGGCGACTCCTGGCAGCTGTGAAAGAAAGGTGTCCCCATAAGGAAGACATTGTATATCAAGTCGACAAATGGGCCACTGTGGATAAAGGTCTCCAGCAACTGAGGTAATTAGCTGTGCTGGAGATGATTTATAGTGATTTGGATAATGCCCAGACACCTAGAGATCCCGATGAAGTCCAGTGTACAACATCCATGTGGCGTAAATTGGTGCGGAGTGCACCATCATCACATGCCAGTACGCTGGCAATGCTTAATTGGGATGAGGGGCTGGGACCAACAGCGTATAATGTGTCCTGCCAACTTAAGAAATATGAAGACAATCTCTCTGCTCGAGTACAGGCCTGTGTCTCAGTTGTGGAGAAACTGTCCGAAAGAGTTGAGCACCTCGCAGAATGAGCATATCCCTCCTCATCCAGACAGAGTGATATCTCAGCCACTAAGAAGCAGTATTTTCCTGCTCAAGAGAGAGAGTATCCAATACGCACACCATGTGGCACCCTGTGGTTTTATCTGCGTGACCACAGGGAAAATATGAGGAAGTGGGATGGTGTACCTACTTCAACCCTAGCTGCTCGGGTACGTGAACTGAAAGGAAAGACAGCAGCAAGAAGACAAGCTCCTAAGAAAAATGCTGCTCCAGTTTCTATTGTGCCGTTCTCCAGAAGCAGTAGAAGAGCTGATGTTATTTTTGACCTTGATGAAGGGACCTCTGCTTCTCATGTGCAAGAATTAAGTGGCAGATGCTTCAACCAGGACTAGAGAGGCCCTGCCTCTGGCCAGGTAGAGGAGAGGGATAACCAAATTTATTGGACTGTGTGGATCAGATGGCCTGGCACATCAGAGCCGCAAGAATACAAAGCTCTAGTGGACACTGGCACACAATATACCTTAATGCTGTCAGGCTACCAAGGGACAGAACCCATCTGTATCTCTGGAGTGACAGGAGGATCCCAACAGCTAACTGTATTGGAAGCTGAAGTGAGTCTAACTGGGAATGAGTGGCAAAAGCATCCCATTGTGACTGGCCCAGAGGCTCCATGCATCCTTGGCATAGACTACCTCAAGAGAGGGTACTTCAAGGATCCAAAAGGGTACTGGTGGGCTTTTGGCATAGCTGCTTCGAGCACAGAGAAGATTAGGCAGCTGTCTACCCTGCCTGGCCTTTAAAAAGACCCTTCCGTTGTAGGATTGCTGAAAGTTGAAGAACAGCAGGTACCAATCACTACCAAAACAGTGCACCAACGGCAATATCGCACAAACCGAGACTCACTGATTCCCATCCATGAGTTGGTTCATCAGCTGGAAAGTCAAGGAATGATCAGCAAGACTTGCTCACCCTTTAACAGTCCCATATGGCCAGTGCAAAAGTCTAATGGTGAGTGGAGACTAACAGTGGACTATCGTGGCCTGAGTGAAGTGACGCCACCACTGAGTGCTGCAGTGCCGGACATGCTAGAACTTCAGTATGAACTGGAATCAAAGACAGCCAAGTGGTATGCCACAATTGTTATCGCTAATGCATTTTTCTCCATCCCTTTGGCAGCAGCATGCAGGCTGCAGTTTGCCTTCACTTGGAGGGGCATCCAATACACCTGGAATCGACTGCCCCAGGGGTGGAAACACAGCCCTACCATTTGTCATGGACTGATCCAGTCTGCACTGGAACAAGGGGGAGCTCCTGAACACCTGCAGTACATTGACGACATCCTCGTGTGGGGCAACACAGCAGAAGAAGTCTTTGAGAAAGGAAAAAAGGTAATCCAAATTCTCCTGAAAGCTGGTTTTGCCATTAAGCAGAGTAAGGTCAAGGGACCTGCACAGGAAATTCAGTTCTTGGGGGTAAAATGGCAGGATGGACGTCACCATATTCCAACGGATGTGATCAACAAAATAATGGCAATGTCTCTGCCAACTAGCAAAAAAGAAACACAAGCTTTCCTAGGCCTTGTGGGATTCTGGAGAATGCATGTTCCAGGCTATAGTCAGCTTGTGAGTCCTCTATATGGAGTGACTCGGAAGAGAAACTATTTTGAGTGGGGCCCCGAGCAACAACAGGCCTGTGAACAAATCAAACAAGAAATAGCTCGTGCAGTAGCCCTTGGGCCTGTCTGTACCAGACCAGCTGTACAAAACATATTTTACACAGCAGCTGGGGAGCATAGCCTCACCTGGAGCCTCTGGCAGAAAACCCCAGAGGAAACTCGAGGTCGACCTCTGGGTTTCTGGAGCCGGGGCTATCGAGGATCAGAAGCCAATTACACCCCAACTGAAAAACAGATACTAACAGCATATGAGGACGTTAGAGCTGCTTCAGAATTTGTGGGTACGGAAGCACGGCTCCTCTTGGCACCACGGCTACCTGTGTTACATTGGATATTCAAAGGGGAAATCCCCACTACACATCACGCGACTGACGCTACGTGGAGTAAGTGGATAGCATTAATTACACAGCTTTAGAACTTTAGAGAAATCTTGCAAAAATAAATCGTCATTTTCTCCCACTAAGATCAGTTCCTATATGTGTTCAGCTGATCCTTTTTTTTAAAAAAAAATATATATATACAAAAATATCTTTAAAAAAAAAAAAAGGTACCGTTGGCCTATAACACAAATATCCCCAAATAAACCTTTTGTTAATAGCTAGAAATACGGATAAAAAACACTTTTAGATTTGTTTATTCAGCAATGTAAAAAAATATATAGAAAGAACTAAGGAGTTATGCCAGTTTTAAATGTGGTCTGTCTCAAAAATTATATTATAGATAAAAGGTATTTGACCTATAAAGGCAAAAGCTCTTACATGATTATTAAAATTAATTCTAACTGAACAGTCAGTTTGAAAAATCATATTTGAAGAAAGTAATGCCACAATATAAATTGGCATACACTTACATTACATGAACCAGTAACTACACGTACAAAACTCAAATATGATATGGTGTGCTGACAAGTTAAATGGCCTGCCATTTTGCAGAAGATGCATGCTGTAAAGAGAATTACTGAGATATCACAAATCTGTTGGTTGATATACGAATAAGCCAAAATTCTTGGCAGTTTGGAAGCCCTGGATTCTACAGAAGTAAGTTAGAGAAAAGTGCTATGTTTAAACTGTTAGTAAACATAAGATTAATCAGGAAGAGTACGAGTAATGATAAACATGCTAAGAAAGTATAACATAGTTATAAGAAGAATATCTCAAAAAATAGTATTTTATTAGAACTATATAATTCATTGTGATTTTACATTACAATAAAAATATAGTAACATGATCCCATGATAATTTCACTGTAAGATTAAAAGGAAATCTACACTGGAGTTATTCTGACATACTATACATTTTTCATGCGCTAGTTTAAAAGACATATAGAAGAGTTTCTGCTTATCTAATACACAATATGATGAAAAATCGACTACTCCCTCCCCCATGACTTTGACTAATACAGTCGTTGCACCACAGTATTATGCTTGAAATTTGTATTTTCAGCTTCAATTTACTAGTTCTAGTACAAGCCCAGGAGATTTAGAATTAGTTGTGGACTTCAAATTTAAAATTTCCTCATTATGACTGCCTGACCATCAACAAGTAGTTTGGCTCACTGGCAGCAGTTCTGCAGGTAGAAACAGCTGTGTCTAAGGCCTCTGCTACTTACTTATGGTAATGGTAGCTTTGCTTTGGTCCATATTTAGCTAAATCCCTAGTCTGAGCATCCCTAATAATCCTACTTCAAAACCATCAAAATCTCCCCCCACCTTGAGTTTGCACTCTTATGTCTCCACTAGTTATATGGCAGGTGCAGTGCATTTGGTATATAGCTGGAGCAGAGCTTTGGTTTTGTTTCTTCTTTTTCCTTTTTTTTTTTTTTTTTTTTTTTTTTTTTTTTTTTTTTTTTTTTTTTTTTTTTTTTTTTTTTTTTTTTTTTTTTTTTTTTTTTTAACCCTATTTTTTGTACAAAGAGCTGCTCTGCAAGCCAATATATAGAAAGTGGGGACAATTGGGATTTTTCCTTTGAATGAAAAATACTTATGGATGTTTTATCATCACTAATAATCTTGTCTGAATACCGATGGAGAGCACAAGGATCCTAACTGATTCACAGCTGTGATCAGCATGGTCAGCAGTATTTTTCAAAATGAGCAAAATTACCAGTTTGTTGTTGAGCTTTTTATCCACCAGTACCCCCAAGTCCTTGGTATTTTATTTTTATTTTTTAAACTGAAAACTAATTGGCTTGGAACTATTGGTAAAGTCAATTAAAAAGTTAAAGAAGAGCCACAAAACAGCAGAATATTAAGAAAACACTTTATTGTGGAGATTTGTTTACATCAAAATTTAATTAAAATTACATCAAAATTAATCATTAAAGATAAGTGAAAAGGTACAGAATAATAAAGGATGAGCTAGAACAGAGAACACTCCTCAGAGTAAGTATATTTAATAACTATGTATTGCTGGGGATTTATATACATGTCTTTATTAGAACTGTGTTCTTGTGGTATGTGAAACATAGCAAAACCCTACAAAAGATGTTAAATCTTACAAAAGAGCTTTCTGCCACAACACTGAAAATGTTGAGATAGTTACTTAGCTAAATGGAGAGGAGATCTGTTTTTCTTTTACTGCTTTTGCAGCCAGGAGAACCTTCCTAAAGGTGTCTGTGCTTTCAAATATGATATAGATTATTTGTGTATTTTGGGGCAAATCATTTCATCTGGTGAGGAGCTGCAACTTTTTTCTCCCTTGTTCCCATTTTTATATTTCTAGGTATTTCCTATGTGTAATTTAAGAGTATAATGCCAGTTTTATAAAAAGCAAAGAAAGAAACAATATTTGAATATCTGAATCTTTTCAATCTGTAATTGTAATCAAATACTGACATTACTTTCAAGACCAATACTTCAGTTAGGTGTGGTGTGGCTATATCCCTGTGGTGTGGCTGTAGTCTTCTATTTCTTATAGTGCAGTAAACATCACAGCCCCTGAATTACATTTTAAATCTTATTTAAAATATTGTAAAGAAATGGACAAAAATGTCATCAGCTGCTCTATCAAGACTATATCTCAAGTAGAGACTATTATATCACTGGGACTAATTCTCAGTAGGACTGTCCAAGCAGGGTATAGAGTTCAGATAACTGAACATGTTGGTTGTTGAGTTCTTCACTTTTTTTTTTTTTTTTTTTCTCTTATAAGCAAGTTCATAACCTGCATAACCTTAGTTATTAATTTTTGTGAACTTAAGTTTCTTCTACATAACTCAAACTTCAAAAGAATATTATAGGTTTTTGAGTGAGGTGTTCTTAGAAATTTCTTGAAAAAATTTACTTAGTGTGTAGGCATAATATATATATAATAATATAATATAGAATATAAACAAATGGAAAGCTTCCTCTCAAAACTAAATCAGGCTACACTGCAGTCTCCAAAGACATCTTTGTTTCCACTATTTTAAAGCTGACAAGCAATCGAGGAGTCTACTTAGAGAAAATCTTGCAATCTGGTTGTATTGGAGCATTACTATAGTACTACTAGGAGGAATCTCCTTGTTTTAGTAAAGAAACAGACATACAGACAGGGTGTTAAAAATATTTTTTCAAGATAAATACATAGTTCTTTAAGCAATAGAATTAATGAAACCTGCTGTCCTTATCCTCTTGTGTGGGAAGATTGATTGAAAGCTCAGCTTGAAGCTTCTAATCTCATTAGCTTGAATTAGAGAGCTTGAAGCTCTCTAATCTCATATTTTCTTCATAGTTTCCTCTGTGAACACTCCCTGATCTCTAACAAAATACAAGTTCACACAGTTGCTTTTATACCTTTGAAAGCACCTGGAAAAGGCACTCTCAAAACCTTTCTCAGAAACATCCTGCAACTGCTGTTTTTTCTGCTTGCAGTGATGTAACTGTCTTTCTGGACTCTATTTCTGTGTAAGGTTTGGCTGATATACACCATTAGGTTCAAAAGCTATTACACAGATTTCATTAAGCACATTTTCTTCAAAAGCAAGGCAAAGAGTGAATGGATCTTTTCACAAAGCATTAGAAATAACAATAGAAAAGATGTACTTCTGCTGGTAAGCCAATAAATATATAAGTAGGTGAGAACAGGGTAAAAAATAAATAGAAAAAAAAGCAAAACTCAGAACACTTACAGCTACTAGGGTTTGTCTTTGGACTATTTTTTAATATGAGAAAAGTTGATGTTGCAACCCTTATTACTGTATCATATAATCACCTATGTTATTTTTACTTGGAAACTGTTTTCATTCAGAGAGTCTCAGATTTTGTTATACACAAGAGATCTTTGATAGTACCTTAATCTCAGTCAAATATATTGGTGAATGGCCTTGCACAGATGCTTAATGTAGTAGGTGGACTGACTTTTTTTTTTTTTTTTTTTTTTTTGGTCACACAAGCTTGAAGAATTGATTGTTGTAGTATTTCTGTGTAAGCACAAATAAGTCTTTAACTGTCTTCATGCTTATCTTTTATAAGACACATCAATAAGAAAGAAATAGTTAATGCAGAGATTTGGTGTGTGCAGATGCACCTCCCTCCCCCCTAGCTGTTTTGGAAAGTGATAAAGCACAATCAGTAAGTCACTCTGGGAGAAAGTACTACTGTTAGTTGCTGTGAAAAACAGTAAATTTAAAATGTAACCAGTAACTGAATGTAATTTTACTCTGTAATGCATATGGGTCTTTATAACTCTTTCTAAATATAGCTCTTCCTTTGGCTGAGTTCATCAGAAGAAAAAAGCAATATTGCCCAGAGGGTAACTAGAAGGAAATTGAAGGGGCCCATAAGGCTGCAGAAGAGTTTTTACCATGTTGCCAGCTGGGGGCTGTTGCTGAAGAAACTCATATGACTTTCTGACTTGACTTCAGTTATTCTGAGTGGCCTAGAAGCAGAGAAGTCTAAGTGCTATATTGCTCCATAGCCAGAAACAAGAAAGAATGGGGAAAAAAGGGTCATCACATCACATAAGGTTCCCCTGAAGAAGCATGTTTTTATTCATTTTATTTTTATTTTTAAAATTTCAGATTAGTGTCTTCCTGGTCAGATTTCTTCAAGATCATTACAAAATGACTGCAGTACATGTGAGTATCTGCGTATTCTTGTACACATAGTGTGATATTTCAGAAAAATAACAAAAATAATTGTACTATTTGATAATGATGTCTTGCAGGCAGTTTATCTACAAATACTGGTAGTTCTGTGTAATATTTTTTACTGATTTGGAGAGGAATTGTAATGGGAAGACCAAGACAGTGTGAATCAAGAATGAATGAGAAAGTTTAGGTGTAGGGAACACCTGAAGGGAGCACAGTAAGCACAGCCTGCATCACTGATACCCAAATTAACCATCCCAGCCATCTACTTGCAGTTTCATTGAACACTTGAATCTGGAGACAAAGAACTGTGAACAAATTTTAAGAGGTATGGCAGCTTTTTGCATTCAAGTTAAGCCAAAATTATCAAACACCTACAAGATAGTTCATTATGTTTAGAAAGCAAACAAACAATCTATTACTTGTTATTTATAATTAATTGAATCTATCAGGGACTGGTATTTTCTAGACATTCTGGAAATTAACCATCCAACTTATTGTAAACCTCCATCCCTTGGTTTAAAACAACAATTGTTATCTTTTAGCTTTGAATGAAATATTCAGGAAGTGTTTATTGTTCGTGTCAATCCATTATGTTGCTGTCTTTGCTGTTTCTGTCATCAAACCCTGTCAGCAAATAATGCCATTCTCTGAGAGGGAAAAAAAGAAAAGAAAAGAAAAGAAAAGATAAAACATCTCTTGTTATCTCATGATCTCATGTCCCTCTGTAATAAATGGCAATAAAGTCTTTATACTATGCAAAGCTATGAATCAGTTTAACAAGCAAGTTCTATTGAAATTGCTGATTATGTTTGTTGTAAGGACATCAGTCATCTGATTCTTTTCTGTAAACAAACATAGAAATCCAGTTACTGTGCCTGTAAAGGACTATGATACCCACCTATTTGTTTCATTATCTTTCTTCCGAGAAAAAAAAAAAAAAAAAAAAAAAAGGAGAAATTTTTATCTTTAATATATGTGAAAGAGAAAATGAACTCACAGAAAATTCTTTCCATAATATTATAAAGTTATGAAATCAAGGATAATGGATAGTATGAAATTTGGGGACCTATGTGGGGAGAATGCAAGGGTGTCACTCTGTGGAAAAGTTTTAGAGAAGAGTTTCAAATTTGATTACAAGCACTCACATTTTCTTTCTTTCTTTCTTTCTTTCTTTCTTTCTTTCTTTCTTTCTTT
>CM021768.1:48483611-48536494 GCA_011076525.1 Nettapus auritus | reverse complement strand
TTTGATAGTAAAAGTTCTGACTTTTTTTTTTTTTTTTTTTTTTTTTCTTTTTTTTTTTCTTTTCTTTTTTTTTTTTTTTTTTTTTTTTCTTCCTAACCACACCACTCTAAAATTTCCTCAGGACATTTAAAACTGTGAGTGCTCAATAGACAGGAAGAGAAGGGAAAGAAGGACATTTGATTGCTTCCTGAAAGTTGGGCAATGAAGTCAGTGTAAAGGCTCCAAGTATATTTCATCTAATCTATGGTAACAGGCTGTGTGTGCACTTGTTGGCCATCACAAATAGGGGAAATGAATGAGCTCAGCCTGTGCAGTAGCGGTTCCAACTTCTGCTGACATATGGTAGTAACACATGTGAATTAGACCACATTTCTAAGCCCTAGAAGAGCTGCCTATTTACCAAACCACCCATGCAAGATAGAGTCCCAATTGCAAGTAACGCCCATTACTTTCTCAAGATTGTTCTGTGTCTTGTGAAGTTTCTGTTTATACAATGGATTTTCAGATAAAAATGATTAGCTAGTACTCATGCCTGCAAAGTACTTTTTACCTGGACTAGAATGACACTTGAATACTAACAGAATTTGGTTCTTCTTGCTACTGAAAAAATGTGAAAACAGGTTGCACATAGGGAAATGAAGGAGTATAAAAAGGGAATAGGAGTTTTAGAAAATAGTAACAAGTGCACTTTAGAGTAATACAAAGTAATTCCCAAATAGAAGCTAAGAAACTGTTGGATTTTATGAGACTGATTGCAGAAGTAGTTCTTAAAGACAGACTTGAAGAAAGATGAGTTTTAAAATTCAAATCTAAAGCTAGATTTTGGAAAAATTGCTTTTGGGAGAAATAGGCATGTGAGAATTCAGAGCTGTTACATCTTGTCAGCTGAAATTCTTACAGTGCCAGTGGTATTTTGTGGGAAGACACACTTATTCTACACATTAGTTGCAGAATAATAAGGGTACATTTTCATTTTGGCAGCTACAGACCCAGTCCAAAATATTTTGTTAATGGTTTATAAGTCTGTGCTGATGAATAAAGTTATTGCTGACATTTATTTATTTTTTCTCCCTACAATATTGACACTAGAAAAAAGAGAAAAGGCTAGTATTGACACACTTGCAGTTACTGTCCTATCAGAGTAGCTATTAAAAGGTACTTTAACATCATTCTAATAAGGCAATATTTTACCCTCAAACACTAAAAACTACTGAGATTTTCATAAGTGAAAACAGATATTCTCTGATTTTTCATTTGAGTTTAGCGTATAATTTTTGGTTTTGTCTGTTAAATGATTTTTACTCACTGTACCAACAGAATTAGAATTAGGGAAAACCTGTTCTATTATGCATGTACATCCTCAGCTACTGGGGGAATTTTGCTAGTATTGATGCCTCTAACTATAGACAATTACATAGTGCTAGCTCCAGCTCTGACTCATTAACAACACATCTGAGATATGACAGCTCTGTTTGCAGATGCTGATAGTAGTTACTACTCAGCATGGCTAATAAGGGTGATTTCACAGCCATGATTGTAACGTATTTTGTATTAGAGGCAGCTTGTGCAGGTAATGCTATGAACTGCCACGATGGATCATGCAGATACACCCCTTGAAAGTGCTACGGTCTTGATGATGAAGAAGACTATCTACAGAGAAAAAGTCTGATTGACATGCTGTCTGGCTTCCTTGCACAACAGAAGCAATAGAAACTTTTTCTTGCCTGCTTCCCCTTATCAGTTCAGGTTTTTGGCTTAAATTTTTACTGTATTGGGCAGGGACGATAGACATAAATATGCCGCAAAACAGAGTAACATGAACTGCTTCTGCTTGAGAATCAGGAGGAGTTTGAGCAAAATCCTAGTAGGACTATGTGAGTGATAGCACTTAGGGGCTCTATTGTCAGCTGGTGTTCTTACAGAGCCAAATGCAGTCTATCAGAACAGAACTGCACTGTGTCATGAGGACGTGTTGTGCTGTGTTGGCAGATCTGTGCTGGGCGCTTTTGTACTGCACTCTGTTATGTGATGTAGACATCCTCTCCGTGTCCCATGCAACTATAGAGCTCTGAGAAAACAGTCACTGCTTTGATAATATTGCATACAGTTATTATTCTTCCTCTGTTATGATAGTTTCACTTTTTTTCTTTTGGAGGAGAGAAAAAACAGATGTGCTTGAGAGATTCTACAAACTTGACAAGACAGTTAAAAAGAGGAAAACGCGAACAAAATAGGAGACCAGATGAAAGAATGCACTGGGATTTTCAGAGCTTAACATCTTCTAGCTTCAGATCAGGTTACTGCTTGTCACCATGTTCCTTCCTGCACTATTAAACACCCAAGAGTAATGTCACATTTCCCATGTATTCCACAGAGGTTTGAGTTATGTAGCATTTGAAATCAGGTGGTCAAACTCAGATTCTTGCTGAAGAAAACATCCCAGAACTCCAGATATTTTTTCCACCAAAGCAATTTCAAATTAAATACATTTGGAAAAAAAAAAAAAAAAAAAAAATCTGCTGCAACTTTGTGAAATGTCAGCACATAGAGAAGCTGACAGGTAGAGGTTTATCATCTGGGGAACACTCACTGATAGATTTCCCTTTCCTTGATGCTAAGGAAATTGGTCCATCTCACAAAATGAATTTGCTATCTGAATCATTCAGACTAAATCTAACCAACTAATGTTAGTTGAGTCTCTGTAAAGCTAGAATGATGGGATGAGTAGGAGTATCTAGGGGGAAGAAGGTAGCATAAAGATTTTCTTTAGCTGCGTTTTCTTAAGTGATTTATATGTATGCTGGAAAAGAGAAGAAAAGGGAGATAAAATTCAATGTTGATATCTTGACTGATCTGCAACCCTAATAGAGGAACTCCTGTTTTATGTTCCCAGGTAATGTTTTGAGAAGAGAATAGATGGAGTACAGGAGTAGCTTCAGTCTTTATGCCAGCAATTGTACAATATGGAAACCATATATTGTTCTGTCATCCTACAGGCCTGTCATGTGAAAAGCACATGCCTTCGAGAGTTATAGGAGCTCGATTATGAGCAAGCTAAACATGAGCTGATAAACATTCAGAGAAACAGTCTGACTCTTCCTGCTTGTGATTATTTTCATTTTGCTTATTTCTCATGAATGATTCAATTTTATGTCCCCTATAACTGTTCACAATAATTTCATTAGAGGGGAAGGTTATATATATGAACACATGTATATTTCTGTTTTATTAGAAAGATTAAGGAGATAGAATTTCTGGCTCTTGAAGATTGAATTGAATCAAAGATCTCTCACTTGTCTGAAGCAGAGTGTTTTCTTTTTCCTTTTCTAGTTTTTGTGGTTTAACTGAGTCAATCAGATGTTATGCTGGCATATGAGCCAACACACATTGGCTGACTGGGTGGAGTAAGGTAAAAAATACACGGAAGGCATATGAGTAATAATATTTAGTAAAAGCACTGCAGTACCAGACTAAGTTATTTTCTCACCATGAAATATTCTTCCAGAGATATCAGATATAGGGTATGGTGTTATGAAGGCAAAAGTCCAGACAGGTGCAAGAGTACTAAGTATTGATACAGAAGAATGTGCTATGTTAGACATGGGAGAAAAAACCTCCCCTGAATGACTTAGTAGGTACACCAACTACCAGTATCAACATGTTGCCTGAGACAGCATTTCTAAAATGGTCAAAGACTCATTATTCCCACTCAATCCTTTGAATAAGCTTTAATTCCTGTATCCATTGGATTCAGCTTCAGATGACACTGATGCATGCTTGTCTGTCCTTTGCACTAGTCTCAAAGGCCATAGTAGTGACTTGGATTCTCTAGAGACTACACCTCTCAGCTTCTTGCTATAAAACCAGCTATGCTAAACTTGTCATCACTATCCTCGCAACAGGATCACAGTCCCCAGGAAGTAATTTGTTTCTCATTAGTCAAAGCACTAACTCTGCTGGAAATCAAACATTTATCTCACAGCTGGTCTCTAGGTTACTTTTATTATTATTATTATTATTATTACTATTATTTATTTTATTTTATTTTATTTTTTAATTTAAGTCTTCAGTGACAGGTCTTGGCTGTGATTCTTTTCAGCAATTCTTTTCAGTGATTCCTTTCAAATGTTTGTTACTGTTTTCCAGGAGAAGACAGCAGAAAAGAACTTGTTTGATTATGCCACTGCAGCTCATTGTCACATTTACTTGGATTTTAAAATTGGGAGTGAAGATTCTGTGTTCTTCTGAAAAGGTTAATATAATTTTCTCTTGTATGTATTCTAAGTTTTATGAATCTATTCTAAAATGCCAATATGTGTTTTAATTTGAATAAAGTGAAAGTTTCTCATTTGCAATTATTGCAGTGTATCAATTCTGCTTCAAA
The DNA here is from genome assembly GCA_011076525.1 of Nettapus auritus. Taxonomy (NCBI): domain Eukaryota; kingdom Metazoa; phylum Chordata; class Aves; order Anseriformes; family Anatidae; genus Nettapus; species Nettapus auritus. Next base: position 48,532,110 of record CM021768.1, on the reverse strand, counting down.
ACGTTATTTTAAAAAGCCAGTCTATAGTGATGTACAAAACATTGCCTTTATTTAAAGTATTAAGAAAAGGTTGCATGATCATTAACCAACTGTCTTTGTGTGTGAAACAGATCTTTCCTGTAGCAATTCTAATTGCTTTAAGATAAGCAGAAGCACATTAAAAAAATAATCTATTAAAATTGAATTATTATAGATACTTTTAATGGCATTTATTTCGTGTAAAGGGAATTTGTCAATACATTTAATATCATCTTATGTAACATTTGAGAAACCTGTCTATAAATCCACGGCTTCAACCAGCCTTTTCTCTGTGTCTTGTATACGCAAGTACTTGGTCTGCAGCAGTTTCAAGCTCTGAAAACAAGTGTTGCATGACCAGAATACATTTGAAGAGATTTGGTCTTTGTGTTGCACCAGATATACTGGTGGGTGAGAGATAAATATCCCAAGTGTGACAGTAGTAGAGGTATTTTTTTTTTAGTTATGTTTTATCTGAAGTAGTATTCTACAAATAAATAAGTGACTATCTAGAAAAGCTGAGCTCTTTATATTAAAATACTTTGTACAGCACAAGCATATTTTAGATAGAGGCAAACCAGAGTAATAAGATTTTTAAAATCAAAATTCCTCTGTCCTGGTCCTGGCTCTCATACTATTCAAATCACTGGCATTTTGAAATGCAGATGCATTAGGCTGAAATGTATATCGTTTTTGTAATACACATTTTAAAGATTGCAACAATAAATATCTCTTTATATGTAGGCAAAGTACAAATAAGCTCTACTTCACTGAGAAAGTGCAAAATTTGACATTTCTTAATAAAAGATCCATCTTCTTAACAAGAATTTAACGCTATCCTTCCAATTAAATACAATTACTTTCAAAGATACTGTTAAATGTAACTAGAAACCCTATGATTTCTAGTCACTCTCTCTCATAAAATTCTCATAGACAAGCTCAGGAATTGAGGCCTAGATAAATGGATGGTGAAGTGGATTGGCAATTGGCTGGATGGCAGAGCTCAGAGGATTGTGCTAAGTGGTGCAGAATCTAGTTGTTCAGGTGTCTCACCACCCTCAGAGTGAAGAATTTTCTCCTTATATCTAATCTAAACCTACCTTCTGGTTTAAAATCATTACGCTTTGTTCTGTCTCTAGACTCCCTGACAAATAGTCCCTCCCTAGCTTTTCTGTAAGCTGCTGTCAAGTTACTATATGGTCTCCCCAGAGCCTTCTCTTCTCCAGGCTGAACAAAGTCAACTCTCTCAGCCTATTTTCTCAGAGCTGTTCCAGCCTTCTGATCATCTTTGTGGCCTTTCTCTGGACTCGTTATAATACTTGCATGTCCTTCTTGTGCTAGGGGCCCCAGAGTTGACCAAAGTACTCCAGGTAGGGTCTCACAAGAGCAGATTAGATAGGGAGAATCATATCCCTCAACCTGCTGGCCAACCTTTTGATGCAGCCCAGGATATGGTTGGTTTTCTGGGCTGCAAGTGCGTCTTGCTGGCTCATGTTGAGCTTCTCATTATACAACACCCCCATGACCTCAGGGTTGCTTTCAATTCATTCTCCGCCCAGACAGCATTTGTGCTTGGGATTGCCCTGGCCCAGATGCAGGACCCTGCACTTGGCCTTGTTGAACTTCATGAGGTTTGCACAGGCCTGTCAAGGTCCCTCTGGATGGCTTCCCTTCCATCCATTGTCTTAATTCCACTGCACAGCTTGGTGTTACTGGCAAACTTGCTGAAGATGCACTCAGTTTCACTGTCCGTGTCACCAAAAAAGATGTTAAACAACACCAGTACAAATATTTATGACATCTGAACAATATTAATTAAACAATGAAAATGAGCTCACCAGTGGTTAAGATTCAGAGACAGAGCCCATTGCCTTTGATACTGGCTAACAGTGACATACTGTTTCTTCACATCATCCATCACTCTGCATCCATCTGCTTTCTGTACATTTGTTCTGTAAAACTTTCACTGTCTGACAAAATATATAGAATAGTAACAGATTTTTAGCACTCCATCACTCAGAGAATGTTATTCAAATGTCCTGCTCTAAGTGAAAATCTCTTTATTACCAGTCTTGCTGAAGCTAAAGAGGAGATAGTGCTCAGTAGGTATGGTAGAAAACACAAACTGCAATCAAACACCATAATATCACAGAGCTAGACACTCTGCAGGCACATGATAAATACCATTCCTGCCCCAAGGACTTTATAGCGAAGTAATGTGCTCTCTTTCCTACAGCATTGAACGAGAAGAATCTGTTTGTAAAGTTCTTTCTGCAATAGAGAGAGCTTGTTAACTTAAAGACAGCTCTTTCCCTGAAGTAAAAATATTTATTGTCTATAACCCCTTTGGTGCTCTTACTGGCATAGAGAATATAGTCCTTCAGGCAAAACACAGAAATTTTATGTTTCCTGACTTCTTTCATTTCATTTTTTGACTTTTTTTTCTCTTTATGTCTCAATTTAATAGTCATGACAAGCTATAAATACATAGACACCAAGTAGAAAACTTGTTATTAGTTTAAAAACTTAAGTTTATTCTTTCAATTATTATTTTGTTGTTTATCATAAAAGGATATAAATTTAAATATTAAAAAAGATACACTATCTGTCTTTCTGCATCCACACCTTTTTAGATACTTATGTTCAGACTCATAAAAGAGATAGATAACAAATCCTGTCTTTGTAGTGGATGCACAGATCTGAGATGTCTAGGTCAGTTCTCTGAAGAAGGAAGAGAGGGTAATAACACTTACTAATGGGTTTCCTAAAAGCCAAAGCACCAATTTTATGATATTTATGAAGGATACATAGGGATGGCATGCCGGAAACCCATCTCTAACTCGACTTCACCTCCATTGCACCAATGGGGAGCTCTTGTCCCATCTGCAACAACTCATCTTTTTCAGAGTTGCAAGCTCTCTTTTAAAATCCAGTTTGCATTCAGAATGCCTCCCTTCTCTGCCTCTTCCTTGAAATGTGTTGATTTGCTGTTGTTCAACATTTAAGGTGAACAGGTGATATGACACTGTTCAATATACTATTCCTCTTTAAAGCGTTATAGTGCTTAAGTAAAGCTGGGTTTCCAAGATTGTCATTAGTTATCACATTTTCTGCAATGCCGCTCTGACACTTGCCTTATTTTATTCTGTTGAAACATAATTGGAGAGGGAGGGCTTTTTGATATATTATATGTAAAAGACAAATACTTGCTGTTTTCATCCAAAAATTTGGGGTTGCTGACTTCAACGATTTCCTCAGTGAGATAATTAAACTCATTTCTCTGGCTTTGAAAGCAATGAGAAAGACAATTTTCCTGTTGCACTGCTTGTTTGTTTGTTTGTTTTTGCACAGCTTCAGGGAGAAAAAATAAAAATAAGAAAAGATTGTGTTAGTCTAAGAAGGAAAGAAAGAGTTTAAGATATCAGTCCATGTTCCTAGAATCACTGACATAAAATGAATAAATGTATTGGCTACAATATGCAAATGTAGTGGGATGCTTTGCAGGTGAAATAATTTCCCTGTTTGGTTACATATTTATACCATACCTCAGACTTTTTCACTGGATTAAATTTGAAATCTTTGTTATGCTGAGATGAGCAGGTATCAATTTCTTCACCCCACAGAACACTAATGGACTTGGATCTTGAATGGATATTCTGGTCAGTAGGGCCAATGGAGACACATTTCTTAACTGTTTTCTGGTACACAAGTCCTGTATTTATGTGCTATGCTCTCTTAGTAGATAAATATTTTAAAAGGTGGGGTTCACCTGGATCATAAAGAATACTTGAGTGGTGGCAGACACATCATCAGGCATTAAGTAGGAATTTCTGAGTACAGGTGTCTGAATAGTAAGATAAGGTTTGGGTTTTTATTTTATTTATTTATTTATTTTTCATTTCCTCCATTAAAAATCAGAGCATTGTTTAAGTATTTACTTGTATTTAGTTCTTACACTGAAAGACTTACCCTTATTTGTCTATGCAATGCAATAGGTGCATATTATCAACATTACATACCACAAATATCATGTATATCTAAGGTTATTGATGGATCTAGATGAACTTTTTTTTTTGGGGGGGGGGGGATGGGGGATGGGGGTTGGGAGTGGGGTTGTAAGGTAAAATTAATCTCTATTTATCTGCATGGAGAGAAAGCTGTGAGATTCTAGAGAAACATTGAAACTCTGGGAGTTGCCAGGCAAATAGCTGAGGATTTGGGTAAAAAATAATTTTGTTTTAGCAGCTTGCTTGGAGTGAGAAGCCAAGGGAAACAAACCCAAGACATCTGCCTCTCGGTGCCTGAATGAGGCGGAACAGCATTCCCTGCATGACTGAAAGGGCTGGCACTGTTTTACCAGGGTAAAACAGCTGAAGTCTCTTAAAACAAAACAAAACAACTATGCAAAACAAGGAGTGAACTAAGCCAATATGTTTAAGATTTGAAACAGGAGACGCTTCTGTGTACTACACTGTTAAAAGTGAATCTGCAAAAGTTATTTAATTGTTCACTTCATTATGTCCAGTTAAATCTGATGTAAAACAGCTACTGACAAAGATTTTATAGGATCATAGAAATCAGTGTTGTGCCCAGTCTAGCAATGTTATCATTTCTGTATAAAGAAATCAGCAAAAATCTGTGTGTCTTCATGGGAAATAGTAAAAATAGAATTTATAGTAATATTTATAGAGAAATACTGTTTTTCTTCATACCCACTGTAGTCTTGGTCTCACTACTAAAGCATTTTTTTCACAAGGATAGCAAGTAAGTGGAAATAGTTTAATAGAACAGGAATTCTATTCTAGCAGAAAACTCTACACTTAATTAAGTTTCTTATTTTTCATATTTATGCAGGCAATATTTTCTAAATAATTAATTAAAGAGAAAGGCTAACGTATTGTTTCTGCAAATCAACATTAATAATTTTCAACATTTCAACATCACAAGAATTTTATTTATGTTGTTTCTGTAAGTCCTATGGGAGTTCTAGTGGGTTATTTTCCCACTTAACATTTTATTTGAGAACAATAATAGGCAATCTGCCAGCTATGATATATATCACAAAGTCTATAGACCATTATATCTATGCATTTTTTTCATAAGTAGATAAACTCTTTACTTTTCAGAATATTTACACATGTACTTGTATTGAAAAAAGAGAAACTATTCTAAACAAATATTTAAATGAGTAATTCAAACATTTGATTAATCTAAACAACCAGGCAATCAAACTTTTCAGGATCTACAGTCTGTTAAATGTCACAGCTTTTCTTCAAGAATATGTGATACCTAGCTGGGAGTTAATAATCATGATACACAGGTTAGGTTATACACACAAAATCAGAAATATTTTGTGATGGATGATTTACTTCTGTGCATTCCAAATTGGATTTCAAATTTTCCTTTGATTGCGTTATTGCCAAGTACATTAAATGCCAGATGAATGACAATAAGAAAGGGTGAGAACCAGTGAATGGGAGTCAAAAGCTAGTTTGGATTCCAGTATCTAATTTTCTAAAGGCAGTTGCATGTATCAAACTCATTAATCAAGTTAGGGGGGGAAGGCAATGCAAATGAATGAGGTCAAAATCAGGCAACCTGTAAACTTATATTCTGGAAAACAAACAAACAAACAAAAACCTATCATGCACATAAAAAATCAAACAAATATAAGGCAAGAAAATGTACATCCTATGACTGTGGAAGACAGGACAGGGTGATAATATATTAATTTCAATAAACACTTGTATTAGAGTGAACTTTTGCTGTTCTTTTGCAGCACATGCATTTTAACAAGTGCAAAGAACAATGGCATGTGTATATGACAGAGGTGTTGACTGATGAGGAAAGATTACAAAGCAAATAAGCGTATCTATGGTTGGTGATGATTAGAGAAGGGAAGGTAAAAGAACAAATATCACCTGAAAGGTATACACAGCACAAAAGAAAATCCTTATTTATATTATAATGTAATAGTAATATGAAATGAAATACAGAGAAATAATAAGAAAATGTGAACTGACTGTTACGAGTGTTATTCCCAAATATCAACACTTAGAAAGAAAAAAAAAGTTTTATTCCTTAGAAATTAAAAAGTTTTTCATGATTATTAAAGTCCAGAAGTAAAAACCTGGTTCCCCTAAAACCATGCATGGAACCTATTGGCATGTCTGGGATCAAGTATTTATGTCAATTTTTCACTGACAGAAGAGTGTTCTGGAGGTAGAACTCAGTTTTGATGTACAGCTGCTGTGCATGTAAAAGCTGTTGATAAAAATCTGGTTTTAGCCAAGATATTCCTAGGAAAGCCAATGGAATTCCTCTGAATGCACATTCATGAAAATGACACCAAAACTTAGTCCTTAGTTACTTCTTTCTTCTCTTTCATCTGCTTCAGAAGATTCTATAGAGAGGCCAAATTTTGCCTTATAGCCAAGAAAACCACAATATCCCAAAGGTTCCTGGAACACTAAGTTCATTAACATTTTTATGATAACCATAGCCATGCAGCATATGGATAACAGCATGGGGCTTGCATTTACAGCTTCAAGCAACACGTATTATGCTGGGTTAACACTTTCTTACTAACAAGTATACACATCCCATGGAAGATATTTTTCTGTCCTGGAACATCACAGCTTGCTTATGACCGTAATTACTGGGAAACAATGTTCACTACCTGGCTATTGTCTTCTTTCATATTTACAGTTTGAGAATATTTCACACTACCTAGTGTTTCTGTAGGACATGGTGCCTAGAGAATGCTCCTTTCCTCTGGTATTCTCCTGTTTCTTTTTTAATACAGAAAGAAAGAAGCAAAAAACTCATAGGGCAAGATCACCCTTACAACAAATTAGTGAAGGCACCATGCAGGCTGCAATGTGAAGAAATCAGAGCAACATTTTTATTGCAGGGGTATAATCTCTGAGATGCTAGCAACTTTGTGACTTTTCCATGCTGCTTAGCAAATGTTTTATGTGAACCTAAAACAGTGTCTCAGGATTTATCTACACTCAAGAGAATAAATTAATTCATTTTGTGTAGCATGCTTTTGTGAGTATCTGAGTCAGTCTGTTTGCTTTTCAATTTCTTTTATTGAGATTAGCTCAGACTTATATCTTCTGTACTGCTATTTGTCTTAAATGGTGAGTTAATTTTCTACTTTTACATGTCAGTAGAAACCTTGTTTATTCACTGTCCTACATTTGGTGAATAAAAGGTGGATAAAAGAATGGGCAGTAGTTTTGGGAAAAGTGTCTTATTTCCCTGCCCAACTGGCTGCATCTGTGAGATGCTAACAACCTAAAGCCAGGGCATGCAACAGACTGTAAGAATGCAGAAGACATCCTGTTTTACACTCATATCAGGGCTGGGCAATATTTAATTAATTCAATACCATTGCATTCCTCTTAGAATCTGAGAAATGATAAGTTGCTTTGTAAAAAAAGGGAAAAGCTGTACGTATAGAACACATTGTTTTTTTTTTAGAATTTCAAGGTGACTTTTCTATGCAAGATGTAAAATATGTTCATTTTTCTACCTCTTTGACTCTTGAAATTTGTATTTTTAAAGTAGAGACAGCAGACAATGCATACAAATACAAGAATGGATCTTTTTGCAAAACACAAACTGAATAATAGCTGCTCATTGCTGAAAGGTATTTTTGCTCCTTTGCATCAGCAGTGGCACAAAGAGGAATTATTCCCATATTATTTAACTTCGGGGCTGTCTTTGGAAATTTGTCATGAATGTGAGCAACATTAAGGAACTCAGTGCTGTCTCTTTTGTATATATCACAACAGGTTTTGATAATACACAACCAAATGAATGAAATAAATAATTTTGTTCAAATCTCTATTATAGTTTTAAAACAAGGGGCTAAGCCAGAAAAACAAACAAACAAAACAAAACCAAACAAAAAAAAACACACTTTTTTAGGTGAATGAAAAATTGTGATTATTTAATCAGCTGTTATACATGAATAACCTAAGGTATTTACACTTGGGAAGTCAGGCCAAGATTTCATATTTTTCTTGTTTGTTTCATATTAGACACTAATGGCAGACACTAATTAGACACAGAAACACATATTAGACAGTGATAACAACAAACTTTGTTATTATTTATGTAACATTATTCCATGCAGAACACTTCTTCCATGCCTACTTGCATTGGTAATCTACCACCAAAATTCTACCAGTGGAGTAAAAGTTATAATTTCCTTAAGCCTTTACTGCTCATAACCTCAGTTGAAGACAACCTCACAGATCCCTGACAACTGTTGTTTCTCATAGTTTTTTGTTTGTTTGTTTTTGTTTTTGGCAACGATAATAAACATTAATAATGTGATCTTACATCATGGGAAAGCCTAGCAGTTTTCAAGATCTTTTACCTCTGAGAAAAAGGCAGAGCAACAAATGCAATCAAACAATTGCTTTACTGTTACTTCAATGTGATCAAGAATTTTAGAAATTATATTATATTTTATGGATTAGACCATGAATATGAAAACCATGTCCAGTGTCAGTCTTAAGTAGAACATTTTCGTTTGAGCTTGGGCAGATTCCTTGGTTGTTATATACTTCATTTCCTAATAGCTAAAGCAAGGATAATAATGCAAGGAAAATATGTTCACCTCTTCCCCTTTAGCATCTTTGACTGCATAGTTAAGGTTATAATAACTATGCTTGAATTTTAAGTAGAGGATCATGGTGACCGTAGTTTTAAAAACACATACTGGGAAAGGTTCACAAATACTAGAAAAGAAACAGATTTCAATATTTTTGCCCCACGAGTATTGCATTCCTACTCTTGGATATGTGAATGGGTTGTCTAAGTAGGTTCCACAGGGTTAGCCACAGAATGACAATACTGATAATTCATAGGGGACACTAAGATGATCTACAAATATAATCCAAGTTTTAACACTAAGATATGTATTTTTTATAGATTGATTTGCAGAAAAGTTGAAGCATTTTGTGAATTTCATTCCCTTTTAAACATTTAATGAAAATAAAATGGTAAAAGAACATGAATGCATAGTGGTAAAGAAAATAAATAAATAAAAAAAGTACCAGTGGAAAAATAGCCTTGGGTTTTGCCTACAGTATTTTTAATATTAACAATTGAGAGTTAAGAATCAGGCACAAGAACATGTGTGTTCTTAACATACACGTTTTTAAAGAAAATTTTCCAATGAAATAGTGTAGTGCTGTGTGGTTGTTTTACTTGGGTGGGCAGCCGAGTTCCACTATTGCCACTCTCTCACTCCCCCTCCTCAAAGGCGAAGGGGGAGAAAATACCTGCTCCTGTATGGACTCCTCTCCACTGCGTACAGGTCTGACCTGGAATCTATTCTGGCGGGGGTCCCCCACAGGCTACAGCCTCTGTCAGTGCAGGTCCACCCATGGTCTTCTCCATGGACTGCAGAGTGGAACCCTGCTTCACCATGGTAATCCATGGACTGCATGGGGGCAGCCTGCTTCACCGTGGTCCTCACAACAGGCCTCAGGGGACATCTGCTCCAGGGCCTGGAGCACCTCTCTCCCTCCTTCTTCAGTGACCTTGGTGCCTGCAAGGCTATTTCTCACTCTTCTCTCTTGCCCAGCTGCCAGCTGCTGTGTAGCAGGTTTATTTTTTATTTATTTATTTATTTATTTATTTTCCCCCCTTTCTTAAATATGCTCTCACAGAGGCGCAAACATCACTTATTGGCTCAGCTCTGGAAACTTACTGTCTCTTTCCTAGCATGGGGAAGCTTCTAGATTCTTACAGAAGCCACCCCTATGGCCCCCTGCTACCAAAACCTTGTCATGTAAACCCACTACATGCTGTAACCCTGATATCTTAAAATTGAATATAGCACACAAAAGAGCTTTCTAGCTCCTAAGGTTTAGAAATTTCTGTGGTAATTTTTGTCATTTTTTTTAGCTCTCAATACAAGGTCATATGTAGCTGCATAACATAGTCACAATTGAGATGCCTTAGAAGTCATAATCAGCTTTCCCTTTTCTTATCCTGACCCTTTTACAGTGGCTAGAGGGAAAACTGTCTCTTTACAGAGAATTTATTTGCTATCAGGGCAATTCTGAGAGGTAAAATTATCTTGTTATCACATGTAAATATGTACAGGTCAGCCAAGGCTTAAAAATTATGTTTGTGGTGTAACTGATATATGTCAATTTAACTATTACTTATGCAAAATAAAACTAACTAATGAATCTTGTCACCAAAATATTACTAAGCATTGTACAAAAAATATTCATTAATCCTTGTAATGTCCCTTTGAAGATAACTGAGTCTGAACACAGATCACTGACTCACTGTGCAAAGTCCAATTAACTAAATGTTCTGCTTAATATGGTAAATTTTAATCCTTTGGTCTGAATTACCTTGAGCATTAGGGGAATGCATTTCATTAGTGTAACTTTCTCAGTCACAAATTAGTCTGATTGGAATGACGGCTTCACATAGGCCAGCTCTCTACACACACAATATGTTCTCCAATGTTTATATTTTTCCATTTGTAGTTTGGATTATAATTTTATTAATTGCAAAAGGTTCTTTAAGTGCCCCTCAAAAAGAATATTTCTGTGTAATAAAAATAAATATTTGTTTGTGTTAACAATGATTTGGGGTTGGCTTAAAAATAGAAATTTTCTGGTTACTCACCATGAAGTGATCTGATTTGTCTTACCATTTTTTTATTATTATTATTTTATTTATTTTATTTTTTTTCCCTCTCTTTGGCTAGCTCTTGGATAAGTTCAAGTTTACTTGAAAGTGATATACATTAAAATGAAAAGTGAATGTGTCAGATTTTTAAGTAACTTTTGCAAAGCCAAATCGTAGCAAAGTGATAAAGGACAAAATGGAAAGCTGACGTGAGAGATCTTGATCTCTGCTGAAATTTTAATTCAGTACTGAAGAGCACCTCTTATTGATGTTGTGTCAATTCTTGTTATAGCTGGAGACTGTTTCTAGTCTGTGTTTACAACATGTCTGCTGAGTGCAAAACAGTTTCAATCCAGGGAATTTAATTTAATTTAATTTCAACTAACATACATGTTTAACTACTGATTCAACTATTGAGGGGAAAAAACAAACAAACAAACAAAAAAACAATTAAGTAAAATGTTTCCCCCCCACTTTCTAGTCTCAACTTCCTTCAGTTTCACTGCACATTTTTCTTCTTGACGTTGGGGAAATGTATAATGGTTTCTGCCATTCCTTGCTTCTTACTCATTTTCCTCCACTGTTCCTTGCTTCTTACTTCTACCCTGGTCTGGTGGGTCCCGCAAAACTTGCAGTCTCCCAGTGGCAGAATGCCCCCCCAAAATCCCCAAATGCTTTTTTTTTTTTTTTTTTTTTTTTTTTTTTTTTTTTTTTTTCCCCCATGACTGCTTCTCCAGCTTTTTCCCCACATCCCCTCCCACATTTCTGCTTTCATACCTCTCAGAGCTACTAACCTTTCTCAAAGTTTGAGCAGAGGTTCCATGTCTCTGGCTGGTAGAATTTTTGAAATGCAATGGGTTATTTCATCCCTTTCAGGGCTGATAAGATGTGGCAAATGTTGTCATTTTTTTTATTGTTTGCTAAAATATTTTAAGTGTTTAGAGAGTCAACTGGAGTCTGTTTTCCTTTGACTAGATTACAGTTTGACTGTTGTTCTAGAAAATATATATTAGTATATACACATATTTATTTTGCCTAGCTCTATGTAGAAAACTTGTGTATTTATGTGTATTTTCTTATTGTCACCTATTGGAATTGTCTTGAGAAAAAAATACTGAATGGCAAGAATACCTAAATGCTTTGTATACAACATTAAATTTGACAGGTTTTGTGTCACACTCTCTCTGAAAACACTGTGTTATTTTAGGCCCAGATGCATTTCCTACCACTAACTAGGAAAAGATGAAAGAGGTGGAATTAAAAGACACAAACAGCTTCAAAATTAAGTTTCAGCTTCAAGTCCTAGGCTCTGGTTAGAGAGAAGCATACTAATGATGCATCACCACTTTTAATTAGATATTTTAAAGTCTAAACAATCATTAAAAGGAGAGAGAGAGATTGTTGCCTGTTTTAGCTTATCAGTGACTGCATATGTATACATGTGGAAAAAAATGGTTAGGTGATAGCAAAAGAAAATACATTCACCTTTGCTACCTCAGAGTTGGATGTCCTATGAACCACTATGAACTACAAAAGGGAAAAAGAAAAATGTTCTAAAAGCTGTACCATTTTTGCAAAGTTGGCTTTGGTCTGTATATCGTAACATGATTTTACAAAACAGTAGCATCTAAGTGGGTTAGAAAGATGGTTATTTTTATTTACTCCCAGTTTGTACCTCATAGTTTACACCCGAGTACATAGTCTGGTCATGAAAGAGAAAAAGGATGATCCCAAAACTGTCTGTTCCAGTGTTTAACAGATGCTTTCAAGGAAACATTACTGAGGAGGATGCTTGGATAATGTTGAGAGAAAAGTCAGTGTCTATCTTTCCAGAGTAAGAAAAAGGTTTCTTTGTCATCAAAAAGACAAATGAATTGTCTTAACTTGGCAGCTTTAGAAACTGATTTGAAGCTTCCTTAGCACACTAAGGAAACAGCTAATTGAAAGGTTGGATAACCACCTCTTTAGCGAAAGCGAGAAATGAGTCATACAATGCATTCACCTCAGTTGTGAAGCTGAGCTGCACTGCAATCATTGAACATGGAGCTGCTGGGTGTACTTACTCCACCAGTATCATAATACAGCTGTTCCTTTAAGTTGAAATACAGGGCTACTTCTCACCCAGGGATGATTTTCTTTTATACACAGTTCAGAAATATACTTAGATCCCTTTGAACTCCCATCTTTGAAATCTTATGTAGGAACCTGTTTCTGATTAGGAAAGCATGAGAGGATGTTTAACCTATCAAGAACAATTCCCATCCACATTAATAAATTAAGGAAGAATTCTTTATCCTTTTTATTCTTTTTCTGTTGATGTATGCAAGCCTTTTTCTTTTTCTCCTGTACTGCTCTAATTTCCTCACTCTTTACACTACTCCCAGTCAATAGACAGCATTGTAAATAGTGTCAAACTGGATGACACATGATAATATTAAGAATGAAATAAGACCATGGACTGCTAAAATGCAGAAGTCACACACAAATCCAGTGAAGGGTCAGCAGGAGAGAGAACATTTCATAATAAGCTCAAGGCCCCAGCAATGAGTCTAGTGGGAACATTTAACAGTAACATAGGAATAGAAAACAAAGGAGAAATACAAAGTTCCCAGTGTATGAATCTACAGACAAGATGTTGTGGCTTAACTAAATTTGAAGAGAACCTTCTCCTTAGAAAATAAAATAATAATAACAAATATTCCTTGTGTTTAAAAGAAACCACTATGGACAGTTGCACTGATTCAGAGTAATAATCGCTACTGAATGAAAACTTAAATTATAAAAAGATCCAGTCACTGCCTTACTGACGTTCTGCTATCATTTCTTCTCTCTGATACAGTGTCAAATCCATACCGAGGATAAAAAAGCATCTAATAAAAGGGTCTTATAGCTACTGTGAAGGTAGCTAGAAATGAAAATTTACATGTTCAGCCAATTTCACTATATCATAGCTTTTCAATATGGTAGGTGAACACACTTTTCCTGTAAGAAATATATTTCAAAGGAAATAAATGTAAAGATTATGGTCCTTCTAAAAATATCGATAAGAGACTTCCTAAGAAGATAAAGGTTCCAGGTATTTTCAAAGTTTGACAATAACTTAATACAATTAAAATTGTGTTGTTCATAACAGGCAGAAAGCAATCAATGATTTAAAAGGGAATAAAAATTTGATTATACTATACAGTGACTATATGTTATTATCGATAAAATATATTCCCTAGATAGCATCTGAATATTGCACATTTTATTAACAAAGCACTTCAGTGATATCAAGAAACATATTATTTTTTTTCTGCAATAAATATATTTCATTAGTATGTTATTGATGCAGAAATAGAAAGAAGAAAGTCAACATTTTCAGATCCAGCATCTTGTCCAGTATGTCTTAATACAGCTAATTGAACTTATACTGCAGATTTACTGAATATCCACAAAAAATATTTGTTTAATGACTACATATGCTCACGACTACAGGACATTAAAAGTATCTCAGGTTCATGTTCTAATTTGGGCCATTTTTATGGTTACTTCATTCTAAGTGATTTAAATTAGGCGATAAATGTCATCCAAATCAGAACACCAGTCTGATATAATGTGTACCAGATTCAGGTGGAAATCCTTATTATATCAGAAAGAAATATACTGTTTTTACATGTTTATGACAAAATCTGAATTACTCCAAAATTTACAGTTTTCTTAAGAAGTTTTCTAAAAATAATCGTATTGTTTGTAGCCAGTCAGACCTTTATCGACCTCATGATATATGAACTGGTTAAATGCTTGGTGTTAAAGACGAGCAGGAAGTAACAAACAGTTAAAAATGAAACAAAAGGAGATGTTAATACATGAACCTATTAGAGCTAATTCGTAAAGTATAAACACTGTGATCATGGTCAAACACTGGAACAGATAAGTGGTTTATGGCCCATGCCTGTCAGTGTTCAAGAAGTTTTTGGATAATACCTTCAATAATACACTTTAACTTTTGCTTAGCCCTGAAGTGGTCAGGAAGTTGGACTTGATGATCCTTGCAAGTCTCTTGGCAGGTTTTTGACAACTACATTTTCATGTTTATCATGTATAGATAAAAAGTATTACAGATCCTGTTTTTAGGAAAAAAAAATTTGGTCTTAGCTCTTGGCTTAGAAAAGTAATTTGTGGCCACACCCTGCTAGGAGGATAATTTTGATCAGATTTCCATGACTGTAGATTGTGATGAGACTGAAGGGAAGACAGTGCCATTAGATTCATAGTGGATAATCTGGCAAATGTAAGCTTTCTCCTAACAAATCCATTATACTATGACAATACTTCTTCCTTTTTAAATACTGATGGCTGTAGTAATGTTTGAGATTGGCATGAGAGCATTACTCAATATGCAGTGTTGAATGAAGTTTGAAAGCTGTTATTTTCCATAAAGCTTGATGTTTTTGCACTTTGGATAAGTGCAATATGGGTTTGCAAACATGGGCTTATAGTTTACTGGGTTATATAGGCAATTTTTGTCCTTAAATCTACTTCAGAGATCATATCAGATACTTGATTGTGAAGGGTAAAGATTTTCTTTAATAGGTGGATAAAAGGGACTTCGCTTCACAGGCTTAATAACACCTGTGAACTGTTCTGGCCTGTTAATATTTGATCAGCTGTGTTCTGGAGTGATTACAGTTGATCTAATTTAAAGTTACAAATCCAGTTTACCTTCAGATGTTTGTTGCTGTTCTTTATCCAAATATGACCACTCCTCAACATAACTGATCATGTAGTTGCTCCCCGATCTATTTCCATGAAAAAGATAACATTTTAAACCCAAAACAGAATATCCACATGTGATGGTTTTACTCGGGTGGGCAGCCAAGCTCCACCACAACCGCTCTCTCACTCCCCCTCCTCAAAGAGGAGTGAGGAGAAAATATGATGAAAGGGGATAAAGGGTTGAGATAAGGACTAGGAGATCGCGCAATAATTATCGTGATGGGCAAAACAGACTCAGCATAGAGAGAAAGCAAGATTTATTGCTTATACGAACAAGCTAGAGAAGTGAGAAACAAAGGAAAGAAACGAAAAGCACCTCCCCCGCCCCCCCATCCACCCTCTTCCACCTCCTCCCCCCCCCGAGCGGTGCAGGGGAACCGGGGAATGGGGGTTATGGTCAGTCTACAGCACTTCTTCTCTGCCACTCCTTCTCGATCACTCTTGTCCCCTGTGCTGTGGGGTCCCACCCACGGGATGCAGTCCTTGCCGAACTCATCCAACGTGGGCTGTCCACAGGCAGCAGCTCTTCAAGAACTGCTCCATATATGGGTCCGTACCATGGGGTCCATCCCTTGGGAGCAAACTGCTCCAACCTGGGTCCCCCACGGGCAGCAGCTCCTGCCGGGTCACCTGCTCCTGCGTGGTCTCCTCTCCACGGGCTGCAGGTCCGGCCCGGAATCTGCTCCGGCAGGGGTCTTCCACAGGCCGCAGTCTCCTTCGGGGCACAGGCTCCACCGTGGTCTCCTCCACGGGCTGCAGCGTGGAACCCTGCTCCACCGTGGTACTCCATGGGCTGCAGGGGGACATCCTGCTTCACCATGGTCCTCACCACAGGCCACAGGGGACTTCTGCTCCGGTGCCTGGAGCACCTCTTCTCCTCCTTCTTCACTGACCTTGGCGCCTGCAAGGCTGTTCCTCACTCCTCTCACCCTCCCAGCTGCTGAGTGGCGCAGCGTTTTTTCCCTGTCTTAAATATGCTCTCACAGAGGCGCAAAACAACATCGCTTATTGGCTCAGCTCTGGTCAGCAGTGGGGCTCTTACCAAACATGGGGCAGCTTCTAGATCCTTCTCACAGAAGCCACCCCTATGGCCCCCCTGCTACCAAAACCTTGCCACGTAAAACCACTACACCACACTATTAAAATACTCTAACTAACCTGATGAATCAGTTTGACTGGAAGAGGGAGTGACTTAATATATGATTTGTTTGATAAAATAGTAGATTATTCTTTTATTTTAGGAGGAGAACAAGGATAAGAGCCTAGAAAGATAATCTCCTAAACCAGTTCAACTGCAATTGCAACAGCTTCTCTAACCACAACTCTTATTCATGTTCACACGTTTCATTTGCCCTTGAAGAGGTGTGATGGTTTAGTGCTGAGTCTTCATTCTTCATCTTTTCCTAAGATTCTTACTAATGTCTAAAATGGTCTTTTTTTTTTCTTTTTTTTTTTTTTTTTTTTAATTGCAAAACGCATTTATTTATTTATCTCAGTTGGTGAGCTGCCTTGCATAAGCACTACAAGTATGTACTTTCTAAAACAGGTATTTTTTTTTTTTAAAAAAAAAAGTAGATTGTCTTTGATAGCCTAAATTAAGGTATTGTAAGGACAAATCACAGCAAAAATAAGTCAACCAAAAAGAAAATTAATTTTCATCAGATTTTGTTTTAATGGTGAGATACAGGCTTCTAAAATTATATCTAGTAATCTCAACAAATGAGTTCATTGCAAAAGTACTGGATGCCATTATCAAGGTAATGGGACAAGAAACTGGTCTGGGATTACTAAATGAATGGTGTTCATGTGAAACTAGAAACCTGTAGCTCTGCAGAATGAAAGCTTGTATGAGTGGGAAATGAGTAAGAGAAATATATACAACTGGAATGGACAGTGAAGCACAAAAAGATCTGCAGAAGACAGAATGACCTTACAGTATCATGACCGCCAAAAAACACTTAAGTGTTCAGAATGAACTTTTTATCTGCCTTTCCCCATATTTTAATAAACCTGTCTTCAGAGAGTTAATAACACTGCAATATATTTTCTGATATTTGTAATTTGAATAGTAATGGATACCACAGAAATGCAAACTGTGTTCCAATACAAAATACTGAAATGTTTTCAAATAAATGCTTGGTAATTTTTTCTTCCTTTTTGTTCAACCCTACATAATACCTGTCAAAACTTGAAGTGAATTTGCCAGCAACATATATTTTTCTCTGATGGAATATGTAAAATGAAAAAAAAATTGCTTTTATTCTCAGTATAGTATGGCAAATCCTTCTGTAGTGCTAGTGAATGAGCTAGATGCATTTAATACAATGAAATGCTCATTCATGCTCAGAAGTCATATATCAATTACCAGCAAAATAATTCACTGTCAGTAATAATGAGACATGATCTTGTGTATCCAGAGCCACAAACTGTGTGTGGTTGGCTCTTTCTAATCTGAAGCTCTGGAAAGTCTTAGCTTTAGCTGGCCTTGGCTAGGTTGGGATCTCAGTAGTCCACCAAAATAATATTTAGAACATGAAATAAAATAAGGAAAGAAAATAAACTGTTGCAATGTTGGGCAAATTTAAACAGAGTTAAGATATTTTTAATGATTCAGATAAGAATCAAGAAAACTATGACTGACAGAAAGTGTCACAGGAGTTTGAACTTAAACAATACTTAAGTAATTATATTACTTTAGTAATTATAATAATGATTCAGAATGAACAATTATGATGTACTATACATGAACTTTTCTTGTCTCCCTGACATTTAAGGGGCCATCAAAAATAGCTATTATGTAGATTGTTGACTCTGATGATTACTTTTTTTTTGGTAGCAGCATTTAATACAATCCTATTCTTATAGTCACTATAAAAAAGCTCAGTCTACAAAAGCACGAGACTAATTACAAAATTTACCACTTATTTACAGGTAGAAAAGTTTTAAGAATTATTTTTCTTTTGTGATAGCTTTCAGTTTTCAGAATGTGTTTTTCTTTCTTCCTTTCTTCCGTCTCTCTCCCTTGCTCCCTCCCTCTTCTTCTCTCTGACTTGGAAATCTGTATGTGACTTTGTTAACCTTCCCCTCAATTTTTTTGCCTCTGTTTATGCTTTTCTGTCAAATCTTTTGGCTTTGCAGAAACAGTGAAATGTCAGAGAATAGTCCCAGTCCAGTTCAGATTGGGAACTCCTGAACTAGAAATCTAAACCTATATATTTTATATAAACATCTGCATCAGTTATACCGAACTGTGAAATACGCCTCAAAATGTGCATGATTGCAGTACATAGCAGGATGTGCAGAGTTTACAAAAGTGGACAAATAGCCAGTTTCTGAGTAACTGAAAAATCTGTTTACATTTGTTTTTTACTTTTTCTTTGTCCTTATTTAATAGTCCTGCATAGTTTTTCAGAAAACTAATGATTGTGATGCCAAGGAGAGTTAGATGTAAGAATGATAGAACCTATTATTAAATTGGTTGCATAGTTCCAATAAAGTGTTAATGACTCTTACAACATGTTGGACTGCAGTGGTGAGTCAAACGGAATCATAAAGTTATATAATATCAGACTAAAAATAAATTTTGTCAACATAAGTGATGTTTTATTGCTCAGAATTTTCTATTGGCATTGGCTCTGCTCAGATACAAGGATGACACTAAATAATGTAGTTTCTTTTTAGAAAGTATTACACTAATAAAAATCATAATATAATGGAGTACACTTAAATACTCATGACTAATTATATAATTTTATTTGTGTAATGAGCAATATACCTATGTGCTGCTATCTCTGTAGTAATGCAATTATATAAAAATTATGTCAGAAGGGTTATTAAATTGTCTGTATGAAATGTTGTACTAAAAATATTCTTTATTCTGTGTTCTGTGTTCTGTGTTCTGTGAAGTGAGGTTCAGACTAAGAAACTATTAAAGATTTTAACAGAAAACCTTTCTTGCTCACATAACATGAGTTTAGAGATCTGTAAGGGCAACAGTTTAAATAAGATATTGCTCAAGCTCCTAAATCTATTGTCCAAATGTTCAACACTTCTCAGATATGGGCTTCTGTCTGAGTCTATCTTAAAGCTTTGTGAACTTCTCACACTTACTTCATTTACCTTTTCAGGAGGTAAATTCATGTAGATGAACAAATTTTAAATGGGAGATTTTGACTGGAATTATTTTAACAAATAAACCTGAATATTATTCTATTGAAGAAATGACATAATTATTCTTTTATAACAGTAGAAAGTAGAAGTCAAAGGCTGAGTTTTGCTTCCTTGTTTCCAGATCCAATAAAGACTTTATATTTCAGAAATTCTTTGGCTGATTCTTTACTCACTGATATTGGATTTATGGTGGCCAGTTTAGCAATTTCTCTACATTTCCAAACTAACAATAGAGCACTAGATGTTTGTTATGACTAAGTCCAGATTTAGAATTTTAAGTCATACCTAGCATTACCTTTTATTATTATTATTATTATTATTATTATTATTATTATTTGTAATTGTTGCACACATACAGTTCATTAGCAAGCTTAAGAACTCTGTGTGATCTAATGGTTATTTTATAACTTTTACATCCTCTATTAAATAACAAATATTAAAATTAGTTGTTCCAAAATAGGTTTGTGAACCATAGTCACAATAATGCAACCCTTTTTGCTAGAATGATTATTTGTAAAAGCAATGTTAACAGTACTGGGATTGTAATTTTATAAGAGTTAGACAATTTCATTGGGGATGGCCTGAAATAAATTCTGAATCATCAAATATGAAAATGCTGTAATAATTGTTATGAAATTGTATAATTACATAAAACATAGGTAATTTCACTCCCATGCTCTTTTCAGTTCTGTCAGACCGGACTTTTTAACAATCTGGAGTACAAATAACCATTAGGACTTAATACAAAGGTCAATGGGGAGCAAATCTTCGCAAACATTTTCTAAAGATTAGCAGGACTTAGAACAGATGTTTTCTGTATGCACTGTATCATCTTCATAGACACTCTGACTTCAGTAAATGAATTGGTAGTACATACAAGCAAAAATATTATTAATCAAACTGACAGAGGAACTTTCTGTAAGTTTAGTTTCCTTTTCAATTTAATTTTAAAAGGTGTACAAAAGAAATGTGCTATGTATTTGTTTTCTGTTTTTTTTTTTTGTTGTTGTTGTTGTTGTTGTTGTTTGTTTTGTTTGTTTGTTTGTTTTTTTCTTCCTTTGAAATCATAGCTGCCTTCTAATGATCAGTCAGGAAATGATTTGTAGCAAAGGACTAATAACAAAAATTCACATTTTACGGCAGCTTAGCAACAGCCTCATTTCCTCCTTCTGAACCCCCCAATGAAATGAGCAGCATAAAATGCTTCAGGCATTGGAGTCTTAGAGTGTAGGGAATGACAGCATAAAATCAGACTTGCTAGATCTTCACAGTAGCAAAAGCATAGTCTCACTTAAGATAGAAACATTTGCTGACACATATTGGGTCCCTGGGGCTACCCTCTTTGTGTTGTTGAGTGCCTTCTTGTTTCCTCAGCAATATTCTGGTGTTCCTCAGGTTCAGTGAGGAGACAATACCTTATACTCCTCTCCTGAAAACCCTAAAGCTTGATGTTTCAGATTCATGTCTCTAACTTGATCTCAGATACATTCTCTTTAAAGCATATGCAAAGTCTGAGTAAAGATACATCCTTGTACAGAGATGTTGATGGTAATCATATCTGGGGCATCTTACTGAAGCTCTTCTTCATTTCCTATAACGTTAAATGGAGCAAGGGATACTTTGCAAATATTTTTAGTCATAGTGTTGATACTGTCTTTGAACTGACCCTTCCCAAAGATGTCAGACTGTGAAGAACTCAGCCCAAAGACATTTCATCATTATGGAATTCCATTACTTATTTCTCTCTCAGACATCTGTTTCAAGGGACTGATGAGGTTTCATAGTTCTGATTCTGATGGGCAAATTACACCCACAGCAATTTATTACTACTTACCAAATTCCAATCTCTATTTCCTCCTCTCTTAAAATGATTTTTGTGAAAATGATTTTTTTTCGCTACTTTCATTTCTTTTCAGTGGTTTATTAGTGTATAGCTTCAGATGGCTTATCTCGCCTGTATTCTCTTTGACATCTTCTTAATATATCTTTAAGCTAGTTTAATGTGCTGCCTGCTTGCTATTCTCAATACTCTTATTATGGATGATAGGTGTAATAGAAACAGTGTTACTTTTGAAGAATGGCTGGACATTTTGTTACTGTCGTTTCACTGAGAAATAGGAGTCTGTATAATGCATATGAAAATACCAGCAGAAATAAAAGATCAAAAGGGATAAAAAAATCAAAGCACCTTTTCTTCTTTTCAGATACTATATTCAATCCTCTGTGTACTTTAGGCAATGATTTATTGTTATTTTTTTTAGATTAGAAAAGTTTCTGTTTTCATAAGAGGAAAGTTTTACCTATCCTAAAAATAATTTATAAAGAATAATAGCATATTTTACTAATTTTTCTTGAAGTTTATATATTAATTTATTTCTTCATACTATTCCTTTCCATGGCTGTCCCTACTACTGGGTACCTTGATGAACTACTTGTAGTGCTACTGGGAGAGTAAACCCGGTAAAAAAATCTCATCTGGTAATGGCAGGAATTGTATTTTCATTATAGAGTATAGCAACAAAAATGCTGTTTTGCTATATTATTTTCCATTTCATTATTTATTTCATTTCTATCTGTAACTGTCAGATTAGGTTCAGATCCTGGGAAAATCTCCTACAAGGACAGGAAATCTTCTACTTCATAAATAAAATTGAAATGATACATTAATGTATTTGTGTGTAGCCTACACAAGCTCAGACACCTCATTTCTGTCTTATCATTAACCCTAAATGTTTTTGCATATTTCTATTTTTTTTACATCGGTTCTTGGTTATCTTTTCTCAGAATACTAAAGAGAATAACTGAAATTAACTAAATATATAAAAAAACTGAAATACTAGAATAACTGAAACAGCAAAACAATGCTCATTAATACTGTATGAAGGACTAACTATGCAGTGACCATTGTAAGTAAGCTGAAGTAGAACCAAAACTAGTAGAACCAGAAAATTTCTTTTCATTTGGACTTATAATCAAAGAAGAAATGGAACAGAAATGATGAATGAGGAAATGGGCAACAAAACAAAAACAACAACATTAACACACACACACAAAATATATGATTTGATACGATAATAATATGATAAAATATGATATTTGCTGGCCTAATAATAATTATTAGTAAATCTTATGAAGATGTTTACCACTAGCTATTCCTAACTCTAGAGAACAGATTCATTCAGCAAAATCTATGTAAATCATATGAGTGAACTTGGACTGATTCTTTGCTTGATATTATCATTATGAAATTGAGACAGTGACCAATTTTCACTGAATTTTGAATAGCTAGTTTTGTGGTTCATGTGTAAAGAACATCAGTGTGTTCTTTAAGACAAAGATTTCAAGCAAACACTCAAAAAGCAGAACAAGATCTCTGTCCCTTCAGATTGAACATCTCAGTTAACTGGATAAATGACAGGGACAGAATCTTAGCAGTTGTAAATCAGTGAAACATCACAGAATTCAACAGAACTGCAAACTGCCTTAATTTACAGAAGATGATTATTATAATTTTAGAAGGTGTCAATTGCATGCTGCACTCTACCTAACAGCAGGTGCAAAATACTTTCTAGAATATGTGAGAAATGAGACAGACTGAGAGGAGGAAAAGATTGTGTGTAGTTTATGTGAAAACTATGGTGATTGATTTAAAGTATACTTTAAAAAAAATGAGTTTTGAATTGCCATTTGTCTGAGGGGCAAATCATTATGCCTTAGAAACAAACCTTCATTTTATTTAAATGTTTCATTTTTCTCCTTGTATAGAGCTCAGTCAGGTACTTTCATGCACGCGCTCAATACTACATTGCACTCTTCAGATTCTGTGACAGATATAGGAAAGTTATGTAGTAACATGAATTTAAGGATTTGGGAACCTCAGCATGTGAGCTGGCAGTGTCCCACAATATTTTGCTTAAATTTACAATTATTTCAGGCTTAGATCCACAATATAACTCTTCTATTGCCATCCTGTTGCCAACCTCTAATGTAAACAGAACAAAGATGTCTCATATTCAACAGAACACAGTCTCATATGAAAACAAAACTGCCATTAAATACTATATGCACATAATTAAGGAGAAATATTGTCTGATTAAACAGGATAACATTTCCTGTGATATCAAAAAATATCAGCAAAGAATTGACATTTTATAATGTTTTCCATAGTTCTTTAAAATTCCAATATTATGGTTTTAAACTCATCCTCTTCTACCTGTCTGTTTCTTTTGTTATAGTAATATTAGATCAAATTAAGGATCCTTTATAGAAGATCCCTTATACAGAATCATTGCTGGAAAAATAAATAAATAAATAAATAAATAAATAAATAAATAAATAAAGTCTGAATGATTCTTTACATTTTTTTGGAAGTTGAAGTGAACTTATTGACAACTACAAAGATGTGCTAAGATTATCTGGAGTTGTCAAAATTGATTTTTTTATTCCTTTTGTCAGGTAAAGATATATTTAGGAAAAGATATACATTAAGTGTAACACAGTAGTTTTCAGAGAATATTTTTAAAGATTTTTTCAATGTTCCCACTAGATGTCTGGTCTTCTGTTTTAGGTCTCTTTTGCACCACAGTATTAGAATCTCCACTGTAGTTAGAATCTTAATTTTAGGACATGAAAGAAAATTCAATACCCTTTTCATGTAGCCTTGAGTTATACAGCATGTGGAAGTTGTTTGTTGTGCAGTTAGGTACTTGGCCATGAACAATAAGAATTATATTTTGTATAATACTATTATTTTGTACTTACGAGATTTTAAAAGTTTCATTGACAAAAGTTTATTGATTCTGTGTCATATACCTTATAGAAAATAATATTCCAGTATAACAATATTGTTTCACTTCTAGGTTTGTCAAAATTTGTCACATTTAAAAAAGCTATCTCTGAGAATAAACTTTTTAGCTGTATAGCAATGGAACCTCCTCCATTAAATATTTCACTTATTTTTTTTTCCCTTTTTTTTTTTTGTTGTTGTTGTTTTTATTTTCTTTCTTCTTGCAAAAGCTGCTATGCCTTTGCCAACAATCTGCCATGCCTCACTCCTTGTGTGTAGGAGGTTTCCCTTTGAAACTGCATTTGTGGCACAAAATGATGTAGAAGAGCATAAAATCGATGTAGAAGAGAAGGAAAAAATATCTATTCTTACAGTAAAGAACTAACCACCGTGGAAGTAATTTGGGAAAAACAAACAAACAAACAAACAACAAACAACAAGAAAAAGCAACAACAACAAAAAAAACACAAACACATTTTAAAAACATCTATGAGATTTAAAGGTATGCTTCACTGAGAATATAATTTTGTGTGCCAGATTTTCAATACAAGAAAAATTGAAGCATTTCAGTCTTTTTCACAACAAATTCCTATTTTTGGAAAAAAAAAAAATGTCAGCAGTTATTTAGAGGTGTTATAGTCCTTATCCATTTTATTTTATTTTATTTTATTTTATTTTATTTTTATTTTTATTTTTATTTTTTGAGGAAAGAAAGTACTGATGAATGAGCTTATAAAAATTAAATATGGGCAGAATTATCTAATTAAATAAATAGCTTTTATTTATAATAGATTTTATCTTAATTTTATACAGAGACAATCCCACTGTAAGTGTCACACCTTATTCCAGGTGTGATATTACATACCTGGTAAGTATGCTTATGTAAATATATGTACACTATTAGAATACTTCTTGAAAAGCATGTAATTTTAAGTGTCTGACAAACGTTGTTTCTTAATGAAAATTATCACAGATTTCAATATCTCCTTAGTAGTCCATCCATGGAAGGAAATAGTTTATCCCAAGGTTAAACAGAGGAATGGTTCCAGATGAAATAGGAAACCTTGTCTGTGACAGTTTCAAAGTGAAGTATGGGGTGGTAGGCAGAAAAGGTGTTTTAACAGTATGTGGTTTATCTAAGAATAGAATAAGTCCTTTGAATCTCAAACTTTATTTTAAAATGAGTGATTACAATCAGTCAGGGAAACTGTAGAACAATATTGCATTGATCAGCCTTAAAGTCAACGAGGAACATACATTAAAAATATGTTTCATGCCTATGTGATGTGTTAAAAAATTGATATTGTTATATATTCTCTATTAACAGTTTCACAGTTTTATTCCATACATACTGAAATATTTCAGACACTTCACAACTTCTTATGGCACTGAAAACCTCCTGTAATTGGGATTTTGCTTAGCTACAGAAATGTGGTCAACTTAAAAATATATTTAGGGTGAACAGCAATAATGAAACAAAACTGAGTGATGATTTTACTTCTGTTCATGTTTAAATATTAGCAAATCTCCCTCTGACTACTTAAATACTAACCATTTTGAAAAAAAAAATAGTCCTACTACTGATGGGTATTTACATCTTTGCATGTTGGTTTGGTCCTAATACAATAATTCATTTAGTGATTATGAGCATGAAGAACATGCATTTACCAATCAGAGACATGGAAGAAAAAACATTTAGATCATTGGTTTGATTCCCTTGCTAGTAGAGCAAGATGAATTAGGAAGGCACCAGTAAATTAAATATGGAGAGTTTTCAGGCACATCAGATTTACCCCATCTCATTAATAATTGAGTTTCCAGAGTGTTCCTCCTAGAGAGCTCAGTAAACATTCCTTCTAGTTGAAGCTAGAATGAGTTTGTAGATCCAGATTTGGCATTTTGACCAAAGTAAGAAAAATAGTGTTTTATTTACTTATTTATCTTTTGCACTGACTTTGGATATTTTGAAGTAGTTGTTTTTTTGTGGATTTGCTTTTTCATGGAAGTGTCTAAACTGTTCATCCGTCTTTCAGACAAACAGCGATCTAAAGGAGTGAAGAAAGGTTTTCTTAAGACAAATATTTTTACAGACTGTCTTCCCCTTTCAAGTTGTGTTTCGTTTCTTAGGGTTATAAATATATTCTGAACAACCATCAAACAGCCATTAACCAGGTGTTAATTTTAATAATAATAACAACCTAGAATACATTTTGATTTGGTTTTACTATGTTTCAAGTATTTTTTATGAATGTAAATACTGTCAGTACATATGCCTCCATATATGTATTTGCTGTTTTTTCTTGGGCTTTTTGCCTTGTTAAAATGCATATCCATTGTTTTGGCTGAGCATTCAGCAAGCACCAAAGCATCAAGGGTACAAAAGTCAAGGTTTAGATATATTTTAGATACGTCAGATTTATAGTGCATTCATAAAGCACCTGTGCAGCATATGCTCTCTTAGACTTCATTGGTCATGGATGAATAAGTGAAGTGGTTGTTTGTTTGGGATCCCCTGAAATTCTGGGAAATAAGACCTTTTTCTACATAAGGGAGTAAAAGGAAGATATATTCTGGAAACTCTCCACAGCATTATATTTTTGGGTACATGCAAGTAATAGAAACTTTGTTTCCTTGAAGTCACATTTCTGATTGTTTTGGCATTGCATTATTTTTATATGGCAGTTGAAAGGAGAAATGAAAAGTTAGTTCAATCTAAAATTTATTTTATTTTATTTTTAATTGCAAAAAGTTGTATGTTATCATACAATAAATCATATACTCAAAAGATTCTTTTTAATTAGATAAGGATTATTTTTAATTAGAAGTATTCTGATTTATAAATATAGTAGCATATAATTATAGAATGACGTATGTTGGAAATGACTTTAAGTAGACCATGGAAGTAGACCATCTTGTTCTGACCCCCCTGCCATTGGCAGGGATGCCACTCACTAGGCAAGGTTGTTCATGATCCTATCCAGCCTGGCCTTGAACACTTCTGTGGATGGGGCATCCACATCTTCCTGGGCAACCTATTTCGGTGCCTCACCATGCTCTGAGTGAAGAATTTCCTCTTAACAGCTAATCTCTTTTACTAATCTAATCTTCTCTTTTTTATTTTAATACTGTTTCCCCTTGTCTCATCTGTGTCAAAAGTCTCTCTTCATCATTTTTTTTAAGCCCTCTTTAATTACTGAATGGCTGTAATGAGGTCTCCCTGAAGCCTTCTTTTCTCCACGATGGACATCCCCAGCTCTCTCAGCCTTTCTTCAGAGGGCAAGTGCTCCAGCCTTCCAAAAAGTCCTCCAAAACACTTGTTTAAATATCTCAGGAACAAGTTGCACCTATTTCATATTTTCTTTCCTTGATATGTGATTTTTCGTCTAGGTTTCCTAAGCTTGAGTGTAAGTAATCAAAATGTTGAGACAATTGTTTATTAATTATCATTTTTATTGAATAGTTTCCATATTTTACTTTTTTAATTATTAATGGTTTACATCCAACATAGTGAAGTAATAACAAGTGGTTAAAATAAAATAGAAAAAAAATCTGTGAGCATAGAGCTATCATATTAACTGCAGAATTAACACTATCTGGTAATTATAGTAATATTTTTACAAAAATAAAAAAAAATCAGATGAAAAAATGTTGACAAAAATAACTATAACTTCTGAAATTTGAAGAATGTATTTAATATTTTTAAAGAATCAATCATTTTTTTAAAGTACTTTGAGGTAGCTTTAAATTACACCTATTAAAAACTCATAAAATTAAAGTGTTTCCTGAGGAACTAGATGGACTAAAAGTGAAAAAAAAAAAAAAAAAAAAAAAAAAAGCAGTCAATTTAAAGATGTTCTGAGAATTTCCAATTAAAGGAATGAGCTAGAAGTGTTATAAAAACAAACTTGTAAAAGTCACTAGAAGAATAAAAAAGAAAAAATCTTTCGGTTTTCCTGTGATTATGGAAGGAAAAGGTTAGGCAAAGAGATTTTGTTCTGATTTTCTTTTCTTTTTTTTTTCTGATTTCTTCTTTTACTGCTAATTATTTAGTCTGTATATTTTTGAACGCAAAGTGTTACTATTGTATCAAAGGAGAAACTGGACATGCAACTTGATTTTAGATTATTTATGGTAGTTGATTTTCACATGTCAAGACCATTTATTTATTTATTTATTTATGATATTTTCTTAAATAATGAACATTTTTCTGCTTGGCTATAACTTCTGATATTGACCATTTAAAATTTTTAAGGTTATCCATGATAGATAAAACACAAATAGCTAACTCATGGAAGATTTGGTTCCCTATTTTTAAACTATTTTACAGTAGAAATATATATGTTTTATCTCTTTCTGATATTCACTTTTGACTTAGTAAAAAATAATTATTTGTCTCATTAAAAATAAAGCTATTACAGTTTGCATTAGGGTAGATCTAATTTCAAAAGTGCAGCTTTAAAATCTCTTTACAAAGTTTACGACCATAGTGGTTTTAATGCAACTTGCCATGAGTTAGAAAAAGTAACAACTGATCAGAATTACATGAACTCTCTTACATTTTTTTTTCCTAAAAATATTTGATCTTTTCCCCTCAATTTAAATAGTCAGTTTCAGACCAAACAAACCTAAAATGTTCAAAATTTACGGTCTTATAATCTTATAAGTTTTCTTGCTTTTATATACTTATTTATACAGCTCCAGACTGTGACAAATGTAAAGTTGACACCACTAGCTCCCCTCAGGTTGCTTAAGAACATCAATTCTGTGTATGTATTTAGTAGGAGTAGTAGTAGTAGTACTAGTACTAATAGTAGTAGTACTAGTAGTAGTTTGGTTTGTTTGCTATTTTAATATTATTATTATCATTTTCATCTAAACTATCTTTAATCTAATGCAATAAGGAACAGAATTAATATTACCAAATTTTGCATTGGATTCTATATTGTCATCAAACACCAACATTACTATTTTGTAGAGCTAAAACATGCTAGATAATTCAGCTCTCATCTGTGCTGGTATCTGCTTCTGCTTCATGTAGCTACATATTGACATGAAAGGAAGAAACATCTGGTATGTAAAAAGTACCTTGTTCGCTGATTTTTAACAAAGAGGTGAGCAGACTGTTAGCTTTTTCAAGCTTTGCTAGACAAAAAAAAAAAAAAAAAAAAAAAAAAAAAAAAAAAAAAAAAGATTAGGCCTACTCAGATCATACAACACTAAGATCAGTTCCAGATCAGTAAAGTCTTTTTTATTCAATTTAGTTCCATGTTAGAAATAATAATCACATTTTACATTATGAATTTCTAATTTCAGTGCTTATGCCATGTAATTATTCTGTATAATCAAACCTAACTGGTGGTTTGCTGAGCTATTGAATGAATATTCTGGCAATTAAGCCACTATTTAACTATTTGTTTGAGAAATGTGCAGAACCATAATTGTTGAAATGTGATAAATCTGTAATTACAATGTACACATCTTTAGCATTTACAATTACAAGAAAAGAAATAACACATATCAAGGAGCAGAAGGGAACTTGCAAAGCAATTTGCATGCCCTGAAAAATTATTGTTCACCATTTTAACCTGAATGCCAAGTTCTACATCCAGTCTAATTATAAATAAGACATTAAGTCCATTAAGAACCTGCCCAGGCAGTAACTCCCAAAAAGCATTTTATTATTTTATTTTATTTTATTTTAAAGTTGTAACAAATTCAGAGGACATAGTTATTTCCTAAAGAATTATCTGTTGTCATCTTTAGAATCTGTATGTCAAAAAAAAAGAAACAAGAAACAAGAGCAATAACTAGAAACAAACTCTAAAAAGCAAAACAAAATAAAACCTGTTTTCATTGATGTTAATTTTTAGATTAGCTGAGAAGCTGACACATTGATTTGCAAGAACAGGCATTTTATAGAGAAAAATATTTTACGAATTTCCAGTTAGAAATTCACATGGTAATCATGTTGCTAATTAGCAATTAGACATGTCTTTTCTTCTTTTTCTTCTTCTTCTTCTTCCTGTTCCTCTACTTTTTTTTTTTTTTTTTTTTTTTTTTTAATCTAAAAATGCAGTTCTAATATCTTTTTCTATGTGGTTTTCAAGTTGATGGTATTCTTTCTTTCACTGGGAAAATATAATGTATTAATCATTACTATAACTTAGTATTTTGCTTTGGACAAAAATCTAGAGTCTTCATAATGGTTCCAAATATAATGGTACAAATATTCTGTTGGGTATCTTAAAGAATACAAGCTGCAGAAGATAGTTTGACCAGTTCTATTTTCTTTCAACATTTCAATACAGGAATATTACAGAGTGACTTCTATACTATTGCTAGCCTGGTCTTAGCTAAGGTACAGGGGGGTGTCTGTGATTAGTTTCCAAAATGGCAGGAATATAGTGTGCGAGAATGAATCTGAGAGGTAATATGACTACATTCTGCTGGGAATACCCAGCCTATATATGGACTGATCTGGAGGTATTCATACCAACAGATCCTCAGCAAGCTTTGAACTGCTGAGTGCAGTTTCAGATAGTGTAATGCTTCAGGAACCAGCTATTTCGTACAAGTCTGTGGTAGTCGCATGGATCTTTCAGATACGTTTTATTAGCAACAGTACACATTAAGTATGTAACAGCTATAGAACATTAACATTCTGTGTTGTACCTTCCCCCCCCCCCCCCCCATGGACAATATGAAATACAACACTGTATGTGAAAATTCTGTTACTATCCAAGAGAAACATTACTCTTTTCTCTTTAACACTGTTTATATACTACATAACTGTACTGTATGAACAGTCATGTCATAAAAAAAGGTCTAAACAGCCAAATGCTGAAGTACCTTGCTGGGGTATTTCTGTTCATCAGTGCCTTCTCTCACACAGATACAGCAATGTTTCACAACAGCTGTTTTTAGAAAGCAGTGTGAGCTACTATTAAGCTGCCAATTACTTATGTAAATAATTGGAGTAAACATTAAATGATTGTTCTCTCTGTTAGTAGTCATGTTACTTTATCTAGCTAGTTTAAAAGCCCTTTATCTAATTTGTTTTATTAGTACTTAGGACAAAAATCATGGAAGACACCAGATGGGCTGATTGAGGCAATAAGGTAGAACAGGCAAGGTCTGTAATGGCAACCCACTATTTAACTGTGATAGCAGAGATTTGAGAGTCTTAAATGGTACTGCAAAGACCCAGGAATGATTTCACAGGAATATCTTGGTTGAAGATTGCCCATTTATATTCATATTACAATGTGAATTTGAAGGTATCTGTACTATATAGAGAAAATTTGTAGGAAAATTATTCTGAGAGTAGGAGAGGTTTGTTTCTGTGATAGGCAAAGTATGATAAAAATTTAGTTAAACAAACATATCCCTTTCTGTTTGGCAACTATCAATGAGTTTACAGTTTTGTGAATACTAATTCATTTATTTCTATCTGAGGGTGAATTTTTCCACAGATTCCTTTACTTAGTCATTTGTCTTACCAAATAACATTTACTGGATTCCCAGCAAATTGTGTCCCCCATGGCAATCTTCTTGCACTTTCTATACCACAGCCACAGCTCCTCTCTATTGTGTTGGGCTCACTCCTCTGATGTCAGGAAGAACTTGAGTTGTATTCATGCAGATATCTTTCTTGTTAAAGACAATAATACCTGGCTTGCAGTTCTACCAAATCTTTGATCAATTTGTCTAGTCTGGGGCTTTGCAGTAATGAACACCTTAAGTTTTCCTGAATGTGTATTGCTGTTTTAAAAAGGTTTATTTTATTCCTGGGGCAGGGAGGTGGGGGTGCAGGGAGTGAGAATTGCCTTTGTTCTCTTTGATTTGGGACTGTCAAGCCAGGTGGAAAATCTCCTCTGACTTTTGTGTGCATGTGAGTGTATAGTTCATTATGCCCTTTTTATTTTTCTAGAAAAGACATCACAGAATCATAATGGTCTTATCATCCTAGGGACTTCTTATGTATATTTTATACATAAGAAAGAACTGAAGCTGCCCTAGATAGGCAACAATAATTCAGCATTCTCTGTTATTCATTAATGATTTCAGGTATTTTCTGAGTTTATATATACTTGACTGATGACCCAAATACAGCTTGCATTATCACTTAGGCGTGATATTGACTGTTTTTTGAGGTAAGAGATGACATGTTAGGTGACTGGTATTTAAATGTATGGGCATTAGTACTGTAAATTAGATGTGGACTTTTTAGCAGCCATAATGTCTATATGAAACAGCAAATTGCTTGTTTAGTTCAGACACCCACTGAAGTGAAAAAAATAATTAAAAAAAAACAAAAAAACACACACTTGAGAAAAGACCTTATATTAATATATACAGCTGAGAAGAAACGTTAATTTTTCTGAAATGCAAGCCCCGAAAGAAATGCCAGTAAGGTGTTGATACATTTATAACAAAATAATTTTGAAATCATCTTAGCAAGAGACAGTTTACCCCAGCAAACAAGAATAGTAAAACGTAAGTTGTCTGTACTGACTGGCAAACTGCTGAAGCTGGAATCATCATTTTAAGCTGATTTATTCAGATGGCATTGCATGAGAACAGAAGGATATTGGGGCAAGTGAAGATTGAAATGTGTGTTTATAAATGTCTGCAAAATTTCAGTGAATTCCAGAGATCAACTGATCCATTTAATTTTAACACTCTTATTAAAGGGTGTGACCTCTACTACTTAAAATCTATACATCTGATATTCATAATCAACTTATTGGATACTTACCTGATTTAATAGTGGAATATTTGTGATAGAACATTAAGCCTTCAACTACATCTCAACAACAAAACCACAAAAAGCTTCATATCATTGAACAGAAACAGATCTATATTGAATGTAGGTATTTAGAATATTGGTACATGCAATGGATGGACTTTGACCACATACTAGACAAGTCCCAGATAGGATCAGGTCAGGAAATTAGTGATTAATGATCTTGGGTAATTAAGAGTCAGGTTCATTAAAAATAAATAAATACATAAATCTTAATGTCAGGGACATCAGGACAGGAAAATTGGTTGGCCATTTCATTTTGCTACAGAGTGGATTTTTTTTTTTTTTTTCAATCCATTTATCTATATAATGAGGGAAATCACCAAGTTTCAGAATATTGTGAGGATAAAACAGCATCTTCCACTTATGCCATCTGTACTTCAGCTTGAAAGTACTCTCTAAACCAACTACACCGAGTTGGCTAAAGTACATACTGAGCTTCACTGAATTTTAAAAAGCACTTTGTTATACTTCACATTGGGTATGGTATGTTAGTCAAATTAGAGGGCTGCATGCAATACAATAAGCACATTACTCACAAATGATACAAGAATAGATTAGTTGTTATCCAATAATCTCTAAGAGATCAATATGTTCTAATGATTCTGGATGTCAAGTGAGAGAATGCAACTGAAAAATGATTGACAAATGAGCAATCAGCTGATGTCATTTAAATAATATAAAACCATCTTCCTGTAAATAAAGAAGTATAAGTTAGAGTTGAGTAAATGAAGAAGAACCTATTTTACCTTCTTGCCCATAACACATTAAGAAATTGTTAACTTTTTTTTTTTTTTCTTTTTCCTAAAAATCTGCCTTATTTAATTATTTTGTTAAACTTTGTTAGCTATAAATTTTTTCTGAACATACCAGGAAATATTCAAGACTGCTGATCACTCACGAAAAAAGTTCTCAGTGTCAGCCTTGATGTTGTTTGATTTCTTCCACCCCAAGACATTTCCCTTTGCTTCTTGCCCTTTTATGTTTTCCATATAGACAAGGCTTCTGTCTTGTTCCAAATTAGCTCTATTTATATATCTACTGGTAATCTTGGATATACACATTTTCTTATTGATTCAGCCTATACAGGGTCTTGCAAGGTAGATTTGAAGTTAGTGCAGATTTCAGAGTAAGAGCCTTCCACAACGCCCTGGAGAGGAATAGAATGATGTCAGGACTAAAACTGAAAGCACCTACAGACACATTTGTACTGCAGCACATATCATTCAATTCAACAAACTGCTGCATTGTATTTGTTTGGGTCTCTGAACCTGATGGAAACCTTCTTACATCTCAGAGCAGGGCATAAGAACTTTTCTGCTCCTAGGAGAGAAATTTTTAGAGTATGATTACCCTTCTGACCTTAGCTTAATGCTTACTGCTAAATCTTTCTCTGTTGCAGAAAAGGGTATGAGAAAGGAGCACTTTTTCCATATTAGGTGAACATCCTGGCTAAAGGAGCCACACATTTGAGTATTTTATAATTTATGGAACTCTTTAAAACCTTTTTGTTGGAGATACTCACCTTTTCTCAGTCTGCACTCTAAAGCTCATTCATCATAACAGAAATTGAGTATTTCTCTCTTTCTTTCTTTTCTTTCTTCCTTTTTCTTTCTTTTCTTTCTTTCTTTTTCTTTATTTCTTTCTTTCTCTCTCTCTTTCTTAAAATCTAATCAGTGCTACTGTTATAATGCCCTGCAGTTGACCACAGCTGCTAAAGGTGTAACATGAACTTTTTTATCTCTATCATCAGAATACAAAAAAGGCTCAGATGCTCTGCATTTACCAACTCAGCCCCAGAGACGAGAAAGATTCTAGACTAGTATTTTAAAGGAATCAAAGGGAGATAACAATCCTATCAGCACTTTGAAAGCAAGCTCCCAAATCACTTTGTTGATTTTGAAATCTTAGTTTCATTGAACAGTATTTTTTTAGTCAACTACCTGAGGACATACCCAGATACACAACTTTGAAATAAATTTCTTGCCAATACAGCAGAAGTTCAACACACAAGTTCTCAGTCAGAATACAAAGTAGTATAGTAGACATACAAAACTATTCAGAACTGTGCTTATGGTACTGTTTAAAGTAACAAGCTCTCTAGGATGTAGATGAAGGTCTTTTACATATCTAGTAATTAATCATGAAATAATTTTTAACTGTAGACAGGCCACCAATATGAAAGGCAGATTTGTCTTTTCTAAAATTCTTCTTTTCATTCAATATTTCCTTTTCCCTTTTCTATAATTTTTCTAATACCTTGAGCTGAAAAAAATAAACTTTATGGTTTAAGGATGTTTTGGTTTAGCCCTGGCAGGCAGCTAAGTGCCACACAGTGGCTCATTTACTCACTCTCCCCAGGTGGGATAGGGGATAGAATCAGAAAAGTAAAAGTGCAAGGACTCCTAGGTTGAGATGAGAGCAGTTCACTAGGAAAAGCAGAAGCTCAATGCACAAGCAAAGCAAAACAAAGAGTCTATTTGCTACTTCCCCTTGGCAGGCAGATGTTCAGCACCTTCCAGGATATCAGGGCTCATCACACATAATGATTTCTTGGGAAGACAAATGCTGTCACTCCTCATGCCCCACCTTCCTTCTTCTTTACTCCAGATTTTATTGCTGAGCATGATGCTGTATGGCATGGAATACCTTTGGAGAGTCTTGTCAAAAAAGTGTGCTATATTAATACAAACAATAAACAATGCAAATGTAAGCATTGTAGAAAACCAAATATATGAATGGCACCTGTAAAAAGGATATTGCTTTTAATAATAGATTTTTTGGAATACTGTTACACAAATTAAGTTACACTGTAGCAGATGCTGTTCAATGACATGGAATTCTTCATATTTATAATTCATAATTAATAGCAAAATATGAACCATAGATGTATTAAGATTATAATATTATATTGATATGATTGATGGTTTATTGACAAGTTGCGTCCTCTCTCCTCCTCAAACAAGAGTTTAGCAGATGTTATTCTGTATTCACTTACCTTGTTTTCTATTTAGGAAGCTGTAAACCAGAGGGGAATCATTGCAGGTTTCAGTTGTGGGTCCGTGAGCACAAGGACTGCAGGATGTATAACTACTTGTCAGAATGTGCTCATAGAAGAGCACTTAACAAGTAGTTATACTTATCCTAAATATTGTCTATACTAAAAAATACATTTTTTTTTTTAAGTATCTGAGAGTTCAAGGACCAACATACGTTACTGATGTTACCCATTATCTCATAAAATTCTCTGTCAAGCACTAAAGGAAGAGGAAAGCAAAATAGGGGGAATATTTATGTTAATATCAAAAA
Organism: Nettapus auritus; assembly: GCA_011076525.1. NCBI lineage: Eukaryota > Metazoa > Chordata > Aves > Anseriformes > Anatidae > Nettapus > Nettapus auritus. The sequence continues at coordinate 48,495,589 of CM021768.1, read as the reverse complement.
CTTTTTTACCCCTTTCCCTTGCTTGTAATCTAAGTCTTGCTGTTTTTAGCTGGCAGTAAACTCTATTTGCTTGCTGTTGCTTGTTCTAAATCATGTGCCTCTATCCAAATAACATACTTAGACAACTTCACATACATTAATGTAGGAATCTTTTTTTTAAAAAAAACAAACAAACAAACAAACAAAAAAACAACAAAAAAACATACTGATGTAACCTGGAACTAAGGCAACTAGTTCAAAAAACTTAGGAAAAGCTGTTATTTAAAACATGAACAGAATTTCTCGTGTGGTGAACAATTAAAGCAGTCAATCTTTGGCTGAAGAACCCTAACAAAAGTATGCAACAATACACGCAGTTTAGCTATTATTATTTATGAGTAACTTTGACAATGCTGATGGATGTAAGATAAGGTGAAAAACAGGTAATTCAAATGGCTTATATTGGCATTTATTTATCCAGCTAACTGCAGCCTTTTAACGAACTTTTTTCAAAGTTACCATTTTCAACAATACAATGAAAAGGACTACTTTATAAAGTTGTAACTTTATAAAGTTATTTTTTTTCACCTCAGAATCAAAATTGTGTGTATTCCCTTGACCTTAAAGGAACAAAAATTACGATAAAGGCTTTATCAGGTTAAAGAAAGAGGAAATTAGACTATGGAATTGGAAGAGTAATACTACTTTGCACCATTTGGAGGAAAGATGTAGAAGACAATGGATGGGGGGGGAGGGGAGAGGAGAGAGGTGTTTTTAGTTTGCTTGCAGTTTCTCACTGTTCTAGACTGCTGATAAGAGGCAATAAATAATATTAATCCCCCTATGTTGAGTCTGTTTTGCTTGTGATAATTGTCGAGTGATCTCCCTGTCCTTATCTCAGTCCTTGAGCCCTTTCCATTATATTTTTTCCCCCTTTTCTTTTGAGGAGAGGGAGTGAATATAAATAAACAACTGAAAATAAACAACTTTTTTTACATCAAAATTTATTGATCTGCTACACTGAACTTGAAGACAGAATGGAAACTTAATGTCTATTGCTATGAAGATGTTTTAGAGGACTAAAGCTATACTAATATTTCTGTTGTTGAGTTGAAATGTTCCTCTCACGATATCAGTGTTGGTTTACAAATATGGGTATGAAAAGAGAAGATGTGTGCAAACATTCTGCTCCTTGTGTAGACACTTCAAAATTAACAATTCAGTGACTTCCCATTGAGGCAAAAAATTTAATATGTTGATATGCAACTATCCCAAGGTATGTGTTTTCTGAAAAAATAATTTAATACATGATGGAGTTCTAGTCCAAAAACACAGTTTTGAGCCTTTTGCCTGTTTTTGGATCAGGAGAGATCCAACTGATTTCTATTTCAGCACATGATGTTACCTGAGTAATTTTTAAATTCTTGCAAGAAAAATTCTTAGCTCTTGTTTGAGGTACCTTTCCCAAGGTTTTACTTAAAAAAAAAAAAAAAAAAAAAAAAAAAAAAAAAAGATTTTATTTATCATATATTAAGGTTGGGTTTTAGAAAAGCTTTTTTCGAGAAGCATCTTTGAGATCAGATCTGACAACAGTGAGAAAAAAAATGAAATGCACCTACAATGGCAGGTTTCCAGCACAATGGCTATTAGAGCTGAATTGTTTCCATTTTCTCCAGAATTCTATTTCTGTCTTTTCAAGCTGGTCTCAGTGAAGAAGGATGACCTAGATGGAGGTGACTTGCTGTATACGTCACAGGACTGCAGAAATGAATCACTTCAAGTATTCACATGCACTGTTAAGTTCTTAATCAGCTATTTGAGAACAATGTTTGTGTGAAAGAAAATGTACAATTAATGTCCTGCAGGGGATATTTCCATCTTTTTAGGAAAGAAAGTATCTGACTTCCCTGTAGCGTAAAGCTAAGCTAATTTGGATACTTTAACTGTGAATTATCATATTTTCATAGTTTTTTGTTTTTTTTTTTTATAACTTTAAATAGAGAAAAAATATTTTAATCATTAAAAAAAAAAAAGGAGGATTATTATGTTTAATGTTCTTGCAAGGTAATAAATAATCTAAGATCTGTGTCTGTGTTTTTCGCCTAGAAAGGTATTCATGGGGGTATTATATTTTCATTATATTTTCATTATATTTTCATTATATTTTCATATTATTAAATATCTCGGGAAATCTGACACTCTATTCACCAACATATTAGCAGATATTTTCTTTTTCACACCCTCAGGTTAAAAATTGAGCATTCATATTTTAATAAATTGTCAGCCTGGCACAGAGAGAAACTTTCTTCTATATTTTGTGTGCATGTAGCTGGGAGAGAGTAGATATTTTTCAACAGTTACTTCTTGGTGACTTATGAGTGCTTTTAAAGGCTAAATCTTGTAAGAATGGGAGGAGGTTACAGAAGCAGAAGAGGAAGAATGTGAGTTAGAAATATTGAGCACTTTGCCTGAAACTATAAACAACAACGTCTTTTAGCACTGGACCACTATATAATATAGCTATTGAGATATATTCCTCATGAGTTTCTTCTTCCCAGTTCTAGAAGTATTAGAGAGCTTGAAATATATAGTGCTGCTTTATTTTTACCTTTATGATGAGTACTGACACTAGGTAGCATGGATTTGTGTGCTAAAAAGGCAAGTGCTATCAGCTTAGTATCCTGTTTTACGCTAGGTATTTAGAAGCAGAAAGCAACATTTCCATCCATTTCAAACAAAAGAAAAACACCAAGACAGCAGAAATGATCAATTTCTCTTACATTTAGAAAATCCTTTCCCCTCAACAAGACACATTGTTGAAAATATGAACTGGCTGGTATTTTTTGCAATGTAAAAACATACTTCTTGCTCCTGTCTCCACTGACATAAGAGTCACAATACCTTGAGAAGTTGATGCAGATGAGAAAATGGCCCTAAATAAGGTGATTTTAATACCCTAAATGACATTATTTTATCTGCATTTGGTCTCTTTTATTGCATTTTGGCTTGAGTCAGTACATGAGAAACAATGCACAGGAAAAAGGACTGAATGCTGTGTTTGGAAGCGTCGTACAGAAAATCAATACATGTACTACAGAATGGAATGTGTACATCAAAAATATTTCACTGGTCTAACCTATTTTACCTTCAGCCAGGGTGGTACAATTTGAGGGTGTGAAAATATAAGAATTCATGATCAAATGACAAAAAAACAAATTCAACCAAACCAACCAAGCAACAACAACAAAAACAACCACCACCACCACCACCACCACCACCAACAAAAAGAAATAGCTGTGGAATCTAAGAAAACACTTCAGACGTTTCAAATTTTATAATTAGTGGATGTCTTGCTAGGATTTTCCCTGATAAGTGAAAAGTGTTTTTTTGTTTGTTTGTTTGTTTTTTGTTGTTGTTTGTTTGTTTTTCCAGGACACAGCTCCTGAGCCTGTTTAAAAGTTTTTCAGCAGTTGAGTTCTCTTAAGCATTTTTATGTGGGTGTTGCAAGGAAGCTTGTTTCAAGCATTTTGGGGGATTTGAGTTTCTGAGGTAGTTCGAAGCAATTCTCCTCCTAACTGTGTTATAAATTATATAAGAAACATCTATGACATACTATCTTTGTCGTACAGTGTTGAAAATGTAATGAAAATAGTAGAGAAAATATATACAGAAAATATTTACAGTTTCAGTTCTGATGTCAATTTGCACAGTAAACATGATGATCCATTGGCTTATGTGCTATGTATATCTGTTATATCTATTATTTGTCAGGATCTTTAGAATAGCTCTAACTCTTGCAGAAGATTAATAACACTAAGCTTAATAGTACTTAATTTTTTGTATCTGATTTTTGAGATATACTTAATTGATGATCCTGAGCAGTTACTAAGATAAATGTGCCCTTTAATTGATTGCTACTGAAAACATTTAAACAAATTTACATGAAAAATAGCTAGGAACAGAAAGAAAAAGAGATTTAACAGCTGATCATATAATTCAAGTGATTCAGTAGTTTTAAGATGATTTACAACTCCATGTTGTTTACACAGAATCATCATTACTGTACTTGAATGGTATATAGAGATTAATGGGAATGCATGAACACAGCAATTAATTGTTTTGGTGCAGCAAAATACATATGCAGAGGTCACAGTGTTTGTTCACTTGTTCAGGTACTCTTTGAGATGGTCTTTTAAACTGTTCATTTTCTAAATGACCTTAAGTTTATAGCTTTAGTTGATACAATCAGAGACAATTAATCTTCTACTCCTCACATGCAAATAAAGCAGTAGCACAGTACTTAATCTGAGTATTAGCAGAATTAGATATGATCCTATGTGCTTTTTTTCTGGCTTAGGAAAGCACCTATTGTGAGTGATCTGTTAGAATCCAATACTGCTTTTAGTTTTTGTACTTTCAGAAACACCCTTAGTCCAGTCTAAAATATGAAACAGTCACAATTGTCTGTAGGCCCATATCTATAACTTAATTGGAATTCTTTTCTAATAGGAATATTTAATTCAATATATCAGGTATTTTATTAATTCAAGTCTTAGGTGGAGAAGTGCAAGTCAAAAATGGTTCACTGAGCTAGTTTACCTCCATTCAGCATTGTCGGAGAGTGAAAAATTATGAAAGTATAAAAAAATCATGATCATTGCCCAGTTATTCCAGTATGATGCATAATATCACAGGACATACTTAGTGTAAGTATGTCCTCTTTCAGTTACACTACCCACAAATAGGCTTTTAAGAATATTAAGCATAAGTAAATGCTTGGAAAATTCTGCCATGAAATGAAATTTAATTTGTTTCTAAATGAATTATGTCATATGTAAGAGTTATTTATACACAGAAATTATGTCAAGTGCTTTAGATAGCCAGTCACAATACCATGCTAGCTACGTATAGGAACAGTAAGGAGGCAACTTTAACTCAATACACTAACTGCATTTCCTTGGACCAAGTATTTCTTGAATGATTATATATGCTGAAAATAGCTTCTCGCTGGACATAAAAAAATATTTCCCCTCTTCATACGACTCTTTTCAGTTTCTTTCCTTTTCAAGAGCCACTGCATTATTTCTTTTTCTCGTTGTTTCTTTCTTAAATGTCTGTGCAACTTAAAGATGGCAGAAGTGCAACTCTTCAGAGGCAGGTTCTGAGTTATCTTCCTTACATGAAGATTATGAAAGAAGGAAACACATATATGTCTTCTGATGAAGTTTTCCTGAATTAAAATAATTTTCCAAATACAGATGTTGATTTCAAGAGAAAGCCAAAAGAGTATCAGAAATCAATCACAACATTCTTGAAATTCTTTATTTTTCCTTCCATTTTTAATTTGATGTGATTCTTATTGAATGCCAGGTGAAATTAAACATCAGAGTTGTAGTTACTGATGAACTATATAATTCCTATAGTATGGTAAAGTTTTCATTAGAAAAAAAATAATGTCACTTAAATACAGCAAGAACTCTTTCAGTTACAGTTGTTTAAAATAGAACTATCATTTTCATTGAGATATCAACATTTACAGTTTTGCTATTTTAACAAATATGAATGAAACAGATATTGCAAAAGTTTCACCCAAGTGGCATCAATGAAGGTGGTTTGCAAAAGGTCCAGGTTCTTTGTCCTTATATTTAAACACAGCTGTGACTACTGCATGATTTTCTCTTTTCTTGCATTTCTGCACTCTATTCTTTCTCCCATTCTACAACTTGTCTCCAAAATTAACTGCTTACCAACATCCCATCTTCAGCCTTTTCTCATCTGATTGCTTCACCCTCTCTAAGGGATATTAATAAAAAAAATAAAAATAAATATATTTATTTTCCTTTATTCGTCTGTATTATCTGTCTCATAGATTGTGAATGTACCAGTTATATATTATCAATATTCTATTAAAAGTAGATCTTTGGGAAGGGAATAAACTTTTTATGATATATTTTGACAAATATTTTTTTTATTGGTCATTATCATGCAATGGACATTATCATGCAATGGTCATTAACTGAAAGTGTAGACTTACACAGAGGTCAGCAATTTATATAAATAAGTAGATATATGTATATTAATTTCAAAGAAATTTTCTAAGAAAATAAAAAAATACAATGAGTATACACAAGATTTGGAAGTTTTACTTAGGGAATTTTAGTGAAAAAAATGAAGTGTACTGTTGTCAAATAAATTACATTAAAAAGTCTGAAGGGTCCAGTGTATTCTCTAACTCTGTGTGGAACAGGAATCTTAAAAGCATGATGGCCAAAACATTACTGGTGTAATACGTAGAAAAGACTTGATGAGTGTTTCAGAATAAGAGTTTTTTTGTTGTTGTTGTTGTTTTTTTTTTTTTTTTTTTTTTTTTTTTTTTTTTTTAAAGAGGGGAGCAAATGGGTATATAGGAGAAGATATAATAGGCATATTGCTGTTGTACAGAGCAGGAGAAATATTCATGGTAGAGGAATATGGACAGGAACAAATCAGAGAAGATACTTTCACTGTGAAGTCAGTGATTAAGTATTACTAGGTATTAGTCATCTTGCACCAGCTGCTTAGAGATGAGGATCAAAGTTAGTATTAAGTTAATATCAGGTAGGAATAGCCATCAGATAGTGATTGTTGTGTTGGGGGAGTCTACTTCATTTCTGCTTACTATGGGAAGAAGAAAGAAATCAAATGAATGTCTTTCCTTTTTCCTTCAGAACAAGGAAAAGGGAAACAAACAACAACAACAAAGGGTTTACATAGTATTAAAGAAAATATCAGGTATCTCATTTGCTCTGTTAGAATAAGAATCATTAGGACTAACCTGTGTTCTTTCATTTGCATGAATGTATAATATTAATAATGAGAACATCTTTTGAATACTTCATATGGACAATAAATTGATTTTGAAAAGTGAATTGGAAAGAAAGGAAGGAAGGGAGGGAGGAAGGAAAGAGATACAGTCTGAGTTTTCTTGGCAGTAGAATCAAGGCTTTTAGGCAGAACTACTTAAAGAAGACTTATTATTAAAGGAGAAGTGATTATAATACACAACATTTAACATTTGATGAGTTAAGAGCATTTGACCAGTTTATAGCATTTGACCAAATAAGACAGACTGAATCACTGTTTCTTCACCACTGTACTAATTAGATTATTTTGCATTTAAAAATAAAAAAATAAAATCTTACTAGATGCTTAACATACAAAAATCACTGCTAATGGAAACAGAAATCAAATTAAATTGCTGGTTTACTGTTACTTTTCTGAAGTAGAAATTATGATATATTTTAAAGGTTTAGTCCAATAACATGTCAGGGTGATATAGGATTGTAGGTATCAGCTGATATGTTCCAATCAGACAGGCATTATTAATTAATCACTAATAACATTTGGGTGAAAGTTTGGTTAGATAACAAAGCCAAAAACAACAAAAAGATTTAACTATATCTTTCAGCAGCTCATGCAAAGATGTTAGATATAAATATTTTTAAAATATATTAATCTTTTTGCAAAATTGAATTGTAAATTGTAATAAAATAACATATATATTTCGTGATGATTTCAGATTTTTGGAAGTAGTCCTATTTCACACTCTTTGTAGCTTTAACTGATTCAAATAACTTTGATCACGTAAAGCTATCCATTTTTCAGGACTGAAGGGGAAAAAATAACTGAAATATTCATTTCCTTTTAGTCAGAACAACCTTCCAGAAAGCACTCTAAGAAAGACACTGAATTCAGTTTACTTACTGCCTGGGAAAACACTTTGACTACCAAGCAATTAAAAGGTATTCCAAATCTTTCTGGTTTTGAAATTCAATCAATTACTGCTATGATTGTGATCAGGCCAGTTTTACAGCTGCAAAATATTTTTAAAAACACACATATTAAATACACCTGAGGAATCTGTCAGATCACAAGCTTTTCCAGTATCCAGACAGGGTTTTTGTAAGATAAATATGTTGATTTGCTCCAGGTGGGAAGTTTTAGATCTGTAAAGAGGTAGGATACCAAGTACTTGAAAAACTTTTAAAAGAGGGAGAGACATAGTATGAGGAAGAGAAGGGGGAAGAGATGTGCATGTGTATTTGTGATACACATGTTCGAGGTCTCAGTTTTAGCCTGTTGTCCTTCTGTTTTTTAAGTTTTGGTTGGGGGCCTCAGCATACTACTGGAATAACCCATAATCACCCTTGTACTGCTTTGTATAATTTCCATATCCAAGCACAGTGCTTTGAAGATGTGGTATCTTTACACAAAAGACTTCATTGTTTCCCTCTGAATAAGAACAGGATGCTTACTTGATATAAATAACACAAACAATATGGTTTAGTCCATAAAAGAGATTAGCAGCTGTGCAATTAGTAGCCATACAAAAATAAAAGGCTATGAGTAACTGAGGAATATGCATATGTGGCTGGTGCCAATCTTCATGTATCAAAGTAATTAACAAGAATCTCTTGTTTGAGTAATAAATGAAACCCAAGTTTAAACTAGGAAAAAGAAAACCTACAAATTCTTAAGTACCATTTGTTTTGAAAAGCAACCACTTTCAACCTGTCACTTGGGCTTGTTCAGATTTATAGGGCATATAAAAATTATGTTTTTTAATCTTATTCATGCAATCAGAAGAACCTGAGTTTGCTTTCTCTCCTGGTCTATATTGCCACAGAATAGTCCAATAGAATTATTGTTTTTTTTTTTTACCTTCATAAACACTTCAACATAAACATCTTCAACACTGCATAGGCAGCAGTCATGACAGATATCAGATTCCTCCAAAGCACATCAAATACAGGAAATGAAAATTCCCATGCTAAGTTCATATAGGTAAGAGATAATTTATAAGAAGGAGGAAGAAAAGTCTTTAATAGTGGTAGATTATATTCCTATATGCCACAATTTATTCTACATTCCTCTGAACATCTTTTTTTTTTTTTGTGTGTGTGAAATTTTGTTGTTCCATATATACATTTTGATACATAAAGCAAATAAGTAACCATCTACGGGGAGCACCACATTGCCACTGCTCAGATTACATTATTTATTTATTTATTTATTTTTGAGGTGGGGCTTCACTTTTTCTGATTAGTTAACAACTGTGAAGATAGGTAAAAGAACAATTCCAATCAGGGATCAGTCTTACCTAAACAGCATCTAAATTAACAGCCATAAAGTATATTAGAGTAAAAAATGCAAGCTGCTGTAATATAAATGATTATTACTATTTAATCTTGTAACAGAGGAATAATAACAAGCCTCAGATAGAATATAAGGCTGAAATATTATCCAACAAGATAAAAATTGAGGAGGGAGGAATTTTCAGAATTTAAACACAATAACACATTTATTTTCCTACATATTATTTTTAGTATTTAAAATGTCTTCTTCCCTCTGAGGTATTTTGAATTTGCACAATGTTAACAAAACTAACTAGTGAGAAGCTTCATTTAAATGTTTCCTTGAGGTTCTCTACACAGAGAAGGCTTGCAAGATTAGTATGTGTATATACATTTTTTCATTTTATATACAGTTAATGCAGAGGTTCATATGTTCCTTGCACGAATTGGCCCAAGATTTCTGTTCTCCTGCCTGATAATTTTTGTGTTTCAATGCATGATATTTTTGGAGGAAAACAAAACAACAACAACAACAACAACAACAAAAACACGTGACATTTATTGAAGGAATATGCACTCACTTAACTGCAGGCTTTATGTAAAGCAAATTAATTTAGTTTCCAGTTTTGCTTTAGTATCGTATGCCTGGACACAGATGATCTGAGTTTAATTAAAATAATTTCTAAGGTAAACTGAAGCAACAATTTATGTGTGTTCTAGTTTATTTGGTGCCACTGCTGCTACCAATAAAGAAATACAGTCTATGTTAGACAGACTGTAATTTCAGAACACATATTGTTTAGCTGGACAAAAAAAAACAAAAACAAAAAACAAAAAAAAACTGGAAATCACCTATGCTTTAAATGTGTTGTTTTTTTAAAACTTAATTTCTCATCATACAGGTAATATCACTATTACTTAGTAAGTTACTAACCTTTTGAGCACAAATGATAAACTTCTACAGAAGTTTAATCTAAATTCTAAGGTAGACTTTTTAAGTGATGCTTTGATCAGGAAAACATCTATCAAGTACTGCATTCATTAACTACTATCTGTCTGAAGATGTGGCTGTCAGGAGAGCAGTATGTATTTTCCATCTGACCACACATGCTGCTGTACTTCTAGGGAAATTCTTTCAAGACAAAATATTTGTAAGGAATATTTGTTTTTCTTCGTCCTGCCCCTGAGCTAAACACTCTCAGAAGCTGTTAAAAAAATGTGAGCTCTCTGACTTCACCCTAATCAACTTCAAATACAAATGACTGAGGTTGCAGACTTTCTCAAGCAGAAAGCACAGAAAATTGCTTCACAAATCCCCACTGCTCTTTCAGCAATACCACTGAATAAAAAGGCATAAATTGCATGGATGTTGAATACACTTTACAGAATATTTTGTTTATTTATATAGTTCAGTAGTCTCTAGACAATTTATAGTTTTTACTTGTGTAATTAACCTATTGACCTCACACACAAAAAGTATACAAACAATACATATTAGTAAGCTATTTCAAAGAATGTGAATATTGATTTGTTTTTTTCAAGTTCTGCACAAAAATAGTTTTGAAATTAAAGGAAAAAATAAAGATATCTGACAAGTAACCAGGAGATCCTTCTCCATGTTTTTTTCCTTTAACTGTACCTTGTCTCAGTTCTTAATGAAACTTTGATTTTGACTGATTTGAGGGATCAGAGGTGCATATATTTGAGTGAAACTAACCTTTTTTATTAATGAGCCCTAAGCATAAACATGGATCTGAAGCATCTTAAATATCGAAATAGCTCAAGTCTTCATCTAGCCTTTGGGATTACATTGGTCACTTCATAGCTGTTGTCATAATTACTTAAACACTGATTTTTATATAGAAAGCTTGGCTAATCAACACATGTTCTCCCATGCATTTTTATACAACATATCTGATATTTTTCAAGGTTGTTTGTTACTAAATATTTAGGTGTTGCATGATTTTGAAATTGCCTTGCTGAAGAAATAAAAAACAAAGCTGATGACAGCTTTGGCTTGTTGCTAGCTAGATTGTTGTTTCCTGGCTATAGGTTAACACAATGTTAGTATATCTGGATATCTGCTCTTCAGTGCTTGCACAATTTTCTGTGTATCCCTTCTGAGTGGCAGTTGGGTTTACACTTACAGACATGGCAAAAAAATATACTTCTATTTGTGGAACACCAGAAATCAAACAGCCAAAGTGGAAATGATATGCAAATGTAAGAAAAAGAAAGTTTATTCCTTTGTTGGCCCTACTGCCTTATGAAACATGTATAATTTCTGAAATGGCTAGCTCTCTTGGTCTGAGATAAAATACAACATTTTTGTATGTATGTATTTTCAGAGAGCCTTAATGAAAAATGGTTAAATAAATAAAGATATTTGATGACAGATGTACCCTTATTGTTAATTAACTACTTTGTAGGAATTTGCAGCACTCAGTTGCCAGATTTTTTCAGTATATTGCTATCAGAACTACTAGCCCTTAACTAATAGAGGAACTTAGCAGAAAGGTTCTCAATGATTTGTTTTTCCATGTGGATTACAATTTACTAAAAAGTACTTTCCCAGGGATCCGCTGTTCTCTTGTTAATAACATTTCTCTAAATGGCTTGCAGAGCTTGCATACAAAAGAGGTTAAAAAAAATAGAAATATTCTCATTTCTTTTTGTTGTTTTTGCATCCCATATAGAAACACAAGCCTGCAAGATGAGAGAAATTAACCTTTAAGCTCACCTTTTTGACATAATTTGTCACCTAAAGAGGCTGAAACATGCCTATCTGACTGGTTTTGGTAGTCTGAAAAAGGTAGTACAAGTGATAAGTTTTTTTAATTTTCTTTCTTTCTTTCTTTCTTTCTTTCTTTCTTTCTTTCTTTCTTT
>CM021768.1:48441870-48483601 GCA_011076525.1 Nettapus auritus | reverse complement strand
TTTCTTTCTTTCTTTCTTTCTTTCTTTCTTTCTTTCTTTCTTTCTTTCTTTCTTTCTTTCTTTCTTTCAACAAGCTTTTAATACTTTTATTTAATAATAGGAAAAAAGACAATTGAACAATTTGGGGAAACAATAGTAGTAACAGTTTTGTACCACAAAGGACCTTTGTTTTTTCCCCATGTTTTTAATTCTTCTAAATAAATCTGAGCACCCTGTTGAAATCCTCATTCCTGAATTTTAACTGTGAGGTTATAGTCAGGCCACTGGTCATCCAGAATGGCATAATAGCTGCATTGTACTTTCCAGACCAACCACAGGAGAAATGTTGCAGAGCAGGGACCCCTGTGGGAGCTGTGTAGTCATAGATCCCTATGCCAATATTCTCTGTCTAAGAAAGGGAATTACAATGGCTAAAAAGGAGACAGGGCTGTTCCTAGCCCTTGGTAGTCTTTCATCAGCTACAGGTATCTACTAACGGAATGAGGAAGGAAGGTGGTTGACATCCCTCTGGAACTGCTTTCAGTTATGAGAGTCAGATTGAATTTCATCAGCAGACCTCTAATGTAGCTCTGCTGATGAAATTCTTGTTGGTGGAAACACTGTGACACAGTTCATCTGTGAAAAGAAAAAATGCTTAGCTTCATTCTAAGCCCATCTACATTTATTTATTTATTTATTTTTTATTTATTTTTTTCTAGTTTTGGCAAGTTTGTTCTTTTTTTGTTTTCTGAGAAGTGAGACTAACACATGTACCATGTGTGGTGAAGACAGTTGCCTGCACTTGTGAGTTTTTTCATCTTATGAAATAAAACAACCAGTAAAAATGTATGGATCAATATGAGTTCTTGCACATGTACCTATACATCAATACATTTCTGAAAATGAATTTATGCAAAGTCTGGACTAGTTGGCAGTAGCTTTTCAGGTTGTGTAATTACTACTAGGAGGTACTCTGAAAGGTCAAGGCATAGAATAGAAGTACAGAATTTCTAGGTTGGAAGAGACCTCAAGATCATCGAGTCCAACCTCTGACCTAACACTAACAGTCCCCACTAAACCATATCCCTAAGCTCTACATCTAAACGTCTTTTAAAGACCTCCAGGGATGGGGACTCCACCACTTCCCTGGGCAGCCCGTTCCAATGTCTAACAACCCTTTCGGTAAAGAAGTTCTTCCTAAGATCCAACCTAAAATTCCCCTGGCGCAACTTAAGCCCATTCCCCCTCGTCCTGTCACCAGGCACGTGGGAGAACAGACCAACCCCCACCTCGCTACAGCCTCCTTTGAGGTACCTGTAGAGAGCGATAAGGTCACCCCTGAGCCTCCTTTTCTCCAGGCTGAACAATCCCAGCTCCCTCAGCCGCTCCTCGTAGGACTTGTTCTCCAGGCCCCTCACCAGCTTCGTCGCTCTTCTCTGGACTCGCATCTTCCAGAGATTTTGGGAAAGCAGCAGTAATGTACACCATTATATATTTCTGAAACACCATTTATTTGCCTCACGCAGGGAATTACAGAGGAATGAAACTGATCTACTATCTGTGTGACTTACTGAAATAACAGCAATGAAAGCAGTATTTTTCCCCAGCTCTTCACAAGAGTACTGTCCAAACTGGGCTCTAACCTACCCCACGGGAATGAAGTTTTACAGGACTAGCTCAAGGCACTTGAAGACATACTTTGACACTGCTTTTCCTTTGATTAACAGAGTAATGACTTTGAATCTTTAAAACATATTGGTATTTGTGGGACTGTTGTAATCCAAGACAAAGGAAGCCTCTCCATGGGTATAGATTTGTCAAAATTTACTCATCCACACATCCTAAACCTTTAAGTAAGTATGTATATACCGTTTGGTGCTGTCCTAAGGGGAAGAATGAGTGTGGAACTGGACAGACAAATCAGCTGGTTTTGTTATGAACTACACTGAAAAGTATTCTAAGCAAGGCAATGGGGATGGTTTAATAATGCCCTGATGTGCTGCTACATGTTGATACAAGATCTGGCAAAATATCCCTCTACCAACTCACGCACCTTCTTTATGTGGTAGAGATGTAGCCCTCAGGCTACAGAGGGAAACTAAAAATCTGTTGCTCTCTTATACACATGAACTTGATAATGAATGTATATATAAAATTTATCACTGTTTTTAAATCTATGGTACACATGCTTCACTTTTTTGATAGAGGTATATCAATTTTCAATTGATAAGTATGATTATGCTTAACTATATCAGTATGATAAAGTTGAAAGAAAACCAAAGCAATGCAATGGAGCTTAAAAGGTAAATAATAGCACTCATTGAGTATATGATATTAAATTCAGGATATTAGAAAAAAAAATATATCACTGTTCTGTAATGTCATAAAACTAAAAGAATAAATGTCACCAAAAATTATCAGTTACATAATACATAAACTCATACAACTGTTGAAAGTAGAGATGTATTAATTGCATTAATATCATACTCTTGCTATGAGTTAAGCTTCTATATTAAGCTTCAGTAATGCTTTGTTTGTTTCAGTTGTTTGTTTTCCAGAACTGAAACCAGGGCTACATATAGACATGAACTTAAAATATAAAATAATGAAATAGACTTAGATAAATTGTCTCCGATTTTTGGCTGCCTGCAATACTGTAATGTTTTTGTTTTTAACAACACATATTCTTTACCTAAAATATGACAACTTTATAGGCTATTTTAAAAAATATGCTATTTTGTAGCTGTTCATCTTTGGCAATTAGTACTCTGTTTTGGCTTTAATCTTTCCTAAGGTCACATTATATTTGGAGAGAAGCAAGAGCGTATTTTCAGAATGGTACAAAATATAAAAAGGAACAAGTTGGAGAAGAATAAAACTCCCAAAGGCATAATTTCCAGACAATGATTATAGCTCATATTTAAAGATAGCATCATATGGAAAAGTCTAATTTAAGAGAATGAAAGATAATTTTGAAAGTGAGCGACACATTAGAAAGGAGAAGGAATCACAAAGGATGATAGAATCAAAAGCACTGATGTCTTCATAGCTTTCTCCAAAGATACAGAGCTAGACTGGTTGTCATTTGTGTACTGTCACTGTGACAGAGTAGTAACTTTGAAAGTTGAAAGAGAGCTTAAACAATAAAGGATTAAGACAGAACTCTAATTTAACAATATCTTCTTTTCTTATACATGTGATTCATGTTTCTAATTAATACTAATTAGAGTTGAACTCAGTACAATAGAGCAATTTTTATTTTTTTGGCACTGCAGAGAGTATTATATTGAAGTGCACATAAGGACATGCCTACAGTTTATGAATACTACTATGCTGAAATGCAATTTTTTTAAGTTAAGGTATTTCCAGAAGCAAATCAGATTACACATCAGATTATTTCTATAATCACACTAATATAGATATTATTCAAAAGCATAAGTATTTTGCAAGACTTTGAGGGCTTCTTTTTTTTTTTTTTTTTTTTTTTCCTGAACATGATATACATATGTTCTCATAAAGAAGTTTTTAAATATTCTGATTCTTGATAATCTGACTATCCTCTAGTAAAAACATTTATCAAAGTTGCTCCTCTATGGGTCAAAATTGAGGTCACATCCTGCAACTATTGCAATGATTCATAACTTGATACCATACTTTAACTAGACTGAATATTGAATATTCATGCTGAGGTAAGTATATTAATACTTAACAGAGTAGACTGCTTTCTTTCTTGTACTGTTGATGTTGAAAGTCTTCCCAACTCTTTTCTCTTTGGAGTGTTGTGTCCATTGTACCATTTCGATGCCACTCTGGTGTATTGATGAGTTATTTGGTAGATAGAGGTAGGAAATTCCATGAATCAGACACAAGCAATTAGGCTCAAGCTGAAGAATCTTGCTGGGCTACTGTTACACATACATTTTTTTGATCAGCTTGTATTGGACAAAGCTCAGTCATGTCAATCTGCAAAAGACCACACAGAGAAGTCCTCTGAATCCCTTTGATATTCATGAGTGAAAGACAGTTGGGTTTTTCAAGGCTATAGGAAACATGTCACAAATTGAGATGTAAGCTAAGTGCCTAGATTAGAGTTTTTATTCCCTGGAAGAAAAATATCATAGATATGCAAAATACTTGGATGTACTGACTTATAGAAACTGTATTTTCAGATTATAGGATATCATTCAAGTCATGGGTCTTGATGGAAAATGTTACCTGTAAAAACTTACTAAATATGTGTCAATTGGGAATACATCTGTTTTACCATCTGCAGAAGTGGCTTGAGACTTAATATTTATGTTAGAAGAAAATCAGTGAGAGACCAATGTAACTGCTACAAATCTGAATGATGAATAAGAATGTAATTCAGATGACATCCCAAAAGAAAGAGTAGGAGTTTTCAAAAGGAATTAAGAGAAGACAGCATCAGCGAGTAGAGAATAAGATTTCAGGAAAGTGAACTTTGCCAAAGGCAGATGACTTAGTGAGAAAAATAGTTCTGAGTTATGGGTTACCAGAAGTTATTGTGCACTTGATCAAGAACAGTCTGGTAGAGTACAATGAGTAAAAATGGTGTGGAAAGAGTCCAGATGGATCTGAAAGACAGAAAAACTATTCAGTGCAGCAACACATTCACTGAAATTAGAGCTGAAAATGGAATAGTCATAGAATCATAAAATCATTATAGTTGGAAAAGACCTCAAAGATCATCTGATCCAACCATCCCCCTACCACCAATATCACCCACAACACCATTTCCCTAAGTGCTATGTTCAATCTTTCCTTAAACACTCCCAGGGATGGAGACTCCACCACCTCCTTGGGCAAAAGATTACAATGCATAACTACTCTTTCCAAGAAGATATTTCTCCTAATTTCCAACCTAACACCCCTCCAGATAGGGGTCTGTACCATGGAGTCCATCCATCAGGAGCAAACTGCTCCAACCTGGGTCCCCCACGGGCAGCAGCTCTGCACAGACCCCCTGCTCCTGCATGGGCTCCTCTCCAGAGACTGTAGCTCCATCCTGGAATCTGCTCTGGTGGGGGTCCTCCACAGGCTGCAGCCTCCGTCAGTGCAGGTCCACCTGCTCCACAATGGTCTCATCCACAGGCTGCAGTGTGGAACCCTACTCCATTATAGTACACCATGGGCTGCAGGGTGGACAACAAGCCATAGGGGGACTTCTGCTCTGGTGCCTGAAGAAACTTGCCCCCACTTTCTTCACTGACTTTGGTGTCTGCAAGGTTGTTTCTCACTCCCCTCTCTCTCCCAGCTTCTGTTCTGCAGCAGCTTTATTATTATTATTATTATTATTATTATTTTTATTTTTTTTTTTCACTTTCTTAAATATGCTCTCACAGAGGTGCAAACAATATCACTTATTGGCCCAGCTCTGGCCAGCAGCTGGGCCCTTATCTAACATGGGGCAGCTTCTGTATTCTTCTCGCAGAAGCTACCGCTATGGCACCCCCCACTACCAAAACCTTGCGGCGTAAACCTGCCACAAATGTGTGCTTGTTCTTTTTAATATTAGACAGGCTACATTTTATTCATGCCTAGGCAAGTAAAGTAGTAGTAGGAAATCAGAGGTGAAAGAAAAGAAAATGGTAGCCAGTAGTATTCTTCTGTATGCCTCCTGGAGCATGTCCCAGCAGTGTTAATTACTATCCTACTACTAGCTTCGATGTTGTCTTCTTTCTTTTAAATTTCCCAAAGGACTTCTAAAACCATGAAGACTTATAGCTACATAGGAAGCAAGGTTTATTTTTCATTTCTATTTTGGTCTTAGCTAAATGCTGGAAATATGATCAAGGAATATAAAAGAATAATTAAAAAACTCCATGATTAGCATTCCTTTATGCTGTATAACATCTTATTACAGTGTTGGTGGTGGTGGTTGTTATCCTATCATGATTCATAGTTTGCTATAATGAATCCAAAATAGCCCCAAAATAATACACAAAAAATTACAAATCTTTCAAAGATATTTCAAGAAAGAGATAGGTGCAGTTCTATTTTCAGTGTACAGCCCACCACAAATGAGAGCGCAAAACTTAACAAAGAAAAGATTTAAAAAAAAAGTTAAACATGCATAGCACAACTAAAAAAAAAAAAAAAAAAAAAAAAAAAAAAAAAAGGAATATACAGAATATACAGTAGGAACCTGGATTTTGGAAACAAAATATAGCAAAAATTGTACCTATAATGACAGTTAATGATAAAGGAATGGCTTGAGACTAAAAATCCTCAAGATTATACAGACTTGAAATTTTGAGACAAAGCTCATAGTAATGTAGAGATTTCTGCAAATATATTCTCTTCTTCAAGGAGTAATGGCTTTAAACTAAATGAGGGTAGATTTAGATTAAATATAAGGAAGAATTCTTTACTCCGAGGATGGTGAGGCACTGGAGCAGGTTGCCCAGAGAAGCTGTGGATGTTGCATCCCTGGAAGTGTTTAAGTCCAGATCGAATTGCGCTTTGGATAACCTGGTCTAGTGGCAGGGGGGTTGGAACTAAATGATCTTTAAGGTTTATTCCAACCCAAATTATTTTATGGTTTTATGATTCTCACGAGAGAGCCATACCTGTCCTTTCTATCTATATCCACTGCTGATTACATAGAGATTCCTTTTCTCTTTGTGATTGTTTCTGTTTGTTCTGAACCAAAATTTTTCATCTTTCTGTCATTTCTTAAAATATGATTAAAAATGAGGTAACGGCTTTGATTGAATGAAAAACAATAGTCCTGCCACCATGAGTCACTGTGAAGAACCTGACTTGGTCTTCTCAATACCCCGTAGGTACTGGGGGACTGCTCATGAAGCCATTCCTTCTCCTGTTCAAATAAGTCAGTCCCCAGTCCTGCAGACTGCTGACAGGGCAAAAGCTCAAGTCCTGGATTGGCTTCAAGGCCACCCCCTGGACTGACTCCTTTTTATTGATAACTTCTTGTATTGGGGGAGGGCAAAGCTGATCACAGTTCTCTGTATGTAATTTAATGCACACATCAAAGCCTGAAACTCAGATTTATGTAAGAATAGAGCTTTTTCAAAGAGAAAGACTGGGTGCTTCATTGACAGAATAGGTGTTAACATTTCACTTCCATAACAGTTATAAATGGGGTTGTAGAGAAATGCTGCAGGAAAAATGATTATTTACTCATATCCTGTTCATTCATATCAATCCCAGTAAATATGATGAGAACAAAGAACATGATAAATACTTGTGTATCTGTGAAAGGAAGTTACCTTGTGTTAGAAAATGTGCTATTTCTATTTGACATATCCAGAAAGAGAACTGAACTGTTGAACAACTTTGTTAAATTGTATTAAGATGCAGTTGCCTTGTCTGAAGAAATATGATTAATTTTAATTTCATAAAATGTAACTGTATGTGATTAATCCTATATAAACAATAAATTTTAAAAGAATTTATGGTAAGCTCTTGATTTAACTGAACTTTAAATATTATGATAAAAGATATATGTTGTACCTTATAGTGTACATTCTTCTTGAAGTTGTCTTCTGGCCTGGTTTCTGACTGTAAGGAGTGTTATATATAAATGATGAATGATTTTGGCATTGAAGTGATAAGCTAACTTTTTTAAAAGCAGACAAATATATGTGTATATATTTATGTATACAGATGCATGTATATACATGTAAATATATATGTATACAGTTTTGGACTCCTCATACTCATCAAAGATGAAATCTGTGGCTTGACACTTTGATTTTCAAGTTCAACTTTCATAAACTCAAGTCCTTTAAGCAGAGAATGAATACAGTGCTCTACTTTTCTTACAAGCAAACAGTCCAGAGACTGTTTGCAAAGAGTATTGAAACAAAATGCATATACAGGTGGTAGTTTAGGCAGGACTGATCACAATGTCTGCATAGATGCCCATCCTCAAAGGCAACGCGGCAGGGTGCCACCTTCAGTGGTGCTGTTTTCAAAAAATGACAGCTTCAGGGACATAACCTACGTCATGGTCCATGATATGAGCCCATCATCTTTTCATATACCTGTCATATAGTTATATATGTCTCATGTGTTGCAAATGGAAATAAATTCCCTTTCTGAAAACAATTTCACAGTCAGTCCAGTATCTGTGTTAAGATAAAAGACAGTTTCTTGCAAGAATTTCTTTCACAGCATGGTTCTTCCAGGTATAATGGTCAGTCTGATGGAAACAAGTCTAGAATGAGAATGGAAAGGGAAGTGATGAAGGAAATTCAGAAACACTCTAAGGAATAGAAAGAGATAAAAGGGGAGATGTAGGCAAGTGTAAAGTTTAAAGTACTTGAAGCAGTATAAGAGGTTTCTGAAGTTCTTATAGAAGAAAATATTAATGCAAGCAGCACACAGAGAAGAGAGATCAGAGCTTGAACAGATGATCAGCAAGGTAAACAAGATTTTCACAGCTAAATCATAAATAAAGTCATGGGGATCATGCTTTCGGAGTACTGTTGTTGATGACTCATTTTTCCTTATTTATTAAACTAAATCTGGTAACACAACCTAAAGCCAACTATGTTACTTATCACCATTTCTCACTTTAATTAATGTAAGGGGAATTTGAATGCAAAGAAAACTCTGTTGCTTTACTCCAGTAAGAATAAGTAAGTTGCTTTGCACACAGAATACAAAATCTGGGAAACATTTTGTCTGGGTAATGTTTTTTTAGGTACATACGTTTTCCTTTATGTTGCATATAACTTGTAGTACAAGCTGTATCAGAAATTATGAAAAAGTAATAAATGACATGCACATAAATAAAGCAGATGTTTGTTTAATGTAGTTAAGATGTGTTGGCCTGATCTTGACTTTGCATACGTTTTATGTCACTGACAGCTGAAAATAAGAAAAAATATGTCTTTTACTGAAAGTTCTTTCCTTAATGATGCTTCTCACCTGGCTGACAACAAAACTAGTACTTCTGCAGTGTTATCACTGTATACAGAGCTGTGGTCCTCACCAAAGACATGAAGAATGGAAGAGAAGGTGCCTAGTTTTCACTTTAAAAACTTTGCAAGGTTCACTGCTTCCGCCTGTAAAGTTACCATGGGGAATGTGAAATGAAGGAAACTCATCACCCAGTTTGAAAGTTTATTACTGATTTTCCTCCTAAAGCTCCCTAAAAGATAGCAATCTTGAGATAAGTCACATGAGTTGTTGAAAAGGTAGAGTGGTGCCTAGGTAGAAGCAACAGCAGCTTCAGCTTCTCACTAACAGCTTGTTAGTGTGACTGTGATTTAGAGAAGCAAAGGAAGAACTAATCCCCTCTCTAACACATAAGATACAGTCTAGATTTTTTAGACTGAGTGCTGGAAGTTAGTTATATAAATCCCAAAATCCCTGGAGTAAGTCCCTCCTTCCTCCTACCTTACCATGGAGATAGATTGTGGTGCAATGGTAGAACCTTTTTGTAATGGATTTTTCAGTGAACTAGATGTATCAGATTACTGTGGGCATCTGTGGGCTCTACTGTGAGCTAGTAATCTTCTTCTCAGTAGAAGTGTACATTTTGTGTCTTTATGTTTTGCCTCCCTCTGTATTGTGTCCCTTGCAACCACAACTACTGCAGAGGAACAGTCCCTTCCCTTTGCCTGAGAGAAAGAATTATATATTTTGCAATGTAAGCTTTCTTCATTAGAGGGAAAAATTTATGTTGGTTCTTCATGAGTAAAAATCTACTCTGAAGTAAACATTCAATGTATCAAGAAGTATTGTAATGCAATGTGGAATGTGCTGTTTACAGATAGAAATACAGTAACTTCATAGTTACTGTATTTACTGACTGCTAAATTAATGCTTTACAAAATCACTTTTAAATCAACCACAGGGGAAGAGAAAAATAATACCTTCAAACCTCAATTAGTTACTCTGCCTAACTTAAGTTTGTCAATTCTGCTAACAATATCTTTAATATAGATTGACTTCTCAAAAGGGAGTTTTAGAAATAATGGGCTGAGCCTTAATACCATGTCTCACAATCCCTATGTATGACAAGAGACTGGATGTGTTACAGTTTTCCTTCAATACACGTAAACTATCGGTAGCACACCCAAATAACTGGAATCTAAGTTTAATGACATAAATGTATTTGGCAAGCAGAAACATTTAATAAAGGAGTTCAGGCTCATTTAAGCCAACAAGATGCTTTTTTTTTGTTCCTCCTCCCCTCTCCCCCACCACCACCCACCCACGTTTCCACACACATGGAAAAAATGCATTTGAACAGATTTTATTTGCGTAGAACATTTATAAATGGCATATTGCTTACATCAAACACATACACATTTTACCCACTAGTAATTCCCTTCTGCCTGATATCACCTGAGTGTGATATATTTGTCTTGCTATGATATTAAGAGCTAGACTCTGAGCTGATACAACTTGCTTGTTTTATTGTTAGCTTAGAGGGGAATGAAAATATTTGTAAGCATAAAAATTAGTGTTTGTTGTCTTTGCCTTCTTCTGCCTCCTGAGATTTCCCCTCTGGACTAAGAAACACATGTCTGAAGGTTAAAATACATGAAATAGTGGACAAATTAAACTTCAGAATTGAAAGGTTATTTCAAGCAAATTTTATATTTCCCCTGTGGTGGTCTATTGCAAATAAATTTTGGTCTAATGGCTGCATTTGTACTAGCCTTGGATATAAAAGATTAATAGATTTTTATAGAATCTGATGTCAGAAGGGACCATTAGATCATACAGCCTGACTACCTGAGTATCTCAGGTCATTACATTTCACTAAGTTGCCCTTATGTTTGGTATGATAGTTGTCCAGTACCATGTCCAGATGGTTTTTGAAGATCTCCAAGGAGAGAGACTCCATTGCTTCTCTGGACAATCTGTGCCAGTGCTCCATCACCTTCACTAAAATGATTCCTGCTGTTCAGATAGAACCTCCTCTGTTTCAGTTTGTGCCCATTATCTCTCGTCCTGTCCCTGGGAACCACTAAAATGAGCATAGTAATGTCTTCTTTTCATCCTCTCTTCAGATATTTGTATACATTGATAAGATCCCTTCTGAGTCTTCTCTTCTGCAGGCTAATCAGTCACAGATCTCTGTTATAAAAATTATGCAAGACAAATACCAACAGGGTTTGACTCTGGGTTTCTGCAATGTTAATAAGCCATAAATAAACAAAAATCTTTCACAGAGTTAAAGTTACAACAACAGCTCAAGCTTTGTGCCTCTGAGGAGGGACACCAGAAAAATCCTTTGGCAATTACGACCTTACACTCTACGTTCCCAACCCCTCACCTGACAGTAAAAATCAGTAGTAATATTAGGTTTGGAGTTCTTTCTGTTCTGGACTGGTTTCTTTCATTGTCTCTAGGTGAGAAGTTTTCTCCTGTCTTCAGGGTTATAGAATCTGCTGATGGTTGCAGAGTCTGTCAGTGCAGACTCTCTTTCTTCCTTATCTTCTAGGTCAAGCCAGCTGTATGGCCCTCCTTACTTGTAACAGGGAATATGTTCAACAACCTGCAGCCTTATACTTCAGAAAATTGTGCTTGTGCTAAGATTCTTCTATGCAAATAGCACACTAAATTGCATAACACTCTCTCAGCCTCTCCTAATAGGAAAGCTGCTCCACTCCCTTCATCATTATAGCCCTCCACACTAGCCCTTTCCAGTAGGTCCTTATCTATCTTGTACTGGGGGTTGAGAACTGGATCACCTCCCTCTAATGTTGGCAATACTTTGCCTAATGCATCCAATGATAGCATAGCCTTTGTTGTTGCAAGGGCACATTGCTGGCTCATGTCCACTTCTAAAGGATTTATTTCAACAATTTTGTAGAGAAAAAAAATGTTATTAGTGCTTTCAAGATGTAAATATATTTTTTTTCAATTTATTGACAGAATATAAACATGCGAACTGAAGTAATGAATGCCAAAAGAAAAACCTATTTTTTTTTTGATAGGGAGGAGAAATAATTTTAATTAAAAATAATTTTTCTAAGTCTACACTATGTTGGAAGGAAAATCAATATACATTGGAAATATTCATCATGAAAGTTATTTCCTGCTATATCTTGTTAGTTAGTCAAACACCCTTTCGGATTAGGGTTTTTTTCTTTCCCTCTTACAATTTTAATTTATCTTGTTTTCAGTTTCCATTAAAATCAGTAATGACTTGTATTCCTTTCTTGTGCTTCTGCAGGCCCATATTTGCCTTACATTAAATAAATTTTATTTGAATGGACCAGTTTTTCTAATTATCCATATTACTGTGCAGTTAACTGCAAACATTATTTCTTAACATTTCACCAAGCCTTCTAGCTTTAATAATTTTAGAACTACTGATTTTATATTCACTTCTAGATCATTAATGAAAATTCTGACATATTTATATCAATCTCTTCAAAATCTCATAAGGAACTTCAGTTCATTAGCTAATTTGAGTTCTGTTGCTCAGTGTCTTCAGTTCTTTTTAGTATCATTTAATACTTGGAGATCTTCAAAAGTTCTCTGGACATAAAAATAACACAGTCAAAATATGTTGTATAGAAATACCTTTGCATTAATTCAATCAACCAAACTTGTAGTGAGTTCACTTCTGGATTTCCCAAGATTTATTAAAAATTGTTTACAGGTCATAAAATTCTGCAGCTATATCCTTTCAGATGAAATTTTTCCTTAGATCTTTACAAATTACTGGATACTGTTTCATAAACATCCAACTTTTTCCCCCACTGTTTTCAAATAAACAGAAAAAAAAAAAAAATTCCCAAAGATCTATTTCTCTAATTCCACTTCTTTGCAAATAGCACAGAACAGTTATTGAGGACTTCTATTTGCATCACTCATCAATTTTACTAGTTGTCTCTTTCATAGGTCACAAGTTGGTTTAAAATTCTTTAGTTTCTAATTAATATATTCAAAACATTATTTTTTTATTTTTTTTTTGACCTACCCCAGGTATATTTTCCCCTGATAGAATTGGCATTTTTAGAGTCATAGAATGGCTTATATTGGAAAGGACCTTAAATATAATCTAGTTTCAACCTCCCTGCCAAAGGCAGGAATGCCATCCCTAGATCAAGTTGCCCAGGGACTTATCCAACATAGTCTTGAACACCTTCAGGAATGGGGAATCCACAGCTTCTCTGGGCAACCTGTGCCACTGCCTCATCACCCTCTGAATGAAGAATTTCGTTCTAACCTGTAATCTGAATCTCCCCTCTTTTAGTTTAAAGCCATTCCCCTTTGTCTTGTCATTGTCAGCCTGAGGAAAAAGTCACTCTCCATCTTTTTTATAAGTCCTCTTTAAGTATTGAGAAGCTGCAGTAAAGTCACCCCGGAGCCTTCTCTTTTTCAGGTCAAATATTCCCAGTTATCTCAGCCTTTCTTCTTAGGAGAGGTCCTCTGATCATCTTGTGGCCCTCCTTTAGAAGTTTTCTAATATATTTATATAGTAAATATATATATATAATATAAATTATAAATTATGTTCAAGTCATTGCTTTAATAGCTCTTGCCTTTACTTATTCTGCACTGCAAGTTGTTTATTATTATTATTAATTATTATTATTTTAATTCAGTGTGTCTTAATCAGATAGATCTCTTGTTTCTCAGTTACTGTAAAAATTTGTTTTATGTCTTCTCTACTCATACATATACTTGCACAGGATAACCAAAGCAGAAAAGCAATTAAAAAATAAAATAAAATCCAGACACAACTTAAAGCAGCCTTGTCATGTAGTTATACACATATTTCCAGCTTTTTACCTTAAAAAGAGAGATTTGCTATTCTGTGGCAATAAGATGTTTGATAATTATACTCAAAATACACTTTAGAAATTACATAATATAATTCCATTAGAAAGACCTCTGTTTACTATGTGATGATGTAGCCGAGGCATCTCATATTCAAGTCTGAAACTTTGCTTTTGCCATCCCTCCATATCTACCTCCTTATGTTAGTGGATCAGCAGGGATTTCAGCTATCAGGATTTTGTTTATTCAAAAACAGAGAAAATAAAAAGTGTATGTAGTGCTTTTCAAAGACATAGTGGCAGTGATAATCTAATAGCAAAGACAGTGAATGAGCACATAGTTTTTGTTGGCTGGATAACATTCAGCTGTCAAGCCACAGAGATTATATTTTTATTCAGAATATAAAAGTAACTTTGTGTTACACTTTGCTTCTCAAAATCAGTTATCTAGATGCCCTCTGGGCACTCTCTAAGGCAACAAGTCTGGATGTGCATTTGCAAATGTTTTCTCAGTTCTCAGCTGATGAACTGGGGAGAACTAACCTCATGATGTAAAATCACCAGTAGGCTACTGTACGATACAGAGGGAACTGGACTGTGTAGTTCCTGCTTCAGTGAAGTTTGTTGGTGCCTAGTGTGCCAGAATGCAGTTACATTCAAAAGGAGGCTAGAATCAAAGAGGAGAAAAAGACAAAATTGTAAGCCAGAGATGCAGGTTACTTGAGTGTGATCTATGCGTCTTGTCACCAACTAATAAATATTTAATTGTAATTAATTGACATTAAGGATCAGGGTTTATATGTTTCTTCTTTACAGAGAGTAAATGCAGTTCTGCAAAGGTCAACACCAATCCTCAGTACCACAGAAATTCTTAGAATAGCTTATGGTCCTCTGCATGCATGTGAAATAATTTTGACTTGTCATTATTAAAAAAAAAAAAAAAAAAAAAAAAAAAAAAAAGACCAAGTTCTCCCTCTGACTGTACATAAATACTGACTGTTTATAAATAAGAACATCCATTGATGTTTTTTCTGTAAAAGCTGAATCTAAATTATCCCAGGAATTTGTAACATCTCTAATTCATGGTAACTATCACTTGTATAAGCATCAATGGTGTTAACTTTTATAAGTGTACACTATCTACCATATTGAAAAAAATGGCATTTGAAGGAAACAGCAATTTTTTTGAAAGTGTAAAAAAAAAAAAAAGTTAAAAAAGTGTAAACATAAAGAGTTAAAATTTTGATCTAAATAATATAAACTGGCATGTTTGGAAACATATCTATACATGTAAGTGCATTTACTGTTTAGTAAATTGCATATTCAACTTAAAATGTATTTTAGAAGATATAAGCAATTTAATTTTACATTAAAAAGACTGGGATGAAGTAACTGTGTCCCAGCTGACAGAAGCTAATGTACTAAAATAATTGGTTTTAGAAGTAATTCTGTTATCCAGATACAAATACTGCTCCTGATGAACAATATTAGTTATTTTTCTAGAACTGTTTGTGATACAGATGTGTTTTTATTTCTGACAAGAAATCGTCATTCACTTAGGGCTTAAAGACAGTACTACATTCCTCTTATTTTATTTAAATATAGAATTATATATAATTGCTTTGATAAGTAATTATAAGTTTAATTTATAAGCAAATTTAAATTTAAATGTGTTTTTGGAAAAAAAAATCATTTTATTTTACTAATACATTGCTTATATAACACTTTCTCTACAGATCTAAAAAAAAAGGAGAACACTAAAGAAAAAGTGCTGTAATCTGTACATGAAGCATACGAGAATCTGTCAGCTCCATTTCATCATGTAGCTAGAGTATAACTACTTGGGGTTAATATACAGACATCTAACTAATGGGGTTAATATACAGACATCTTCAATGCTATCTTGGCTACCTTTTACAGTGGTTTATGGACTGCAGTTAAAGCATTTATTATTATTATTATTTATGATAAGGAATGCAGGTCCACAAAAACTTTCATAACAGTCTGCATTCATTGGCAATATTAGAGCTAATATTATCTCTGGTATGTGCTTATTAAGCTCAAAACTTTTGAGTGGCACCTTGACTTTTATAGCCTCTGGAAGCCAGCTGGAAGAGGTTATAAAGCTAACACAGTAGTTTATACCAACATCATTTTCTGTATCCAAGAAGCAAGCCCCAAGCTGTTGAACAGAAGGAAGCATTTTCTCCTCCCTTGAACAAAGAAGAAAATTAATTTTGCCTGCATTTCAGTCTTCAGTGTGATAAAGTCAATGGAATGTTAAGAAGCTTAGTAAATAAGTCATTTGGTGATTCTTATAGAGAAAAAGACCTATAAAGATATACGGCTACATGATAGCTTTAGTCATTTAAACACTGTAATCTGACAGCTAAATCTATTCACCACAGTAAAGAGCAAGTAAAAGAATTACACAAAGCAGTGCATTAAGTTATAAAATCTATTCATAGTCACACACATGCCACTACTGATCTGTCACTGATGATCTCTGCATAAATGCACCTAATCATTGAAGGACAAACAATTTTAAATATTTATTTATTCATTAAGCAATTTATTAACAATTATGGCCCATCAGAATACATTCTCTACATATAATCTGTGTCAACATTTGCATTTGTCATTGTAAAACAAAATGATGACAACAAAAAGTGACCTTTTACAGTTCTTTCTTAACAGTGTAATTTATTAAAAAGGCAAGTATGAAGCTCTAGATAATATCTGCAGTTTGCTAAATAAATCTTTCTTAACTTAGCTATAGCTAAAACAAAATCTTCTAAGGAATTTGAAGTTACCATGGTTCCCTGGTATTCCCTCCATCATAATGCAAATTAAATAAATGGGACTTAAATGTCATAACAGCATCTGAACGTTTGAAGTTCATACACGCCCTTTGTGATTCAGCAGGGTCTCAGTGATCCCTATGAGACTGATTATATTGAGAAAAAGCATACATGTTTTAAAAAATGCTTTTTAGATAACAGAATATTCACATCTTCTTGCCATATCTCACATGCTGTTTTCTGTTATTTTTTTTCTGACTGAAATTACTTTCTTGTAAGATATTAAGGACTATAAATTATTGTGATAGCATAAAAATTCCCCCAAACAAAACAGAGAAACAGACTATGTATTGAATAACAATATGTATTGAATAATTTATATTTTTTCAATAAAAATTTATTTATTTGCTTGCAGAAATAAAATTAAACTAAGGTTTGTTTATTAGGTTTTATTTATTGATTAATTTGCTCACTTACTTACCATGGCCATTCTCACGTAAACAGCCTTGAAGAATTTTTAGGAGGTTTGTGTGGATACTACCCAGTGCTTAGAAAAGGTCCTTGAAAGCACTGTCTCTAATTAAGAGTGAAAACAAAATTTGTTACTTAGGCCTTAATTGCCCATGTGTATGTGTACCAAATCTCTTTACTTTAGTCTGAGATTTTATAGATGTAGAGCAAGAAAGACATTCTTAAAAGATGGAGGAAATCTCTTCCATCTCAATCAGAATATATTGTTTCTGTGATTTTGTGGGCACATACACTCATACACACATTATGCTTCATTGGGTTAAAAACTGGCTGGATAGCTGGGCCCAAAGAGTTGTGGTTAATGGAGTCAAATCCAGTTGGAGGCCGGTCACTAATGGAATCCCCCAAGGCTCAGTACTAGGGCCAGTTCTCTTTAATATCTTTATCGATGATCTGGATGAGGGGATCAAGTGCACCCTCAGTAAGTTTGCAGACGACACCAATTTAGGCGCATGCTTTGATCTGCTCGAGGGTAGGAAGGCTGTGCAGGAAGATCTGGATAGACTGGACCAATGGGCTGAGGCCAACTGTATGACATTCAAAAAGGCCAAGTGCCGGGTTCTGCACCTGGGGCGCAATAACCCCAAGCAGAGCAACAGGCTGGGAGAAGAGTGGTTAGAAAGCTGCCTGTCAGAGAAGGACCTGGGTGTTTTGGTTGATAGTCGACTGAATATGAGCCAGCAGTGTGCTCAGGCGGCCAAGAAGGCTGACAGCATCCTAGCTTGCATAAGAAACAGTGTGGCCAGCAGGGCTAAGGAAGTGATTGTCCCACTTTACTCAGCTCTGGTGAGGCCGCACCTTGAGTGCTGTGTTCAGCGTTGGGACCCTTGCTACAAGAAGGACATGGAGGTGCTCGAGCATGTCAAGAGAAGGTCAACGAAGGTGGTGAGGGGACTGGAGAACAAGTCTTATGAGGAGCAGCTGAGGGAGCTGGGATTGTTCAGCCTAGAGGAGAGGAGGTTCAGGGGCGACCTTATCACACTCTACAAGTACCTGAAAGGAGGCTGTAGCGAGGTGGTGGTTGGTTTATTCTCCCACATGCCTGGTGACAGGATGAGGGGGAATGGGCTAAAGTTGTGCCAGGGGAGGTTTAGGTTGTATATTAGGAAGAACTTTACCAAAAGGGTTGTTAGGCATTGGAATGGGCTGCCCAGGGAAGTGGTTGAGTCACCATCCCCGGAGGTCTTTAAAAGACATTTAGATGTAGAGCTTAGGGATATGGTTTAGTGGAGGACTTGTTAGTGTTAGGTCAGAGGTTGGACTAGGTGATCTTGGAGGTCTCTTCCAACCTAGATGATTCTGTGATTCTGTGAAGCATGAAAACTTCTATACAGGAAATATAAGTCATACAGCAATTTTCCTGAAATACGTTAACAATGGGAACATAGACTCATTTTACAGTAATCTGTCCAAAAGACCACCTCTGGAGGGTTTTTTTTGTCTTCACACTCATTTTTTCCCAGCATGTGATCTGTCCTTTTGCCTGGCTAGCTGCATTGTATTGCAGCATCTTCCTTTGGAAGCAATACAAAATCAAGGTCTTCAGAAATACTTCTTTCTCTGATGTCTCTCCATTTATTTTCAAGACTCATTACCGGAAAGATCAGGAAGTAGAGGAAGCAGGCTGTCTGAAAAAGGAAAAACAGAAAACAAAGAAACAAACCAAGAAAAGGGATAATTTTAATTTAATTTAATTTATTTTCCCAGTCTGCTCCCTTAATGCTGATCATTTAGAGAATTGTTATAACCTATTACAGCTTGCTCAGGTCTTTTGCTGTAAGGCTCTATCTCTCTCAACATCTATTTGATTTAGTTTTTATTAAATCAATATAAATATATACAAACAGGTAAAAATAGGAGAGTGGAAAACAAAAAAGGATTAAATGAAAAGCAATATTACATGTTTTTTATTTAAATAACAATTTCTTCTATCTAATCAGGAGCATTTCATTCTAAAGCATCCATTTATGGTTTGAAAAGTCACCAAAAGAAATGGACTACACATTCTATATTCTGAGTAATTTCTGTTTAATTTACTGAAAAAAGAACAAGTTCTACTACTTCCAGTGCTCAGAGTCAATAAATCCATATTTTATTCCACCTCATTTTTCTTGATGAACAAAGAAAACTGGAAGATAAATTCTTGCTCAGTGGCTAAATTTTCTTTGAAAGGGTTGGTAGTTGTCCTGCTAAGACATCAAATAGCAGTAATTCTACAGTATGAATTCTGGGTATTTTGAGAATGTCATTTATTGATCTGCTATCAGCTTTTAACTCAAACAAAATGCAACATTATTGGTTTTGATGAATATTATGATGACAGGGATTTGGCGATATATGTTGCTGATTATATTACTTAAAAATTTTAAATCTGTTGGTTGTTTACCTGAGAATTTTAGTATGCAAAACAAAATTGCCTGCTTCTGAAAGGAATGATTCTAATTTGTGAAACTTTTTTTTTTTTTTTTTTTTTTTCTCCTCATTGCTTTCTGATAGCTATTCTTTTTCTGTCTCTTGAAGCATATTGAACTTGAAAAGCATATGCTAGAAAAATGATACACACAAAAGGCAATGTTCAGGAATGATTTTTTTTCCTCCGAGGCAGAGGTACTTTTTCAGACTCATCCCTACTGTGAATATCGAAATGAGTGGAACAACATCAAACATGCTGTTAGGTGTATTTAATGAACAAAGAGAAAAACAGATGTTTTTATTCTTGCTGGTTTTTGTTTTTAAGTAAAGGCAAATAATCTAAGTGTCTCTTTTCCAGTCTTGGAAGCAGTACAGTAGTTCTGGTATAATGGTCAAGTTCAACACAAACCCAATTATAGCTAACCCTCAAACTTTGTGAAAACCCATAGGATTAGTGAGAGTTTTAATAAACTGCCTAATTTGTAATCTGCTACTTATCCAGTAGCAGTACTTAACTGATGGGGGTAGAAAGGAATAGGGGTCTTTTAGAGAGTTCTCAGAAATTCGAATTCTCTCCTATATCAAATTAGGAAATCGAAGTTACTAGGAACATCTAAAAATACTTTTGTGTTACTGTTATAACTCTAATTATTTTGTCAGTGAACAGTCCCCTCTGTGGGAAACAAGACTAGCTAAATTTCAGGCCGGGAAAAATTGCTGCAGCATGAACTTGATTTTATGAAAAGGATTATACAACTTTTTTTTTTTTTTTTTTTTTTTTTTTTTTTCCAAAGGAAAAAAAAAAATTCCTAGAAAATCAGGCATTAAAAAAAAAACCTTCAAAATAGTTATATTTTTAATTTTACTTTAATGTCCTTTTTTAAGAAATAAAAATAAAAAAAAAATGACACATAACAATGTTTGCTGGTCTGCATTATTGAAAGTGTAACTAATTGGCTTTTGGATGTAATTACATTATATTTATTCGTATTCAAAGTACTGTGACCAATTTTGATTCACCCAGTATGAGAAAGAGATTAACAAACTAGAACATGTCAGGTGGAGGGAAAATAAGATGGTCAGTGAGACAGAACACTTGAAATATTGAGAGAGACTGAGTAAACTTGTTTTGTGTGTGTGTGTATGTTTTTTTCTGTCTCTGAAGAACACAAAGCTTAGGGGAGGTGGAGTTTAATTTCAGTTTTGTGCTACATAAAACTGTTAATCAGAAAGTTGTGGAGTAGAAGAGCTAGAATCTTATATAGCAAAAGAGGAAGAGACAATGTTCACCAAGTGACGCGAGGGAAACTGCATATAAGGTGCAATTATAATTGAGACATATTTTCCACAGGTGTAGTGAAAGCTCTGCTCCTATAGATTTTCAGAATTTGACTGGGCAATGCTTTGTGAAATGTGATCTAGCTTTAGAAAAGCTGCAGGGCAGGTTGGGAACTGTAAACTGTCAAGTACAACTATTTCTGTGCCAGTCATTTACAGAAATAATATATTCATAAAGCACGTGTTATATAATCAATAAAAATATTATTATTATAATATATGTAATATAATTTAATAATTATTATTATGTTTATTAAATTTAAATATTTAATGGGGCTTTGGTGGAGGACAGTCACACTTCTAAAAGGTGATAAGAGCTCTTTAAAAGTGTCAATAAACATGTGAGTGACAGTGTTTTGAAGAGCCTGATAATATTTTACTTCATTAAAAACTATCTTACACAACAAGTACGCATAAAGTCAAATGTTTGAATGCTACCAGTGAAAAAGCTGTTTCCCCTTCTCTTTTTAGGATAGGTATTTCACTAATAGATATGACTGCAACTAATGTGCTAGACAGGTGACTACCAACTAGCTTTCTAGAACCTTCAATTCACCATATGTTTCTCATTCCAGTTGTAAAAAAATACGGTCTTTTAAAGATGTTTTCTTACAGCACTTAGGAATACCTAGGTTTTGATAAAACCTAATGAAAAAACAGTCCAAAGTCTTTGTGCCCCTAATGATAATGACTAAAATAATAGATTTATATCATAGACAAAACCCAACTAACCACCACCACCACCAACAAAAAAAAAAAAAAGGAGGGGAAAAAAAAAAAAAAAAAAAAAAAAAGCAAAACTCATGACAAATGCATGGGTCTTAAACTTTCAAGAGGGACTAGGATGGCATGTTAAAACCAAAAATGATGGAAATATGTGTTGTTCATACTGGCTTGAAAAGTGAGGATAAAAATGTAACTGCTTTAGTTATCAACCTTATTTGAGCGTAATATTTTATTAACATTTATAAATCACTCCAAGGCTCACCTTGATTTGAGTATGTAGTTTCTATGTGCAGTACGCAAATGCAGAAATAAAAATAAGGAAAGATGCATGTGTCTATTTTTGTGGATCCAAATATGCTTTAGTAAGAAGTCAACAAGATTTTTGCTGATGGAATAATTCAGAGCAGATGTTCTCTCACTGCTACAGCAAAGAACTTCATTTTACCCTAATTGTTTTAGCCCCATATTGTGCATCCACTTAACTGGTTGAGTGAGCACAATAGCTGTTTTTTTGTTTGTTTGTTTGTTTGTTTGTTTTTTGACATGCAGTCCCTTACTAAATCTTATTTAGTAGTACCTTATAGGTAGAATCTGTTCTATACATATTTTTTAACTTCTGGATACAGGTAACATCTACAGTAAATTAAAAAAATGCATAGCACAAAGAAGATACAGGTGATGTATACTGTAAAAAATATGTTTATATGAAACATGCAGCGCATGGACTAATATGAAATGGGTTATCCAACATTTAGTAATACACATACATATTACTCTAGGTCTGACAAATGTTTTCAAATGTTCATGTCTGATTCATGTGATTTCAGTCCATGGAATTTGCTATTAAATAAGTGGAATAAACATTTTATTTATTTATTTAATGTTCTTAAATAGGCTTACTTGGACACAAAATCTTTCTCTATGAGTGCCACAGAAAATTAATGCATGTGGACTTTAAAACTGTACCAGCAGCATTAATTGTTGGAGATGAGATATAAGAAAAGTAAGTTAAGCATTTTAATCGATGATCTGGAGTCATGATCAGCTTTACCGTCCAGTCTCTAAAATTTTATTAACTCTTGTTCAAAATATATCAAATGAGGAGACAGCTATGATTTCCACTAGAAGACTGGTCTATTTTAATAAAAATATTTGAGAGGATATTTTCTTTTTAAGCCCTTGTCTTTTTGCTTGCCTGAAAAAGGTGCAGGTTTGGAACTTCTCAAAACTTAGATGATATTTTGAAAATATGCTTTAAAAAAAAATAAAAAAATCCTCTTTATACCATCTTCCCTCCCACCTACATTGCTGACTACTCTAAATTATTGCCTAAAAGTTATTCTATTATTGGCATTTTGGTTTGGAGTGCTGAGCCCAGGCTTCTTTGCAAGATATTAAGAAACAATCATTTGAAAAAGAGGAAGGAATCCAGAAAAGAATGAAACAGAATGCTAAGAGTTATAGAGAGCATTATCTTGTATATGAAGCTGAAAGAGCTAGGTGTTTCTAGATTACAAATGTCCTGAAGAAATGTTGTTCCAGTATACAAAGTAAGAGGATAATCGTTTAACTAGGAAAAGATAAATCAGACACATTTGCCATCAAGAAGGCCTGCCCTGGTGATCTGAAGGAGACTTTCTATTTATAAGTAGCAAAATATTGGAATAGACCATCTAGTAATGTTGAGGTATTTAAGAAAACATTAGGCACTAATTTGCAAAAGATAGTCTAGAGGAAGCTGGCTAATCTTTAGAGTCAATATGACTTATGAGGTCCATTCTCATTCATGAATTTCTACATAGCTGTAATTTTACAAATTACAACCTGAAAATCATTTGAGATTCAAATGTAACTCTGGGAAAGAAGATACTTTGTATGTATGACGAGCATAAAAAGTGAAATAGAAAATACGAGAACAGTAACTAAAAGACTGATTAAAAATCTGAGGCCATATTTTTACATCTATTTTTTTCATTGTTTTATTTATCTGAAAGGAGCACTAGTCATGAATATAGTCATAAGTAATCAAATGATAGGCTATTAAACGTGTGCATGTGTGTAAAAATGCATACAGTCTTGCATATAAATTTCACTATTACTCAATATTAAGATTACCTTGTTAGTCTTAAATGTCCTATATTTCTACACATTTTCTGACATCAGATAAACTTTTTTTTTTTATCTTCAAAACTACATCTTTTGGTTTTGAAATTTGTGTTCCAAGAATATTGGTAATTTTAATTATTCTTTGATGGGAATTATTTTACATACTTATTTTTCTACTCTGCTGAGGATAAATTGTGGAAGACGTAACAGTTGTGCACTGCAGGTGTAAAGAAATAGATGAGGAAAATCAGTCATTTTTTAGGGTAGTATAAATACAAAGTGTTATAGCTCTACATGTAAAAAATTTAATAAAAAGGAAGAAATAATAATAAAAAAATGACCTAAAGTGATATATTAAACAAGTACGAGAAGGCTTGCTATTTACTTATTTATTTTAACTTGTTATTTGGTTGGGAGGATATGCGTTGGGAGGATTAGAAATGATAAGAGCTATAATTTAGCATTCAGCAAAACTGATGGAGTTTTGAGACATCTAGACAATATAACAATCCATTTGTCAAGGAATGGTAGTTCACACTTAAAATAAATTGCACAAAAATAATAAATAAACACTAAGCCCACAAACATATTTGCAGATATTTTATTAAATAAAAATCTACAAACAGACAAAAAAAGACCAATGCAAACCTGATTGCTACTGTCAGATATTGGTAATAACGGTATTTTTTGAGTTAATATTGTAACTATATACATACGAAATATAATCACCTTTAGCCATACCTTCAAATAGAATCAGCACATACATGTTTCTTTATCTCTCTTTATATGAAACAGATACAAAATAAAAATATAATTTCTTCCTTAAAAACATATTTCTGTAATAGAAAGCCATGAAAGAAAGGGCTATCTTTCAACTTGAGTTCCTTTGAATACTTTAACCTTCTTCAGTATCTATTCACTATCATGTTTTCCTTTTATATCTACTTATTTGTTGGATTGGCTTGTGAAGTGCTTTGAAATAAATTTAGGCAATGTGATACAAAAAAGAAGCTGAAGAAGCATTATGATGCAAATCTACAGATGCAGATCTGGTGCAGAAAATTGGCAAACATCTCAAGTTCCTACTGGCACCTGGTTTACAGTAATAGGGTTTATGATTGCAAATATCAATCCCAGACACAGGATGTCTCTTTCTTTCTTTCTTTCTTTCTTTCTTTCTTTCTTTCTTTCTTTCTTTCTTTCTTTCTTCCCTTCCCTTCCCTTCCCTTCCCTTCCCTTCCCTTCCCTTCCCTTCCCTTCCCTTCCCTTCCCTTCCCTTCCCCCTTTTTTTTTTCCTTTCTAATCTATATATTTTTTTCTAATTCAAAAACTGTTTACCAAAGGCAAACATGTCTTTCTTTATCCCCTTTACTTTTTCCACATTTTTTTTTCAATGTTTCCCCCAGTCTTCATTGTTTAAAAATATTTGCCGGAACAGTTTATTCTCTTTATTGCACACAAGATACAAATGTAAAGGTTATGCAGTTCAGCTCAAGTGAATCTGATGCACATTAGGGGAAAACAATAGTAAAAACAGCATTAATGCATGACTTGAAACTGTACTGACAATTTCTAAATTTTTACTTAAAATGAAAATAAATTTATTTTCTAAGATTTTTGTCAGATGAATAAGACAGTTAAAGAGGACTAAAATCAGGATTGCTGTTATTTTGGAAAGTAATTGGCCAAGTTCAGAATCAGAATGAGTTTCTTCATATCCCTAAAAAGTTTTCAGTCAAACCCTTGTTTTGTTTTATGCTTCAGTTTCTAAAACCTTTCCTGATATCTGAATAAATTACAGATTTTTTCTTTTCAAACAGATTGAATTAATATACTCATAGGTTAAGTTTTAAAGCTAGTATGGAAGGTCTAGAGATTTCATTCTGTATAAGACACACCTGAAACATATTTAAGTTATTTATTTTTTATTCCTACCACTAATATACATGTATGTTATACATAATTATTAAGACAGAGTTAAAACACATATGTGCTGTGGGTTGGCTGAGAAAAAAACATAACTTCCAAACAATATTCTGCTTGTGCCTCCTTCTTCAGGAGGGAAATTATTTGCTCTTTCAGTTGCTCTCTTCTCTTCTCAAACACATCTTCTCAAGGCAGGGAGGTAGGCATGTGGCAGTATACTTTCCCAAGGTTTATCTGTGTGCTTTATCTGTGAAGGTAACAGAGGAAAGAGAGAGCAATTGCTTTTCTAGAAATTGTTCTTCATCTGGTGGTAGGGCTTGTCAGCTTTAGGCATAACAGGGTTTATACAGCCTCCTGGTGTGAATTTGCATTCTCAGATAACAATACAAGATAGGAAAAAGTTTCTTTGAGAAAAAAACTGCTGGCTTCTGATTTTTCTGATCTTTAGCTTAAAACATATCTCCCTTAGACTCACTGCTGTGGGTCTAATTCACAGTTATTTCATTTATTTCCTGAGACCATCATTGCTACTTTATTTGCTTGTTTTGAAAGAGTTCTTTTTTTCTTTCTGTGTTTTCTCATCTAAAGCAGCGTTTCTTCTCACTACATGCCTTTAGAACCCGCACAGTTTCAAATCCAATGTCATGAATGAGAGATCATGCCTACAGGATAGAAATAAAGGAAAAGATTAGCATAGTAATAATAAATTAAAGCATATTTCTCATTTAAAACATGAAAAATAAATATCCATTCAAATATTTATATAAAAGAAGCTTTTCTGCTGCATGTGATTTATATATAGTTCTACTTTCAAGTATATAATTAGCATTTGCTTTTGAATATTATTTTTCTACAGTTGTCGTGATATAATATTTTCAAAGCAATCATTCTCTAAACTTTGGATATTTCAGAAAAACTTATTGTATTTTTTTATTATTATTATTATTATATTTTTTTTCCAATTGAATGTTCTTTCATTTTATTTTCTTACTCTGGAGGAATATAAGAATGCTTTATTTATTTATTTAAATTTATTTTTAAACACTTCAGACCTGTAGCCCTTTTAATTATCATAAGATAGGCAGTAGACATAATAGAACTGAGAGGAAAAACAGCTGTTACAACAGGGAGAAATGAAGACAATATGGAAATAAACAGATGCTTAAAAAAGCAAGATGGAATTTAAATAGTACAACTCTGAACTTCCAGTGGTATTGTGATGTAGTTTAGCTAGTGTAGTGATAGGAACCTTGGCAAGCACGAAGACTTGCAAGACAAGAGATTTTCTTTAGTGCTAAGCACAACGGACCCTGATCTAATGAAGAATATACATGCATCTAATCTGTTAATTCTTTTAAAATCAACTCACAATTTCTCTCCCTTCTACATATCACAAGCATATATTTATTTAAATCTCTGATGAACATCACCTATTAGGATAGGAGGCATAGTCTACATTGTTGGCATGGAGCTGCTGAACTCTGCCATCACTGCCTACTATGCAAAATGAAAATTGAGTCATTTGCTGAATGCCCAGTTTTTGAGAAACTTGGGTCCTTTTAGAATCAGATTTGATGAAGTCACAGTTATGTCTTTCATATACCTCTTTTTAAAAAAATAATAACAATAATAATAATTAATTAATTTGCCATGTAGACCATAAACCTAGAAAATTAAGAAAATTAGTGACAGTTTTTACCTTTTAGGGTAAGTCTTGTATAGGTTAATGTACGTGAATAATCCAGGTACATGTTAAATCCTATTTTTCTTTTTCTTTTTCTTTTTTCTTTTTTTTTTTTCATTGGACTTTATCAGATTTTTTAATCTGATTACTTCTTTTTGCTTCCAGAAGTCTATGGAATATGAACATATGTAAACCTAAAAACAAAATCTTACTTACTGCAGATGGTATTATAACTAAGAAAAGAACTTCGGTGTGCAAGGTGTATAGATTGTAAAACACTCAGTGAGTATTTGGACTAGATGTTTTTATTTAAGCCTAATTTATTACTGTTATTGACTTTGTGACTTTCCTTAAGAGAATGTGTCTGTATATAACTTCTTTGTATGGTGTAAAAATGTGACACCTTCCATTGGTTTACATTAGTGAACACCATAGGGTTTATTTTGGATTATCTCTTTCCAGCTGGATATATGCTGTTTAGCATACTGTGACTATTATAATGAAGTGAAAAAGAATCTTTAGAATGCCAAAAAATATATATATATATTGAAAGAAATTTAAAATGCACAATTTCTTTATAAGATGAAAAAAACAAAGACAAGATAAACAAAGAAACAACAAAATGTTAATTTAAAATAGTACAGAAGATGGAGAGGAAAGTGAAAAAGAAAAATTGACCTTAATTAAAGTTGTGGAAAAATGTCAGGACTTGAAAACTGAAACAATAGGTCCGTATGTGCTATATGCAGAAATCTTTTCAAGAAAAATATCTAAAAAGGACTTCATTTATTTATTTATAGCTCAAGTTTTACAGAACTTTATGGTCTGCATGCTTACATGATCACTTGGGTATAGCTGAGCCAAATTTAGCTTGGGAAATTTCACATTCACTGAAATATATGCTTTGAGATTTCCAAGTAGAGCCAATTTTAATGAGTTCCAACTTTTTAGAAGAAGAGTTAATTGAAAACGTAAGGTTCAGTAATATAATGTATGTGGGGAGGGACAAAAAAGTCTTTGCTTATAGACTCTTAAACTCAATGCTGAAAAACAACAAAGAAAAAAGTCGCATAAAAATACGGAGTAATAACACAGAATGCACTACTATTTTTTTTATTATTATTATTTTTTTTTTTTTCATAAGCAAACACACTCTTTTATATAATATTATGATATATGTGAGGTCACGCTCAAGTTCTTTGCAAGACTGTTTTTCTTCCTTATGGCTTGCAAGACAGGAAGAATTTAGTTTGCTTTCTTAGGAGGTACCAGAACTCTATATTTATCACATTTAACATCCCAATCTTCATTAGAAAGTTTTGTGGTGTTTTTGTTTTTGTTTTGTTTTGTTTTGTTTTGTTTGGTACATTTAAAAACACATGCACGCACACAGTGATAGAAACAACCCACACCTTTAACACAGCAAAACATTATTTGCCTTGCCTTGCCTTGCCATCTCTAATTTCTATGCTGTGCTTTTACATTTTCATCAGGTCATAGATTGAACTCTAATAACAGAATGTTGTTCTTTTTCTCTGTTATCATTTCTTTCTAGCAATCCCATGTTATCAAGTAATAACTTAATTAAAATTATGAAGTAGTTCAAATAGTTTTTTTCCTATAAATTTATTTGAATTTCTCTGTGTTCTAGACTGTAAATTCTGAAGAGCAGATATAATGTATTTTTCAGACATAATATGTATATATATGTTATATATAACATATATATAATATATATGTAAACAGATA
Source organism: Nettapus auritus (assembly GCA_011076525.1). Classification (NCBI taxonomy): domain Eukaryota; kingdom Metazoa; phylum Chordata; class Aves; order Anseriformes; family Anatidae; genus Nettapus; species Nettapus auritus. The sequence continues at coordinate 48,454,610 of CM021768.1, read as the reverse complement.
TAATATGTAAATATATGTAGCTTTTACTAAGCAAAAGCAATATGACAGGCACTACAGAGATGGAGCTATAGTTAATACAGATGTATGCACATCTAGTGTAAAGATACCTGTGGAGAATAGTCAGACATTTCAGTGTCACTGATAGGCACTGGCCTTGGCAAAGGAGGAGTTGAGCAGCTTATATTTTACACAAATGTTATGGATGGTGGTCTGTAAGCTTGGTATGAGAGGATGCCAAAGGAGGGAGTCTTTTGATGGCAGGATGGTCCTGTTTTGGCAGGAGAACAGAATCTAGAAAGACATGGTGCCTGGAGTGAAAGCTTTTGATTAACTATTTCAAAAATGAATATTCAAGTTAACACCCTTGGATATAATAATGAGCTTATTGGAGTACATGTGAAACATATATGACTGTAGCACTCAACTCTCCACCCAAATCATGCTAAATGTTATTCCAGGGAGGGGAGATAAGGATAGGATGTAAAGGAAAAAAGTTAGTATAAGGAAAAAGAAGACTGGGGGAGACAGAAGAGGTTGGAGGCATAGATGAGGAAGTCAATGGGCTGTGTTCCTCCACCAAGACAGGGATGCCTTCTTTGTAAGCTCTGTTCCTTCAGCTTTTGCTGAGGGATACCTGACCTAACATTTTGCTAGCTCTATTGTTATAAATTAACACTATTGCAGTAAGTGTCCATGACAATTCTGAATCAATGGAAATTCCAAATCTGTCGCCTTATTAAATACATGCAACTTTGTGAAACTGTCTCAGTGAAAGTCCTTGGCAGGGCTCTGAAACATGTAAATGTTTGACCACCCTTTAATGCAACAATGCCTTCTACCAAACACTTTTACACGGTGACTTCTTCTCTTCAAGGTTCTCCTCTAGTTTTGCAAATGTAAAGAACCTGAGCTCTCAAAACTGCTTGTAAGAATAGTTTCTGTGAAAATACAAGGAGTAGATATTAAAGAATCCTCTTTTTTGTTTGAGATCTAGCAGAACTCTATTTTTTTTTTAACTTAAATAACTGTATGAGAGACAAAAATCTTGATTTATTATTATTATTATTATTATTATTATATATATATTTTTTTTTCTGTTAGCGTTCAAGTAGATGTTTGGACTCAGACCTTTCATTTTGCAAATACTTATATTTTGCCTTTTAGATAATGTTATCAGAATTGCCTTGAAAAATATGTTCTGGTCCTAATGGAACGTCATTCACCTCAATCCATGAATTGGCATTAATGACAAAATATGTATGGAAATTAAAGGTAATACAAGGCACAGAGTTTGGTCCACATGGAGAAAGAGAATCATCTGAAATATTCCACTTAAAGAGTTTAGCTACAGACCCTGCCCCCCACCCATCCTTGGAAAATAAATCACAAAGAAAAAAAATGGAGAACTGCTTTCCCTATAACATTAAGAAAAACAAAAGGATTGTGATCAAGAGAAAGGTCCGTGCCTGGAGTTTCAATTGCAAATAAGTCATGGAAATACATGTCATCATACCGTATACCTTCAGATATGATGTACTGACTAATATAGAAAGGCCTTCATAGTTTTAATGAGCATTTTTGGGTATATGTGTGTGTACAAGGGGGAGAAACAGAAGTAGATGGTCAAATGTTCTTTTCTTGAAAATATGTGAAGATGAGTAAATTATTCTATCAGTTCAAATTTGTCATTAGAATTCATAACATTCACATTAAATTTTCCTTTCAATAGACAGACTGTAAGGTTATACATCTTCCACAGGAACTACAAGAATTCTATGCTGTGTGTGGCTTAGCTATCAGTTGTTGAGTCTTCTATGGTTGATTGACTTTACAGTAATTAATGGAGATAGTCATTGACACTTTCAATAAAATGGAAATTGTAGAAGTCTTGAGGAGTGTTATATTGGGTGTCCACAAAATGAAGGTGCATATATTAGTGATAATTCACCCAGATAGACAGCAATATTTTTCAATGTGTGAGAGAAATAGTGGTAACAGTAGTAGGGTATCAAAAATGTTTAAGATGCATAAAATATAGAGGGCAATTTAATCTAAATAATGACAACTTTTTCAAAAGTATTTTAAAGTCAATTTGTGATGCAACATATTTGTTTTAAAATTATGAAGTAGTCCTTCTTATTTAATCCAGGCTGTTTCTTTATTTTTATTTATTTATTTTTTTATTCCTCCAGATTTATTTCTTAAGTTGAATGTCTTAATCTTCAACAAATGTCTTAATCTTCAGATCTGGGGATTTTTATTTGGACAAGGGACTAGTTTCTATTACTGAGCTGTGTTCTAAATCTAAATCCTGCTCCTAAATGCCTTGCTCTTTTTTTTTTTTTTTTTTTTTTTTGAGAAATTATTATTTTTTGAATGTATCCAACTTTGTAACTGCTGTTTGAAAAATATATATCTGCTGTCTTTGAACATATTTTCCATTTTTTGGTTATTTCCAAGGTTTCATTTGGCTGTTCTTTCTCATTATTGGATTAATCACAAAAATCACGTTACTGGAATTTTATAGATTTCTATGTAATATGTAGGCTACAGCTTGCTGAAATGTTTGGTTTTAATAAAGCTGAGAGATATTTCATCCCTCAACAGGCATTACTTCTTTTTAATCAGGTCCAGAGTGAGAAGTGTTACAGGATGTTTGACATGCATCATTGTGTATTTTTGTAATTTAAGAAATATGAAAGTCAACAGATTATATCACTAAGGCTCTTTGCACTGGAACTTAAATCATAAGTCAATAGTAATTGTTGGTTTTTTTTTTTTTTTTTTTTTTTTTTTGGTGTTAAATAGAAATTCAGGTGTCTAGCAGTTCAGCCTTTTCTTGACAAGAACTGTTCTTCCCGCTATCCTAAAGCACTCTGCTAAAACAGGAAGTGAATAAAAGAAAGAGTGAAAGAAAGCATATCAGCCAATGTTATTCGAGAGTATTCTGTCTCATACAAAGTGAGACCAGGACTATTCATTTGTATTGTGCTGATTTATTCCTAAAACCACTGCCAATGGATGGGTACCATGTTATGTGGTGCTTTAGTAACAGGACTATTACAGACACCATGCTTAAACTGAGTTCAAGGGACTCATTCATCCGACTGATTGCAAGGGCAATCCAGAATGAATGTGCTCTTCTGACAACAAAATACTAAACAAACTGCTGTATACCTTCTGTACAAACTTACACTCTCTCCATTTTGTGAAATAATGTGCTGGACAAAAACACTCTGCTGGAGTAAACTAGGGTTAAAAAGGATAACAAACAAAGAAAAGAGATGGGGGGAAAAAAAAGCAGCATGGATTTTTTTTTATTTTTATTTTTTAATTTTATTTTATTTGGAAGTGAGACACAAATTAAAAGTAGACATGCAATGTTGCCTTGTACTATAGAACAGAAGGGTCTTTACCTCTGAATAGGCTAATCTGGGGTTAGCAAGTCATATAAATACATGTTCCCGAGTCTGCTGGTACCTACTGCAATTATAAACTTTAATAAATGTTTGACAATAAATATTGGTATAAATCACCAAAGATTATTAGATTAAACTGGGGCTGCTTAGTGCAGCTTAAAATGCTTTCAACAGCATTTTCTTGCTAGTAAGAACTCAGACAGCATTTTATGAAAGAAGTAATAAAGTAAATCTTTCCAGTAGTCTAACTCAGAGGTCAAAAAGACATAAAGTTATCATCATCAGTTTACAGAAGCCCTGACTGAGTTGTGGTTGGTGACTTCATGTATGAAGTTCTAGCAGTGGGCCTAAAGCAGTATTGTCTGATCTTGAAATATCCACCAGGTATAAACAGCCAGATTCTTATGAATGCTACCCAGAGAGTTGTGGTATATGTACAGGTGGAGGCCATTGATGAGTGGTGTCTCTCAGGGGTCTGTCTTGGGACCAGTGTCTTGGGACCATATCTTTGTCAATTACATTGACAATGGGATCAAGTGCACCTTTAGCAAGATTGCAGGTGGCACAAAGCTGAGTATTGCAGTAGATGCAAAAGAAGGATGGGATACCATCCAAAGGGACAAGCTTAAGAAATGGGCCCATGTGAACCTAAAGAGGTTCAACAAACCCAAACGCAAGGTGCTGCACCTGAGTTGGGGCAATCTCAGACATGAGTACTGACTGGGAGAAGAATTCATTGAGAGTGGCCCTGTTCCTTTTCTAGGAGAACCTTACAGTTTCTAATAGATGAAAAGCTCAACATAAGCCAGCAGTGCGTGCCTGCAACCCAGAAGGTGAACTGTATCACAGAAGGTGAGCTTCATCAACAGAGGCCATGGCAGCAGGCCAAGGTGATTTTCCCCTCTCCCCTAATGAAGCACCACCTGGAGTGTTGCATGCAAGTCTGTGGATCTGTGGATCATATGTGTATCTGTTGGAGTGGGTCTAGAGGAGGGCCATGAAGTTGATCAGGGGGCTGCAGCACCTCTCCTGTGAAGAAAAGCTGAGAGAGCTGGGGACATTCAGACTAAAGAAGAAAAAGTTTCAAGGAGACCTTATTGTGGCCTTACAGTACTTAAAGGGAGCTTATAAAAAAGATGGAGAGTGACTTTTTACACAAACAGCAATAGGACAAGGAGGAATTATTTTAAACTAAAGGAGGGGAGATTTAGATTAGAGGGTAGGAGGATATTCTTCGCTCAGAGAGTGGTGAGGCACCAGCACAAGTTGCCCAGAGAAGCTCTGAATGCTCTGTCCCTGGAGGTGTTCAAGATCAGGCTGGATGAGGCCCTGGGCAACTCGATCTAGAGATGGCTTCCCTTCCTATGGTGCTGGGGAGGGGGGGGGGGGGGGGGGATATTAAATGATCTTTAAAGTCTCTTCCAACCCAAACCATTCCATGATTCTATGACATACATGACATACATAAGGTAGAAATGATTTAAAGGAAAAAAAAATAGAGAGTTTTTCCTTTTTTGTTTTGTTTTAGTTTAGACCAGACCCAACGCTAAATTTCCAGAACATTTCCCAGAATAGTCAAAATAAAATCACTTTTTTAAAAAGACTATAAAAAATGAAATATTGAAGAGGATGTAAACTTGTTTAGAACACTTTTTACGTAGTTAAGATCCAAGAAGAAAGCTCTAATACCTAAATTCAACAATTAATTGCTCCTTTGATTATCACACCTAAATCAATGCAGGAAGAAGACTTTGTTTTAAAACTAGTTGCATTTGTGCTTACTGTTGTTATCACACGTGATATCTTTCCACATGGGTATTGCTAACTACAAACTGATAAAATCTTATTTGCTATTGAAATTTTTTTTAAATGTACTACATACCTCCTTTTACTTTATGGTCTTTAGGGGAGCTGCTATTTTAAGAGGTCATGCAACTTGTTGCTGTAGGAGGTTTTAAGATGATAAAGCAAGCTTGTACATGCAGTGGATTTTTATTTTTTTCTTTCCATGTGAAAGAAGAAAAGCTACCAATTTATCTTCAGTAAACTTCATTTGGAGAAAATAATAGATGTTGCTTTCTAAGTTTCAGAAATGTATGTTATTTCATTTCCCATAGAAAGTGACAAGATTTGAGCATGGCTTGATAAATGAAGTCTGAATTTCAGAAATTTGTAGATAAGGCTTTTGAGTTAATCATTTTTAATGATGACCACTGCTGAAGATGATAAGGGTACTCCCACTAAAACAAATTAATTTGCATTTGAAAAGTCTGCTCTTAAATTTTTGGTTTGGATATGCACTCATGTTTGAATATTCATTCCAAGTCTATCCAAATCTTCAAAATATCTTTTTTTTTTTTTTTTCCTAAAACTGTAACGTAAACATTAAATTTTTCATAGAATTTCCTTTATAGCATATTTTCTAAAAAAGGCAAAACAGCAGCCCCATTTAGATTAAATATGCTCTGTCAGCTTTTTATGTCATAGCTGCTGCCTTTTCTCACAGTCTTCAAAGACAAAATGATCCTTCTATTACTTTTATCCATCTTTGTCTGTACAAGATTTTTACAAATCTCTCCAAAGTTTTAAGAATCCCCAGGATTTTTCATTAAATAGAGGTAATGCATAGAGGTAATGCATTTTATTTTATTTTATTTTATTTTAGGTTGAAATAGTGCTGAGATTTTAGTAGTCTTAGAAAACACAGAAAGATAAATGAAGACACAGGCTTCTCTATTTGGGCTTTCTCTCTTGTACTAATTTCAGTATCCTTTGTGTATTTTTCTATTCACTATTTTTTGCTGAAGCTTTGACTCTGTAAATGTTATCATTCAAGCCTAATTGTAGATAATAACATACAATATTCTTCACTCTCAGAGGGCAAAGTATGATCTCTAATTTAGCCTATGATGTGAGTTTCATTAGTGATACAAATACATTTGATACAAATACAAATTCATTATTGCGGTGATTTATGTCTGAAGTGTTGATAAGAGCATGAGGAAAAAGTTCAAAAACTTGACTTATTAGTCCAGTTACTTGATTTATTATACATACAGAGTCACAATATTTGTTGTTGTTGTTGTTGTTGTTTTTGTTGTTTTATTTATTTATTTATTTTTTGGTTTATTTGTTTTCAGGGACCATGTAGGCATTACAGGTGTGTTGTTATAAGTATTTTTCAGTTTGTGTTTATGAAAGGCAAAACTTAGTTTTGTCTGTAGTGGTATTTTCAAATTTGCAAAGGAACCTGAAAGAATGGAATTTTATAACTTAAAATTAATAGTATAATAAAAGGAAATGTTTATTAACCTTATCATCTCCTCATTAGCACCACTGCTGTGAATATTGCAAGAGACTGGAACAGTACTAAAATGTCTCATTTGCATTTTGCATATCTAACAAAAGCAGATTACTTTGTTTAAATTTTAGCTGATATCATTGTAGTTGTGTTATATATTAGAAATTTATTATATATATATTTATTCAGTAATAACCTCATTATATTTGATTTTTTTGTGCTTCTTTCTTTTCTTATTGAAAAATAAGAAAACAATTATGCAATAGTGAAGCCTTTTTTCCTTTTTTTTTTTTTTTTTTTTTTTTCCATCTAATCCTTCAGATGAAACACATTGACTAGTCTGATAACAAATAAAAGAACTTTGACTACGAGCATTATCTGTCTGTGAATAAAATGTGTCTGTCTGTGATATGTTGGGTTACTTATAAAGAGAAAAAAAAAATCTAATGTCCCATGTATTTTCAAAGAACAGGTTAAACAGTATGTTGAGTATATGGAAAGGAATAAATGTGAGTAATAGAGTGGGAAAACAATCTTTGCAAAACACTATGAATGAGTATAAGAGAAAATAGGGGAAAATAGGATTTACTATATGGATTGAACAACAGAACCAGAGTAGCTGTAAGCTGCTCTTCATTCTTCACTCTTGGAAAGGCATCCTTAGTCAGTTTGTAGTTTTTTCTTTTTTTCTTTTTCTTTTTTTTTTTTTTTCTATTTTTGTTTGTTTAGTTTAGTTCTGATTTATATATATTTATATACATATATTCAAATGGTCTTAGATCATCATATGTCTTCTATTCTGATGTTTAGTCTTTTTTTTTCCTATTCTGTATTGTAATTGCAATATGATTGCAAAAAAATAATAATTATTATTTTATTTTCTTTTTTATTTTATTTATTTATTTATTTATTTATTTTCCTGACTCCTCCCCAAGTGATGGAGGGTTTTACCCTGAGAATAACACTGATTTGAGTGGTACAAGAATTTACCCCTTTCAAGAAGTTACCAATCTCTGTTCCTCTGAAGCTGTCTTGTAAGATTTATGAATGTTGTATGGTAGTTATAAGATATTCGTACTGTGATATTTACTGTGTATCTACTTAGATGAGTTACAGTAACTCATAATTTAAGCCTTCTAGTCATTTAATCATATCCTCCAATTTCTTGGCAAGTTTCTTGTATTGAGTAACCCACAACTGTGAATCATATTGCAAATGTGTAATCAAGTGCTACAAGGAACTCTTCTCTCCCTTTTGGTGATGTAAACCTGCTGTGAATTTCACTGTCATTATTTTATAGGGCAGGTAAAACATCTCGTGTTTGTATTGTACGACCTTCCAAGATCAAGTTTCTTTTTTTTACCAGAATTATCCCTAAATTTTATACAGTTTTACCTCTTTCAAAATATGGCTATGTCTTTACACGTGGATTCTGTGTGTTTTCTTACAAATATACTAGGTTTTCAGGTTAGATTTCATTGTTTTGTTCTCTTCTTCATTCTTTGCAGACAACACAAAGTTGGGGGAAGTATCGATCTGCTGGAGGGTAGGAGGGCCCTGCAGATGGACCTGGATAGATTGGATTAATGGGTAGAGGCCAATGGGATGAGGTTCATCATGGCTAAGTGCTGGGTCCTGTCACAATTTTTGTCACAACTACCCCATGAAGCACTACAAGCTTGGGGCAGAGTGGAAAGTTGTGCAGAGGAAAATGATCTGGGAGTGTTGGTCGATGCTCGCCTGAACATGAGCTGGCCGTGTGTCCAAGTGGCCAAGAAGGCCAATGGCATTCTGGTTTGTATCAGGAATAGTGTAACTAGCAGGACTCAGAGTAGTCAGGCAGTCTTCCAGGGTTGGTCAGGGAGGTGGTGGATTCACCATCCCTGGTGGTGTTTAAGGAAAGGTTCGATGTGGTCTTTAGGGACATGGTTTAGTGGGAGATATTGGTGGTAGGGGGATGGTTGGACCAGATGATCTTGGAGGTTTTTTTCAACCTTAATGATTCTACAATTATGTAGAATCACAAATCTACAATTATGTAGAATCACAGTCCTGTGATGCTTTGTCCACATCTCTGATGTATGCAACCTTTTCAGAGTGAAGTATTTATTAAGGTTTCAATTAATTCAGCTGTTTATACCAGTTCAGCTTTGTTGTTGTTGTTTTCAGTTAAACCCACAGAAATTTTAAAAACCTCAGCTGAGAATAATGGTGATCCTTTGATTTTACTGGGTTGTATCTAAAAGCAAACTCTACACTATGTAAAACAATCCTACAGTTTCAATGTATATAGATTTCTTGACATCAATAAACGAAAAGGCATTGGTTCTTCAGCTGACTTCAGTGACACTTCATATACAAACCAGCTGGAATTACTTTAGTACCTCATTTTTATGTTAGGTTGTATCATTTATTAAAATCTAAGGATCTCTTGCTGCCTCTTGAGACATGTTTGTGAAAAGCAATTTTTAGCTGGAACATTCTATCAAGGCAAGTATTGAATTGTCCATTGTATGACATTTTCACACCAAGACAAAAAGCTATTTTGGAAGAGTTGATTTATTTAGTGGGTTCTACACAGAGGAAAAAAAAAAAAATTCTATAGCTAGAGAAATACAGAAGATAAAACTATACAACCCTAAAGATTGGATTTGCCCTCACATTTCGTGGTGTGTTTGAACACAGTAAAATATAAAATTCCTCTCTTGTAGATAAAGTAAGACAGAGACCAAACGTACAGCATATTTTTTGTTGCTTTAGGCAAGGTATTCAACAGTCTATGGAAAAATGCAGGTAATTATCATTTTTTATGATTAACATTTCAACAAGTCTTCAGCACCTGAAAAACTTAAATGTTCATAAAATATAAATTATAGTTGAATATACTCCTTTTGGAACTGAAATCAATATTTTATTAGATTCAAAATATCCTTTCAGCTGCTAACAGAAGGTTACAGGCATGTGGCAAAACTACTCAACTCTTGATGCCACCAAATAGTGGGCAATTACAAATTACAATTCCTAGACATTTTTTAGCCAGGATTCAACTGAGGAAATTGACAGTGTTGCCTTACACTAAGTTCAATTTCTCAGCCTTTCCTGCCTATGTCCACCCTCATTACTTCCCTCTTTCACTGCAGCTGGGTTCAGACAAACCTGAGGCAGATGTGCACAGAAATGGGAAAAGTTCAACTTAGACACATTTCACTAGGGAGATACGGGCACTTCAGAAATACGTCCTTATTTGATTAGGACAAACATAGTGTTTTTTAACAAATACATACACAGATATATTCTTAATTTAATATTACATCTCTTATATGTATTAGTGCTTATATGGAATATATAAATATTGTGTGTGTATATATATATGTATAAATGTGCATAATATACAGGTAAAGCCATCACATATGGGGATTTGTTCATGCAGGGTTCATGCAGGATTCAAAAAATTCATTTGATTCTTGAGATGAAACATTCATTCACATTTATTTATTTATTTATTTTGAGGGAGTTTGTCATAGCGACTAAGAGGAGTTTACATTTGATGTAAAACTGGCACTAAACCTCAAGCCTAGGTGTGTTTTGATTCAAGCTTAACCAGTGGATGTGCAGATACTGCTTGGGTTAAGCTTGAATAAATAAATAAATAAAAGGATACCTCAATACTGTAGTGGGTTTACGTGGCAAGGTTTTGGTAGCGGGGGGGCATAGGGGTGGCTTCTGTGAGAAGGATCTAGAAGCTGCCCCATGTTTGGTAAGGGCCCCACTGCTGACCAGAGCTGAGCCAATAAGCAATGTTGTTTTGCGCCTCTGTGAGAGCATATTTAAGACAGGGAAAAAAACACTGCGCCACTCAGCAGCTAGGAGGGTGAGAGGAGTGAGAAACAGCCTTGCTGGCACCAAGGTCAGTGAAGAAGGAGGGGGAGAGGTGCTCCAGGCACCGGAGCAGAAGTCCCCTGCGGCCTGTGGTGAGGACCATGCTGAAGCAGGATGACCCCCTACAGCCCATGGAGTACCATGGTGGAGCAGGGTTCCACGCTGCAGCCCGTAGAGGAGACCACGGTGGAGCAGGTGGACCTGCCCCAACAGAGACTGCGGCCTGTGGAAGACCCCTGCCAGAGCAGATTCTGGGCCGGACCTGTAGGCCATGGAGAGGAGACCACGCAGGAGCAGGTGACCCAGCAGGAGCTGCTGCCCGTGGGGGACCCAGGTTGGAGCAGTTTGCTCCAAAGGGATGGACCCCGTGATACGGACCCATATATGGAGCAGTTCTTGAAGGGCTGCTGCCTGTGGACAGTCCACGCCGGATCAGTTCGGCAAGAACTGCATCCCATGGGTGGGACCCCACAGCACAGGGGACAAGAGTGACCGAGAAGGAGCAGCAGAGAAGAAGTGCTATAGACTGACCGTAACCCCCATTCCCCCGTTCCCCTGCACCGCTCAGGGGGAGGAGGTGGAAGAGGGTGGATGGGGGGGAAGGTGCTTTTGGTTTCTTTCCTTTGTTTCTCACTTCTCTAGCTTGTTAGTAATAAGCAATAAATCTTACTTTCTCTCTATGCTGAGTCTGTTTTGCCCATCACGATAATTATTGTGTGATCTCCTTGTCCTTATCTCAACCCTTGAGCCCCTTTCATCGTATTTTCTCCTCGCTCCTCTTTGAGGAGGGGGAGTGAGAGAGCGGTTGTGGTGGAACTTGGCCGCCCACCCGAGTAAAACCATCACAAATACTTTCTGGATTAAAGAGCATCACCAGCATCTTAGACCTCTGACCTGAACAATGGGTGGGATGGAGCACATCTATTCTGAACTTAGCAGGAAATACAGATCAGGACACAAGAGAACTCCCTGAGGAGCTATTTCTCAAAACAGAAAATAGTTCATTCATATGTGAAAGATGCTGATAAAAATGAATGAAATGCTGCATTTAGTATATTTCCTTTAAAATTAAAGCCAGAAGGTATTTCTCTTCTCTCTCCAAACAGTTTGCTGTAGGTTTATTGACAACTTCTTGGTGAGAGACTCCTTTTTCTGCATAACTTTGCACTCCAAGTTGCTACCATTGGAAAGAATCACTTAATGGACATTTATGCCACCTGTAGTAAACTACATCTCTTTTAAAGTCTTCCAAGTGTTTCAGATGTTTCATCTGTCTTTCTGTAACTTATTTTCTTCTTGTGTTCTTCTTTGGTCATGTTGATCAGCTAAGCCTGAGGTCAGATTACTGTCAGTAATACTACAAGCAAAGAGATGGATGCTGGGAGTCTTGGACATTCATGTATATAACTCTATAACCACTCTTCACCACTTGGCAAATTTAGCTTTTTGTTGCATAAACAATCAATCAGGTAAATGAAATTAATAAATACCTTATTTCTGTAGGTTTTAAGGTATCTTTTTATTTTTATTTTTTTTTTTTTTCTATTTTATATATTCTTTTTGAAATGATTATTGGCAAACTTGTATGTTATCTGATCTTTTAAAGACTCAGATTCTTTTAAGCTTCTGCCAAAGAGTTTTCATGATGGACATCAGAGTTAATAGTTCAAGCTCAAACATGGTTTCCAAATTCAGATTTGAGTTTACATTATAATGTGCTCAAGCCATTATTTATGCCCATCTCATTCTGTGATCGTCAAAAAGAGTCTGGTAGAGAAAGTCTGATAATGTACAAAATGTTTCTCTAGTATTTATAAAATACACAATTAAATACCTAAAATGTATTTGTTAAAATAGTAGACAGTATTTTTGTTTGTTTGTTTATGTTTGTGGTGGTTTTTTTTTGTTTGTTTTTCCCTGTACTGAAACAATTTACCTGAGAGGCTGTGTAGTTGCAGATTTGCACTCTAACAAAGAAAGTCTTACTTTGCATCAATTTATACAATAAAAAGCTGAATAAATAAAGTGCTGAAGCACGGTTATAAAGGTTTTTTTTGTTTGTTTGTTGTTTGTTTTGTCTTTCTTTCTTTCTTTCTTTCTTTCTTTCTTTCTTTCTTTCTTTCTTTCTTTCTTTCTTTCTT
>CM021768.1:48430800-48441860 GCA_011076525.1 Nettapus auritus | reverse complement strand
CTTTCTTTCTTTCTTTCTTTCTTTCTTTCTTTCTTTCTTTCTTTCTTCTGTTTGTGTAAAACAGTTTTTGGAGAAGAAAGGAAAATCCCCTTTTACTTATTATTGCAGAAGTTACAAAATGACCTACAGATAGGGCCAATGAATAGGATTAACTGTTACAGGAAGTTCTGCAGAGAAGTTTTTTTCACAGCTAAAGAAGCAGTAAGCCTTTGAGTAATACGTGTTCTTTAATTGGCACGTCTTTACATTGAAATCCTTATTCCAGAATTCTTTCTCAGTACGTTCATACATAATAAAATGAAATTAGTTTCAGATCCGTTAATTTACAGCATAAGCATATTCTGAGGGTTTCATTTTGCCTATAACAGGAGACGGAGAGCTTTCCTTTTTAAGACATGGCAAGTAGGGAATAACAACAACAACAGCAAAACACCAAATGGACTTGTGTACTGACAAGGGAGAAATTTGAAGTGAAATTATTTCAACTTTTTTCTTTTTTTTCTTTTTTCTTTTTTTTTTTTCTTTTCCTTTTCTTCTATTTTTTTCTATTCTTTTAAAGAAAAAATTGAATCAAAGATTGGGAAAACTCCTCCCTCCCCCAGTTGAGAAGATGACTGGAAAGAAGATGATGAAAAAATGACTGGAAGAAGGAAAAAAAAAAACACCCATCTCAACAAGTTTTCTGAGAAACAGGAAAAAGCCAGGTACCATAAGGGAACAATACAGATAAAAGAAATTCAAAAACAAACTAACTAACTAAATAAACAAACAAACAAACAAAAAACACAGACCAACACAAACAAAGTATACAAAACATGTCTATCTGCAGTTCTTGTTTGCTTATATTGTAGTTGGACAGTACAAAAGTACACTTCTGAGCTCTAACTCAGCTGCTGTTTCTGGTTTCAGGAAACCACTTGCTTCAACTTCCCAGTAATAGGGTTTTTCATTCTAAGCTGTTTGTCATGTAGTATGCTGGACCGCTCAGCTTCTTCAGCTTCTTCCTTTTTTGAATGATTTAATACAGTACTTGTCACTGGACGTCAACTTCAGGGAAAAAAAAAAAAAAAAAAAAAAGTTTCCTCACCTGATTACCTGATTTATATGCTGAGTACTGTAAACATAAATATGTCTATTAGCTTTACAGTCAGAACAATGTTGAATATGTTCTTTGAGAAATTATAAGTACAAAAGCTGCCTAATTAATTAGAGATATACAGAATTTTTTTGTATGAAGACACTTGGGGAAACCAAACTGCAGGTGTACTGGGATCTTTGATGTATGACAAGTCATTATGATAAATGGGAGAACTCACTGACTACAGACCTGCAGAGAAAGACTGAAGAGTTCTAGTAGATGAAAAGATTGACATGAGCCAGTAGTGAATGCTTGTAGCCCAAAAGGCAAACAGCATCCTGGGTTGCATCAAAAGAGGGGTGGCCAACAGGCCAAGGGGAGGTGGTTGCTCCCTCTTCTCTGCTACTTTGTGAAGCTTCACTTGAATACTGTGTCCAGGCTGGGGATCCCCAGCACAAGAAGGATGTGGATCTGTTAGAATAGGTCTAGAGGAGGGCCATGAAAATGATCAGATGGCTGGAGCACCTCTCCTGTGAAGAGAGTCTGAGAGAGCTGGGGATGTTAAGACATGAAGAAAAGGCGCCAGGGTGACTTTATTGCAGCTTCTCAATACTTCCAGGGTCTTATAAAAAGATGAGTGGCTTTTTTCAATTTTACTCTTTTAAATTTAGGGGGTTGTATTGTATTAGTATTTTGAGACTTTTAAAGGTACCTTAAATTAGATGAAAAAGGGAAAGGAAATAAAAGGGAAAAAAAAAAAAAAAAAAAAAAACTTGGATTTTCCTGTGTGCGTATAAATACAAAATAAAATTTAAGGAAATTATCAAGTTCATAATGTGAAGTGAAATAAATCAACAAATTCCAGTTATTTGTAGACTCTTCCTTCTGCATGCAATTAATTTCTTTTTCTTTATGTTAATCTTGAAGATAATGTTAGTCTTTAAGATAATTCTGCTGATCCTGAGGCTGTTTGGTTAGAATTTTATCTTGTTGACTGAACAGCCTATTTTATGAATGAAAATAGCCCATTTTACAGACTGACATTCTGTTTTATAGCACAAGGATGCCCATATTGTATGAGGATATTGTGATATAAGTGATCTCTCCATCACTTGCTGGTGATCTTTAAAAAGCTGGAAACTGTGGTTGCTTTTTGTTATTTCATGGTTTTCTGCAGTCTATACCAATAGTACAGAAAGAGAAGTCAATCTAGATGTCAAAGTTACATAATATGTGGACTCACCTTTAACATCAAAAATGAGCAATAGGCTACATAAAAGTTGGGGAGTGTACTTATATAAACAAACACCTATATATTATAATTGCTGTAGAGGTCACGGAATTAAATGGCTTTAACAGAGTGACAGTGACATTTTACTCCTTTAAAATCAATAAGTTTCACCTCAATTAACTTTAATAGGATGGGGGGTTCATTCTGCTCATTTTAAAGATGTTGCTGCTTTGAAAAACAAGTAAGCTGCCTCCTTTCCCTGCCAACCCAAGTATACAAGTTCAATAAGAAGCATTTATGTTTTATACAATTTTTACATGCTTCTGTACAGATCAAAAGAATAGAAGACAAACTATTCCCCTTGTTTTCTTGCTCGTGTCAGAAGTCCTGCTTTGTTGCTCACAGACTTCAAAAGAAATGTCTCTTTGGTTTAGCTATGAATAAAGTACACTGCAGACACCAGCTAAGAGATTCTAATGGCTGGCAAAAATTGTGTTCAGATGAGTGTCATGTATACAGAATATGCAGTATCCAGTGTATAACCCATCAGCATAGGTGTAAGATTTGTTGGAGATGCTGATCTCTCTGTTTGTTCTGTTAACTCCTGCCTCGCCAGCACTCCTGAAAATGTTCCTGGATGTAGACTAGCATCTAGTGATGGCTTAGTGGCCTGCAGTAACATTTTTCACTTTTTTTTTTTTTTTTTTTTTTCCTGGAAAAAAGCTGGACTTTAACCCTCATGTAGCATGGGGGTTTGAGCAACCTGGTCTACTGGAAGACCCCAGGTCAGGGGAGTTGGAATTAGATGATCTTTAAGGTCCCTTCCAACTCAAAACATTCTATGATTCTATTATTTTATATTATAAGAAATATGCATGCCTTCTCTCTGTCTGTATCATACTCTAGCAAAGGATGCTAGAAGGTGGATTTAGACCAGTTTTATCATTCTGGGAAATTCCTTCTTGGTTCGTTAATACACAAAGAAGTAAGTATTGCCCCAGACATGCCTCCATCTCCTGTTGCCTGATTTCTTTAGGATTTTCCCTCATACATAGAGACAAAGAAGGAGTGATTGTTTAGGTGGTGAGTGGTTCACTGACCCTGCATGCATATGGGTCCAGATCTTTATGTGGTTATCAGCCATATGTTGAAGTTCCAGAAGAAGGGTTTTTTTTGTTTGTTTTATTTTGTTTTTGTTTCTTTTTTTTTTTTTTTTCCACATGTTCTTAAAATAAAGGAAAATGGTTAAAATGATTATAGCCTTGCCCAAACATCCAAGAACATGAAGATAAGACACTTAATTGTAAGGATTCTGAATTTCACCCCATCCTGAAAAAAAAACAGAACATGATGGAATTGTAACTGTCACCACATTTTGATTGGGCTGTAAAACCAGGAACACTCTTCATACTTTTAAAATACTTGTGTACTATTAATATTGTACAAGTGATAAAAAAAATCATATTTCCTTTCACTTCAGCTCTGGACCCAATTTTCTCTTGCCAGTTTAGAATTACTAGCTTTTCCTGTTTACATATTTTGTATTTTAGGCAGTATAGTATAATTCATTATTTTGTATGCTATGAAGAAACACTATAGACTTCAGCTGCTGGAAGATGAAATTAGCAAGTCTTAAACACTTGTGACTTCAACCTGCATCTTTAATGGTAACATCTTTAATATTCCATTTAATTTTGTATTGTACACTAAATAAATAAATATAACATAATCATTAGATTTGATAAAGTAGTCTTTTGGTCTTTGTTGCTTTATATGTTTTGCTATTTTACCTGAAACTCTTGTATAGAGGTTATAGGTTATGGCAAGGTTATGTAAAAAAGAGATTTTTTTCCATAATTTTTTGTTTTGTTTTGTTTTGCTCAAAATTTATTGGAAGGAACAAAGTATTTAAAGATATTTTCTCTGCATGTCTTCTGCTGAACTCCTTATGGAATATTGTATTTTAGCTTCTCTAAGTTTACATGCATATCTGAATATTTCAACACACATTATTACAAAAAGTAATTTGGTAGATACAAATATTTTGTTTGTTGCTTGTTTTCCACCAGTAAAATGGCCTATTTTAATTGCCTTATTCCCTTGATTTCCTTAACCTTGATTTTTCACACAGATAAGTAGCCTATTTCTTCTGACAAGAAATATTCATGGAACAGATGTTCAGGTGTAAAAACTGATGCTAAAGGGAGAACTTATTTCTAAATCTCTATAATGCACTCACCACATAATTATAGCACACAGTGCCAGGATACTAATTGTTTCGCATAAATATATGTTTATACACATTAATCTAAATATTATAATTCTCCTAACATAGATGAAATAATAATAAAAACATATATATATTCCCATTGCAAAATGGTTTGGACAGACAAAGATTTGGCACTCCTGAATAAGAAAGAAGTTTTTCTCTGTGTTCTTTGCGTATTCAGGAGGGGGAGCAGCAACCTGTATTGTCCAAGCACCAATAAACCCTTGTTTCCAAATCTGTTCTGCCACCACAGAACAGTTGCAGGAAAGGGTGCCTTTCCCTGACTGCCCACTACCAGAAGAAATGCATTTCATCCTCTGAAATTTATGTACATTTCTTGAAAAGCTCCATCAGGATCTCTTTAACTTATCTGTGGATAAGTTAATAAGTTATCTTGTCAAAGAGAAAAATCCACATCTAAGAAGAAAACGTCTCCTGAGTCAGCCTTTTTCATTTGGACATGTAAGGAGCATAATGTGGGATCACTGAGAATGGGCATAGGAATAGTTCCTAGAACTATACAGTTAAGAGTAGGGAGAAATGAGGCTTTTCAGAATTTAATTTTTGTAGGTGTGTGTTATTTCTGCTCTTATTCTAAGTCAAGCAAATCCACAAAACACACAAAATAAAGTAAGAGACAAGATTTTCACACCTACTTTGACAGAGTGCATTACAAATTCTGTTCCCTGCTAAGAAACCAAAATTATGTATTGATATACTCAGCTCTGTTTTTGAAGGAGTAAGATTCTGATGAACAAAACCATCAGTAACACACTGTGTGAGCACAATGACAGCATGTCATTTTTGAATTCTTCTCAATAAACAACTACACATGCTCACCTCTCTTATATACATGAAAACCAATTCCTATGTCTAAGGAATAGAATCATCCTTCTGTGGAAGCAGAAGCAGATTCATCACATAATTATTTTGAAAAAGTGAAATTGCTTTTTGATTTTCCACATGAGAGCACAACAAGGAATCTCACAAACTAATACTTTTGCAGAAGTTATAACACGGAAATCATCAAGTGGATATTTATTATTATTATTATTATTAATAATTTGTATTAATTTCATATTGAAACCCTGTACATCCAATTTTAGCCTAGTCCACATTTTTACAGCTGAACATACAGCTGGATCCACTGAAAATAAGCACTTTTATTACGGAAATGTTGGCAGAGTTTTAGCTATGTTCGGCACACAAAACATACTGTAATATGCTTTAAAACTTTAGATGGAGACCAGAAGTCTGAGGACCAACAGTAGCAATCCCTGAACATGTAAAACTCTAGCCTCCCCCAGAAAAGTCATGCACTGCTGCTGCTGGCATAACTCTGATTTCAATGTCAAAATGAACTGATTTTTTAACCTGTTTGTTTAAAAATAAGATGAAAACAAGAAAGGTATTTATATGTGTACAAAAACAAAAATTCTCAGAGTAAAAATACAGGAGCATCACATTCAACACTAGTATGTATGAAACTAAGTGACCAGAAAAATAAAAATTGTGTTAAAGTAGATAAATATTAATATTTTGAAAACACTGTTTTGGTTAATGGCAATCAGGATCAGATTCCTCAATCTGAAAACTGAGTGCTGGAATGCACTCTAATTTATCCATCTGTACAATTTTAAGCTAACAGGTAAGACACAAGAAGCGTTATAGTAGTCCAGTCGGGATGAAACAATGGACAGATACTGCAGTAAATGATCTGAGAAAATGAGTTCTCTTTGGCAAGGTTCACAAAGCAGTAGTAAAACAGTCTGATCACCTCATTAATGTGGATTTAAAATGAGTATTCAGGACTATGAATATAAAAAGTGTTGATTGTCAGATAAATGGAGTCAGATGGAAAATTACGTCCCTTCAAATTTTTCCTGTATTTAATGGCAAGTGACCGCACATGTTTAGTCTATTTGAATACAGTCCTTTAATTTTCTAAAAATTTTTATTTCTTTCTTTATTAATTTTCTTCCTATTTTTCTTCAACTTCCCCTGTGCTTCTAGGCTCAATACTGCTATTCATTGTCTCCTTCTCCTGGTCATTTCACACAGGATAAATTCACATGCTAAACTGTACATTAGCCTGTCATCTCCAGGTGCACAGACACTTACTTATCTGTAAAATATTGATGACAGTGTGGACATGGACTACATCTAGGATGATAATCCTCATTGTTTCCCACAGCTGTTACCAAAGGGGCTGTATTTCCTTGTAATCTTAATAATAATTTCTACAACTGGTTATTCCACAGAGCCATAAAGTACATACTTCCAAATTCAGACATTTGAATACAGAGAGAATAAGGAAATGGAATGCAAATTTATTTATTTATTTATTTGTTTATTTATTTTGTGGAATACTTTCTCATATACTATGCAAGGTGTTCAGTCTCAAGAATCAATCACCTATCCTAAATCTCTACACAAACACATGCTAAACTTTATTTATCTTTAGCTTTATTCAACCCAAGTTTCATTCTGTTCTCAGACTGTAAACTGTAGTTTATGGGAAATACATTTGATTTCCATGTAGAAAAATTCAGGTCTTTGGGATCCTTCTCACAGAATCAAAGAATGGTTAAGGTTGGAAGGTACCTCTGGAGGTCACCTTGTCTAAAACCCCCTGCTCAAGCAGGGAAACATAGAGGCAGGGTGCCCAGGACCATGCCCAGGTGGTTGTTAAAGATCTTCAAGGCGGGAGACTCCACATCCTCTCTAGGCAACCTGTGCCAGTGCAGCACTCTAAATAAATGCTTCCTAATGTTCAGAGGGAACCTCCTATGCAACAGTTTGTGCCCTTTGTCTCTTGTCCTGTCCCTGGGCACCACTGAAAAAAAAGCCTGGCACTGTTCTTTTTGCACTCTCTCTTCAAATATTTGTATATATAGATGAGATCCCTCCTGAGCTTCCTCTTCTCTAGGCTGAGCAGTCCCAACTCTCTCAGCCTCTCTTCATAGAAGAGGTGCTCCAGTCCCTTCATCATCATGGCCCTCTTTTGGACTCTTTACAGTAGCTGCACTTCTGTGTAGTACTGGGTGGCCCAGAGCTGGACACAGCACCCCAGGTGCAGCCTCACCAATGCTGAGCAGAGTGGAAGGATCACTTCTATTGACTGGTGATGATTTGCCTAATGCAGCCAAGAATATTGTTAACCTTCTTAGCAGCAAGGGCACATTGATGTCTAATGTTCAACTTGATGTCCACCAGCACTCCTAGGTCCTTTTGTGCAAAGTTGCTTTCCAGCAGCATGTACTGTCCCTTAACATGTACTGGTGTTTGGGGTGGGTCCTCTGGTACAGGTCTTTGCACTTCTCCTTGTTGCTCTTCCTTCCTTCCTTCCTTGAATACGTAGACCCCATCTAAACCAGCTTTCATCCACAAAATGACATTTAAAAAACAATAGTGCATAGACATTTTAACTGATTTCTTAAGGGTATAATCAATGTCCTTAATTAAAACTGGAGAAAAAAAGAGTGGCCCAGAATATCAAAAAGAATTAACAGTTCTTCATTAGCACTGGTCTTTCTTGTAGCCAAATTACTTAGGATTGCTTTGTTCAAAATAAATATCAAAATCATTGTTAAATACAACAGTAGTACCATTAATATTCTGGACATTTGTGCAGACTCAGCTTTTCTAAGTGAACTGAAGTCTCCTAATATCATCCAAGATTCTTACCTAGACTGAAGTCTATTGAAGTTTCAGTATTTGAAAATAAATAAATAAATAAATAAATAAAATCAAACAAAAATAAAACCAACCTTCATAATTTTGAAAACATTATCTCTTTTTATTATTAAGGAAGACCATTCATAAATACGGTGGTTGGTTAGACATATTTTTTAGATCAATGTAAGGATACTTTTGACTAAACAAATTTTATTAAAACTTCAGAAACATCCATCATCAATACAATATGAAGCAATTATACAATTACTTATTGGTGGTGATCTGATAAGAGCCACACTTGCAGTTATGGCAATTAAACTCCGATCTTGTAGGTTATATAGAAGGCAACTGTACAATGATTAACAAAAAGGAATGAAATAAAATCGTGTTCTTTCTTTGATATCCTCCAGTAGAATGGAATGATTTTCTTCAGAAAAGAAACTGAATAAATGCGTGACCTGCACTATTCAGAAGTTTTTAGCCTAACAATTTGATTCTCCTCCTTTCATTCCATTTCACTTCTCTCTGAAACAAATCACCAGTGAATATTTGACTTCATCCATTGTGACTCTACTCTGGTTTTCTTTCTGTCAGCTCTTGAGAAGTTGTCTTGTCCTAATACTGGAATAAATTTTAAAGTTCTACATAATCTACTGAAACAATTTAAGAATACAAATCTCAGAAAATTCTTAACAGAAAATGAACCATTATTTCCTATAATTATTTCATGGAATCATTTAGGTTAAAAAACATCCTTAAGATCATTAAGTCCAAACATTTTTTTAACATCGATTCATTTGTCAAATTTGAATCAAAATATTTTTTCCATCAAAATTATATTAATACTTAGAAATTGAAAACAAGTCACTAGAAGGCAGCTGAACGCAAACACTCACCAACAGCCATAGAAGCTACCAGTGATAGCAACCTGACAACAACCACAGCACTGTAAGATTTGCGTGTGAACAATTGATTCAGTACCACTGAGAAGTTTTGGGTGCTCTGTACACGCTCATCCCATAGCGACACCACTACTAATTGGAAAAAGCAGTTGATTATCACTGAAGTTGATAATAGGAAGACACAAAATCTTAACAGTTCTCTAGTTTTTTCTTTTTCCTGGTCCCCTTATCAGTCCTATAATTTGGCTCTGCAACTAGATATTGGTTATATCTTCAGTAAGACTCACTACCATGTCAGGCTCATTAACACAATTTAGAATTCACAAATTATGTAATGTATTTCAGAGATTAGTTGCTGATCAAATCTTAATTTTAAAGGAAGGTAGTTTTTCTTAATATTTTAGATTTTTGTTAATTATATGCACAGTTTTACCTCTTTTCCCCAGGTTCAAGGTATATCACATGGTAGGTAAAGCATAGACCTGGAACAGATACCATTCAGAATGCTTTTAGCATGAGCCTTTTGTGTCAAATTATATATTCTCTTTTTGATTTTTACTTCCCAGAATCTCCCAGCAACTATAAAATAGTTTTTAAAAAGAAATCTTTACAAAACACTAATATAAAACTGAATATAAAACTGAATATAAAACTGAAGCTGATGATTTTGTAGGAATTGCTAACAATGAGATTAAGAGTACAGATCAGATGTTATAGCTGAATCCCAGTAAGCTGTATATGTACAATAATGCACTTAAACTTATTTGAAATCACAGTGAACAGAAGATGGATGGTCAGTCTAGTAAACCGTAGCATAAGTTCTCACTAAGGAATGGCTTGTCTCAACAAAACAAAACAAAACATTTCTTGAAATAGTATTTGTTATCCGTATGTTTGAGATAGTTTCTAGTTATACAGATTTGCAAATAATAAGATCTTTCTTATATCTTTATAATATCAGGATACATGGACAAGCAGAAAGGTCATGTTTAATATATTATGAAAAGAGAAAAAAAAAAAAAAACGGTGGAGATTTTATACTGATGGCAAGGAAACAAGGAAAAAGTTATGAAGTTGAATATTATACATCTTTATATATATATATATATTATGAGCCAGTAAAATCAATAGTATTTGGCAAATGTGTGTGTGTTTGGTTTAAATATATATTTAAGTATTTGGTGAGAAACCTCATTTGTACCTGCCATAAACTGTGTAAATCCCAGCTCAGGCAGGTGATGAAGATGAGGGAGTCAGATTTTCCAAATCAAAGAAGTAGGATGCTTAATTTAGCCTGGCATGATTTCAAAATTGACACTACATCAACACACACACACACAAAAATACCAATGCAATATGTCAAGAGTCAGCATCTCATGATGGTTATTTCTACTTCACAAGCACACAGATAACAACGAACGGGGAGGTTACTTTCCAATAACCAGATTTCCTTGAGATGTCTTGTACATATGAGTATTATTTTGTAAGTGATCATACAAAAAGGCTCTTGAAGTCAAGGACTTTTTCTTGCTGCTTCTGCATTATCTAGAGAGATTACATATGTTTCAGCATCTCCACTTGTTTCATTCTCAGGCATAAAATGCATGCTTTCAATAAGACTTTCGGTCAGATGCATATTTGCCCAACATGAAGAGGTGTTCACAGACAAAAAGGCAAGGCTATGTGGAAGTGGATGTATCCATCTCTTAGGAATCCCAAGTAGTAATAAATAATCCTTTCTTCTTTGAGTACTTGTTCCACGCACATTCATATGGATGGTTACACCTGTATATTCTTTCCCTTCCCTTCCCTTCCCTTCCCTTCCCTTCCCTTCCCTTCCCTTCCCTTCCCTTCCCTTCCCTTCCCTTCCCTTCCCTTCCCTTCCCTTCCCTTCCCTTCCCT
>CM021768.1:48388381-48421862 GCA_011076525.1 Nettapus auritus | reverse complement strand
TTTTTTTTTTTTTTTTTTTTTTTTTTTTTTTTTTTTTCCACAAGGTTGGGAGTATTAAGGCTTTATTTAAATGCCAAAAATGTGATATGTAACACAGCCTGAGGAAATAAGTCCTATAACTATAAACTGGAGGGGGACAGTACAGTACAAATATTTTGGCTAGAAGGATATTGAACCATAAATTATACCCAGAATTTAAAAGTGAAATGAGAATGAGTTTCTTTTCTGTTCCATTTTACTACTTCCCAGCAGTATATGAATAGAGTTGTGCAATCTTAAATATAATTAATAACAATAATAATAATAATAATAATAATTGGGGAAAATGTTGATTCTGGTTATTAATTATTAATGTTCTACATGAGAAATATTTTAAGCCTGTGAAAACTTGACTTCCTTTTTTACTTTGGGTTGGAACAGCCACTGTAATCTGAGAATTGTTAATATTTCTTTCTGAATGAAGTACAATGCTATCAAGAGAAACAAACATATTTTATCCAAAAAAAATAAATTAATATTTATTCTAGTATTGGAATATTCTGCTTTTATACTAAGTGTTAATAACCTAGGCTAATAGTTGGCTGTACTTTTATATAGTATTTTTCTGTTTTGTCTATTTTAGGTAATCAAAGTTTCTAAGAGTAATATTTAAAAAGAAAGGAAATAGTCTATTGCAACTATATCTTTCTGAATCTACTACTGAGATTTTTCTTTTGTCTTGTTTTCAAGACAAAAAAACAGAAGACAAACATAAAGTCTCTGGAGATTTTATTTTTGTTTGTTTTTTTTTTGAGCCTTGAGTAATTGAATTGGAAACATAAATGCTGACACAATAATATTAACAGTGACAAAACAAAGAATTTACTAATGTATTAATAACAAAGTTATATATGTTCTAAAGAAAAGTCACATCCAGTAGGAAACCTGGTAAAACAATAAGCATAACAACTGAAGTCTCAGTATATAAAGCCATGGTAATGAATGAGAGTTTATGACCAAAATTCTGAGCTTCAATATATGAATGACAGTTTTATATTGAAGCTTCTTGGAAATCTAAGGACAAGTTTGTCCCTTTCTATGTAACTCCAGATAGAATACTCTGTCATTCTGCACATTTTTGTGATGATGATTCAATGCTTTGAAGTTCCAGTGTTTCTAAAGGAGTTAAAGGAGTTTCCTTTTTTTTTTTCCTTTGGCTTTTTTATATTTTTTTTCTTTTACTATCTGCATTTGCAAGCTGTACCCAGATGGTACAAAGGTAAATTGGCTGATTAACAGAAGAACAAACTAAAACAAGAGAAATCATTATCTAAAAAAGCAAAACCAAAAAGCAAACGCACACACCACACAAACAACAATAACAAAAAGTGCATTAACGAGAATGAAAACATAATGGTTCTCTGAATACTGAACCTGAAGTTGCTTTACTCAGCTTGCTGCAGCTGAGTGAGTCACTAGCCTAATAGAAAGTCAAAGAAAAATAAATTCAGACAAGGCAATTAGAAACACTTTTTTTTCAGTAGCCAGATAATAAATGAGAGAAGCCCCCACAGGGCGAAGCTATGAATGCAGACAGCATGAGGGTCAGTCAAATAATGATTGTATATATCTTGGGAAAATAGTGTACAAGTAAAGGATGAACCTCAGTGGGCTTAATTGTTTTTTTGTTTTTTGTTTTTTTTTTTTTTTGATTCTCAATATTCATGTATAACAGCTGTCATGCTCTAAGGTGCATTACAAAGAAGTGATTACACACTGATGGCTGTGAGATCTCTTCATCTGAAACCCGACTCCTTATGTACCTGGTAGAAGAGCCTCTGTTATTTGACACCCACTGAGCCTACTTGAAATTTAGACCTTCCAAGATCTCTACTACAAAGCTCATTATTTACTTACACTAAAATAGAAACAGCACAAATGACTCTTGTGCAAGTGCAGACCAAGTATGTTTAGGACAAAAATATAACATTTAGCCAACAGTTCTGATAGGGCAGGGCAGGGAGGAGGAAAGTAAAATTTCTAATCCATCCATGACTTGAATGATTTGCTTGCCTGAAAAAAAGTGGTGAAGTGACCGTCCTTAAATAAATAAATAAATAAAATAAATAAATGAAAAAATCTATGATTAGTGTTCTTATAGGCACACAAAGAACCTCCCTCCTTATATTATATGCCTCATGACTAACAAGGTATTAGCTTTCAGTCCTAAACCAGAATCTTAAATGGAAATATATGTCCTATCTAAGATATGTCCCATCTAAGACCTCACAAATCCATGGGAACATTAAGATGTGCTTCATTGAGACAAATCTGACTAAGGAATGTGGAAGAACAGTAGAGTTGCCATTACCTCTCTGAAAGTACATTTCTGCAAATGATTTTCTGTTAGAATGTGTTGCTTTACTGGAAAAGAAATGATCTGAAAACTGAGGTCAGCTTTATTCATACTAACCTCAAGAAGAAAAACCAAACCCCTCCCTTCTAACAATATCAACCACTAAACCATGTCCCTAAGCACCATATCAAACCTTTCCTTAAACTCCCCCGGGGATGGTGACTCCACCATCTCTCTGGGCAACCTGTTCCAATGCCTGACTATTCTTTCTGAAAAGAAATGTCTCCTAATTTCCAACATGAACTTCCCCTGGTGCAACTTGAGGACATTCCCTCTTGTCTTACCATTAGTTATCAGTGAGAAGAGGCTTACACCCAGCTCCCCACAACTTCCTTTCAGGTAGCAGTAAGGTCTCCCTTGAGCCTCCCCTTCTTCAGACTAAACAACCCCAGTTCCCTCAGCTGCTCCTCATAGGATTTGTTCCAGACAGCTTCGTAGCCCTTCTCTGTACATGCTCCAGGTCCTCGATGTCCTTCTTGTAGTGAGGGGCCCAAAACTGATCACAGTACTTGAGGTGCAGCCTGACCAGAGCAGAATACAGGATGACAATCATCCACCTGGTCCTCCTGGCTACACTATTCCTCATACAAGCCAGAATGTCATTGGCTTTCTTGGCCACCTGGGCACAGTGCTGGCTAACATTCAGGCAAGCATCAACCGACACCGCCAGATCCTTTTCCTCTGCATAGCTTTCCAGCCACTCTGCCCCAAGCCTGTAGCATGGCATGGGGTTGTTGTGACCAGTGTGCAGGACCTGGCACTTAGCAATGTTGAACCTCATCTCATTGGCCTCTGCCAATCGACCCATCCTGTCCAGGTCCTTCTGCAGGACCTTCCTACCCTCTGGCAGATCAACACTTCCTGCACAAATTGGTGTCTTCTGCAAACTTACTGAGGGTGCACTTAATTCCCTCGTCCAAATCATCAATAAAGATATTAAAGAGGATGGGCCCCAACACTGACCCCTGGGGAACCCCACTCATGACAGGTTGCCAGCTGGATTTAATTCCATTCACCACCACTCTCTGGGCCCAGGCATCCAGCCAGTTTTTAACCCAGCAAAGAGTGCACCTGTCCAAGCCATAGGCTGACAGCTTTCCCAGGAGGAATCTGCGGAGAAAGGAAGGCAAATCTAGCTGAAATTTAGTTTTACCATAAGTGTATGTATACTACTTAAAGTAATGGTATATCTTATTTCAGTACACTAGTATGTGCATATTCATATGCCAACAGGCTGTGCAGAAAATGCAGTATTTTCTTGTCTTTATTAAGAGGTTTCCTGTTTAGAAAACACAGGTTTTTGACTGGCAACATAAAAACAGCTGAGAGTCTAGGTAACTAATCAGAAGAAGCAATGTATGACTTTCAGACAATCTTGAATGGTGAACGAAAACTATCCCATATAGTTTATGCACGGGTACAGCTCTCATGCTAATTGAATATTGGAGTAACAATGTGAACTTTAAGTCACTATGGTATTCAGTAACTTTATGCATGGCAAAGATAGAATCAAGATGGTTGCTGGAGAAAGCTTCTTTATCTTTTTGCCTCTATTAGGCCTTCTAGGACAGTCCAATATGATTTCAGTATTATTATTATTATTTTTCTTTTTGACTATAGAATATATTGGCAACAAAACCAAGTGGGCTGTAACAAATGATTTCATACTTGTCTTTGATGCAAGTCTGCTTTTAACAATTATGCCATCACTAACAGAGCTAGTTGGAATACCAGTGTTAGGACAAAAGATGTAACTTATTTTTCAGGAACTTTTCACTGGGAAGTTGCTCAGGCACAGAAAGAGATAATATCTAAAACTTATTCCACAGGATAATGCTTGTAGAGTTTAGTCTATGTGTAAGATAATAGACTTGCTCTGAAACAAATAAACAAACAAATAAAAAAAAAAAAATAAAAGAACCTTCACCAATCAACAAAGCACGCAAATGAACAAACAAAAAACACTTGTTCTTTGAAGACCAGACTTTTATAAGATATTAAGACACACTGAAGTTTTTGTGTCTTTACAATCTGAGAAGATTTTGTTTATTTTTCTTTTAAATATAGAACACTTAATTGTCCTTTTGATGTAGAAAGTCTTTATAAGGGCAGTAAGGAAATAGTTTGGAAATATTGATATTGCAGTGTCTTTATACACATATTTTATAACACTTTGAAGTATAATTGGCTACCATAATTTTTCCTTGTAAATGATATGTAAAGCTGTTTGCATCTGATTTAATCTGTCCAAACCTGACTAAATTAGATACAACTGTTTTGGTTTGTTTGTTTGGTTGGTTGGTTTTGTTTCTTTTTGTTTTGTTTTGTTTTGCATTTTAAAATCCCTGCTTTAATTTAGCTGTGCAGACTGGGATTTCTTAGTACCATGTGATGGTTTATTTGGTATGTTCCATATAATAGATGTTTTCTGTGTAACACTCCTATTTTGGTATGGTTTTGTTTCAGGTTTTAGGAGGTTATTTTTTGCCTTGGTTGAATGACTAGAATGCTTCCTCAGCTAATTATATATATGATCTGCTCTTTGCTTTTCAAATTGGGTTCCGACTTTTGGCTTGGTTAAGTTGTCTAGACTCTAGAGTAAACAGTTTGCTCATACAAGTGAAAATTGGCTAACTTGATGTGTCTTTTTATGATTATATGAAAAGGCAAAATATTTAGTTCATCTGCAAGAGGATATATATATATACATACATAATAATATACCGTACACTTTTGTGTGTATGTTTTGGATAAATGTTTAGATCATATCCTAGCCCTTCTCAAAAATCATTTATCCTGTAAACTGTGTTTTGTTTACAGTAACATCACTCATGGTTAGAAGGAAGTATGTGGGTTTATAATTTTACTAGTTGGGAAGGAAAGAGTTAATATTGTTTGATCTTGATCTTGATTAGAGCTTCTTTGCTACATCTACAGTATGTGCTAAACCTAGTTGACTCTTTCATGACCTCGTAGTATCATTTATTGCATACATTTGTCTGACAGGCCACTACCCCCTCTCCTTATGTTCACTGTAGTTATGATGTACAGCCCTCGGTAGCTGCAAAAATTGCAAAAATACAAAACTTTCCTCTCAGTTCTACACAGGCTTTCTTTCAGTCCCTAGTCCTGACATGCTATTTTGAATAAGCTGCAAATAACCCTCTTCAGCTTTACCTACTTTTAATCCATAGTATTAAACCTTCACCTTGGGCTAAACTTTGTCCTTGATACTTTATATGTAATTTAGAATATATATCAGGATATAATTTGCCTAAAATAATAATAAGAAAAAAATGTTGCAGTTTCATAAATGAGATGTTTGTTGCCTTACTTCCAGAATAATTTTTCATGTCCAAATGACGTGCATAGCCTGAGCAAACTCTGAAAAACATCCCCACCAAGCACTGATTTTTAAACAAACTAGATCAAGCAGATGATTGTTTAGATATTTAGCCAACTTTAATTGTTCCAGTGTTGAGAAAGAACATATATTACCCCACCTTGGATCTGTGATGAAAGATGTTAGTGACATAACCTCAGGTGAGATCATACAGTCCTAGTTAAGACAACAGGAGTTTTTCATCTGTGTAGAAGCTCAAAGCTAAGGCAGTTCTTTGGAAAGCACATTTCACAAAGTCAGGCAAAAACAGCTGAAAAAAAAAATGCAGTTTACAGAACATCTACTGAATATTATTTATGCAGTCTTTGAGGTTTACCTGAAGTTTTTGTCCAGCTGTGTAAAATACCATTCCAGCAACTACCATTGCTACTTAAGTTATAGACACATTAGTGGGCTTGTTAATAATAGTTGTAACCAGGTATATCTATGGCACAGGAAAATAATAACCGTTTTAAGGTTGTCATCAACTGGATTTTTAACAAAGTAGTTGGATTACAGGTAATTGTCAGGTGTTTTGAGAAAGTAAATGTACTTTTTAAAGTCCGGTTTTCTCTCTTTGCTGCAACTTAAACTCCGCGTAGTCTGTAGGCACAAATGCTTCATTGTTCTGTAGAAAAATGGCTTGCCATTCTCTCTTTTCTATGTTGAATAAAAGTAATTGACTATATTTACTGTAGCTTCTAGCCACAAATGTTGGCATAAAAGTGCTTTTGCACTACATACTACATACTTTTGCATTACAAGAACAGAACACACTTCAGCTACTACGACCCACCAAAGACAACAAATTTAGTTTCTGTGAAATGAACATCAAAATTCTGCACAATAGCTGTGAGGGCTGGTTTGTTCTTTGGAACATAGTTTGTCTTCAAAGTGGGTAGTAAGCATATATATTGTCACTTATCAGTATTTTCCTGCTTTAGATTTCTCAAGAACATTTTCACTTTATGAGAAATGGGTAGTATCATCTAAGAACAGTTTTTAGATTGTTTAAAAAATGTTAAAAATTGTCAATGAAGCTTCCTGAACTGCAGCCATGTCATTTATGTGGTAATTATTTTTATTTATCAGGGTTTGCTTAAATTTTTGCAAGTGATTCTTAAAGTTTGCCATTTTCCCAGATCAAATTGCTTTACTCATCTTCCTACAGGGTTCAGGCTTTGTAATTTGATTTATACGGAAACTTTGAAACAAGAAGAGACATTAACAGACCGTTCTGTTTTAATGAATGGCTTGTCAGGTACTGACAAGTTCAGTGGCAGGAAACTCTCTTCCTCCAGGCACTGATCACAAGGGAAAGGCTTTATGCTTTCACTCTTATCTCCTGTCTTGCTTCATTTAATATTCAACAGCAGGCAGAAATAGCATTCATCTGAAGGGCTCATTTGATTAGTAACAACTCTGATACTTCTATACTTCTCTTAAACTTTTCACTTCTTTATTTTTATTTTTGTTCAAGCAGTAAGACATGCCAGTATTTCCATGGGTTGGAAATATTGAAACTAGGGTTATGTATGTTGCCTAACTGTTCTTCAGGCCAGAGACTGCTGAGGAGCTCTGTGCATTGTAGGTACAGGAAGAACTTACGCAGGTGCTTCAAAGCCCGATGTCTCCTATCTACTTGGTGCTCCCTGAAATACCTTTTTCTTTTTTTTTTTTTTTTTTTCATCTTTTAATTTCATTTTTTTGTCTTTCTACTGATCTTTGCTCTCAGAAGGAAGATGCATATTGTGACTAGCACCTGCATAGAGAGGATTGCTTATGTGACCGTCTGTTCATCACGAACCAGAAGACATCACAAACTATTTTGGTTAACACACTGACCTAAAAAATCAGGACCTTCACCTTCACTGGAAAGGGTCACATGGCAGGCTCAGAGTGCATAGCCTCCTGTTTTGTACCTGTGGCAATACTGAAGAATATCTCCCTAAAGCTTAATTATTTCCTGAGAACCTCACCCCTCAAGAAATGAAGTGAGACTTCTGGTCACTTAGAAAGACAAACAAACAAATAAATAATTTTGCTTTAGTGTCATAAATAACAATTGAATATTTTTTGTTATTTTTATGATTTTCTCTTACTGTTCTGTATTTTCTTGGTGGTGGATTTTTGGGGGGTTGCCTAAATTTATGAGGGCAATATCTGCTAGATTTAGTTTGAAAAGAAAATTGAAACTATCTGCATGTTGTATATAATTTTGTGTAATGCCTGCTCCATTTCAATTATGCTTTGAAAATATAAGCACATAGATAAATTAATATAGAGATCTGTCACAAAAATAATCAGGAAATTTCTTTTGAAATTTCATTTCAAAATTAGCTGTCTTAGTTTTATAAAACTTGGTCAGTGTTAACACGTTGAGTTTCCTCAATAGGTTTTTCTTGTCATTTTTAGAATGTCATACAGGGTCAATAATCCTTGGGTCTTGGTTTGTTTGTTTGTTTATGTGATTGTACGTCCACTGTAAAGGACTGCTGATACCCATAAGTGATTATAGTCTTAGCTGGAGTTCTACCTTGTCTTAAAACAGCAGCAATTTCTATTCAAACAAATAAACATTGGATGACAGTCCTGGCAGTGGAAGTTCTTGAATTGCATAGAACTGAATTCTGAAATGGAGAAGCTGGATTTAATAAAATGACAATTTCTTGGGAATTAAGCAGTTGTTATTAATAAAGATATATCTCTGAATTTATTTATTTATTTATTTATTTATTTTCAGATAGCCCCAACAAATTTGGAATAGAACTTTTGTGATCTGTCTTATAAGTTTCTCATCAGATCCAAGAGCAAAGAAAAAGGTGGAACAGCTTCATCGCAGAACAGATATTTGATACAGATCCAGTCATATAAAACTCTTCTTACCAGATTCACATGTAAATTCTAGGTGTAGAATTTAGGCAGATATCTGGGAGGTATCGATCAGCTTTTAGTTGTGCAGCTAATTTTGTTTATTGTTTATTACAACATGTACTAGAATAGCCAACCAAATCACTAAAAAAGCATAGAACAATTATGGGAAAAAACTTCTGAAATTTCTGAGATGATTTGCTCAATCTCTTGTTTTTGTTGTTGTTTGAAACTTTCATAAAGGTAGAATTGAAAGACAGGAACAAAAGTAATTCTTTACAACAAAAATAATGGATTTTTGTTTGTTTGTTTTCCTAATTGAATGCCTGTCTGTGTCTTTCAGAGTCATATTTCTCTTCATACTCTTTTGTTTTGACATTTCACAAGCAGGTATGCTTTCAGCATTGTGTAGGTTCTTCCTCCTATTCAAAGTTCAACTAAGTAATTCTGATCTGCTTATTAATATTTATGGACCACGTATATTTGCAGATTTAGCTTTAATATGATCTTGTGTTCCTTTAGTGTAGAGCAAAAAGAAAATGATATGTTTCTCTTAATCATAGATTTAAGAACACTTTGATTGGAAATGCCCCTTAAAAGACTTGTTTTGAATTAGTGTGACCTTCTACTGGAAGATTTTTATGGCTGCACACATCTTGGGTTTTCACCCTCTTTTTACTTTAGAGACTAGAAGTCCAAATGTTTTAATTAATAATTAAAACTTAACCTACCAGCCCTTTTAGCCTGAGCCTTTCTACCAGTATTAACTATCGATTCATATCACTCATTCATCAACTATTCATTGGTTTTAGCATCTATAATTCAACATAGTATAGAAAATGTTTACAGAAAATGAAAAACAGCCTATGTTTCTATAGAATTGTGTTAACGGACCTAATTAAAAGGTCTATTAAATTGAGTATAAAATCAAAGATCTTCTCTCTCTCTCTCTCTCTGTGCATATAGTTCCAAATAAGTAAAAACAGAGGGCCACAGTGATGAATTTATTGAAGGTGGCAGTAATAAGTGATCTGGGAGCAAAGTTAAATACACTTTGGGAGTGATTTTGCTGAAAGAGAATAAGAACGGTTGGGAAAAATGGAATCTGAGGACAGACTATTTTACAGCCAAGCAATATGGATCTAACAGGTGAATGATGGCCATCAAGTTGATAGTTCTGTACATTTTAAAATATAGATATTGTATTCTTCTCAAAGAATCAGACAAAACAGTGCTTGGTCCTGTAAAGGAGCTTTTGAGAAAAACTGCAACGAAAGCTAACTGTTTATATTTTAAATACTAATAAGACAGGCAGAGGATGAGATAACTTTGCTTGGTTCCTTTGTTATTCTGCTATGAATTTCAATATCCCTCTGAGTGTGGTTGATTCTTAGCTGGGGACTGAAGTTTGCACATAAAACCAAACTAATAAAGACTTGAGTCAGTGAACATTTACACTCCATTTCCATCCAAGAGCACCTTGATAACATAACTGAGATTGAAGAAGAGAGTAATGCAGACTGTGCCTCTTCTGGGATTCCTGATTATTTATCCAGAAATTCAAGGTAAGTTTTTCTGAAGAAGAATATCCAGGCATCCTATGGCAGCAGAAAGCTGATGTAGAGCCATATATTTTCTCTCTTTGCTTCTCTGGACAGAAATAAATGCAGTCTGAAGGATGTATGAGATGAAGAAAGAACATTGATTTTTCTGTTTTGATATTTCATCCTTGTGATCTGGCAGAAAAACACTGCTCCAGAGACATGGGATTTTTGCAGATGAGCAGGGTTTGGAGTTAAAAAATGACAATTTACTGATTACAATAATTGAACGCTTTGCCACTCAGTGAGACCTGATTATTTCATGTGGGACTTACTTCTCTGAATGGGTCAGTTTATCTCATCTAGGTAGCAGCCATCCCAGATTCTGCAGTGACTTTCTGCAAAGATGAACAGCAGCAAGTGACTGAAGAAACTCTCAGAATTCAGAGACTGCATATCTTTTGAATACAGTCATTTTGGAAGGTGCATTACTACTTTTGGTTATCTGGCTCCCACGTTTTGTAGCTGAAAATAATAAGCATTCAAAAACAGATAATAACGAAACAAATCTGTTGATTAACCTCGTGGTTCATTCCATGCAATGGGAATCTTCACTACGCACCCTGTTCTCTTCTGATTACATTCAAAATGAAGGTGCGTGCACCAGTATACAATTCAAAGAAAAACTGGCAGGTAGAATGCCTTAAGATTTAGTTTTTCTTACAAAGATATTGGTGACAGTTCAGCTTCTAGTTTCGTGTTTGTTTGTTTTTCCTTGCTTTTGTACACTAGAGTTCTCAGCTCTTAGTGCATTGGAGAAGTAGCCTTCTGGGGTACATATTTGTTCTTATTTATGTCAATCTTGTTAAAGGCACTTCCACATTTGAGTATAGCCAACAAATTGACCATAACCAGACATTCTGTAAATCAGAGTACCTTCTTTTTAGTCATTACAGTAGCAATGACTTTCTCCATCTGTTACAACATGGTCTGAAACATCATACAGAGTACATTATAATCTGCAATTATATAATTGTGCCAGCCATTATATAATCCTGTGCCAGCAGTGTGCAAAGTATTCCCTATGGAAGATTTTCCTAGGCCTTTCATACATAGGCACATAAAATTCATATATACATGTACAAAAACATTGGCATGCATGATAAATTGAGTCTTAAGGCTAAACTGAGTTGACTGTTTTTTAAAAAACAAACAAACAAACAAAAACCAGGACATATGCTTTTAGGGAAGTCCGCTCGCAAATACTGCATGCATGCAAACTAGTTGTTATTTGAACAAATCTGATCCAGCAGTGTTAATGGAAGAACAGCATGAATAAATTTAATTATTTGAGTCCTTAATTCTGAAGATTTATTTGCAATTCCTGCTAGGTTGATGTATTGCTATTATATTATTTTGTTAAAAATGTGTAGTTTACAATGCTGTTACTGATATCTCCCTTTTTGCATTCAACAAAAGGAATAAGTTTCCTCAGAGATTCACTAGCATTAAGCGCTTCATGTTAGTCACTTGGGAAGTATTTCATGCACTCATAACACTTTATCAGCACGAAAGGAAGCAAAGAGAATCAAAACAAAAGATTTCACACAGAGCAACACAAAACAAGACTTACACTGAAGAATATTCATGAAAGTCTTGCAGTAAAGCTGATGATAGCATACACATTTCTTATTCTTTAAAATTGTATAAGCCCTCAGGTACAATTTTTCAGAGCCATGCAGTCTCATTCAGTAATCCTGAAGCATTAAGCATTTGTTTATGAAAACTAGAACTCCCTGGGTTTCATTGATCGTACTTATGATGTCTTGTAGATAGTAAAAACCATTTAGATTGTAATACTTGGAACTCTGTACAAGACAGCAGCATATTTTTCTGTGATACACAGCTGTAGAAAACAAAATATCATTGATGAAAACAAGTTAGAAGAACTAAGAGTTTATTGTAGCCCACATGATGGCTTCAGCTTTGATTCACCAGTGTCTGAAACACAGGAGAACAATTTCATGAGCTGAGCAGAGCCAAAGTGCAATGGTACAAATTGGTGTGGGAGTCTTTTATGTGTCTTATTTAATTGACATCTAAAGTAACTAAGAAATGAAACAAAAGAGGAGAGGCTTATAATAAAATGCACGTGTCAATATTCACTTACTAAATCCTACTTGTAGTCTTGTAGTCTCAAAGCTAATTTTATCCAATTGCCTTTTAGCTATAGTGTCTAGCTCTGACTTCCAAATATAATGACTTTTTAATATAACTTGCACTGTTCTGCATCCAAAGCTGGATT
Organism: Nettapus auritus; assembly: GCA_011076525.1. NCBI lineage: Eukaryota > Metazoa > Chordata > Aves > Anseriformes > Anatidae > Nettapus > Nettapus auritus. Next base: position 48,409,368 of record CM021768.1, on the reverse strand, counting down.
TAATCATGCAGTTTATTCAATCAGAACCAACATATTTTGTAATTAAGCCTCACACCTGCAAAATCTCTACATTAAAGTATTAATAAGTCTAGCTTAAGCTTAGAAGAAAATAACTTCAGAAAGTGCAAGCCTAAACTGTGATTATATATTGTAAACCATTGTTTGGATCCATTATATCACTATCGTCCAGTATTTAGGTATCTTGTAACAAGGTGTGAGAATTTTTTTTTTTTTGGTGTGTTTTTGGTGTTTATAGTAACAAAATGGAAGGAAACAATGCAGTTTAGAGATCATAATGGACCTCATGCCACCTCGACACATAGTAGCTCATGATAAATAACTTGAAATATAGGATTCTGATAAAACAATATCTGATAAGTCCAAAATTTCATGTCTAATTTTTACTTTAGCCAGCAGTGTCATCATAACATTTTTTACTTAAATTCTACTAAATATGTTTATTAAAATGTGTATTTAACACATATACTTCTCAAAATTATAGACTGAATCACGAGGTTGATATGGAATGTGAAAGGTTTTAATGTCATACTTCAGGTTATGTGACAGACATTTGTCCAATTGCTCTGGAATTTCTACAGTGATTGAATAGCTGCAGCTTTCCCAGGCAATTTATTCCTACTGGTTCACTGTGCTTAAAATCAAATTAATTATTATTATTATTATTATTTTCAAAATATTTAAATTGAATCTCACTTCGTAGAGTATAGGCCTGTAACTTCTTGTCAGGTTGAGTTTAGGCACAGAAAACATCTATTCCTTTTACTTTGTACATTGTGGCAGGCAGCTAAGCACCACACAGCCACTCACTAACCAACAGTGAGATGGCGGAGATAATCGGAAAGAAGGTAAAGCTTGGGGGTTGAGATAAAGACAGTTTAATATGGCTGAAAAGGAAGAGAGAATAATTATAATAGTAAGAGAAAACATAAAAACAAGTGATGCATAATGCAGCTGCTCACCACCCACAGACCAATGCCCAGCCAGTTCCCATCCAGTGGCAGCCCCTCCAGCCAACTACTTCCAGTTTCTAAACTCTCACTATAGTCATCCTAGGGGTTTTCAATACAACCTCTCTAAATCTCCCCTTCCTCAGAGGAAAAGGGGGAGAAAATATGATGAAAAGGGCTCAAGGGTTCTCATAAGTACAGGGATATCACTCACCAATTATCTTCATGGGCAAAACAAACTTGGCATAGGGAGATTTATTGACTATTACTGGCAGACTAGAACAGTGAGAAACTAAAAGCAAACTAAAAACACCTTCACCCCCTTCTTCTTCTCCCTTAGCAGTGCAGGGGAATGAGGAATGGGGGCTGCGGTCAGTCCCTGATGCTTTGTCTCCACCACTCCTTCGTGGTTACTCTCTGTACTTGCTCCAGATGGGGTCCTTCCCATAGGATGCTATCCTTCCTGAACAGGGGCTTCCAACAGGCAGCAGTTCTTCAATAACTGCTCCAACATGGGTGCATACTATGGGGCCCATCCCTCAGGAGCACACTGCTCCAACACGGGTTCACCATGGGTGGCAGCTCCCTCAGACCCCCTGTTGCGGCGTGGGCTCCTCTCCACGGGCTGCAGCTCTGGCCCAGGGCCTACTTCTGTGGGGACACCTGTTCCACCCAGAGCTCCTCCATGGGCTGCAACATGGACATCTGCTCCATGTGGGACTCATGGGCTGCAGGGGGACAGCCTGCTCCACCAGGGGCCACAAGGGAATTTCTGCTGTGTGCCTGGAGCACCTCCTGCCCTGCTGCTGTACTGACCTTGGGGCCTGCAGGACTGTTTCTCACTCCACGCTCTCCCAGCAGCTGTTGCACATCAGTTGTTTCCCTTTCTTAAGTCTGTTCTTCCAGAGGGACAAACAACATAACTTACTGGCTTGTCTGGCCAGTGGCAGGCCACTTTGGAGTTGGCTGGAACTGGCCCTTATCCTAACACGGGGCAGCTTCTGGACTCTTCTCACAGACGCCACCGCTCTGCCATGTAAATCCAATATGACCATTTACACATAGGTTAAGAAATTTATTGTTGACATCAATAAGCTGAAGTTTGAATATTTTTATTAGCAAGATGGTTATGCTTTCTAATTTATTTTTTTTTTCTTTTTTGCTTATGTATAAATATATAATTAAAAATGGTAGGGTTAAAAGTAGTTAATAATAAATATAAATAATAAATAAATAAATATAGTTTAAAGTGGTGGGGCAAAAATTAATGGGAAAGTTGAATAGAAGTTGGTATCCCTGAAAAATGTCCATCCCATGCTAAAGTTAAAAAGATAAAAAAAGGATATTCAGATTTCCTCTACACAAATCAGATTATGTTCACCCTGTCCAAATAGTTTCTTGGAAGTAGAAACTCTTTTCAGTTAAATATGAAATTAAAAAGAAATTTGCACCAGTAAGTTGTGAAATTATTTTTCTTTTTTTTTTGTCTAAGACTCCTTTAACTCATACAAGTCATGCTCATTTTGTCTTAAAACCTGCATTTTTAAAACAGAACAAAAACAAACAAAAAAGATATGATCACGTTTGTAACTGTAAAAATGTTCACTTAGTTTGAACATAAAATATCTAAGTATTTTTTCAACAGTTTTTCTTAATCATGGGTTCTCTAGGAGTCAGAGCAAAGAGTGTTAGATTTACAGCTAGTATGAACAACACTTGCACATGCTTATTGGCTACATATGGAACTTCCAAATTAACAACTAATAGTTAGCTGCAGAAATAAAAATTCACAATAACTTTGTACAAATTTCCCTGACGTCAGTCTACCTATGTTATATTACTGAATCCTTTCTTCATGTCCTTGAAATACCATAGTTTTTAAATTGTTAATTAAAATTCACAGCTAAGAAGTGCCCTTGTCATTAATGCATTTGTCATTGAATATTTATTTTTCAAAACACAAGACCCCCTGCTAACCCTCAATATCAAAACCTTTTATCTGTTGCACAAGAAGAATTCCACATTTAGGTGTTCACTGTTTTTTAGGATTTCACCTTAACTGCTCTAGACAACAAGCATCAATGTAATAGAATAAATAAAACCTACAAGGCTACATTTATGCTTGCTAATACCATATTTTGATTTAAAATATTTGATGAGTTTAGCAGACTATGAAATTCATTAATGTTCATGAACAGCATAAAGAAATAGCATATTATAGAAGAGCGATTTGCAAAATGTAATCACCATTGAAGAGTCACCAACAGTTACATCACAAAGTGATGTCTCCCTTATCCTTTAAGATTTAAAGGTTTAATGACAAAAATATATTAGATCTCCCCAAAATACTGGTGGCTGAGAGTTTTATATAATACTTTAAATGATGAATTTATCCATCTAAAGGCTCCTAATCAAAGTTAAAGCTGTTAAAAAAAAAAAAAAAATGCTTTCAAATTAGTTTTAAATCTGGCCCTCAATTACTTTTTAAAACTTTAAATAAATAAATAAATAAGGAGTTTGGAGTCTGAAATCTGAGAAGTACATACCAGGAATTTTCTAGCAAACTGGTATTGATTGACCTTCATCAAAACAGAGTGACATTTATTTATTTATTTATTTATTTATTTTTATTTTGTATGTCAAAAAATCTGTCTGCCTAATCTAATAGGATCTTGTGTGTCAATTTCTACAAGATACCAATAAAATAAAAACGAGGCTTAGGAATGAAAAGGTTGTCAATACAATTTATAACATTATTGCATTCCAGTTTGCCAAAAATCATAAAGTTATAGACTAATAAACTGGGAATGATACATAAGATCCCACAAATTCTAGAGAAAAAAGAAAAAGAATGTAATATGTGTATACCCTTCATACAGTGTTTTTTTTGTTTGTTTGTTTGTTTTCCAGAAACTGTTCTGACTACTTTACCTACTTATGCTACTTGTAATTCAGAGAATATTACTAAAGCCATATTAACTTGTTTATTTAATTTCTCTTTACAGTTTGACAGTTCTTGTTGCAATTGTTTGTTATTCTGTAGGATTTCTTGTGGTTGTTTGGTTGTTTGGCTGTGGGGGCAGTAGATTTTTGTTATGAAGCCAGAGAAAAGAAACTAGTAAGAAAAAACTGTGTTTAGAATAACTGTTGTCATCATTTTCTGAAAAACTAAGTATCGGAGGTAAGGTACTGGAACTTGTGTATCTGGCAAAATATACATTTTCAGTATTCTTTGCTTGATCTGCAAATGACAGAAAACCAAATGTGAAGCTGAGACAACACGGGCTTCACTGTTCACAATATAATATAGTAAACATAAAGGAATGAGGAAATCAGTGCTTCATGATAAAGTGGAGACCAATGATATTCAAGTTTCAGACTTGATTTTTTTTTTTTTTTGTGCTGTATAGAACATATCTGAGATACCAGGAAACAGCTAAATGCAAACAAGGAGTCTGATGTGTTTTTCTTCAAATACTGTAGGATTATACTAGTAGACTATGAAAATATACAGGGAAATAAAACCTCAGGTTAATGCCAAACTGTATCACTTAATAGACAAAATCAAAAAGTCTTCAGAGAATAAACCTAGGTACCTCACTGAACTTAGAGGAAAAAAAGCCCCACTTTCCAGAATGTATGTTTTCTTTGTCAGCTTCTCAGAGAGTTTAGTCACAAAAAAACAATTTGATAACTTCAGGCTGGATGAGTCTTTTTTTTTTTTTTTTTTTTTTCTGAAGACTTCTATGAAGATGATGCATAGGCTCGATTTCAGAAACTCTTTAGCTTGCTTTCTTCAGGACTCAAACTGCCAGTGGTGTAGAGGGCCTATCATTGGGTCTTTGTTGTTGGCAATGATAGTAGTGTATGGGGGATTTATTTTATTTCTAAAATAAAAGTATGGTTTTAACTCCATCCTTGTCAGATTGGATTTTTACTCTATGAATTGCTCTTCTATTTTTTTTTTTCTCTTTTAAACCCTAAAACTCAGGAATTATTTGGAAGTTGGAGAGAAGTAACATTATGTCAATGGCTATGGCTTCCTCTCAGAGGAAATTAGACTTTTAAGAAATACTGCAAAACTTTCCCCATTTTTTTTTTTTTCATCTCAGCTATACTTATCACTTTATAATACATAAACTTCACAATCTGCCTTTACTTCACTAAAGCTCCACATCTTGCAGCTTTTGTTTTCTAAAAGGCAAAAGCTGAAAGTACTCCATAAAGTTCGAGAATTTCACAGATGAGGGGTGGAAAATTAAGTTCAGGGAAGAAGCTTGAGGTGTTTGAGGTTCTGCTCCTAATGAAAACTTGTCCCATTTCAGCCAATGAGGTGACTGAACTGATGTAGATTTCACAAAGAGGTGAGGAAGCTGTCAACCCTGACCAAATATGAAGAAGGTAGTTGCAAAGAGGTTTCTTAGACTACTTGAAGGATCTTCAGCCATGCTTGCTGAGGGGAGTTCAGGAAAAAAAAAAAAAAAAAAAAAAGAAGTCAGAATTATTCTTTTGTCCTGTTCCTTCTACTGTCCTTCCTCATCATTTGCAAGGAAGAAGGCATAAGGACATTCATGTTTATGCATGTTCATTTGTATGCCCATTAGACTCTTTGTATAGGCAAATCTCATACTTCTAGCAGATGCTTTAAATTTAATTAGGCCTTTTGGCTATAAGGAATATTCTACATTCTGTGTTTTCCTTCGTATATTGTACCTGTCATAATTTGATCTGCAGTGGCTCCAGGCAGGGGTTCTTATTCATTTGGTAGATGGCATTTCATACACTGCATGATATATACCAATACGCACACAAGTAAGAGGTAGGTACATCTTCAGCATTTTTGACCAACAGGTAACTTATTTACATACCAAAATTCAAATTTAGAAGTTTCATTTTAGGTTCCTCTTTCAAAGTCACCATGGAAACTTTCTGAGTGTTTACAAAGAAAAGTACTGACCAGTAAAATGTTCACAGGCTTGAAATTTCAGACAAATAATTATTCTAGATAGTTAAAATATGCATACATATAATTTACAGATTACATAAGTAATAGAAAAGAAATTATGACTTGCATATCAAGTGCAACACCTCTTCCAAAATATCTTCATAATGTAAAAACATTTCAGAAGAAATGCATAAATAAATGTTTGAAAAGATATAAAATGTGCAAGGAGTTGTAGCCTGGTGTTCTTGGGGTGCATTAGACAAAGAAAGAAGTATAAAATGAAGAGAAAAATCTAACTTTATTTATTTATTTATTTATTTATTTATTTTTTAAACTAAACAGCTATTTGAAAGCTTTGGGCTTTGGGCAGCTAGAGTTTGTTATTGAGAAAAAACATATATATACAAGTTCGTATTAAAAGTGGCTTCTGTGTCTGACCTATCTTCTTTTTTATCCTTTTCTGTTTTCCCTCATGGTTCAAAAGTTGTAAGAGACTGGCATTTTGAATGTTAGCAATCAGCAGCTAAATTAAGTATAAATAGGTATTGCAGTACACATTTCTGATCTAGAAAAAGATCAGCACCTGCAGTACACTAAATAGAGAGACTCTGGAGAGCACCCTTTATAAGACTTATTTCATTGGAACCCTACATTCACAGCAGGCACTACATTAAAGTAAAAAATCACTGGGCATTCCTAAAAGTATTTAAAAATGCATGGAGAGATTTTGCTAACCTGTAGAACTCTGTAACTCCATCAGAGTGGTTTTCTGTGATTTTTCAGCTGTACTCACTAAACATGCTGTTCAACTGATGAGTAGGAAGAATTCTGGAGAAGAACATCTGAATGAAAATTGTGTCTTACCAGTTTTGTAATGAAAATGAATAAGAAACTTCCAAAGCTGTGATTTTCAATACACAAGGACCAAGAATACAGGCTGTAGAAATGCTTTATTGAATGCCAACCTGAGGGTTCACAGGAGCGGGTCTCTCTCTCTCTCTCTCTCTCTTTCTTTCTTTCTTTCCCAGCATAATTGTGCTAACTGGGCAAGGGGGCAAGTGTCAATTAAAATCCGAAGATGTAACAGAAATCACTTTTCCATATAGATGATCTTTAGATGTGAACTATTACAAGAATGAGGAAAAAATAGATTTATGTTTATCTATTTTAAAGTAAAAAATAACTGATGTCATACAGAACTGGACTATTGCTTATTCATTAACTCTGGCTGTGGGGCCAATTTTTAGTCTGAGCCAAGTTGGCTGTGTATTGCTTTAGCAGTCCTAAACAGCATTAAACCTGTCTGACTTACTGGGGACTTATCCCACATGGGAGAAGTCTCTGAGCAATGTAAAGCTGTCATTGCAGCAACCTGGCTAAGGAAATGCTTGTTGGAAAAGTATTGGGGCAGGAAGGACTATACTTGGAGCATACCATGCTCCAGTCATCCCTGCCAATGTAATTGCCTCTAAGGGATTCTACCATCTGGTGCAAGTTAAAGAAAGCCTGAGGCTATTTTAACTTGTACCGGGATTTAACCTATGAGAGGAAAGTGCTAAACTGGCTTTAAGCCAGGTTCACCTTCTTCTTTCCTGCATCAAGCAGAGTATTTCTCTAATTATAAAATCTATTTAAAATCCATTTGAAGTTCAATTAGTTAATATGGAATTGATTATGACTTCAGGTGGGAAATAGATCTTGGAACCAAATGAACTTCTGTGTTCTCTGCTTTTCATACAAATGCTCCTAATAAGAAGAAAACCAGACAAATGTCAAATGCATTTTTTCTCAGAACATTTTTTTTTCAGAATGTTTCCATTAAGTCAATTAGAAATTCTAACTTGTTGAAACATCTCCAAGAGTAATAGCAAAAATACCTAAATAAATAAAATGTGCAAATATACAATTCAGTGGGAATGATGCATGGATAAATATCTGTCATCACTCCCTCACTATATAATTTTACCTATTCCACAGCTGTGGCATGTGGTAGCAGTGAAGGAGATAGCTAGGTCTAATGTTACAACTGTTTATATCTGTGTCCTTTGGAACCCTTTTTGGAATTTTGTTTGTTATTCTTTAGTCAATGCCCTTGTTATTCTCTAATATTCCTGGTTCATCATGACAGTATATACTAATTCTGTTCCATGCAAAAAGTGTCATGTGGACAAACAGTACATTTTATTGAAAGTCAAAAATAATATGCAGAATTATAGTTCATTAATACATTTTGTTTTCTGTTGAATTATAAATAATTAATCTTTATTATTTTCTTCTTTGTAGTGGATGAAGATATCAGTAGCACGGGAAATGATACTGGAGCTCTTTTCCTATGGCATGTTATTACTTTTTAGGTGTTGCTTTTTTCTTTTTCCCATACAAATAATTTGTTATAGATAAATTAGTCTGTGACTGTGTTTTATTTGTTTGTCTGTTTGTTTTCTAGGGATGGCTAGAACAGATATGCAAAGCATTCTGGAGTAACTGTCAACTTCATGATTCCCTTTAGTATCACTGTTTTTCATAGCCAGTAAGTCTCATCGATGAGAATACAGAATCTACAGTGATCATTGAACTCAAAAAAAAAAAGGCATGATTTCATTCAGTGGTTTTTACCCTTGCAGGTAGCAAAACTTTAGAGCTGTTTGGATGACTCATACCTATCAGCCCTTTGTCAAAAGTAGTTTTTTTTTGTTACATTTATATGTAACTTATATGTAAGTTTCCCACAAAAAGCTGTAACTATATATGAATACTGACTGAGTAAACTAACAGGCTAAGAACAGGCTCCAGTTCATCAATTGGAACTATTTCAGACCATATAACAAAATTTAAATAAAAAAGGAGACTCACACAATTATGATGTAACCCATAATTTTCACAATCATATGTTCTCTTTGGTTAGTTTGGTCACAACAGGAATATTTATAGTTAAAATAAATGAGCATAAAACTGCAATTTATTAGGAAGATTTTTTTTTTTTTTTTTTTTTTTTTTCTTTCCAAGTACAAGCATTTTTGCACTACTTAATAATTCCAAAACCAATTTAAGGACAAAAGCTATCCCTAAATTAGGCAGAAGAGGCAATAGAAAGGTTAGATTGTGCCACAGGGAACTTTAAAACCACGAATTAATTAAGACTTTTAGTATTGTTAAAGACTGTTAGGAAGTATATGGAGGAAACTCAGAGGTGACTATACATTTTATGAGCCTGAACAATATCCATGATTTCAGTATAAAATTTTAGTAAGCAAAAAAAAATGTGGCAATGAAAGTCATGGGTATATTTATTGACATTCCCTATTTGTTGACTGTACTACTTAGGACATTTGATCAGACAATCTCTAGGCTCATAAAAGCAATATTGGTCATGTGAAATCTCAATCTGTTGCCTATAAAACAGATAAGACATGGTATCACTTTGGGATTGCCATCCACTTTTAAGATAATTTTAACTAGGGGGTTGAAGAAGAAAAGAATAAGAGAGACAATATGAGCATTTCATGTAAGATCATCTCCCAGATGATAGACTACCACTTGACTAATCATTGTATGTTTGTCCAGTAAACACATGAGTTGCTATGCACAGCCTTCTAGGGTTAGTGGCTGAGGGTGTTCTGTCTTTTCCCCACAGAAAAACAAATAAAAATGGTCATCGTAAATTAGTGTTATAGAGTAGTGTCATGTGTTTTCAGGTTCAGACAACTTCATTGGCACTGTAGCTTTATTGGTATGGCATATCATAAAAGCGTTGCCAAAACCAGTGAACAGCATAGCATGTGCCCATCAAATGCTAATTCACAGTGCTCTCAGAAATCCTTGGGATTTTATCCCATGAGTTCATTTTGCATTCTTGTCTATACATAGTTTAGTAATAGTTTGCTACATATTGCTGGTTTGATTGCCTAATTCCTTTTTTCCAAATATTAATTTATTTCCCATAAGGAGTATTTTATCATGATTTGCAACATTCAGAGGAATAACATTACCTTTCAAATAATTGGCAATCTAAACAGGACATAATAGATCGGTGTGATTTTGCTTATGAATATTGACAACTTAACTGTCTTTTTTTCCTCTGTCCCGTAGAATGCCGTATGTGTATTGGGTTACTTCCATCTCCTTCAGAGATTCTGACACCTTACAGAGTGCAGAGGCACTCAGCCTACCATCGACAGATCTGCTTCTCCTTCTCAGCACATTCCTGTTACTCTTTAAAAGTAATCAGTCAAAAAAATATGTTTTACAATGCAACAGTTCTATCTGTAGTACAAGAAATACTGTATTTACAAAGAATCGGAAACAGCTTAATGGTTGCCAGAGACTTGTTCTTACTGTTGTTCTTATATTTGGGGGAAGTTTAGATGGAAAGAAAAGTTGTTTTTTTATTCACACACACACACACAAAAAAAAGTAATTAATTGTCATTATTGTCATTAATGAGCCTGGAAGAAGTAATCATATGTTTGATATTGCAATATTGCAGTTCAAGCTATGTGTGTCAACACATACTTGATACCCTTGCAAATCTGGGCATCCAAATGATCCAATGGGGCATTTCATTATTTCATTACACAATTAAACAGTCATTCAACTTTGTATAATACCTAGAAGGCTGAAAACATGGACATAAGACATAAAACAATATCAGGTAGAATTATCACTTACATGTTTACTGTTCATCAGCTTCAAGTCTTCTTGGGAAAAAAAAAAAAAAAACACCAAACAAGTCCCTTTTCAAATCATCTGGATCTTTACTCCCATAATAATTCGTCCCTAGAGTTCTTGGCACCCTGGCAGAATGCTAAAAACTTGTTTATTACATTTTTTGGCTAGCCATCTACATATTTAACTTTATATGTCCTAGTTTTATTATTATTATTATTTTTGCCAAAATCTTTCTGTAAAGATGGTGTTTACTGGATCACAAAGGTAGTACCTTATGGCACCAACCATCTCACAGCACCTATACACCACTGTGTTTACTTCTGAAATTTATACCCTTAGTTTTACAAAGTATAGTTTTCCATAGGGCTGTTATAGATTTTTCCAAAACACAGAACACTTAACTACCCTTTCATACCAAATCAGATCTCAATTATTATCTTATGTCTAACTAAAAATCCATTATCTGGAAGTGAATAGCTATTTTATTTTGGAAAGAATCCCTTATCTATCACGTAATACTACAGCTGGCAAAAATGTTTGTTCAGGTGTCTTTCTGTCACCGAGCAAAGAAAGACCAGTTAGAGACATCAGTAAAATGGAACTATAAAGTTATGATGCTGATAAATACATGTTTACTGTACTGACAAGTGGTCAGTGTATTCGTCCAAGTGAATGCAAGATTTGTTTGACTAGCTTTTCTTTTCTTTATTTGTTTTAACATAAATATTTAATGCTCTTGGATCAGCAGATATGGGGCTCAGTGCCAAGTCTAGCATTGCAGTAACTGTGGATAAGAGTTATTACAAGGCCATGAAGACCTGTGCATATAAAACAGTGTCAGGATAAGTTGCAGTAATCAATGGATACTTTTTTTTTTTTTTTTTTTTTTTTTTTTTTTTTTAATTCAGAAATCAGTCAAGCATCTGCTATGCCCCATAACAAATGAATGATTTTTGAAGAGTATTATTATATGTAAAATCTTTTTGGAAATCTATACTGTTGTACACAACACAGAGTTGGGTTACATTATTATCAGTCTGCTTTCCCATTGCTAATGTTGTGTTTTTGTTCAAAAACTTGTAGGTGTAAACGTGCATCTAAAATTTCCCTTAAAAACACTTCCACCTCAGTCAAGATCTCACATGTTCCTCTGAGACATATTGGATTTCTACCTGAAGAAGTAGCAAACATATAAAGGCACCTGTCCAGGAGTCACAGAAAGAAAGAAAACTCCCTCCACTTTCATCTGCTCACTTGTCATTTTCTATACCAATCTTCCACACGTTCTTCCTTCTTCACAAGTTGCAGAGAAATATGATGAAAGACTTCCCTAGCTCTGAAAGTGCCAATACTAATAGGATTACTACGTTTCTGTGCAGTATGGACTCTTAATGCATGGTGTATTTATTTATTTTTCCTTTAGAAAATCCCTGGAAAAAAAGCAACAAACAATTACTGTAGGACTTAGGATGAATGAGAACTCTGGACTGAAATTGTTCTTCCACAATGAGTGAATTTTTTAAGAGAACCTATTAGTAATATATATATATATTAATTATCTTAATGACATTACATGCTATGCTATGGAATCAAAAATTCTGCTCAGTTCAGATTCTAAGAGCCTGGTGAGAAACTGAGAAATAAATAGAGAATGGCTCCATGGAAAACTGACCTAACACACAGCCTCTGACAGTCATTCTGGATTACGGATCTAGATACATGGATCTGTGTGTGCACAATTTCTAGGGCTTAATCTCATTCCTCTTTCACAGAAGAAGACAAATCCTGCTATTCTATTATTAAAAAAAAAAAAAAAAAAAAAAAAAAAAAAAAAAATCACATCATTAAACCTTCTTAAACCTCCTTGTTTTTCTGTTTCTGCTTCTGAAATATTCTAGTAAGGATGCAACAGTTCACACTGACATTATTATACGTCTATATGTAGAGAAAAAAATCAAGTTTTTTTTTTTTTTTTTTTTTTCCAAAATATTATCCAGATATTATACAAGAAAAATATAATTTATTTCTTTATTCCTTAGATGCCTATAATTCTAGATTTATATATAAAGAGAAAAACTCTTAAGGATAGTCTGCCAGGAGTATTAAAATCATCATGAGAGCACTGTAGAAGACGTGCAGAAAAGGCCTTTTCCCAGGCTAACCCCACTCATTTACAGAATGGGTTTTCATTATATTATCAAAAGAACTATAGCTAGTACAACCACATTTCAATGAAATGACAAATGCAATTATAATGACCACTTTTAATTTATAGCAAGTCTGTGATCTCATCATCTAAATTTATGAAAAAAACTTTTTCAACAGCTTAATTTTGTGCCACTTTCTCTTCCTTCTTAGATTTGCTGTCATGAGAATGAAAGAGGAAAACATCAGTGTCTCAGTATTTGGTAAGCTGTGGACAACAGTGTGCAATTCTGCAATTCTAACCTTATTAATAATCAGGATTTTCCTTAACTATGCATGCCATATATCATCAACTCCAATATCCTGTCCGTTGAAAAGGAGAAGAACTTCAAATCAGCACTGGAAACAGAAAAAGAACTATGTGACATGGCTTTTGTGGTACCACATTCTACAAGGCACCAGATGGTATGAGGTTATCCTTAGACTCCGTAAGACCTCAGTTCAGTATATGTGTTTAGGACGTCAGAAAATAGTTGAAACAATTCCAGCTGTACATACTTATTTATGGAAGTACAAAACTAGGAGGTTTATCCAGTTTAGCCCCTAGTATGACAAGGAAATATTTCATCTTTCTGAAGTCCAGCCTTTCAGTGAAAGCGGCTTTCTGCTTCAGATTGACCATTTAAATACTGTTACAGGATAAGTCCTTTGATGATTAAAGATCTCTTTTGACTTTTTTTTTATTATTATTATTATTTATAGCCAGTTTATACTTTCTTCTCCCTATGCCAGAATTTAGTTTAAATAGTTTTCCTGTTTTCTCTCTCTTTTCCCTGGTGTAGTAAAAACCTTTGTGGAGCTGGAAGCAAAGAGAGATGGTGTGCATACTTGATCAAAACACAGAATTATGCATGGCCTAATGTCATGTCATTTTCTGTTCTTGCCACAACCAATGTCACTGACCTGACATATCAGAATACAATGTCTCTGATATTCAGTAAATGATTGTGATTTATGGTGCACAACTTACTTTTTCTGTCCTTGGCCAATTTATACGCTTGGCTTAAAAACTCAACTCTTATCTCCTTTTGTAAGGGAGGCTAAGAACATTTGGAACTACAGACAGTACACCAGAAAGTTTCTCACTAAAGCCATCTGTAAGACTGTTGATACTCCCTCATCTCAATTGAAAAGAGACACATTAGGTGTTTTTATAGGTACCTGCAAACTTCAGAGTCTTGTTGCATTGATAGTTTATAGTCAGTAGTCAATAAACACCAAATTCTTCCTTGTGTCCCAGCCAGCGAACTCAAAGCCAATACTATTTTGGAGATGCCAATAAAGAGTGGTCCCTCTATTGCTACCAGCTGAAACCTAGACTTTGATATGATTATTTCAGTCCTATCTATTTCTTTACTCTTTAGTCATCCTCGACTTCCTGTAAAATTTTCTAACTTTCCAGTATTAATGATATTTTCCAAGTTTGTGTCAGTGGCAAAATTAGTTAACACACTTTTCCTACTTCTATCAGCTTTGCTAATGTGTCTGTTCAATAGTAATCATCCTGCACCAGATCATTAAGGAAATGGTCTGTTAATTTCTCTTTACCCTTTGCTCAGCTTTCAATAAAACCAGCTGACTTCTGTCTCTTCTCTTCAAAGTCTCAGTGTAATCTCATTATCTCCAGTCTAATTTCCAAATCTCCCAGTATGCAATGTATAAGAGTCCAATAAAATACAGTCCTAGAAAAAAGGACTTTAAAACAATTACTAGCAGAACCATGATTTTTCTGCCAGTCAGTTATTTAAGTGGATAGTCAGAGAAACCATGTAATTCCACTACGTTTTTATTTTCACTCCCTCTTCTTCCCTCCTCACTTCAATCAAAAGAAATAGTTTGATAAAGTCTGAAGTAACAGTAACAAGAATTTGCTGCTTTTGGGCAGCTATGTTAAAAGACAACAGTGTCTTTAAATTTGACTTTTTAATTTCCTTTCCCTTTGTCCATTTCTGGATGTTGACTTTCAATATCCTCTTATACTCATCTTCCCTTTATTGATTTTATTTTCTTCCTTCTGCATGTTGCCGCCCCCCCCCCCCCATCTCTCCACTCCCATTCCACTCTTGGAGTAGAGTCTGAAACGTTAACAGAGGAGTCATGACACTATCTAGATGTACAAGACTGAACTTTGTGTTGAATATGTGTCAGGCACACATCATGATGGACTTACCATACCCTGAAATATGGGGCTGCATCATCTCTGGTTTTGGTTTGGTCAGGCTTATTAGGTATAGCTGCTCTACTTCATTCCCAGATGGTCAAACTTCAGAAACTTAATTCATCTTGTAAATACTTAGTACTACACTTATAATCCTTATTATAGATCACAAATGAATAATTTTAAAAATGGTGCATTGACTCATTTTAAATTACTCAGCAGTGTAGACTCAAAACTGGCAGCTACAGCAACAAAAATCCAACAGATATTAATCTTCTCTGATTCACTTTAATTACATGCATCCTTCAAGGTGTGGCCAGACATAATGCATCACCATGCTACCTTAATTTAAACCACCTTTCTTACATTAGCTTGTATTTATGTTAAACGGTGAATAAAATGGTTTACTTATAGATCTGAATCTTTTCCAGTTCATGCCAAAGGAATCAGAGGTGGGCAGGATCTTTGCAATTCATTTTGTACCAAAGGAGAGTCTGTGCCTTCCTGATAAACAATGTTTGTTCCCTTTCTTCTGAGGCAGTACAATTTTGTAATTTACCAAGCTTAAAAGTCATATTTTAATTTCAGTGTAGGAAGCATCTTTTCATGTCCCTGATTCTGTTCACAGGCTATAGAATCATACGTTACTTAATGGAGCAAGTTGAGGCACTGAAAGCCAAATCTATGCTGTTCTGCTTTAAAACATCATTCCATCATAATATATCTGTGTACATGAAAATTTCTAAGATTAAGAAAAAGTGTTCCTGTTCTGATAGGCCTGCAGCTGTTTCACATACCCATTTTCATTCTAAAGTCTCCAATTTGTCAGATTTCTTAGAATAAAAAAAAAAAAAAAAAAAAAAAAGAAGAATGCTGAAGATATGCGAATATTGAATTGTTTTCTGGTTCTTGTAAGAGACTTGTCATATAAACCTTTGTAACAAACTATAACTCCAAAGTTTGAGGCCATTTCACACAGCTGAATGGAATGAGTAGAATAAGATAAATACATGACATGTCTCAAGGGTATGATTTTCCCTAGATACAGGAGAATGAGACCATCTAAAGAAAGGTGGTGTGGGAGTCTGGCCATGCGGTGTCGACAAGCCCCATGGTTGGTGATAACACCAGACTCTTAACGATGAGGCCATCAGGAATGTAAAGAGTTTCAGGGAACAGTCTCAGGTTGTTTGTTCTCCGGCATTTTGGGCATGGGGGTTGCTGGGTATTTGCAGTTGCCGGACAAAGTTGTTGACCAATGAATAGTTAGTGGAAAAGTACTGCTGTGGGTGAATGGTATAAAAAGGGAGCCTGTCCTCAATTTGTAGAGGCAACAGATATATAATGAAATTATGTCATCAATAAAGAAGTAGCAGTTAGTAATCCTAAAAAAGCCCTGGCGTCTGTGTGGTCATAACACCACAAGGTGGGGAAAGTATCACCTTTCTCTGCTGGAATGTAATGTGTAGGTAGGTACCCCCATATATTTCCATGAATTCTCATATTTTTCTCAATTTAGTTTCTTAAGAATGTTAAAGGGATGTATTGTAATCTGCTCTGCATGTGATTTTGTTTTTTTTTTTTTTTTTTTTTTTTTTTTTAAAAAAAAAAGAGGTCAAAACAAAGATAATCAGATTAAACTATTTGAAATTACATATCTTACTGTAGTATGATTTGTGCATACATACTCTGTTTTGGGGAAAAATAATATGTTTGAATGTTCAGATATTCTAAAAGCTGTATTCATTTGCAAAGTTTGGAAGGCTTGCCAAGTCCTGTTTCTTCATAGCCACTTTTTACATCAGTAGGCATTCCCACTACCCAGATCTATGTAGCTTGTTTATCCAAATGATTTAGCCATTTATTTTCTCCAGCCAACATGTTTTCTCCACTTTTCAATAGCTAAAGGAAAAAAAAAAAAAAAAAAAAAAAGAGAGAACTAAGGATGTTATAGTTGAAGGTGATTCTGGATCTTCAAGCTGTTCATTTTCTCTTACACTGTTAATTTTCTCTGAACACCGAAGAAGCCCAGGAGGACTAATAATTTAGTTGACAACACTAGTAGCTGTATTTGTATATTTATTTGTTCTTTTCAGCTTTTTAACCAGCTCAAAGCAGTATGCCAATGGATGTACTTTCATTATATTCAGTAGTGATGTATGTATGCACACTAAAAGCAGGTTACAGGTTCCTGGTGTTGACATAAGTGTTTAGAGTGCAGCAACACAATTGGGCAGGATGGGCAAATGGCAGGAAACAAATGTCAGTAAAAATAATTAGTAATTTATGTGAGATGGAAAAAGGCAGTGTGGAAAGAGTACACGAAAAAAAAAAAAAAAAACAACATGCAAGAAAGGTAAAAGGTAAGTGAGAAGAATAAAAAACTCAGAACAGAGGTAAAGTGAAGAAAGAAAAAAGTAAGAAGGCAACAATATATGGTTTTCCTTCAGGCTTTTCCATTATTAGCCAAATGTCTTCCTATTCCATGTCTTTCCCTACTCTTATACCATGTGCTATGTCAGCATTATCCAAAATAAAACCCTTCTTTTTTTTCCCCTTGAAAACGTAAAACAAAAACCTTTTAATCTGAACTAAATTTATGTTCTAAATTACTGTAAACATCTGCAGCAATTTAGGAATTGGGTAATCATTTACATTTTGCGTGCAGATTTGCCTGTCACACTTGTAATAAATTGTGAATATTTGTTCATTGAGTAAGGAGGGGGAAGTTACACAATAACAAAGGTTGAGACGTGGTTAAGCGAACAGACTGTGATATCACAGGGTTAAGTAAAATTCCTGATTTGTATAGAGACCTTGTGATCTCTTGTTAAAACAAATTCACCGCAGAACAATACCCGAACCTATCAGAATATATCTATAATAAAACCTGTCAGAGACTATGTAACTGGGACTCTGAAACAAGCAAGTAAATAGTTAAGTGTAAAATAATGCTTAGTTAATTAGACAGTAGAATAAATTGTTGTCTGCATACTGAGATTGGAATATATAGTCAAGGTTATCTGTTGGCTGGAGGAGGTTGTCTGAGTCTGAAGGATGTGCTGTTGGGGGCGGCCAGGAGACGAAGGATGTGTGGAGACTGGTTGCAGAGGCTTGCCAGACCATCACGTCCCAGGCAGAAAGAAAAACAAATGGACAACAAGAACATAAACTAGCTCAGGCCGATAAAGAAACTGCAAGCCTGTCAAATCACTACATTCCAGGCCAAAGATGAAAAATACACTGCGAGGAAGACCTACGGCCTTCCTCCCAAAGACCACTGCCCACGTCCCAAAGACCCCTGCCCACAATTCTTGGAAGAATCTGTGCAAGCGCAAAGGACTGATAAGCTAATCAGCATACGAAGCGAGAGAAGGCGGGATTGGGTAATGAATATGTATAGGCATTAATTGAATATTCAGTGTTCTGCTGTACAAATATGAAATAGTTTGTCACTCCAGCGCGCGCCGTGGGTGGAGCTGAGACTCCCCGGCCGACCAGCGCTGTTTTGCTTGTGTCTGCTTACTTAATTACTCAATTAATAAAGCTTTCTCACTTTATTAAAAAAATCTTGAAATAGTTTGATTCTATGAGAAAGTAACTTATAACAACACTGACAGGTGTTTTTTCTGATTATTTGAATTCTTATACCAAGGAAGTCTTGAGAGTTCTTTATTTATTCAAGTAAAATCAATTTTGAGGTATGCATTTCAATGTGATCACACAGTCTCATAACTAGTCAGAAATGGAAAACTGCAAAGAAACACCAGTACACTATTTTTAAAATGTCAGATTATTTAACCTAGTTACTCAGTTTTCATGGTAGCCTAAAACTAATATTAGATACCACTTTATTTTGTCTAATGAGGGGATAGGAAATTAATCAGATTTGTTTAGACATAGTCACTAAATACTACATAGGTTTATAGCATTGGACTATTGGTTTCTGTTTGTTTGTTTTGTTGTACGTTTTTTTTGTTTTGTTTTGTTTTGATGTTATTTTATTTTGTTTGTTTTAAGCCAAAAACTGATTGCTTTTCAAGACTGTCTGCTTCAGAACAACCAAACAACAACAAAAAATACAGAGAAATTCTCAATAGAGAACTTGAAAACCAGAAGTCATGTCACACTTTTTTTTTCCAAAATTATGAACGTTTTGATGAGGTGGAACCAAATTATGGTGTCCATACTATAAAGCCCTTATTCCTCACAATCCTCATGCCTTCATTACTCATCATCCACCTGTCTGATATATGTGTATTAATTATGTGGAGTTGAAAAAAAAAAAAGTTAAAGCAAGGCAAATTTTAGTGTTCACTGTTAGAACAGAATACAAAATTGTTCTTCTGCAGGCTGGAAATGTGGTTTTGTAGACAGGGCTAGATTATTTTAAAACGAATACCGTGTATGTATGTTAGAAGAAAAGCAGGCTGATACAGGCAATGAGCTGTATTCTTTCCACAAGTTTCACATTAACTTATTACTATTCTAGCCCTATTGAGTCAATGAAATGAAAATTAAGGAAACATTGACTGCTAGACAAAAAAGCTATAAAGATTGACTTTCTACTTTTAATGAGTTATGCAAAGATGTTGAATAGCAGCACTGAACAGTTGTAAACAAGCAAGAAGCGATAGAGTTTTCACTTCATCTGTAGTCTTCCTTTCAGACTTAACATTACAATCTTGGAAGAGAAAAAATGCAGAAGAATTTCAAGTTCTGTTCAAGGTCTTTTGGTTTGTACCTTCCCTATAGTATGACTTAAAAATTTACCTTTGTATATTTTTCATATAGGAAGTGGACTAGAACTTTACTACTAAAACCATAGTACATGACTCCGTATAGTTCCTACATAAATGTAACAAAAATACATAAGTCATATACATGGGAGGAAAAATGAATTAATGAATTATCTTACATAAATTTATGTTACATTTATTCAAATATTTGAGATAATTAACTTACTAGAAGTAAAGAAGCTTGATTCAGAAAGGAAGCAATACTTAGGATAATTGCCAAAACTACTTGCAGCAGAAGCTTGTTTCCAATCATTATATTTCCCTGATGTGGAGTTATTAACACAGTATGATAATTTAGAATCACTTGTTTAAAAAATAATAAATAAGTAAATAAAAAGTTACATTGTTCTAGACCCAATATGGTGAATAGGGGCTAACTGGTGTCCTATTGAACTTGGCAGTTTCATTCAATCCTACTTCATGTATCCCTGAAAAATATGTATTAATCTACTGATTTATTATCTTTGTAATAATCTTCACATCATCAAGAATTAATCAAGAGATGACTTAAATATTTTAATAGCATATGTCCTGCAAAAGTAGAAAGATTTCCCCTTATAAGATTTAATTTTGTTCTATTCTTCAGCTGCTGTATCATTTTTTGTTGTTGTTTTTTAATGAATTTTCTTTCCTTACTATAACCCCTTCACCTTAAAGTGATCTTTTATCTCTCATGAAAGCAGCTGAAAGGACTATTTTTCAGTATAGAACTTCTTAATAATTATCTTTCTGATAATTTTTTCTGATGGGAAAAAATGTATATATCATCAAATCCCATGATTTTGCAACCAAGTAGCTTTAACAGCCCTGCCCACAGCTTGCAGCTATTGTAATTTAATTTGAATATCAGAAAATCCTCAAATTATAAGCTATAACAAAGTAGAGTTTTGTTCAAACTGAAACTTGTTATATGGTGCTTACTGTCTTACAAACTGATCCTGTAGATTTTTTACAAGTGTTGGTTTTTCTTCATGGTCTTGCTGTTCTCTTTAACCATTTATGTTCTGGTATATCTACTGCTTTCTATTTACCCATATAAAATCCACTGGCAATTTATCATCACTTAATCTGCAGAAGCATTACATTGCAGAAGCAATACAGGAATGTTTCTGAGCAGGACAGCACTAGCTGTGAAAATTTGAGACACTTCCTAAAACCATGCTCAAATTGTGTGAAAGAAAGTCCTTAAGAAGCATACCAGTAGCATTTTTCTTTGACACTTAAACATCAAGAAGAATTATAAA
>CM021768.1:48375509-48388281 GCA_011076525.1 Nettapus auritus | reverse complement strand
ACCAAACACTATAGACATAGATGAAAATATAATCTTCCCAGATTCCTTATACCTTGTTTACTCATGGGCTGTAAATTAAGACGCAAAGAATAACTGCTGCAAAGTGAGAGCAATGCTCTACTCAACAGAGACATACCTACCCAGTTACACATTAAAAATTAAGTTTATTAAACAAGGAAAAAAAGCCAGACACAAGATACCTGTAGTAAAATATATATGATGTAAATCTGTGGACTGGGTCGGTTCTTTTGTTTTAAGCCTGTTTCTGTTCTTTCCAGGGTAAGAAATAAATGAAATACCCAAAAAGTTAATAGCATTTTGAATAGAACTGCCTTTTTTGTTGTTGTTGTTACTCAACTTGAATACACATGATTTTTCAATGCTGAGAGCATTCTTTTGTCTTGATGGGATAAGTTTTGTGTATCTATTCCATATTAATTTGTCTTTCAATAGAAAGACAGGATATTGGTCCTGAAAGTTAAGCAACCTCATAATGAGCGCAAACCAATTCAAGGATTTGATTTGGGAATATTGACTTTAACTTCTCAATTCTGTAGTTTATGGAAAGACCAAGTAAATATTTGTCTTTACTGTTTAATCACTGTTAGCATGATAATGAGTTAAAAAATGGAACTCATCATACAGACCTGAACATCCACCTAGACCTTTGTCTCATTTCCAATAATAGCCATACACTAGAGAAAAAACATACCAATCACTTGTTTATATTTCTGCCAAATATGCTTCCAGACAAGCTAATTTTATTTTGAATCTGGTCCCAGTTAATTTTCAGTTGGTTCTTCCTAACTTTAAATGGATGAGTATGGGAAACATCTATCCACTCATAAATGCTTTCATGGACCTGCATCAACTATTCTTTTTTTTCCCCAGAAGATTTAGGAACATGCTTAAAAACACCTATACATACATTCATAGATTGCTCCATGGATGATTTCTTGCCTTTTTGAGCATTTATTTCTTTCTGTTTTCTATTTTTAACTAATTTATTTATGATTTGGCCTTGATATTTTCCCATGCCTATTCAGTTACTTTCATATCAGTTGTGAAAGTTGTTGCCAAAATTGTTTTGACAATACTAGAAAATTGAATTATATGGATGATCCTTATCCAGATCTTTAATGAGTCATCCAGGCAAGACTTAAAGTCAAGACCTTCCTTTAGATATGTAATTTTGACTCTTCTTAGCCAAGTAGTGTTTTTCCATATATCTATTCAAAATATAAGAAGTTGAATCTACTAATTTGTCTGACATTTAAAGATTTGAAGTTCACAGAATCTCCTCTAGGACTTCAGTAATAACATATTTGCAAAATCCAGAACTCTGGTGCAAAGACTCTTTAGACATTAAAATCCAGTGTATTAACCTCTTGGAAGTTCATTTCACACGATTATGACCTTTTTATTGTTTATTTTATTAGTTTGTTCTACAGCCTTCACTGTAAGAAAGGTTCTGACATACGAACATTGATTCAGAAGTTCATTTAACTTTCATTTACCAGCTTTGCCTTCTGTTTGTTCATTTTATAACCTAAATATCAGTTATCTATAGGCAGCTTAGTCTTATTTCTTTTTTGTATTCAGTATTGTTGTGCCCCCGCCTCCCTTGCACCTGCTTGAGGTATGCTAAAGTCTTTCTGTCTTTCTGCACTCATTAAGGTTAGACATTTCATTTTCCCTACCATATTTCTGGATGTTATTTTTGACGTGGTTTTACATTTCACCCTAAAGAAGAAAAAACACATTGTTTCAGTTTCAATTTGTCTACTTCGTCCTTTTACTTGCCCTTGATGCAAAACACATCATATCTTTATCCTTAACAGAAGTTCATATAGGAACCACATGTGCTACCATTCTTGTCTTAAGCCCACTTTTAAACTGAGGACTGATTTTTTTTCTAATTTTAAGGAGCAGTATTTTGATTTTGTTATAGCTTTGAATAATAACATTTCTCTTAATTATTTTATTTATTTATTTATGGTCAATTCCTAATAGATCTGAGGCTTCATATAATCAACATTTTAAATCATGCATTACATTTCTACTTCACTATCATATTGGGTTTATGCAACAAGGTTTTTGTAGTTGGGGTGTTCTGCAGGGGTGGCCTTTGCCAGCAGAGCCCAGAAGCTGCCCTGTGTTAGATGAGAGCCAGTACCTGCACTTCCAGGTACCTACCTGCCTCTGGCTAAAGCTGAGCCAATGAGAAACTCTGGCTTCACTTCTGTGATATCAGATTTAATAAAGGGAAAAAAAACGCTGTGCAAGAGCAGCTAAGAGAGAGAGGAGTGAGAGAGCAGTGTGGTGGAGTTGGCCATTGTTGTGAAACCACCACTACTAGTCTCTTGCCTCATACAGTTACTGGAATCATTTTGAAGAAGGCACTTGTTCTTAGTTTTCTTCCTACGAATCACAATTTTCATTCAGTAGCTCTGCTCCTCCAATTCCATTATTGATAACTACGTGACATACAGCTGTAAACTTCTGTTTAGGCCTTCATAGTAGTCAGTTCAGTAGTACCACTTCAGAACTACAACCACAGCATTTTGTAATTAAGTAGTTCATTGCTTTCTCTAAGGTCACAAGATCAACTCTTTATATACCTAATGCTATAGCTTCTGCTGTCACAGCCAAGCTCCTAATAATTAGGGGTATCTGCATTTAACAAATATTCTCAGAGATACAGAAGTGTTTTTCTAGTAAGAAACAATCAATTTCTTCCCCCTCAAGTCTCTTAGGAAACACAATCATGCCTAGAGAACTAAAAACCTTTCTGAGTACTTCAAGTTTAATCGAACTATACACACATACACTACATTACTTCCTCATAAGGAAGGTAATGATTGAAATAGTTCCACCTTTATATCTGCTGTAACATTACAAGGATACTCCTGGTACTGATTTCTATGTATGCTGGATCAAGTTAGCCTTCTATTTGGTGTTATCTATGAAAGCAAGACAAAGAAATATACCTCACTCTACAAAGCCATTAATAAACTTTCCCCAATGAAATATTTGTGTGCTCCATCAGCTTCTCCTTATCTGATAAAGGTGCTTCTGTTCTGCTTCTGGTCTTATAACTATCTGGATGTATCTTACCCAGATACTTCTGTGGCTAGCTTGATCTACTTGAAAGCCTTTGATTAGTTAATTATCACTTGTGAATTAAATAACAATGAACTTCCTGGTTTCTGTAGTTTTGAGAAATTGTAATTTGTTCATAGAGTTTGGGGGTATCAGGATAGGCTCTCACATATGATTTATTTTATATTTTCATTCTGCTTTTTCTTTCCTTGTTTTTTCTAACTAAGGTAAGCTCATAAATTAGATTGAGATAGTACTCGCAATCCTAAATTTTGAGTCTGGGTGCTTGATGTGAGAATAGCTGTATGTAAAAAAAAAAAAAAAAAAAAAAAGGGTGGGGTCCAAACATTCTGGACTGTAATAGCTTATTTTGTTGTCTTAAATTTTGCTTCGACATCGCCAAGTTTTTTTTTTTTTTTTTTTTTTTTTTTTTTTTTTTTTTTTTTTTTTAATGAAATTAGCTATGTTATGAAACTGTGTGCTTTGTAGAGAGAGCTAAGGTCAGACATGAGAATGTTCTTTTGAAGTAACCTTCCATAGATTTAATGGCATTCGAGGAATAATATCTGCATTATCCTAGCAGTTATGGCTACATTAGGAGATAAGATTGCACAGATTGTGTATATCTAATGTTTTCAAACTTCATTTGTGTTGTTGCATTGATTCCAATTATGCTTGATATATGTCATATGGGGCATATATACTTTCCCACTTAAATTCTTTAAAAGTGTTAACAGAAAACAAATTGTGACAGCACAAGAAGACAGCTTGAGATAAACAAACAAACAAAAATAACTATTTACTTTTGTAAGATGCTTCCAACTTTATTTCTGCTTGTGGAAGTCAGAAGATATGTTAGAATAGATAAGGTAGCATATTTTTCACAGAATCACAGAATAGTCTAGGTTGGAAGAGACCTACAAGATCACCAAGTCCAACCTCATATTTTTGCATACATGAAAAACAAAAAGTGTAAATAAAGGAATACTTCTTCACCCTATGATTTATTGTCAAGATGAGCAGTACTTCTTCAACTATGTCCCAGTCCAAAATTACTTCCACTTCACACAAAATAGATTCCCATGGCCTATTTCATGTTAGTTGGTATTTCTTGAAGTTTTAAATGTACTTAATCAGCTTTACCATAATAATTTTTTTAAGGTTTATTGAGATTTTGCTACTGCTTTACTTCATAACTAACAGAAATATTGTAAAAATATGAAATGGTGTAGAATCCTACTTAGTATTAAATATATATATATATTGATATGTATGAAGTTGTTCACATTCTTTGTATCATTCCTTTGGCAGCCCAGGGAAATCTCACTGTATATGTTTCCATCAAATACAAAAAAAACGGGCCTAGGTTTTCCAATCTCTCATCTATCCTGGGGACTTCAGTCATACAGTAAAAACACAGGATTGTAAATATCCTTCCATTTTCTTTCATTCCTCAGTAATGCATTGCTATGGATGTGAAAACTGAACATGCTTTAAGCTTTTTGTGCTGCACAACATTTTGATTAATCATTTTGGTGATACTGTCCAGAAATGAGTCCTGAACAAAAGACTAAAAGCTCAATATATACATATCCTTTAGCAATCTGTGCAGGCAGAGTAAGGATGATTTATTTTTGTAAATCCAGAATGCCACTGAATACCATTCTAAAGATAAATGAAGAATTTTAAATAATTAAATATGCAAGAGAGTCTCACAGAGGCAACCTGAAACAAGAAATATAGTGTTATCGTGGCTAGGAGACACAGAAGAAAATAAATTTATGTGGAATTGATTTTATGTAATGGTAGGGTTTCTTTATAGTTTTAAAAATAAAAAAGGTAAGTTACAAAAGTTTACATTTGCCTTCTAAAAAGCACAGTCTAGTCAAGTATCTATGACATAGAAAGGACAGCTACATTAGCAAGAAAGCTTTCATTTTCTTTTTCATGAAGCTAGTAAACACCCTGGTACTGAGTTGGAGTTTCAGTAACATTACTTCTAGTGAAAAAGAAGTTCAAGGGTATGAGTTTCTTTATTCTTCAGGGAAATAGAATGATAAGAACAAGCAGGGAAAGAAGGCCAAGTGAATTACCAAATATGCCAGTACACCAATGGGAAAAGATGCAGCTCAGAGGAAAAAATTCCCCTGCTGGTCTGTAGATATGGATTGAGATGTTTGAAAGCTTTCAGCAGAAACACCTGTAAACTTAGGGAATGGGGATTCATTTTTGCACCTAGCCAGCTGCTTTCAGTGCAAACGATATCTCAGTCACAGTGCCGAAACTTTAATGAGTTCACAAAAGTTTATTATATTATCTCTATAGAGTGCTAGAGGTGGGTAAATTTAATGGGTGAATTTTAAATAGGGCTGACTTTAGTCCTGATCTGAGCCTTAGTTGAAAATAGCTGGTATTTGAGCTATTTGGTGCCTTCCCAGGAGATTAATTTCATCCTTTATCTTTAAGTGTAAATGAAAAAGTTTGGTTTTGTAGGTGCCCTAGAATTTGACAGTGACAAATATTTTCTTGAATGGTTTGTTCTTGTTAGTTCCCGAATGTTTTGAGGAAATAAATACATTTGTTTGAAAATATATTAAAGCACCACTACCAGAAAATAACTGTTTTCACATGTTCCAAGAAGACTGAACATATTAACTGATCTAGCTGAAGTGAATGCAAAATAATAACAAATATGCCCTTTATTCCCTTTTAGAAGCAAAGATATTCTAATTCATTTGGTTTTCAAAGAGATATTTTTGTGCACAGTTGCTGTTTTGCAGGCTGCAGTACATAATGAGCTGCTATTGTGCATGTGAGTATTGTTTTGGTTCATCCACATAAATAATCTTGCCATGTTTTTTACCTGTAGCCTAAAAATGAAAAGTATTTATATTGTAGCAATTTTAATATATATTTTTTTTTTCATTTCAGTGCAAAACACAGAGTTGGAGCCTGTTAAAAATCATGACAGTTAATGGCTAAATAGAATTCAAGTCAGGAATGCTATAAATTTACACAGGTTTAGGGGCAATCTGTGTTTTATTTCCTTCATTGTAGGACAGAAGCACACCAGTTTCACCTAGACTTTCTGGGGTGAAGTCCTGGAATACTACACAAAAGCTTGAATATCTAATATAATGAAATATTTTACTGAAATGAGATTGGTTTGTTTGTTGGTTTGTTTGTTTCTAAATAGATTAAGAAAGCCCCACTCTGCCTGTCACCTATTCTGTATAACCTAACAATATTGCTGCAATCTTAAACTGCTGGAGTTTGCTATAGAAAAATGCCAAGTAACCCATGCATTCCTGTGTTTACATGTAATTATTTCAGTGGCTTGTCCTCCAAAAGAAGTTTTCAGCTCTTCTTCCACTACCACATCCATCTTTGGATGTATTTAAATTACCTAATATCAGCAGTTGCATTCAAAGGTGTTTATGGATCATTGTCTCTTATAATGACAATTTAATGAAAACATAATAGAAATATAGCAGAGGACTGAAATACCAAAAACCAAATCTAATTCCTTGTTCTACCACTGCCCACACTGCTTTCTAGAGAAATTCGACTTGAATTAGGAGATTCTAACTGCTGGGTGCAAGGATGGCCATGTGATGATACAAAGAGCAAAATCAAACTAGTATTTATTTCGGGGGTGGGGGGGGTGGGGCTTTTGATTTCTCATTCCTTCATATACTTGGTTTTGCAATTAAGAAAGATTTCACCAGAGTTTTTGAAAATACCAGCACTATGGAATGCAAAAACTCTTCAATTCTTACTTCTATTTCTTTGGACTGATTGTATCTTTGAACACCCGTGAAAGTAGCCAGATTTGTCTTTGTGGATTTGAGAAAAGAGTAATCTGCAGTAGGATTTTTAGAGTTAGAAGCAAAAATCACTTTGTGAAATTACACCTACTGAATTTTGTAGGAACTCCTGTGAATCAGGTAGTTAACATAAATACTGTGTGTTCTCAGTTAACCTCATGGTTTTTGTCCTTTCTGCTTTCAGTTGTGGGTTCATAATAATTTAGACACATTTTTCAGATCTGTGCCTCATTAGCTGTCTTACTTTTCTGACACCAGTCCTCCACCCTCTGCCCTGTGTCTTCTGGGCTTTATACAGATAACGTCAATATAAATTTAAAATGTTACAGGAAAAAAATGCTTAAAGGAAAAAAGTTTAAAAACATTTTCATGCTACATGTAATCATGTAGTCTAAAATTAACACATTGCAGTTAATTGTTCCCTGGGTTGGCAGAAATGAATTCAATGAAAACTGCACATCTGTGGCACAAAGCCATGTCTTGAAGAGAAGTATGTGGAATAATTTTTCAAGTTTAAGCCTGATTGCTAAGTTCTTTCTATTATGGAAGCAAGCTCATCAGACTTGTGAGAGCCTAGAAGTTTGACACTGAAAATTTTTGAATCAGTAGCCTAGTTAAAATAGGGAGCAAATCAAATTAATTAAAGAATTAGGTTATTTTAACATGGCTGGAGTCTGACACACTCTTCATATTTCTTTTGATTTAAGAAAAAAAGAAAATCTGAAGAAGTTGCACCCAGTCTTCATAGAGCAGAAAGACAACCTGAAGTCTGTTTCAGGTTTTAACATGTTAAGAAGTCAGATATTTTACATACATCACATACACATGAAATAATGGTTTGTAACAGTGAAAAAGAGGCAGAGAATCCTTTAATAATATTAAGATATATACTTTCATTATGGAGGTGTATTCTTGGTGCAATAGAAGAAGGATTTACTAGTGGAGCTGAGCCAAACATCTGTGTTTTACTGCATAACTTTTTCCCAGAATGGAAAAACAGGAACTAATGGAACCAGGTGGGGAACATCAAATTCCTCCAATGGAATATTGCTACGATTTCCTTTACTTTTTTTTTTTTTTTTTTTTTTTTCCTTCCCTTGTTAAAGGAGAAGAAACCCATGACTCTTTTAGTACAGCAGTCACGTTTTTGACCATTTTGCTTAATACAAATGAATTCACATCATTCTGTGAACTTGCTCCTGGTGGGTGTATTTATATTTCAAAAAATATGCTTCTTCCAGTGATCAGTGTTCAGCCCCTCTTCATTCTTTTTCACATACTTCAGTGTTAATTCAGAATTTTTTTTGAAATGGCTGAAGCACTCAGATATAGGAGATAGAGGAATGAACTTAGGCCATATGATTGGACCTTAAATTAACTGCTGGACTTCTGAGGAATAAATTTACAACCCTTAGAGATTAACTTTTCCTAAGGTCGACTTTTTAAATTAATGAAAACTAATACATTTATTCACAAAGAGCTAAATGTTCCTCTTACTTTAGGTCTCAACAAATAGAATATTTTTTGTTTCATTAGTCCCAAGCTATCTGAAAGGGTCTAGAGACAGCATTGTGATTATGGGATCTATTTAATACCGTTTCCTCTCTTTATTCACTATTACACCGTTATTTTCCTTGTTTGGTGTCCTGTTAGGGACCAGCCCTATAACTTTGGCATAGGCTGTGTGTGAGGTGAAAGGCACCAGTGAATCTTCCTGTCTACTGTTTAGACAAGATAAAACTAACATTTTTCTTTTGCCAAGGTTTCTCTCACACTGTATTTCCAGCAATATATATATTTATATCATCTTTTCTTGAATAACAGAAGTGAACCTTTAGAAAGATGTTCCTCTATCCTTCTGGCACTGTTTTAACTGTTTGATCCCATGTCTGTGAGGCATACATAATTAAATACAATTCAGCAGAAAAAATAATAATAATAAAAAATGAGGCCAGTCTGCAGGTCATTTATTTTTATTATTTCAACAATAACTTCTGGCACTGTAATATGACTACCCAGATCAAAAAACTGCAATTACCTATGTCTCTTCAATTTGTGAGGTATTTGACACCTGTAGTTCATCTTGTAGCTCACATGCAACATAAATTCCAAATAAAAGTATTTTAGAATATTGCTTCTTTACTCCTATTATTTTTGAAAATGTTATGTCATAGACTTTGAAATATCATTGTTAGCCTATAGTTCCCAGCTTATTGTCTTTTGTTTATTCTTGGACTTTCTAAATTCCACTCTTTCTTTTTAGGTTCTGACATCATTCACTGAAAGAGAACATCTGCACTTTATGCTGTGCCTTAATTGTAAGCAAAAGGTACCCAAAGTCACAACAAGTCTTAGACTTATGGTCATTGACCATTAGGTAAGATTTCTTTGCATTATTTTTAAAATACTGACATTGTTCAGATGTTGCCTTTCCATCTGAGTTTAAAAAGATCAGCATGGGAAGGGGAGGAAGATAAAGAGATAGGCCTTGCTGGCCTTAGTGATTACCTAACTTAAAAACTTAAAAAACAATTGCGTTTTTTTTTTTTTTTTTTTTTTTTTTTGAGATATAGATATTTTATTTCAGTACAACTGCTTCTGCTTTTACACCTTTTCCGTTTTCCTCTTATTCTTGCCTGAGGTAAACATTTTTCCCCTTTTTCCTCTATGTTATGGCATGCAAATGCTATATTCAGCAGAAAATACTGGAAAAAAGCTCTTTTACAAACACCTTCATATGTTACTTTGAATTTTTACAATTTGTCACACTTTCTAGTTCATTTTCTGCTGATAGTGTACAAACGTCTTCCAAAAACATTCTTTATATGTTGGGTAATGATAATTTTGGATTCCAGTCTTTCAAATTCAAACTCGTGCTAAAAATAAGCAGACTGAACAGCTGTGACAAGCAGGTAATTTTTAATAATATCAGACAGTTCCTTTCTGTTGAGAATTACTACTCTCTCATCTCTAATCAACCTTCTCTGCTGTAACAGCAGCTGCCAATTAGGGATATTGTCTCTTGGCAGAGTGCTCAACCCACACTTAATTTATTTTAAATCTGTAGTGTTTCTTCACAGAAGGTGAGGGGTGTTTTCAGTGTTTTATGCCATCAGAGGCTCATGTCATGTTATACAAAGTGGTGAGATACTCTCAAATCATGCTGGAGTACTTAAAGATTCTAACAGTTTCTCAGGGGAAAAATCTAGGCTCCTGACAATGCTAAAGAAAGACAAATACTTATTTCTCCTTTTATACATAAGTATAGCTCACAAAACCCATGTCTTTCTTATTGATTTCCATGAGACCTTTTTTGTCTGATACTTCATATTTATCTAAATATGCTGCCATTATATAGCTATCATTAGCTCCCCTGTTAATATATATTATATATATATATTTAATATATATATATATAATACATATTATATATATATCTATGAAGGAGAAGTCTACACAGAATCATCCTGTGGAGACACATCCTGGTTGGTTTAAATTACAAGAATAGAAGGGGTGAATCTATTCATGTAAATTCATCTATTTTTTTTTTTTTTTTTTTTTTTTATCCCCCATTGAATTTTAGCAGTAACATTTTAAAGAATCTGAAATCAAAGCTTAGAATATTTAGACCAAATTACATCTATCCCCTTTGCCTGCAACCTTGTTTTGTGTTTTTTTTTTTTTTGTTTGTTTGTTTTTTGCACATGCAAACACGCATATGCAAATTCATCAGCATAAATTTCAAGAAATTATTGAAGCTTTGGAGATTTTATTTAGCTTAAATCAAACATTGTTGGAGGTAATAATATTAGGCATTTTTAAAGCCTACCTCCTGTTGCTAAGATATTAACATTGCAAAGAAGAAAAATCAGCCCTTTCCTCCTTGTGATTCTTCTTCATTCGGTGACTTTTTTCAGTTTTATTACTACAAAACAAGCTAAAATTAACATAAGCAGACTGGCAGAGACAGAGATTCCTTTTCTTGTAAGAAACTCCTAGCTTCATTTAGTGATATTAGAAAATGAATGTTTAAATATCAACTGCTGCTACCTGCAAAGCAGGACATTAAGATTGTCTGGCAAATCAGGCAGTATGTTACTGATCTCCACAAAATATGAAGCTTGAAAAGACCATCAACCAATACTTAGAAAGATTGTGCTGTTCTCATGCTATTTTAATTCTAGACTTTTTTTTTTTGGCTTAAGAACTACATTCATGGCTGCAAAAATGTCTGGATAATTAAGAGACTTGGAAAAAAATCTCATCTCCTGGGAGCTTAAACAGTGTTTAGCTTATTTTGTTGATGAGTGAGACCTTTCCATAAAAGAACAAAAGAGAATAACTCATAATAAGAACAATATAAAGCTTAAGTATTTAAACACCCCCCCAAATTAACTGATGTCTGAACTCCATGTTAGAAAACAATGAGTTTTTTTTGTTTGTTTGTTTGTTTTGTTTGTTTTTTTTTTCAGGTTAGATTTGATTTATCCAATTATTAATTGATAGATTACAAGACTTTCCTCACATTCTTAGGAAGCAGCAGCCTGCCAAACCATATAATAAAATAATTGCTTGTATAAATAAATATATGTAAGCATGCACATACATACATATATAAAATGTAGTCTATGCCCCCTCAAAACAAACAAACCAACTAAAAACATGCAAAGCCTTTACGGAGGTTATGCTAAAGCTTTATTTTACGTGTGCAGCATTCTTATTCCAGCCTGTACCAGACAATGCAATGTAATGTGAATGAAGTTCTTTTATTGGGTAATATCTATCCTTTGCACCTCTTCTAAAGAGACACATATTAAATGAACAAAATAGAAAGAGAAACAATGAGAACTAGCTGAATGTGAAGAAATAAAATGTAGAGGAAATGAAAAAGAGGAAAACAACAAGAAGGAAAAGGATGGGGAAAAAAAAAAAAAAACATATGGAAATGGAAATGTATTTATTTTTTATGAAAATGGTGGATAAGTGTTGAAGTAGTTTTGCTTCAGCTGTATCTTTCCGGGAAATGCTACAAGGCATAGGCATGGTTATCATTATTATATATCTTTTCTTCTCCTAGACTTGAAACAAGAACGTTTTCTTTCACAAGACACACTAAACTTCGGAAATTTCACTGTGGCTGTTGCTACTTTCCTCTTCTATTTCATGCAGACTTGCATTTTATCAGTCAGTTTTCATTATGGAAAATATTTTCCTCTATCCATTCTTTAATTGTGGTAGTTTTCTTCTTGCCTAATACTTTTAAGAAAAATAAACATTGCATAGTGGGTAATTGTGGAAAATTCAATACTTCATTTTCAGGCCAACATTAAGAATGGATCTCTAGAAAATCTTGACTTCATGCTGTAGCACATCTTCACGTTGATTTACTATTCTTATTGTAGTATTTCACTTTATGCCACAGGTTTTCTCAGTTATGCAACTTCTTTT
The DNA here is from genome assembly GCA_011076525.1 of Nettapus auritus. Lineage (NCBI taxonomy): Eukaryota > Metazoa > Chordata > Aves > Anseriformes > Anatidae > Nettapus > Nettapus auritus. The sequence continues at coordinate 48,375,904 of CM021768.1, read as the reverse complement.
GTCCTGAATACAGCATTTACTTACCTTGTTCGGTATTCTTCCTCTGAATATAAGATAGTCCATAAATAGTTTAAGCACCCTGATGTTTCTCCGTAGTTTATTAGGTAACATATGAGAATTTGTTTCATCAAGGTGAATATCAGTAATAGGAAGTTATGAATTAGTATGTAAGTGGGGATGAACAGGATGACCTTCAAAGGACCCTGTACTGGGTCTGGCTGGGATGTTAACTTTCCCTGCAGCAGCCCATACAGTGCCACACTCTGCACTTGTAGCTAGAACAGCAGTGGTATCACACCAGTGTTGCGTCTGCTGCTGAGAAGTGCTGGAACAGCATCAGGACTTTCCCTAACCCTCCTAGGGAGTGGGCAAAAAAGTGAGAAAGAAACATCACC
>CM021768.1:48351836-48375109 GCA_011076525.1 Nettapus auritus | reverse complement strand
TTTTTTTTTTTTTTTTTTTTTTTTTTTTTTTTTTAACATTTATAAGACTAGGTGAAGAAGAGGAAGAAAAGACACGTGCTAGTCTGAGTATGAAGGTTTCTTTCAACCTTACTGGTCTATTCTCCCACATGCCTGGTGACAGGACGAGGGGGAATGGGCTAATGTGCCAGGGGAGGTTTAGGTTGGATATTAGTAAAAACTTCTTTACTGAAATGGTTTTTAGGCTTTGAAATGGGCTGCCCAGGGAAATGGTCACCATCCCTGGAGGTTTTTAAAATATGTTTAGATGTAGAGCTTAGTGATATGGTTTAGTGGAAGACTTGTTAGTGTTGGGCTAACAGACTTGTCAGAGGTTGGACTAGGTGATCTTGGAGGTCTCTTCCAACCTAGATGATTCTGTGATTCTGTGATCTGGCTGACTTGCTCTTTGATCTTGACAAGACTGAAACCCTGGTCAAGCTTGCAGTCTTCCTTCATAATTTATGCTCTCTGCATCCATTAGAAAGGCCTGGTTCAGGAACATCCACCAGAGACCTCAGCCATAATAGTGCCCCCAGAGATTTCTGCTGCTACCCCCAGACTCTCTGTCCCTCCTCCCCTGGGTTTCCTCTGTCAGAGTTGCTTCCTGCTTGCTCTTGTCCAGGAATTCAAAAGAAGGAGAGAGATGACACTTCAGTGTCTCTATGAACACTGAGCTGGGCCCAGACTGATCTTTGTTCATCTCTCTAGTATGTCACCACACTTTCTTAAAAGAAGTTTGTTGGGGGGAGACAAGAAGATGGCATTTCCTAGGGAATTTTTATCCTGGTCTATATATGTAGAGAATGAACTGCTTCTTACTACATGAGGTCTTTAAGGGGAGCGAGATACTCATGCAGTGTGCAAGTCTGGTGGTTTTACTCAGCTGTGCAACAGAGCTCCACCCCAATTGGTCTCGCACTCCCCCTCCTCAAAGGAAAAGGGGGAGAAAATATGTAGAAAAAGGCTCAAGGGTTGAGCTGAGGACAGGGAGATCACCCAACAATTATCATCACAGGCAAAACAGACTCAGCATAGGGGGTTTCATGTAATTTATTACCTATTACTAAGAAGCTAGAGCAGTAAGAAACTAAAAGCAAACTAAAAGCACCTTCTCGCGCCGCCGGGGGGGGGGGCGGGCCCCAGGCATTCACCCTCTCTGTGTCCTCCATGTGAGCAGCACTGAGGGAACAGGGTTTGAGGGCTGTGGTCTGTTCTTCATGCTTTGTCTCTGCTGCTCCTTCACTGTCACTCTCTGCCCCTTCTCCATCATAGGGTCCCTCCCAAAGAATGCCACCCTTCCTGAACTGATCCTGTGTGGGCTTCCCACATGCAGCAGCTTCTCAACTGCTCCTTACCACAGGGTCCACCCATCAGGAGCAAACTGCTCCAGCACATGTCCCCCATGGGCAGCAGCTCCCCCCAGACCCCTTGCTCCTGCATGAGCTCCTCTCCACAGGCTGCAGCTCTGGCCTGGGGCCTGTTCCTGCAGGGGTTTCTCCATGGGCTGGAGCTTCCTCCAGGCCACATCCACCTGCTCCACTGGGGGCTCCTCCACAGGCTGTAGCGTGGAGATCTGCTCCATGTGGGACCCATGGGCTGCAGGGGGACAGCCTGCTCCACCAGGGGCCTTTCCATAAGCTGCAAGGGAACTTCTACTCGGTGCCTGGAGGACCTCTTCCCCCTCCTCCTGCATTGATCTTTGTGTAGACAGGGCTGTTTTTCATTGTTCATCTGATTCGTGTCAATGTGGAGCAATGCTAAGGCCGCATGATAAAATGTAACCTTCTGTTTTACACATCCTTGTATAACCGAGAGGCTAGGAAAATAAAAATGGTTAATGTACGTATATAGTTCTTGTGTTCAGCGGTTAATGTATGTATGTAGTTCTTGTGTTCTGCAATGGACATCTGATAGGACCGGCCTGGACCAGTTTTGTTGCTGGCTGTGCAGTGTTAAGCAGAAGTCTGTGAGGGGAGCCTGCATGGCGGCTGGGGTCGAGAAGACTCAAGAAGATTCCAGAAGAGAAACAGGGCATGCTCGGAGGAGGACATGCCGACCATGAATATGCATTAATAGAGGAGATATAAACCACGGATGGGAACTGCGCGGTGTGCGTCTTGGTGGAGCAGAGACTCGCAGTGCACCCTGTGCTGTTTGATTGCCTCTATTCAAGTAAATTAACTTTAGTTGGAATCCTGTTTGGAACTCAGTCATTATTTATCACACCAGCAGTATTGTTTCTCTCTTGTTGTTCCCTTCTTATTGTTTCCTCTTACAGAGGCTCCAGCAACATTGTTTATTGACTTGACTCTGGGCAGCGGTGGGTCCATTTGGAGCCAGATGAAGTTCTTATCTAACATGGGGCTGCTTCTGGATTTTACTCACAGAGGCCACCACTGCAGCCCCCCACTACCAAAACCTTAAACTTAAAATCAAAAGTAAAGTTTTGATTTACTGGTAGAGATGAAAACAATCAAACAAAAATCCATATAACAACTCAGCTTCATGCTAACAGACGTTTTTCTTACTGAAATAGATCGTGTAAAGTCTATGGCCACACAGCATCCCCACACATGAAGGCAAGTTTTCATTTTTCTGCAAGAAGACTCCATAATTTAGACCTAGTTAGCAGGAATGGTCTTTAAAATACATATATATGTATTCTGTGCTCAATTCTAGCATACATATATATATATATGACTATATATTTATGTATATCACATATATATTCAATATGACAAAGCACAGCAGAGTTGAGCAAAGTATCTGTCTCTGTCCCCAAATTCCTTTCTTTTTCCCTATAGTTATATTATTATTATTATTATTATATATATATATATTTTTTCGAATTTGGCTTCTAAAAATCACAAAATACTTTATAAACTGAGAATGTTCCAGAACCAGAATAAAATTCTTGTAGGATAAAGATGATGCAGCACCTTATTCATAACAGCATCTTTCATTCCATCACTTGGATGGTGGATAGATACAGGAGAAAAGAATCACTGAGAGAAATACAGGACGTCCCCTCTTTCACAGGCCAAATTTGTAATGCTCGCAGTCATAACTTTCTTTTTTTTTTTTTTCTCTACAGGAAAAGGAAAACAGTGTTTCATGAATACTGGATTGCAGCAAAGTGATTTTTCTAAGCATTTCCAGCACCAAAAATGACAGATCCATTTTTTTTTCCCCCAACTCTGAATTCAATAAATAAACAAAATAACCACCATTCAATAAAGGAAAAATATTCACCAAGATGAGATGTTTTCAGCAATTTATTTCACACTTCAGTCACCAAGTAACTGCTTACTTCAGATATTTGGATTAGAACTTGCATTGTTTGGCACCAAAATACAGTCTGCTAACCAGAAGGTGAGATATCTATCTCCATAAGCTGAATTGATCAAGAAAACTGCGCTGTATGAGGTAGTCTGACGTGAGTATACTATAGTAAAGGGTAGCAGTCTACATTCATCCATCACATAAAAGTCAAACTTTGTGAGACAGGCTCAGTAATTGAAAAGGGACCTTTTTTATGCCTTACAAAGTTTTCATTTAGACTTTATAGCTTTTATTTCTCCCCTTCTCTGTGTCAACTAATCATCTCTTCCATGGCAGATAAATCACTGAAGAACACTCCCATTCACTAAATCATGAATGGGAAGCTGCCCACAGATACCCTGAATTTCATTGCTTACATCCAGTGGAATACTCTGTACTTAATTAGACTGAAATCTCTTCCTTTAAAATTTAAATTTTATTTTTACTTATCACTTTTTAAAGACATGTGCACTACCTTTAGTTTCCCTGAGAAGTAAACAACAACAACAAAAAAATTATTCACATACCTGAACTAAGTTCTGTAAAAGAAGATACCATCTCCTCTTTCACCAGAGAAGTTAGAAAGGCAAGGTTTGATGACCCTATGGAATAACTATTAAAACTTGAAATATTACAAATATCCTGAAAATAGGAGTATATTATTAGAAGTGATCTTTGAATGAATAGATCACTTCAGTCAAATTATAATTAATCATATTGATTGGATGTAGCCTCTGCAAGGCTGAATAAACTGAAAGGGAGATGAGCAGCATCAATGTTGCAACAGTAGTATGAAGTAATTCCACTGTGTTCTGTTTGTTGTGTGGTGTCGTATTCTCCCTCTCCACACATACATGGGAAAGGCAAGAATAATAGCGGAAAATTTAGAATTTAGGCAGATGGACTCGGATAAGAGATATGCAAACTTGTCACTGTCATATTTCTCATGTGAAGAGTTCTTGTGACTGGGCATTTTTAACCTCAGGATCCAAGAAAAGGCATTGTAAAAATCACCAGCAGAATCAGCATTTTAATTGAAAGATTGGGGCTAAAATGCAAAGCCACTTCATGCTTCATTTGACTGAAAATTATTTTCACAATTGCATATAGCGGAAGTCTTCATATATGCACGGTGCTACCATTGAGCAGAGAATAAAAAATCACATGTGATTGTTTGGTATTTTAATATTGATTCAAGTTAATGTTATGTTGAATTCATATTTGCTTGTTTCTTTATTTATTTTTATTTTTTTACTTTGTGAGTTCTTTGAAAGAAGCAAAATATGACCAAAATATGACTGCGCTGTTTTAAAAGGTAAAATGATAAGGTTCTCATTTCATTCAGTGATTGTATTTAAATTTATTCATCCTTCAGAAAACATATACATCCTTTAAAGATGTCCTTTAAAAGTAAAAAGCTTGGGTAAATTCTTAACTGAACTGAAATTGTTGAACTAAATACTTCATTATATCGGTATAAAGAATGGTAAGGAATGTCATAGATGTTGCAGCTGTTGTTTCTTAAAAAGATTCTTAGGACTCAAATACTGGCTTTTGGATGCAATTGGTAAACAACAATGATTTCAAATGCAAAATTTTAAATCTTAGACTAAAGTAAGCTTTTTATGGTCTTGCTCCATAAGCACATTTCTATTGTTAAAATAGAAGTATGGAAACTTTACATTGAAATATGTGTAAGGAAAGTCATGATTAATGATAAATTATGTCCTGGTGAGAGGCCATTGACCAGGAAATAATTTGTACATGCATATTCTAGGCTGTGAAATACCACTTGCATTTCTCACAGAGACAAAAGAAGAAATACTGATCCAACAAAGAATCTTCTAACTACTTATTTGTACCCATTTCTTTTCATCAATCATAAATAATTATTTAATAAAAAGGTTTTATTTTGCCCTTTAAAAATATAACTTCTCTATGGCTACAGTTCAGTACCATATCAAGTCCAAGTCTTTTTATTTCCACAGAATAAGAATTTTGGATTTATTTCAGAAATTACAACTCTCACCCATGAGATATTTTTGAACACAGCCAAGAATGAAAAGTAAACCCTGAATAAAAAAAAAAAAAAAAAAAAAAAAAAGAATTTTGAGTACTTATGAATGCTTGCTTCCAGTATTTTGAACTACTGAGCCTGACAATATTATTAGTCAGATTCAACTGGGAATTTTTTATCTGGATTAGATTTGGTCTATATTTGAATCTGACCTGAAGGCTTTTTTCTAAATTGTAGGCTTTATACAGAACTGAATTTCATCCATTTGTGGTTTTGCAAACCATTATTCATGTTGGCTCAATGAACAATTTCATAGACATACTCATATCCACAGGTTTCTTATGTAAATTACTGACAGTGTGAACATCCACTGAATAGTCAAAACTCAAGCTGTAAAAAGAGCTGCCTAATTCACCTTGTAGTGCTCTATTCCCTGACCAATTCATCAAATCTTTACAACAAGGAATAAATAAATGCATGTGGGAAAAATATATATATATATATATATTTTTTTTAAAAAAAGATTACTAAATCCTTCAGGGAATAAAATATAACATTTATATAAGATGAGTGAATATGTGTGTGTTTGTATGTATACTTATTTACACTTACAATCTTTCCAGTTCCTCCGTACATTGTATTGGCCTGTGTTTAGACCTTAGAAATAAATTCTGAAGTTTATAAATTAGGTTTATTGACAAGTTTGAAAATTTACCTTTCTTGTTTCTGCTACTCCCACTCATAATCTGTAGTTATTTGGAAATGGAGTAATGAGGGGAGTAGGGGATGTTTGAGGAATTGCAGCAAGAATTAACTTCTAACATCTCTATTTTGCATGTGAATACATACATTCTGCATGGCAAAAAAAGGCAAAGCTGTCTATAAAACCCTTTGCATTAATGTAGGTATTTCAAATTCATAGAGAAAAATAATGCAAATATAAAAACAATTACATTAACATTTTCTGTATCATTTGTCTAGCATGAGACTAAATCTTTAACCAAATAATATGCAATAACATCAATCAAAAGCTTCTTGAAACAGAGGAGCTTTGTGTTATGCCCTGAAGGGAAACTAAGATTCACAGCCTCTCAACTGAACACAGCCTGTGTTTACATCTTAAATGTGCAAATCTGGGGATCTTTACCTCAAGCACCTCTACTGAATTAATTGTAAAGGGAAAAATAAGAGAGAACACATTTATGCGACACTGTACAGATTAGCATTTAAACATGCCCTTAACACAGAGCAGGCCTAGGGCAGTTCTGTCATTGTGAAAGCAACCCTTTTCACTCACAATGTCCTTATCCATTCAAGGATCATAAATACCAGTGGAAAGCTCCTAATATGTGTTCTTTTAAATACTAAAATCAGCATCAGCATGTGACTCAGCTACAATATTGTAAAATGATGTGAAGTTATACAGAAATACCATGTTACCTGAGGAGGACTTTACTTCTCTGTGAAACATTATGAAAAGGAGGCACTAACTAGGCACGAAATATGATAATGCCCTTTCTTTCCTATTCAGATTTTCAATGGCATTTGCTGGAGAAAGGTTGTTTTCTGCTTTTTTTTTTTTTTTAAAAAAAAAAAAAAGAGCAACACCAATTACAGTTCAGCTGGTGGTGTTTCATGAACATTAAAAATGCCAAATCATACTGGTAATGAGACTGCTTAATTCAAGTGCCCTTATCTTTGTTTCGTCTCTGATTTTTACAACCAAGAAACAGTGAAATCTGGCCTTTCAAATACCTTTTCTGTATTCATCGTATGAAACAGTACTGCCCAGATCTAGTGAAGTGTAGCCTGCTACATCGAAGTACATGACTCAAATTTTACTTCAATAGATTATTTATTTATTTATTTATTTATTTACTTTAACAGAGCAACTCTATGTTGATTCACTTTGTTGTGCTATCAGCTCAGTAAGTTATGAAATTTTGTGAATGAATTTTTTCACACAGTTCCATCGTTGTCCCATTTCTTTGATTCCTATATTGCAAGAAGGGCTCTTAGAAAGAGATTTTTGGACTACTGCTGCTTGATTTTTCTCTAACACATGAGCATTCCATTTTCCTATAAATGCAAAACACTGTAATGCATTAAAATGTTATTTCAACCCCTGTCCTGGTTACAACTGGGACAGAGTTAATTTTCTTCCAAAAGCTGGTATGGTGATGTGTCTTGGATTTGTGATGAGAATAATGCTGATAACACACCAACATTTTCGTTATTGCTGAGCAGTGCTTTCACCAAGTCAAGGACTTTTCAGCTTCTTGTGCTGCCCTGCCAGTGAGGAAGCTGGGGTGCACGAGGAGCTGGGAGGGGACACAGACAGAACAGCTGAGCAAAACAGAACAGAGGGATTCCCCAAATCCTGTGGCGTAATGCTGAACTATAAAGCTGGGAGGGTTGGCCAGGGTGGGTGGGGTGAGTATGCCGCTGCTCATGGTCTGTCTGGGTCTCTGTCAGTAGGTGGTGAGCAATTACATTGTGCATCACTTGCTTTTTATATTATTCTGTGTATTATTATTAATAATTTCTATTTTTATTTTTCTTTTCCCTTTCTGTCCTATTAAACTGTCTTTATCTCAAGCCACAACTATTTTTAAAAAACTTTTTTTTTCATTTCTCTCCTCCATCCCACTGTGGGGAAAGGGAGAGTGAGTGTATGGCTGTAATATGCTTAAGTGCCTGCCTGGTTAAATCACAATAGCCCCAAATTGCAGATGAGGCTGAGATTTAGTCTTGATCTTTTTCACTGCTGGGGTTGCCAGGCTGGCTGTACTAGTTAGATTACAAGCAGTGGTAGCAGAAAAGCATGTCCTACCCTGCAGAGCAATTCAGGCCACAGAAAGCATGAGAAAGACATCAGGTCACTGGAGATAAACCAACAAGGAGAAAAAGTCAAAGGATAGGAACACCATCCAAGTGAGTTTGTTGTTGTTGTTGTTGTTGTTGTTTGTTTTGTTTGTTTGTTTAATTTAATGAGATTAGATATCAGAATTGATTTTACTGTAATAACGCAGGTTGAGATTGCTATAATCTGCTACTCAACTTTACTGTATCACATCAACATTTTCCTCTCCTGTTCCTTTAACAAGATTTTTCCCCTGTTCAGATATTTTTTCTGGCTGGCTCTAACTTTCCACAGTGCCATAAAGCTCCTGGGCCCTGTCCATGATTTAGTACAATGCCATGCACTGTATGAGCCTGAATCCGTATTTTCTCCATCTCCTCTTTTGCTTTCCTCTCCAGAGTTGATTGGACATAGTGGCGTTTTATATATTTGGCTGTCTGGAAGACATTACCATAACACTGAACTGAATACAGCTGATCAACTACTGAGGAAAATATTGTTGAACCAATAGAAAAATAAGTGAAAAAGTGTTTAAATGGTTCAAACATAAGAGTGTTTCTTGACTACTTCATCTCTCTGCTTAGCTACTGTATCCCTCTCTCTCTTTTTTGTCTTCATGATCATCCTTCATGGTAGTCCTGATGTATGGAATGACCATCAGCAGTGTTTTTCTTTTAAAATTTTGTCTCAGTGCTATATATTTCTGGAAAAATAAATAAATAAATAAATCTACTAGTAACTTGACCTTCTGTCTTAGTTTCATGGATATCTTCATGTGTTTACGCTCTTCATACCATCTGCTGTTTATGGAATGACTCATTAAAGAAGTCACTCCTACATGCAAGAGCAGGAAGCCTTTTCTCAGAAGCAGAGGCACTGTATTTTCTGTGTGTCAAGCTAGGGCTTGACAGGCTGTACAGCCTTTTCAATTGTGATATTCTTTGTTAGTGTATTAAAACTACTGATTTCCCCCTTCCCAGTCTGCTGTTCAATGTTCAATTCATTACACATGAGCTGAAATGATTACTATGCTGTTTATAATATTCTGTTTATAAGACTCTGTAATGTAATAATGTAACATTTCAATAATTCATTCAGATATATTTCTGGTTTCTCAGTAATTTCTTTTAAAAATATTGTAATGTTTTTCACTTCTATATTTTGACTAAAAATGAAACTTTAAGAAAATTAGTGTTTTCTACTATAAAAATGTAAATGAGAATTACGTACAAGCCAAGAATATATTTATATATTAGGAGGGATTCTGCCAGTAGCAAAAGTTTGCAGGTAAATTATAAACCCTTCACCAAGGAAATGTATAATGATTTGATGAAAAAATACCTGTTTCCATGGGCACATTTGAATTCCTTTTGTGAAATAAGATCAGTTACTCAACAAATTAAAACACAAAAATTAAAGTTTAATATTCTAAAAAGACATGTATTTATCTTGTTTGTCAAAATTAAATTTGTTAGGAAAAGGTAAGCTACATTTTATATATTACCTAGACAAGCCATTATAATAAAATTATCAGTGAATTAGTAAATCAAACAGGTTTTCAGAACTGGCATTTTTCACATGCTCTGAACTTACACTGTGCAGAAAGAACAATGATTTTCTCATAAAACTAGGGCTATTGGTAGATTGTGCTAACAGAAGAAATTAAATTATGCCCTGTAAAAGATATTACCTTGACTCCAGTTAAAATGATGTACACTCACTGTTAATTCTGTGATTAGAAATGCTGGAAATTAAAGAAACTGATTTTTTTGTTTGTCGATGTTGTTGTTCTTTTCAAGATGGTAATAAAATGCATACAATAAAATTGACTATAATTTATTTTTAATTTCTAGATTGTCAGTCTTAAAAGACAAGAGTCATATCATCCCATGTGTTTGTATAATCTGTGAGAACGTGGCTTCATCCAAGACTATATTTTGGACACTGTTTTGCTACAAATATAACAATAAAACATAGCCATATCAGGAAAGAAAAGTACCTTATTAAGAGATTTTAATAACCTATGACTTAAAGTAACTAAAACCTAAAATGTAAATAAATGAAGCTAAAACCTGAGTTAAAATATCGTGCGATGTTAAGGCAAAAATAAAAAGAGAATACCAATGGTATTTAGACATGGACATATAATAAATTCCTGTTGCTTCTTTATCATTGCAATCATTTAAAAGGGAAAATGCTTCATATTCACCATGGTTTTAAAAATCAGAAAGTCTTAATCATTTATTTAAAATTGACTAGCAGCTGCCTTAATAGAAGGCAAATTAGAAATCTATGCCAGTAGCAATTTGAAAAAATGCCTACAAATCTTAGAGATAAATCTACAAATGACATCACATTTGCTTTATGTGCCAGTTGACATTATAGGCCAAATCTTGCCCTATCCATAAAATATGGTTCAATGGGGTAAGGCAGTAAGAATTTGTGATAAGATTTAAACTTTCACAGAGAAAATGGAAGAGATAGCAAATGAGAAGAAGAATTATGTAGTGCTGAACAACAGACCACATATGGAAAAGAATTTTATAATCAGAAAAGCAAATTGCATGTCAGACATAGTATACACTCCCAGGTTTGACAATGTTTATATTACATTTTTTTTGTGAATTAATTTCCTCCTGAGTGACATAGATACAGATAGTTAGTTGCTAAGTTGAAAAAAGGGGAATTAACCTAAAATACTTAAGATAAGGTGATGAGGGTGGGGGTATCTCTGCCTTTTATATTTAGGTGGAATTGTAATTTTGAAAGAAAAACATAATTCAGGTAGGCAGGAAGCAGAAACAGAGAATTTGTGTTTGTTTGGTACCTTCTCTTAGATGATCAAATAGTACTAATTCTCTGCTTATATTAGTAGTATAAGCAGTAAGCAGTAGAGTAGTATTATTTTTTTCAGGGCATATTTCCATAGCTGAAAGGCCATAATACAAAAACACAATAGTCATTTCATCCAATCTGTTTTACTGGAAGAAACTATATTTCATCTAACTTTCTCCTGTGGATTAGAATTTCCAGATCATACTGAACATGAACAAATCTATAGATGATACATAAAGCTTAATATAATTTGGCAGTTTCACAGAGTTATTGTTTTATGTTTGGTTGTTGTTGCTGTTTTTTCTTTTTTTTTGCCCTTGGTATCTCAAATAAGTATGAATTAACTTAAGTAATAACACTGGCCATAAATTGTCACTAAAGAAAAATTTAAATGAATCTGGCAAAGAGCCTAAAGAGGAAAAAAATTTGCAGTTTTATTTCTGTGAGCTACCTTTGAATAAGAAGCTGCGTTGTTTGTTTATTTACAGCATTTCATTTGTTTATGCAGTCCAGCTAATTCTGCATGGAAATGTTTTCAGAGTGTATTTCTGCAATTATGCTTTCTACATGATCCATAAATGCAAACATTAAAAAAAAAAATAGTATCTGTTCTCTCTTTCTGCAATGCTTGTTTTCTAGCAGTCAGACTTCTACAAGTCAGACTGTAGGAGTATTTTCCTAAGTAATCTCTTTAAGAGAATTATAATTTGGAATAAAATGCTAAAAATCTTGTACAATGCCAGTTTTCTTGTAATGAAACACTAGTAATATTTGCCAGCAATAAGAAAATTTGCAGAAAGGTAGAGCAAACTTTTTTTTTTTTTTTTTTTTTTTTTTTTTTTTTTTAATAATTATCATTTCTTAGTAATAATTATAAAATTCCTGAGGTTAACCTTACCTGAGCAATGAAGATTTTACTAAGGTAGGTTTTGAAAGCAGTGTTATAGGAAGGATTTATCTGTGTTAAGTCATACAGATAACTTATAGGATAACTAATTTCTCTTCTGTGGTACCTGAACTGCTGTCAGCAACTGAGCCTGGCTGAATCAGGCCAAGGTTTGGCATCCCTATAGAACACTTTAGGTTGCTTCTATGACTACAGGACACACATTGCCAATAATTGCGGTGGTTTTACTGTGCTGGGCAGCTGAAAACCACAACTGCTCTCTCAGTCCCCCTCCTCAGATGAGGAGGAGAAGAAGTAAAGGAAAGAACAACTCACGGGAGGGGGAAAGAGAACAACAAAACAAAACAAGAAAAGGCTATGTGGAAGTGCAGAGGAAAGAAATTACTCTCTGCTTCCCACAAATGAGCGATGCTTGACCACGTCCTTGAAGCAGGGCCTCAATGCATGTAGCTGGTGTTCATGAGGAGGATAGATGTTTTCGCAATGAAAGCCCACCCCTCCCCTCTTCCTCCTTTTTCCAACTTTTATTGCCGAGTGTGACATCATATGGTATGGAATATCTCTTTGGTTGGTTTAGGTCAGCTGCCCTGGTGATGTTTCTTTCTCACTTTTTTGCCCACTCCCTAGGAGGGTTAGAGAAAGTCCTGATACTGTTCCAGCACTTCTCAGCAGCAGACGCAACACTGGTGTGATACCACTGCTGTTCTAGCTACAAGTGCAGAGTGTGGCACTGTATGGGCTGCTGCAGGGAAGGTTAACATCCCAGCCAGACCCAGTACAATATTGTAGTACAGTTATTTTTCCAAGATGAGGACTGAAACTGAGCAACCTCTAGTGCTTTCCAAGGTCTTTGTTAGACTGATGCCTTGAGTCTCCTGATCTGCAGATTTGAGAAGCTATCCTTCAAGCCTTTCCATTGCCTGAGGTGACAGCCAGAGAAATAGTGTGTTTGGATATTATCTTACACACATTTTATGACAAATCAAATTATAAATAAGTAACATATTAAGAAGCTGGTGATTCTGTGGAGTGAATTAACCAAACAGGTATGTTCATTCTTTATGGGAACAGATGAAACCTCCTCCAGCTTGTAAAAGAATAAAACCAGTAAAGCAAAGCAGAAGTGAAAAGTCTTTATTTGTTCCATGCAATCAAATCCCTCTGAGCTATAATACTTGACACAAATTATTAACATTATATGGAAATATAGTTTCCTTAAGTGGACTTAGTGTATGCCAATTAACCTATTTGTACAGATCTTGGTGCCATATCATGTGATGCAGAACACCTTTGTTTTTCACAGTCCTGAAAATGATGTGGCTGCATTTATTCCTGGTATTGATAACTGAACAAATGCAATGAACAATTCCTATAAATAGAACATCTCAGTTCTCACTTTTTATGAGATAATTTTGTTCACTTTTCATATATTATATAATTTTAAACATTGTCTTACTGTGTACTGTGTTGAAAACTGCAAGGAAATGCTAAATTAAAGTTCTCATGAACTTGAGATTACAGGTAAATTTACAAGCATGGAAGTTCTAGGTCTGTTGACTAAATTTGTAAAGTATGAACTTATAATAACTGTCTACTGTCAGCTGAAAGAGCACGTATGTATAATGAAAGATTGGACAAAGGAATAGGTACCTTCAATGTCAAATCAAAATATGTTAAAGGTATAAATGTAGGATATATCATGTTCAAAAGTGTTAGTTATCAGTTTATAAGTAATCCAAAAACTTTTAAAAAGGGATGCAGGCCATCTCAACATAAACTTGATGTGATTTACTTTGTAAATAGTATAGTCTTTTTTCTTTTTTTTTTTTTTTTTTTTTTTTTTTTTTTCTGAAATTGATACTTATGTACTGGTATTGCTTGCAAGATGTAACGTTGTGGTGGAGAAGGTTTCAAATCACCAAGAATGTAAGGAAGTTTCGTGGAGATGTGTCAGACACAAAGGTACTGAACAGGAATAATATGGTTTGCTGATCAATTTCCAGAGCAGGGTGAAATGTCATGGATTACCCTTAATGCTAGGAAGTATGGAAAATAGCTTTCTGAATGTACTTACATGGCCTCTCTTATTAAGAACACAGAAAATATGTTAATTTTTAGAATCGTTAATGCATATACAAATTCTTCTATTGTCAAACCTGTTTTCAAAGCTATTGTCAAGTTATTTTTGATGTTCAAAACCAGAATTTATCTGAGGAAGAGTGCTTTATAGAACCATAATTAGTGTATTACAATGATATTTTACAAACAATGTGACTAACAATACTGAATTTAAATACAGACAGCAAGCAATATGGTAACTTTGGAAGACGCAAAGTTTAAGTTGACCCATAACAGGAAAATATCAGATACATGAAAAACATTTCAGAAATGTCATCCCGACACACTCCTTTTTTTTTTTTTTTTTTTTCTTCCACTTTTCCATTTATTATAGAAAACTAGTTTGCACATCTTGGTTTATAACAAAGGTCTCTTTACCCCAGTAACGTTTCTCTAAAAAATGACAGAAAAAGATAGTTAGATTAGAGATGGAAAAATTTGGAATGATCCCTCTCCTACTGTATCATTTAGGCATAGCAATTAGGGATAGGAACCTCTACAAATGAAAAAGTGTATAATCCTTTTCAATTGTTATTGGGTGGGTTTGTCCTCCATGCATGCATCTTCCTTTGAGTCAATGTATCCTCATTTATCTATAAAGCACTCTGTGTCAGTAAATTCATAATATATTTAAGAAGTATTAAAAGCAATCCTAATTTTGTCACAGACTTTTATTTTATGCTAAATTCTGTTTTTAATTATTCCTCTCTTGTTGTCCTTTTGACAGCTGAGCATTGATCAAAGAACTATTTTTACTAAGCTAATTTCAAATGTGATTTTTGTATGCATGAATCCTCCTAGTGAGCCTATCTTTGTGGTGTATGTTTTTTTTTTGTTTGTTTGTTTGTTTTGTTTTGTTTTGTTTTAAGCTGTGCAAACTTAAGTAGTTTTTCATTGGGTATTTTTAGGATTAAGCAATGGGTCTATCTTTGCTGGTAACTGTGCTCTTAACTGCTGGTAACATGGCTGATTTTCAAATTAACAGAGAGAACTTAGCCTTTTCTTTCCACTTTCTACTAAAGTTTTAAGTCTCACACCTTAATGTTCTCCTTTCCCTTTGCCCATTTCATTTCTCTTTCTCATGATTTCTTTCCTTTGCCTGCTTGTTTGTTTACCAACCAATGTTTTCACCCTTTTTCTGGTGACTATTACATTTCATTCTTCTCTTTGTAAGATGAAATAGCAGCAAAAAAGTGTGCAGCACATTACAAATGCTGTAATTAACAGCAAAACTCATACATTTTCCAAAGTTGTTACAGATATTTCTATGGCTCCATAGCACAAAATAAGGCAGAGGACTGTATCTTGGTTTCAGTGAAGCTGATGGCCAGCTTCTGTGGATTTGAAGACTACCATGGGTTTGAAGGCTAAAAAGCCCTCTTTGTTTAGCATTGCACAAAAATTTGCATACTATCTGGTATACACTGGGCCTGGAAAATGATGAGTTAAACACATTAGACCTTGAGTAAGTAGTAACAGAAGAACTCTAACAGGAAATCTTTGGGTCACAGACTAAATTTGTAGGTGTTTTAACATAGGCCAGAAGTTAGCTACTTATGCATAACAAAAGGCTGAGTACGTACTTTCTGTATACTCTCAAGTTCAATCTGGTTGTTCTGCAAGGCATATCCTCAAAAAATACACAAAAATACACAAAAAGCAAAACACAGTTACCCAGAAGGTTTGAAGAGCTGGGAAGAATACAGGTAATAAGATAATTTGTTAGTATGCCTCTAGTCTCAATTTAATGTTTATATGTGTGGGGTTTTTTTAGGTCATTTTAAGTAATAGGGGAAAATAGCAATAAATGTTAACAATCTAATTTAGTTTTACTAGAGAATAACTGAATGCAATGAAATTTCTTAAAATAGTTTTAAGCTGAAGGCTTAAATATTCCTATTAAAAATGTTCCTATTTGAAATCTGATTTGAGTGCACTGTGCTTCTTAAAGTGACCAAGATTTTGGATAAATTTAATGTAACGAGAACAACAAAACATGAATTAAGTTTGAAAAGTTTACTAAATCAAGACTATTAGTGATTAGAATGGAGTTTAGATAAGTTTCCCAGCATGTCTCATCAAAAGAAGTTAAGTAGGAGCCTAGCCCAACTTCTCCAGAGCCAAAGCTCTATTGCTTACAAAGTTCTAGAATCTAAAATAAGTACTGGGAGAATGTTTTCTTTACTGTCAGGTCACTTTTGTCACATGAGAGTTCTGTCTTCATTCTTATAGTTAAATATTTAATTTCTGACTGTGTCCTACCTTATGTTCTATTGTAAAGATAGTACAGCACCCCCTATATACATTGCAGTGAAATGGTGTGTTTAGCTGCTATGTCAAAAACTCTCAAAACTCATCTCTTTAAGTATCCATATAGATATATGGACACTGTAAAGTCCTCTAAATTTATTTTTATTTTATTTATTTATTTATTTATTTATTTATTTATTTACCAAATTGTAGGCATTTTAGTGGGAGGTTTTAGTGGAAACAGTTCTCAACAACAACAACAAAATATTATCTTGTGTTGTTATTATTTAGCCACAAATAGTGTAATCATAAGTACTTTTGAAATATGGCACCATCGGGAAAACAGATTATACCTACACTTGGTAAATGCCACCAGAGGTGTTCATTTTCCAACCATCTAGATCACAGTTGGTCAAAGGTGCTGTGCCATTCCCTTTTGGTCTGCTCGTATGATTTTCTTCCCATAGAAATGACTGTGTGGAAAGAGGAATGTTTTATTCCTGGTTCTCTTCTTAAGAACTTAAAATTGAGGTACTCTATAATAATTCAATCTAGGTATTGCTACAGCAACCTAGGTGTTCATATGACTGACACTTTGATTACATTAGTTACTTTTTTCAGGATTCTTGGGTTCTGCACTTCAAAAACATCCAGATGTTCATTTCCCTATTTCATTTCAGAACAACAGTTTCAAAAACAATGCTCTTAAGTACCTTTCAGAAAATAATATTTATAAACTTAATTCTGAAAGAAGAGCAAAGCTATTACCATAAGTGATAATCATTATTTTATATAGTGGCTGCTCATTTACCCATGACATTAGTTAGCAACAGAGGTTTTTGCACCTGGTTGGTTGATTTATGACATGAAGTATTTAATACAGATATAGTCAGTGTGCTTTCTTATTTGAAGTTCATTTAAAATTTTTAATCTTTCAATTACACTAGGGAAGTAGCAAATAAAAGTAAATACAGTTAACTCTTCTTTCTTCACTGTAATTGGTATATGTTAAGAAAATAAAAATAGTTTCAGTATTTTCCTCTCATTCTGTTTCAATCAAGGCAAAAACTTCATATGTGGGTAGATAATTAACTAAACATATACTCAACCCACAGTCTCTGAATCATGTCTCTTTTCTCAGCTAAACATTCCCCTTTTTTTTTTTTTTTTTTTTTTTTTATTTTTTTTTTTTCTGATCTTATACATTTCAGCTCACCTTTACACTAATAAGTTCATTTTATAACACTGATCAACAAGCTTTACTTATTTTAGTAGCAATTGTTGAAATAACTCTGTAGGAAAACAGTTCTTCAAAGATTTTAAATTGTGCTGTTTTTATGCCTGATTCTGGAACTGAGGACATTGTCATTTATGATAATTATTTATTTACTTCATGTAATTTCTTAAATAAAATAAAAAGAAGAAGAAGACTTTCCTTTGATACATCTGAATCATTATGTTAAATACTAATGAGGTATACTTCAATATCAAAAGTACTTCAATTGAAAAGTACCATCCCTGGTACTTTTAACTTAAAAAAGTATTACTAAAAAGCATTTCTTAAAGTTTTGAAGTTCTCATTCATTTGTTCTGATTTTGCCCCCCCCCTTTTTTTTTTTTTTTTTTTTTTTTTCCTTTTTTTTTTCTTTTCTTTTCTTTTTTTTCCTCTTTCAGTGATTAGATTCTTATACGTTCTTGTCAAGGAAATTTTGAATGTACAAAATGAGGTATATCAAAATGGAAAAAAAACATCCTTCAGCAAGTAAGCCCAATATCCACACATTTTTTGATGAGCTGTAGTTCTCTTCCCATGTAAAGCATCTCGAATAACAATATTTGCCACCCACTGCCACTGCTCCCTTTTTGACCTCTTCCATTTAAGTCTGTACATATTTATATGATTTTTCAGTTATGTGATTCATCCCACATATTTTATATCATGACTCATATAAATCTTAACATCCTCCTTAGAAATATTTCTTGCTATGTTTTGCTTCACCGTATTCACTTGGAGCAGCATGTTCTTTATTTTTTAAGGAGGAAAATAAAATCTATGTATGTATATATGTGTTTAGGCATACTCAGAACAATTAAATATGACCTGCCATCAGACTTTTGTACCACAATTAATAAATATTATTAATTTTGGGTCACGAGAATTTTTGAATCCCTGTAAACATTATATAGGAGAACACTAAGATATATTTTAACAGATTAATGAACATGTTGTTTTTTGTAGTATGCCTTCTCTCTTTCTTTCATCCCCATTTGTCTTTGGTTTTAAGCATTCCAGTGTAGTTCACATAAGACTTGGAGAGAGTTTTATTTTAACTACATATGCTGGTGTATATTTGTCTTCAGTGGTTTTTTTTTTTTCTTAGACATGAGAAATAGAATTAATATATCACTACTTACCCTCTCACCTCTGCTTTTTCTAACCCACTAACACTAAGGGTAAGGAATTAGAAAATGCTCAAGTGTGAGATATTGGTCCTGAGTAAAAATATTTTTTTACTCAAAAATATGTATTTTTTTCAGTAGAGCTATCCTTTGTTCCTTTGTAATCCTCAAAGACTTTTGACATTGACTCCATGATTGTCTTCTGAAAAATAAACAAACAAACAAACAACAACAACAACAACAAAAAACACCACAAATTGAAATAGAGTAAAACTGCCTAAATCTGCAGTTCCCTAATCAGAGTGAATAGAAAGCCAAATGTTCTGCAGTTGGTGCCTGCAAATTGTTACAAAGATGGATTTATTTATTTTTTTAATACCTTCACACTTGTCTTCTGATTCATTTATGGTGTAGTCCCATGTTCACTGAGGTTTAAAGGTCCTTTTACACACAGTTTTGACTGTACCTTCTTGTTTTTTTTTTCTTCTCTTTTGTTTTCAGGTTTAACTTTTCCTTGTTGCTTCTAAGGGAAATCCCTCTTAATTATTGATTTCTGTGTATTGATTAAGAAGTGGTATCAAATTAAAATATTAATCCTGTGAATCATTTCCTTTGTCTAGACAGCCTTATTGCAAGATTTTTCTCCATCAATTTAGTTTTCCTTAATCTTTCTCTATATCCTTTCCAATGTTGATGTTCCATCTCATTGTCTGTCCACAGCACTATGCTTTTATCCACCAGCTGGATCATGTATATGATGTATGTATATGGTACATGTATAGTATGGATCAGGCTGCTTTGGATCCTCCATTTCCTTTCTTCTTTTCAGTTTTTCTTTAGATTCCTTCCTGAATAAAGGATTTTTGTACACCAAACCACCTTTTACTATGTTTTCAATTTCCAGTTCACTTCTGGACTATCCTTTTTTGGGTGTTCTGTATTGGATCCTTTATTTGTTATACTGAGAATTACTAGTAGAGTTCCCAATAGAGAAAAGGCATGAGTTGCGTCTTTCTTTCCCATGTTTATTATTACTCTGTCTCCATTTCTCTTCTCTCTGAGCTTTACACCTTCTAAGTCCAAGAGAAATGTTCAATGGTCACATAAGGACCTATACAGAAGTTAAACACCTAGGTTGTGGGGAACTTTGTTTTCTTCCTAGAGTCAGAAGCTCTACTTTATTTTTTCAGTAAACCGAAAAAAAAAAAAAAAAAAAAAAAAGGTTACTAAAAAGTTAGAGAAAGAGATAACTGAAGCAGTGAAAGCTTGTTTTATTTTCTACCCTTTGCATCAGAAACCTTTAGTAGGTTTGAAATATGAAATTAGATGCTGGAAAACATTCTGCAGATTTTGATTGCCTCACAGTGCATACACACACAAAGAATTTGAAGTTATCCTGAAAGTTGCTCAATGCAATACAATTTATTTTCACAATATTTTGCTGC
Source organism: Nettapus auritus (assembly GCA_011076525.1). Taxonomy (NCBI): domain Eukaryota; kingdom Metazoa; phylum Chordata; class Aves; order Anseriformes; family Anatidae; genus Nettapus; species Nettapus auritus. The sequence continues at coordinate 48,354,932 of CM021768.1, read as the reverse complement.
GGTTATCAATTCATGTCTCCCAACTCCGCTCAAAATATCCGAGTGTCTTACTTTTATCTCCTGAAAGAAAACACATTTTCTCTCAAATATGCAAACCCCCAAATATAGGCAAGAAATATATTAAAATATCCAACCAACAGATGGAAGTTATGATAATAGCTTGTACTGATTTCCTACATTTTGATATTGGATGCTTGTTACATATCCATCCTAGAGCTTAGTTAAAAAACAAAAAAAACAAACAAACCAATGAAAAAGAAACACATGAAAATCTTGAATTTATGCTCAATTTATCAGAAAGCAAAATATACAGAATGCAAAGGATTACAGCTCTTAAAACAAAACAAAACAAACAAACAAACAAAAAACCCTTGAACTCCAATATTTTCCTTAAAAAAATATTTTTCCTCAGGCAACCAAGCAATTCTGGCAGCAGGCTGGTGGTCTTTCCCACCAATTAATCTAAACTGCTAAGAACTATTGAAGTTCTCTATCCAACAATGACCTACTTTAAGCTACAGATTTCTAAGTAAAAACCATTAAAAGAAAAAAAAAAAAATCCCTCCTGTTGTTTATTTTTTCTATTAACAGCAAACTGTTCTCTTGGAGAACAAGGGTCAGTCAGTTCCACAGGAAATAGGAACGTTCTGCCCTTTCATTTGCTTCTTTGTAAACAGTAGCAAGTATTACTTTTCCCTAATAATGTTTGAACAAGTAGAAGTGGGTAATGTAGTCTTTGCAACTATTGTTATTTGAATTCAGTATAACAGATCAGCTGGAGATGGATATATGAACTCCTAGTCCATGACATTTCTTTTGCAAATTGTGCAATGTTCTGACCACTTTCCTGACTCCACTTTCCTGACTCCACCTTCTTTGTTGCTTTTTTTTTTTTTTTAATCTTATTAAATTAAAATCATTTTTTTATCTTATTAAATTTAAAAAAATAATTAATTTTCCTGTATAAAATGAAAATATCACAACCTAATTTACATTAAAATTTTCTTTCCTCCTTTTTTTTTTTTTTTTTTTTTCCTTTTCATTTTTCCAAATACTCACAGCTATTAGTCAGCTGTGGAGAAAACAATGGGGGTAGTAATCTTACCCATGCATTTTCTGTAGCACTAAGAGGAAAAGAAGTAGAAATACACAGCAAGCATTTATGATATTAACACACACTGCAGATACGAACTAATTCATTTCTTAACTTTAGAAGAAATATGTACACATCCAGCTGTCTTTACATAACTCTTGCAACAGATAAAGTTAAGGAAGGCCAAAGCAGTGGGTGGTAGTTGAAGAGAAGAGTGATGAATCATAAAATTGCAGTTGGTAAAATGCTGAGCTTCTAATGAGATATATAGTTCATTTTAGCTTTCTAAAATTGGAGGTGTGTGATGAGCAGTAAATTATTCTTTTTATTTATTGTCCTTTTGGATAGTAAATTATCTTTATAATATTACTCAATCTATTCAGAAGCTAGAGATAGTAATAATTCTGGAGGCAAGGAAGAAATACAGACTAGGACTGCATTATTTCTTTTGGTTGTTCTCCTCACAGTGGTGTTGATCCACTTTAAATTAACTTTATTCAAAGTAAGAACAAATTTATTTTATTTAACAGTTTGCAATCCAAGCAGAGCAATGTATAAAATCAAAAAGGTTTCCTCAGAGATTAAGTATCCAAATCTGACAGCAATCAGTTGTAAGTCTAGTGATTTCTTTAAGCATTCTATGACTTAAGCATACATATAAATTTGGGGAGGTTTGGGGATATTGGTATTTAAATGATTCTGGTAGCCAATCTGTGCTGGTACTGATTGCACAAAATACTGCAGCCTTTAAGGAACAAGCATTATTTTAAAGGAATTATGGAATCATTTTCCAGTCAGGCTTTGGTATTTTACTATTTTAGTACCAATAGTAACATACGCTGTGTAAGAGAAGTATTTGAACAATCATTTCCATACACTGAATTGCTGTTCAGTAAACACTTTCTTGTTCTGGCTATTTTTATCACATTTTGCTTTTGCAGGATAAACTAAAACCATTAATATGACAGTTTCAGATGATTATACTACACCAGATGCCAGCACAATTTATTTAAGCTGCTTTTTTTTTGTATCTGTTCCATAACACATGCTTCAAAATATTTATCATCCTGCAGAAGGGAAAGAAGAAACATTGCTTTTGTTTTGATTTCTTCAGATTCACCCCAAAATGTAAAGTCACACAAAATATATTCTAGTGGGTCATAAGCCTTTTCTATGGATATAGGGCAATAGTATTCATTAAAGAGAATAGATTTTAAATACAGGAACATTATCATCGATAAGAAATGACATATAAATTGAACAGAGGAAAGCAATTCTGTAGGAACATATGCTATCACTAACCTAATTTCATGTAGGTACTACTGGTCCTTATGCCCAATTCTGTAAAAATAATTTAAAAGAAAAAAAATATTGAATATTAAGATTGTAAAAAGGCAGGATAATACTGTAGAAAAATCCTGGTCACATATATGTCCTATACATTTCCATTCATGTTCCTCAAGTCTGGTGCATTCTTGGGGTTCATTCTACAACAATACGTATGAAGTACTGCCATGAAAGGAAGGGAGGACTCTCTTCTGGATAACACTCCTATTCAGAGGCCTCTCTGAATGGAATCATTTCCCTGTTGGAATGAGAAGTGATGTTTGCAATGATTTCACTAGGGGCCAGGCTGAAATCTTCACTGTGGGTGAAGATTTACAATCTATTTATAAAATGGCCTGGTAATTCTTCTGCTATTATCATGAAACCATTCTTTAATCATGGTATCATTCTGTTTGCTATGACTACCACTGCTTTTTAAGCATAGCTTTTTGCTGAGATCTCCCTAATGGCACTCATATCCCATCCGTCCCATCCCCCCCCCCTTTTTTCTTTCTTTTTTCTTTTCTTTTCTTTTCTTTTCTTTTCTTTTCTTTTCTTTTCTTTTCTTTTCTTTTCTTTTCTTTTCTTTTCTTTTCTTTTCTTTTCTTTTCTTTTCTTTTCTTTTCTTTTCTTTCCTTTCCTTTCCTTTCCTTTCCTTTCCTTTCCTTTCCTTTCCT
>CM021768.1:48340829-48351736 GCA_011076525.1 Nettapus auritus | reverse complement strand
TTCCCTTCCCTTCCCTTCCCTTCCCTTCCCTTCCCTTTTCCTTTCCTAGTGCAGAGAATCTTTTTCATATAACCTAGAGTGTGAAAGTCAATGGAGTTACAAGACTAGACAATGTTATCCAAAGGGTGAAAGCAATAATATTAACTATGCTTCTTTTTCACATTTCATGACTTTAGTGTGTACCTGTGGTCTTTTGCTTTAGCTGATGGAATACAAAATCAAGCAAATTATGATTTTAGAATTGGGTGAAATTTTAAATCAGAGCTATAAGTATTAGAGACAAAACAGCAGTAAATAATAATCACAGTAATTGAACAGTGTTTGGAAAAATCTTTCTATCACTGTCCCTCTACACTGTCTATAAACAGCTTCAAAACTGTCAAATGACTGTAGTAGCAATGGCTTTATGCTTGCATTGATATTCTGTACTCAGTTTTGATATAAAAGTCAAATTCTGTTCAATCTGTTGTATTCGATATCTTTTGTAGCAGATAGTATATAAATGAATGTGTATAACCCATTTTGTGTTCTAAACACTGAAAGAAATGAGCTAAGCTGGCAAGCTGGATAATGTACAGTGCTGTTCAAATGCTTTATATGGGTGATGAAAAAAAATATTTTAAACTTTCCATCTTCCTTTAGACTCAATCATAATCATGGCAGGTATCAGATAAACATTTCAGACACAAATCCAAATTTGTGTGAACACTTATGTTACTCTTAAAAGCGGCTTGAGACACCCTCTTACATGAGTACGCAAAGAACCACTATCTATTATGTCAAATGTATTTAATTTCCCCTTGGAGACTGCAAGCACATTCTAGTCTTTGCATAGGCTGGTGTTGTCTTTGTACAGATCTTCAAAGACATGCATTTTCCTTCTGAGTGAATAACAAAATTTTGGGTATTTCTAGCTCCTATGGTAAAGACTACCTTTAAATAAAGCCATAGCTGTGGATGACTGAATGTACTGTAAATTTTGAATTCAAGTGGTATTTATTTTTTGCATGGAAAATGCAAATATATAGATATAAAATGCAAATGTGTAAAACATATAGATTGGTTCAGTGGATGTTTTTCTTTTCTAGACTATCTGGTATTTTGTTTCAGGGAATAGTTTCTTCTCAACTTATTCCTTGCCTACTTCGTTATATGATTTTAAATTTATTTAAAATTACAAATTTATAATATTTGTCCAACAAATAATGTTCTGGAAATCAAGACATGGGCATTCAGTCTCCTTTCTGAACCTTTCTTTTCATAATATAATCAATCTGTCATAAAAAAATGCCAAAAATAGTCTGGAAGTAAACATTACAGTGATTCCCATGGAAGGAGTTATTGTACTGGCTTCTCCCTGTTAAAGGAAAACAGATGGATTGAGTGGTGATTGTACCATAAAGACAGTTACAAAGAGATAACAAAGCTCAGTGATGCTGAGAATGTTGCAGTGCTGCTGACCAAGAGGTATTTCTCTTTTTGGATGTCACACCTCTTCTAGGACATGTGACTAGGCTGAAGTGGCAAGAATTGATGGACTTCAGACATAAAGAACAAAATGATCAGGATTCAACCCATGGATTAATCTCATGGAGATTTAAGAACCATTAGTTCTTTATGTCATTGACTATCATGGAGCCATAACCCTATTTTCCCTATGCAGGTAGTAATTACTTAATGGAATGAGACTGACTTTCCAAATAGAGATAGAAGGTCATAATGGGTTAAATACTGAAGGGATAAACATGCTTTTAGGTTTAGAGATTATATTGTTACTGCTTGTCAAAATCTGAAATGTAGTGTGATTTGTTAATCGGTTCAAGTAATACTTACATCTGTTTATGTGGGAAGAACAAAATATTTATTTATGTATTTATTTACTTTTAATGGAAAACCAGCCTGAGAGAAAAACTAAAGTCTTCTATGAAAACCAAAAAACAACTGCTCACTTCTGAGCTGTAGACAGGAGGTGACTGGACAATGAAAGTGAGTGAGGAAGTTGTCCAGCTGCTAAATCCTCCTTTCTCATTCAGTTTCATCGACAACTCAAGTTATTTTCTCAATAGCTATTGGACTGGTACATCAGGAGCCAATCTGAGACATGGGATTCTTTATGCCAGGTTCTCAGCATCCATTTGGTATGAATTTGGAGGTGTTATCTTGATTTCAATGTCCATTGGCAATTAGAGTGTTAGCAGAGCCTATTAATTGGAGAATATGAAGTTGAATATGAATTGGAATATGAATATTGGAGAATATGAATTGAAGAACATTCTGGTTTAGTTTCACTAGAGCCTATGCATCATCTTCATAAAGGTCTTCAAGAAAAAGAATGACTCATGCAGCCTGAAGGTATCAGATTTTTGACTGAGCTCTCTGACAAGCTGACAGAGAAACCCAATTCATGAGACGATAAAAAGAAACCGTAAGCAAGAATAAATAGGATTCATTTGAAAACTGCACTTTTATCCAAAGTAAAATACACATGGAGATACATCCTCAATCTCTTGACCTCTGAGTAACTTAATTATCTTGCTTTGTTTTAGAATTTAAAGAATACACTAAATCACACAATAATTGCAATATTTGTATATCTTTCAGTCATTTAATATCTACAGAAGACTTGAGAACGTTGCCCCATGTGTTCTGAAAACAGAAAAATAATTTTCACAAAAAGAAAATTTCTTTTACAAAAAGAAGCTCTACAAAATAATATGTGGTGGTTTAAAAATATGTGTCATTGAGATAATGCTAAATAATGCACTACTATTTCACACTTGTAATAACATAAAAATAATAAGAAAACACACCTCACTGACTAAATGCTTTATTTCACTAGCGGTCTAATTCAAAGTGTTTAATGAAAACATTACTTTTTGCACAACATAGAACACAAAAATGAGAACACTCAGCTTAAATCACAAGTCCGTGATTTTTTTATTACTATTTCATGTAATCTGTTCCTTGGATCTTGCAATAATCTCTTCTTATATAATAAATAGTTACAGGACATCAGCTAGGTCATCTTGATATTTGAAATAATAAAAATGCAGTGAAGGTTCATTATCAGTGATCCAATTTCTAAATTTAGTTCAGAAGCAATAGCTGCCTCATTGGGGACATCAATTAACTTGTAGGAAGGCACATGTTTCTTGGAGTTATTGCTCACATTATAGTAACATTCGCTATACCCTAGTGGGATCTGTTAACCTCCAAAACACTTGCTGATTTATCCTGGAGTAAAGATACTCTGGTTTGTGAACTGAGCTCTATGGGTCTATTTCTAGATCTGACCTTACGTATGGAGGTTTTTGTAAATAATCTAAATAATCTAAAAAATACTCTAAAAATATATAGCAAAAATACAATAATGTTTTTGTATATAAAAGAGAAAATGTGATTAATATCTAAGTGCTTCAGGTCAAATGAAGCCAGGTTATCTAGTTCTCTGTGAAATAGGATGCTAGAAGTCCTCCTGAAGGCTGTAGATATACAAAAACATCTCAATCTTCAAGATACTGTACTAGGCAATTACCATTAGTACAGAGCAATATCTAAGTCTTGCCCATAACCTAATCTCCAGAGTCTTAGGAAATTAATTTTTTGACATAAACTGAAGAGGTCATATTTTGGCAATCCTTATAATAAACTCCAAATTGTAGAGAAAAAAAATAAAAATAAAAAAAATCCTTAGAGGATTTAGATTTAGAGGATTTAGAGGAAGGAAAAAACTCTTCTGAACATGTGGGTATGCTGATCTTGCTATGATAATAGTGTCTAAGAAAAATTCAAGATGATGTTGATGATTTTTTACCTTTTTTTTTTTTTTTTTTTTTTTTTTTTTTTTTATTTTATTACTTTTTTTACTTTTTTGTTTTTTCTGACTACCAAAACCGGGTTTCAGGGGAAGCGGGGAAAAAAAAAAAAAAAAAAAAAAAAAAGTCCTGAAAGTCTTGAAAGTTTTTCATCAGGTGGGACTACAAAATAAAAGTTACGTGGGGACATTGACATTTCGAGTAAATTGAGAAATAGTTATGCATTTATAGAATTACATGATTTTTAGTCACATTAATCTGATATTAGTTCTAGATACTTCTGGATTTCGTAATCATGTTAATACTTATTCTCAACTTTGCTAATGAATGGGTATGAAATGAAGGACAGAAGAACAAACATCATCTTCTGAAAATGTTGAAAATTTAAATCTCAGATGTTATTCAGGAAAAGTTAAATGACAGTCTTTTTCTTCTTTGTGACTTGGGACAAATTTTCTTACCAAAATCAAGAAATTAAATATTTTCTGTATGATGAGGCAAGTGAAAAGCAAAATGGTGCTACTAGAACAGAGAACTATATTAAGATGTTTTTATTAGAAAATAAAATACTAAATTACTAAATGAGAAAATAGGGAGCAGATAGTCTTTGAGTTTAGGGAATAGTCACTGCCCTCAGTATGGAAAAAACATTGAATTACAAGTGCAGAACTTTTACACTTCTCTCAGTTCCCTACATGCACCTGAAAAAAAACAACAATAATATAATTTTACATTAAAAAATATTGTTTTCAGGTGGTATATATTGTATTCACCAGTTTGAAATTTCTATAAATGTATGTAAAAAAAAAAAAAAAAAAAAGAAAAAAGTGAAAACAAACAAACAAACAAACAAACAAACAAAACCACAAGGATTAAAGAGAAGGATGAGGAATTGGCAATAATAAAATTCGGAAAGAGATCACTGAAAAAAATCCAGACTTCATAAGCTTTACATTACTAATGACAGCATCAGCAACAGTTTGATTTTTAGCCTCCCTCATGTGTTATATCAAACTAATCTACTCTGTAAACAAACAAACAAACAAACAAAAATCCTTCTGCTTTTTGTTATGACGAATAAATTATTTAGCACTGTGCAACATAATTTTAGAAGTGCTTTACATGACGTGAAAAGTATCCATTAAAACAGCAAATTGTTTCTCACCAAGAGAATGCCATAGTAGAAATTATGCTCAGCCATTCAGTGAGAACTTTGTCGAACACCTCCAGCACTTTACTAAGCCTTGCTAGAGATCTTGCTAAAAAATTTGCAAAGAATTTGCATTGTGAAATTACTGGGATAGTCATGCTTAGACCTACATCTATGCTTACACACTTTGCTCAATGGCACATTTAAATTGATATATCATTATTTCTGTCCTCTCATTGTTTTCATATTTCTATTGGACTTATCTCTTGAATTAAATCATGTGTTTTCAATCATATTAGCTGGTAAATAATCTATCTACAGCTTATGATTTTAAGTATTTTGACAGCTAAAAATAACTGTTTTCATTTCAAAAATTTATTACTGTTTTTCAGCCACATAAGTACATTTCAATTAGCTTTTTACGGAACTGCTGAATTGCAAATCCTTTTCAAATTAAAGGGAATCGTCTACCATTTCAATTCATTCTACAGTGATAATTTCATCAATTTGACTTAATACACAGGTAAGCCCAAACGTATTTGCATACAAAATGCCACAAGGCCTGGAGGCATAATACAAACAATTAGTTCAGTGTTTTTATCTCCTCATAGCACAGGGCTTCCACACAACAAGTTATTTTGGCAACTTTGTAGTTCAATATGTGTCGTGCAAGCAAGAAAGCCCTATTTTCTCTGTGGTTAAGCATGGAAAAAAACATTTTTGGATTTTGTCCATACACTCAGCACTGCTGCCCAGTTGTTGATACTACACATCTCGGGATAACCAACAACAGCATATCATTGACACTGTGGATGGCTTCCCTTTAAATCCCTTCATTTGGATTTTATTAGAATGGTAGTGAGAACAGGAAAGTGGTTTAGCAAAAGAAACATTAGTGCCTGGATTTTTTAGCCACAGAATTGATATTAACTCTAATGGGAACTGCATATCCGTTGCATCTTGTTACAAATAGTCTTCAGTGATTTCCAGTAACTGCTACTCATATTTTATATTTTTCAATCTGTTTTATTTTCAGATTAGAGTGGTTTGGTGTCTGATGGTGATATACAGTCAGTGAACACGCTCTGCAAGCAGTCATCATGCTCAGTTTCATCAGAGTTTTGCCATGAACATTAACCCTGTTCCTGGAGCATGCTCAGCTGGGTTAGATGCACAGGGTTATTCCACACATCGTGTTATCTGAGGACACACAAGAGACTCTGACAGGTTTGGGGAACGTAGATCACTTGACTAGTGCCATAAAGAAGTCTTGGGGTCACAATGGGGAAGGGAAGGTTTGAACTGAAAATGTGAGTAGGGGTACCAAACATTCACCCAGGGCTCTGATGATAGGAGCAGTGTCTACAGAAATATTTCTGCTGATTATATTCGGATGCTGACATCTGGATTCTGTTTTTAGCACAAAGATGTATTTCTTGTGTGACCTTAGAAAAGACATTTCAGATAAAATTGCTGCCACATTGAAGCTGACTCTAAAATATCCATTCATTTCAATGTATTATAGTGTGAATATGGAGTGCTATAGACTGACTTGGTTAGTTCACGTGAAGTACAAATATAACTCCAGGGGGCAAAATAGTGTTAGTATGGCACTAACATAGTATTATAAATGTTAACAAATAAAATAATTTTAGTTGGTGAGTGGAAGCTATGAATAATTAATGTTTTTATTCATTTCATAATAGCTGGCATTTCTCCAATACTCTTTACTCAATAGCCCTTGTATGAATTTATTGTCACTACACTAAAATAAATATTCATAACTGAGCCATTTTGGCATGCAGAATAATGCTAATTCAAGCAAGCTAATTAAAAAACATATTTATACCTGTAAGTTTTGCTCAGTGACATTTCCATAGTGGAGATCTTCATGCTTCTTTAATCACGAATGATGATCACTACAACTCCAGAGAGAGAACCAGCTGGCTGGGAAAGCACATGGAGCTACATGGCAAAAGAAAGTACTTGCCAAACTGCACAAAGTCCTTGGTAAGAAAGCAGAAAGGGGAAGAAGAGTAATACACAGAAGGTTAAAAGTGACAGATAGAATGAAAATAAATGGATAAACTTGATGGTGGCAGTGAAAATACCAGCTATGGCTTTAACATGAAAATTATGAAACTGTGAAAAATAAGGGCAGCTGCCCCATAACACAAGGTATGGTGGGCTTGGTGGTGAAGTCACGTTTCCTGATTTTCTTGTACCTCGTTCTAGTTCAGGCAGTCCACAGAAATCTGTGTATTAGATATAGATAAGGTGCAGTGTTGAACATCGTATTTTACAACTACAAAAAAAAACAAACACAGTTTACCATTTTTATCTACTTTTTTTCCTTTTTCTTTTTTTTTGAGGGGGGGGTTTGGAACAAGTCAAATACAATACTCTGTATCTGATTTTCCTACTGAAAGCAGCCCTGTAGTCTGCTTGTCTGCTTTTCTGCATTAAGCTTGTAAAATACTCTCTTTTCCTGTTTTGAAAAAATAATTCATTCTCTGAAAACCCACTGGAGAAAGCAGGCTTTCATACAATCATACAAAAGCTGCTCAGACAGACTGATTTCCAGTAGACACAACAGTATTAGCCCCCCCCAAAAAAAGCACAATTTGGCATTTTGAACAACATTTTTCACAGAAATATATGCGTACACAACCATCAATCCAAATTTTGCATTCCCCCAAATTAAAACATGAGATAATTTGTGTCTTGACTTTAATCTACCTTGGGGATTTTATTCCATTTCTGTTTCTGAAACTTAATTTCTGACCCTTTTGACAATGGTGCTGTCTTTCTTTTCTGCCCCCCTTACACACACACACTGGCCCCAAGGGGAAAAAAAAAAAAAAAAAAAAAAAAAAAGACAAACCAAGAAAACAAAACAAATAAATGAGAGAAAGAGAGAAAGAGAGAGATAGAGAGAAAGGAAAAGAAAGAAAGAAAGAAAGAAAGAAAGAAAGAAAGAAAGAAAGAAAGAAAGAAAGAAAGAAAGAAAGAAAGAAAGAAAAGGGAGAAAGGGAGAAAGAGAGAAAATACCCTAATCAAAGAATTACTCTTTTTTTCCTTACACATGAATCTTGTGTTTTAGGATGATACATAGCAACAAATAATTGGACTTTTTTCATTCTTTCCCCCCAAAAAAACAAAACAGAACAAAACATACACACACACACCAAGCTCTCCAAAAAAAAATAAAATTGTAGCATGCTAGAATTGAGCAGTAAATTAAAAAAAAAAAAAAAAAGAAAAAGAAAAAAAAAAAAGAATGGGAATATTACCTTACTCACTGGACAGAACATCTGCTCACAATTTCTTTGGAAGGTCAAATTCTGAGTTAAGTACTGTGAAAGACTGTTTATATCATGCTAGCTAGCCACATGTGCATCTAAACAAGTAAGCATAATCAAATCTCATGCCTTAACAAACAGATTGCATATAACGTTGGGATATGATTTTATAGGTGAAATATTGCAATCTTCTGTAGTTGGTGTAAGCAAAATGAAGTATTAATGTACTGTTACAAGTTATGTATCCTCTACTTGGCCTTCATGCATTGCTAATGCACTGTGTTTATTACATATCCCATTAAACTTTATAAACAAATCCTTTTGTTTCCCCTGTTAAAAGGAAGTAAGTCCATCATTAACTTAATTAAATATACGTTTATTGCTGTTTGTCTATAGCTAAGTTAATGAAACATTTGGCAATGGAAATTCTGTGATGACATTGAAATGATCACTTGCTACTGGGGAAATTTAAGACAAAATTAAAAAATGGAAATGACTTTCTATAAAAGAAACAAAGGTACTATTACCAGAATGACAGCATACATTGGTGGACCAAATGAAAACAAAACAAAACAATAACAACAACAACAAACCCTTTACAATGATAATAAAAATAATATACATGAAAATTAAAAGAATAGAAAAATATCAGTCTCAATAGTTCTGTTACACATACTTGCTGGTATCTTTTCAATTTTGAAACATTGCTGTCAATTATCTTGGCAATCATTTAGCATTTTACAGTTTCAAGTAAACTTTTCTATAATTTCCCTAGATTCTTAACATATTGAAGTACAATAATGAAGACAAAACATCTAAAAATTCTTATACTAACATTCCTTGTCAGACATCATAGAATTTTGTTTCTCTGATATATAATAGTAATATCAGACTTTGTATATACAACCATTTGTTAAAAACAAAACAAAACAAAACAAAAAGAACTTAGAACTTATTATCTAAAAACAGAAAATATGAAGGTTTTATTTTTATTTTTATTTTATTTTTTTTCTTCCAAAGAATGATAGAATCATTGAATGGTTTGGGTTGGAAGCAACTTTAAAGATCATCAAGTTCCAACTCCCATGCCATGGGCATGTACACCTCCATCAGGTAAATCAGGTTGCTCAAAGCCCATCCAACCTGGCCTTGAACACTTCCAGGGATGGGGCAACCACAGCTTCTCTGGGCAATCTGTTCAAGTGCCTCACCACCCTCACAGTAAGAACTTCTTCCTTATACCTAATCTAAATCTACCCTTGTATAGTTTGAAGCTGTTACTCCTTGTCCAGTCACTACATTCCCTGATGAAGAGTCCCTTCCTAGCTTTCCTGTAGGACCACTTTAGGTATTGGAAGTCTTGGAAGTCTGCTATAAGGAGTCCATGGAACCTTATTTTCTCCTTTTCTCTTAACAAAAAAATAAAATCAATAAACTTGATAAACATATTTTAAGTTTTTTCAGTTTATAGCCAATAACTCAGTTTCTTATTTATTTATTTATTTATTTTTAAAACCACCAAAATTATCTGCTTTAATTTAAAGACTATATATTTCTTCTGGTCTCTCAGCAATCTTCTGCTTAGACATCAAATTGGAGAGTGCAAGGAGTATGTAGCAGTGAGACCCAGGGCTGGTTTGGGAGATGCTGCTCTGGTATGTTTTCTAGAACACTCACTGAATTTTACTGAAATGATGAATTATTGACATTTGAGAAAACACTAACACCCACTAACTAACAAAAAATTTCATGAAATGATATCAAGCATGTGATGTGTTCATCTATGCGCTTGAAGACAGAAACAGGCTAATGTGAAACTGGAGTTTTTGTAAAAATACATTTCCCAGGCATCTTTTTGCAGTTACTGCAGTAGAAAATCTACAAATGTCAATACCAGAAAAATTATCAGAACAAACCAGATGTTCTCCATTCATCTGGTTATAGGTTTTGGATTGTACTCTGTGAGATCTTTGAGAAAAAATGACATAAAATTTAAAAGAAATTGAGGACAAATATGCTAGGATTGAGGATTTTTGCTTCCCTGAGACCTGTGTGCAGTTTAATAAATGAAATACCACTCCTATATTATTATTAACATACAATATAACCACATTATTTATATTGGTTATTAATATATAATTTATAAACGTGTGTAAAAAGTTGTTATTAATGACCATGTATGTGTGTCTAAATTTATATATGCATATATTTTTTCAATTCTACTTCCGATAAATGTGGTATAATTAGTATTTGTTGCTGTTGCAGTTAAAGCCAGTTATTTATTTATTCATCTGCCTATCATGTCTCCATCTACTGATCACCCCACAGCATATTTCAAGGCAGTTTGTATCTCTTGCTAATTTCAATTTTATCTGCTTGTCTTTGGCTGTCTGACCTATTTTATTTTTAATTGCAGTTAAATGGCTCTTTTCTCAAATCCGGTATAATACGCAGTATAACGAATAAGCAGTCGTAGTAAAGTAGTACACTGATGTACATGGTGGTCCTGCTGCAAGATTTTGTAGGATTTGCTTTATGGTAAAAGTAAAGTACTTTTTAATAAAGACTTTTCTAAGTATATTTAAAAAAAAAAAAAAAAAAAGGGAAAATACAATATTAATATTTAGATGTGGTATTTAA
>CM021768.1:48302196-48340729 GCA_011076525.1 Nettapus auritus | reverse complement strand
TTTTTTTTTTTTTTTTTTTTTTTTTTTTTTCTCCAAGGATTAAATGTCTGTTTGAGATTTTCCATGCGTTTTTTTATTTTGCTCCTATAAAATACAGCTGAACTTCTCTTCAAGGAGAAGACTCTTAAAAATGCTATTAATTTCTATGATCATTAAAGCATAAAATTAAAGCTACAAAGTATAGCTTATCAACAACCACACTGCTCAATTTAATAAGGTACTCTTGAATCTTCCCCAAATTCTTCTTAAAAAAATTAATTTAATCTCAGCTTTTCCCAGGCTATTTGAATTGATTTTCTAAACAGATCAGATTCTTCAAAATGGCTCCCCCTCCTAACTTAAGCATTATATACTTTGTATTGAGAGCTACAGTACAATATTTCTTAATTGGATCAGAATCTCTCTTAGTCCTCCAAATGGATACTAAAGACAAGGAGGGATCCTGGGTCCCATTACAGCTGCTTAAAGATCAATTCAAGTGGAGGTGGTGGAGGTGTTTTCTACCAGTTTGATGTGTCATTAATTCTTATTTATAAACTAAGAGTATTCAACTATTCACATTTCAAAAAAAATAATTCATTACTAAACTTATATCTGTATTATCTTTCTTTTTTTTTTTTTTTTTTGTTTTTTTTTTTTTTCAGGACATAAAATAATCTTACATTATCTTTTAATTGCCCCATTGTTATGTTCATTTCATCACATACTGTGATTTCTGTCTGTAGTTCAAATATACATGTTAATTTTCTTAAACTGTTAATCAAAGAAAAAAACTTTTGAAAATATGGTTCACACTGGAGTAAATATAATAACAAAATAGCACAAATCTAATTTTCAATATAGATATTCAGGATGTATAATTAGTATAATTGCAAGGAATTGCAAGTATAAATTGAGAAGGATGTCCTGTTTGACAGTCATCTGAAAAGTTCTTTTTAAGGAAAGCAGTAAAAAAGTAATAGCTTTAATAACTGGGAAATTACTTTCAATTATTTGATAAAGTATCAATAATATGCTAATAATTTTCAAAATATATATTGGACAATACTGAATCATATCTCAAAACTTCTTTCTACCATCCTATGAAACAAAGCCAGTTTTGTAGTGTGCCATTTGCAATTTCTCTTTTTCAGTTTAAATGTGTGAGCTTTTCTGCCTACCAATGGACACTATCATACTTCTAAGACAAAAAGTAGTCTGGGAAATGCATTGCATAAACACAAACATTGCAGCTGTCAATTTTGTTTTATAAAATTTCAGGTTGCTTCTTATGGAGATTCATCGTGGAGAGATAGGGAAAGCTGCAGTTAGTTTCGTGAAACATTATTGTAATAACAGTAATGCAGGATGCAATTAAGGCAATATACTGTTAATATTAAAATGTTGTACATCATTTACAAGTGGGAAGGTAAATAAGGAAAAAATATTGCTGAGGACTGTCAATGAGTAGTAATAATATTGGTATTTTGGATTGTAGTCAATTGTAGATACAACTTCATTCTCTATGATGTATAGAATATTGTTTGTTTTGCTTTTGAATGTACAATACATGCTGCCAAGGAAGCTTGCATGGGTGTCCTATTCTTCATCTGTGTATTGAAAGAAATAGAATACCAAATGTTTCTCTGCAGAAAACACTTGGTATGTGTTTTCAGTCAGACTGTTGTTAAAAGATATAATCCCTCCAGCTAAGAACAAGGCTTCAAGACCCTAAGCCCAATAAGTAGTTTACTCAGCAAGGACGCACCTAGAAAATTTACTGAGATGAGTGTTTCATGTTTTCTTTACACTGTATGAAATGTTCAAAAGAGTCCTCTGAGAATGAGCACCTTGAGCAAGACAAAATTTTGAATTTCTTTGATGGTGCACAATGAATAGAAATTACTCCAAAGAAAAAATTGCCAAACAAAACTCAGCTTTGGCTTGTAGGTATAATTGCCTTTAAGGAAGATACCAGTGC
Source organism: Nettapus auritus (assembly GCA_011076525.1). NCBI lineage: Eukaryota > Metazoa > Chordata > Aves > Anseriformes > Anatidae > Nettapus > Nettapus auritus. The sequence goes on along the minus strand of CM021768.1, from coordinate 48,338,769 downwards.
AGATGTGGTAAGGCTTTCTACCTGGTCAGTGAGACCCCGGCATCTCATAGAGTTATGAGAAAATTACAGATAAGTCTTCAGTGAAAAAAAATCTAAACCATGAACAACATATCATTGTCCAGTTCCCAACTTTTCTTAGGAAACTCCAACAAGTGTGCAAAAATTTAATGAATGTTTCAGTGAGAAATACATTTATCTTCGACATTTTTTGTCATCTAATTAATGTACAAATTTTATATTCTTATACAATCCCAGCAAAAACTGGAGTAACCAGCAGAATTATTTCACTTTTGCCATATTTGCTTTTCTGTTCTTGCTGTCTGTTCAAATAAATATCCAATAATAAAGCTTCTGATGCTGTCTCCTGTTTATATGGCCTATGCATAGAATTTGCTCTTCCTGGCAACTTCAGATTTATTGCATTTAAGCTTAAAAAGTAATATATTGTATAGTTTGGAAAACACTTTACTTTCTTAAAAGAGAATAAAAAATGAATAGTTCAACTTTCAGAACCTGCTTTCTATAAGGATGAGACAGATACCCATAAAAGACAGTCAGAGTCTAGATTTAAGTTACATATATGTTAATAAATTTTCTGATAAAAGTAGTCCTCACCATCATCACTACACAAAGGATGTATCATTAAAAAAAAATAATAATAACTATTCAAAGTGTATATATTTTAAATTCAAAATATGCAAACATAAGAAAATAAAAGAACATTCTGTTTACTGTAACAGGGATTTAAAAAACATGCTATTCTTATGTGATCATATTTTTAAGTACTACACAACATTTGAAAACATCATATTCAAATTTATTTTAAAGGACTCAATCTTATATGGAGTTTAATTCATCTGGTTAAAAGTCTTTTTTTTTTTTTTTTTTTTTTTCCTTTTTTTTTTTTTCCTAGCAGATTTTCACTCAACCTCTTGAAAACTCTACTGCTATGAAATATCTGTAATTCAGTTTTAAATATCCACAGAATAATATTTGTATTTATTGTGACTTGTTTACTGTACAAATATTTTTACTTTAGTGAGACAACTCATGTTGTTTAATAATGAAAACAAAATAAATCTTATCAGGATTAAGGCCCTGGCTATCATGAAGTGATCCCACAGATATTGGAATAGCTCTCTGTTGTGCCAAATAAGATGTCTTCCTTTTCAAATTTCGGTGTTAACATAGTAACTGGATTAGACATATAAACAATAATAATAATAATAAAATCATTAATGTACTGGTGGATAAAGATCAGGCTTTATCAGTAGGATACATTGCACTGATATTCAGAGGTGGGTATTATGGGTGGGTATTATGATGATCAGTCAGATAAGGTTGACACCTTAATATATTTTTCCATTTAGATGCTGAGAAAGCATTAGGTATAGATAAAGATTAGGACAGTAAATGTAGTTCACTTTCAGATGTTACCACTCAGTGAGTACGGTTCTAAGTATGTATTAGGTACAGAACTCATACTGTTAAAAAACAGATTCCTTAGAAATGTTCGCTCAATGTTATAGAAATATTCAAGGAAACACACAATTTATTTATATTTACGTATACTTTGCCATCTCAATCTCAGTTTTGGTACAGAGGATAAAATATATAGATATGTAGATAACATTGGTGCACTACCAGAAAGACAAGTCACTAGCTATTTCCTAATGTTTGCTAATATTGTTCACTTTGATGAATGCATTGAGGGAAGGATGCTCTGTTGTTAGAAGACAAATTCTCCTAATGTTCTAACAGAGAATGAAAGGAGATTGCTGAGCTTTGCCTTTCCATTCAAATAGGAAACAAAAACTACCAAGAGTTTGCAAACAGAGTTACTGAACTGCAATCCGAACTTTAGCCATGTTTCTAGATAGTCCTCTGCAGCAAATCTCCAGTATTATGTTTATGCCACAAAAAAAAAAAAAAAAAAAAAAAAAAAAAAGTTGACTTCCCCTCCACAGAGGATAAGGATAACATAATGGCTTGAGAAAGATGTGTTAAGGGAGAATGGGGGAGAGTAGATTTCATTATTTTTATCAGTTTCTGAAACCTACTTGTATTTACAGATAAGTTCAGCAAGGAAACCCCTAGATTTTTATGTTGAGATCAGCAGCAAGGAAACCCCTAGATTTTTATGTTGAGATCAGCACAGGTCTTTCCTGACCAGTGTCTCAGAAAAACAACAACAAACAACAACAAACAACAACAACAGCAAAATTTTAGAGCCATCACTCAGAGTTCAGACCACCTAGCAGTTACACTGGTGTGTTTTGTATCTGCCAGTACTAGCTGACATGAATGTGCTATGTGTATCTCTCCAAAAATAGCTGCTGAGGATTTATATTTATACTGAGTTTCCTTAACTCCCTGGCTGGAATTTTGAAAACCAGCTTTATCCTGCAAGAGACTGATTGCTTTGCAAGGCAAAGCTGGTATTTTATATGTATGTGTATATGTACTGTATATGTCTTCAGACATTCAACATTAACAATGTTTTCCTCTTCATTTCTGTGGAAAATGAAAAATGATGTAAGCCTGTTCCAATGGTGTCACATATCTGGCTAGAAATTTGTATTCTTTCTTATTTTTTTATGAATTTCATTAATCTGTGCAGGTTTGAGCCAAATAATTGCTAAGATTACATTAACAATAGCCTTATTTCTTATTTATACTGCACCAGTGCAGAAAATATAAAAGCTGAAGTAGTTTTTTACCCACATCACAGTCTAATGATGTGGGTAAAGTTGTAAAGCAATAGCAAAGGGGGAGTTCAGAAATGGGATGCAGCCAGTAAGAAGGAAGTAGCATTGTAACAGTTCTGTGGACTTTTCAGTATAAGTTAAAAGTCATGAGACCAACACTATTTCCTTCAGACATAGTGGAATGAACTAATGGAGTTAACATGGGAACCGAATGTGAAATAGCCATGGCTTGGCAAACCATGCTCAATAAAACACCCAGGGAACTGTTCCAGCCTTGTTGATGTGGAAAATACATAGAAATATCTTTGAGGTGTTCTCCACCTTAGAAACAAGCGTAGATTATATGACAAAAAGAGGAGTGTCCTTACATGGGGAAAAGTAGAATTATGCAGAATTTTTAGGATCAAAACATCCCTTAAATTTGAACAAAGGAGCATTTACTAGAACTGAGAGGTAAAGATGTTATAATGGGTGACATGAATGACTGAATTTGTCTGGACTAAAGAGGTGAAATTATGGGTAATACAATTAGGGTAGATGTTGCAAGAACACCTGAGCACTGGATACCTCCAAAAGCGTAACAATTGTGAATGTGTAGAATTCTCTCTTCATGCTTACTTCCGCAGCAAGAACTTTTCATTAATTTCTGTGTCACTTGTTATTGCATCTGCAGGAGGACCAGTTTTACATTTTCTTTGTGTCTCTCTGAAGTCTTTACACAACACCTTTAAAATAACAACTCAGGTGCTGAGATCAGCACAGAGCTTAAGAAGGACAAATTCTATCTAACAAAGGGGCTGAGATTTCAGAAAGCCTCAGCAAATTTTGTGTAGCATGCAGTCAAATTGCTTTTGTTATAGCAGTCTTTTCTCTTTTCTTTAGGTGGTATTCATTTTGACATGTATTTTTGTTAAACACCACTCTGTATTTTTAGCTGTTAAGTTCAGACATTGGTCTTTCACCAGGTTTTTTTGATGTGGATATACTTAAGCACATCTGAGTGATTATTTACAGTTTTTAGTAAAGCCCAAACCTTCGGAGGCATGCTCTAAAATGGGAAAACAACTTTAATATGTCCCTTTTGACCAGAATTTTGGAAATAAAATTTGGCTTGTAAAAAATCATTCCAACCATTGCAATTTTGCAGTATATTACCCAAAGTACTGTGCTCTTACTGGTACAAAACTGTAAAATTCCTGCATTAGACTTTTGAGAATTAATATATTGAAAGTGCAATCAAAACAGCTTTGAACAAACTATCTATAGCAACTCCGGTACATGTAAAGTTAATCATAGGGTATCTTTAAACCTTTCTTTCTATCTTGCTTTTATTTGTCAATAAATCCAGCCTCCAACAAGCAGCTGAAAAGAACTGGGAAGAGTATATCACTGAAGTGATATCACTGTTACTGCTGCATTGTTTTTTTTTTTTTATTATTATCATTATTATTTTTTATTTATTTATTTTAAATCCCTTTTGCACACGTGCAACTTTTGTGTATCTGTAATCAGTAACTTTGCTACTAAATTGAAATTTACAAGAATAAATCATTATTGTTTGTGCCTCTTGACCCCTTTGGCCCTTTACAACTTGTAAAGTGAAAGAAAGATTGCCCTGCTCTTATAAACAGTATTTATATTGAATTTATTTTACATTTTTCTTCCTCTTAGCTCAGAGAACTACTGTCTAAATTGCACATATTTGTGAATGTGTGAAGTTTATTATTAAGATGTAGAACTATTTATATACTGCTTCTGTCATTTTTTTTCTAAAGTTTAAATTTCAAATCAACTTCTATCTCACAAAATTATGCTGTTAAGCACTACATGTGTCCTTATCCAGAGCATTTATTTATCAGATAATTTTTTTCTAACGTTTGAAATTAGACATAACACACTGAGACTTATACAAGATACAAAAAATATTTTTCTACAACGATAATCTATATTTTTGCAAGTAAAATGATTTGAGTATCAGACAAATTTATCACTTTTTATGAAAAATGTGTTCATGCAACAGCATAGTATCCTTTAAGAATAGCACTACCACTTTCTTAGAATTAAAAAATTAAATAAAAATGAAAATGGTGTTGCGTTAAAACTTTTGTAATATAATATTAAAGCATAAGTTTATGTGGTTTTACTAAACCAGTGCAACCTTATAAGGCAAGAAAAAACGTGCATTCCAGTGACTTTGCAAGAGGGTCTTCATTTAACAGTTCATAGCAACTGGTGAACATGCTTTTGTCCTTCTTTATTTTTATTTTTTCTTTATGATATTGGAATGAGGGTATCTTAAAAAAGTCACTGGTCACACTCCCATAAAGATCCATTTCCTATCTCTGTCTCATAACTTCTGATGTCTGACCTGGACACCTAAGTATAGTCAGACAGGACAGCCTTTAGAATAATGCTGTTTTTACTGGAAGGACAGAAACATGGGATAGCACAAGTTATTATATACACACACACACACACACATATATATATATATATATTTAGTCAACCACCTCAGGCTAAACAAGTGCAAGAATTTCAAAATATTTTTCAGTTAGAGAGAATATCCAAAGCAGATAGACAAGAACCTTCAGGAAAGCTGGAGAGCTCTGTGATCCTCCCATTCAGCTGTCATTGTGCAAAGATGCGGAATTGGGGTACATTAAGCACTGACATGAGGAGACATTTTTGAAAAGCACCAAATGAATAGCTAGATTTAACACTGGATCCTGCCCAATTATTATCATGGTTCACTTATAGGCATGGTCTGGCTTGCCTCTTTTTGATCTCCGCATCCCTGGCTGCCTTTCAATCTCTCTCAGTGAAGATTCCCATGAAGTAAGTGTAGAGGTACATGAACATCCCAATCCGATATCAAAGTACGGAACCGCAAAAAGCCACATTGAAGAGAGAGAGCAAAAACCAATAGGACAGATGTCACTAATGCCAGAGGCAAGGCTTCTTCAGGCAAGTTAAATCTTTTTCATAGTGTCAGCTTGACTGTAAAACACAAAGACATTGAATAGGGCAATCTAGGAAGAAAAAAAATAATCAAATTTCAGGAAAATAAAACACTTTTATATGATTTGGTTACTGGAAGGCAGACACAGAAGACACTACTGCGCTCAGTGAATGAGGAATTTGTATAATGCTGACTAAAAATTGCTTTTATGTACATTTTTGTTTGAGTGAGAAGGTATATTTTAGAAAAATTGTCATCTTAATTTTCAAGATGCTTGTGATGGAAAACTATACCACATCTCAATAGTCTGAATTGGGATGTAATTTGAATCCTTTGAGTTTTTCTAAGAAAAACAAGAAATGACAGGTGGACATCCTCAAAATTAAGTAGTTTGGGCAGTCAGATCTCTATTACCTGGAGATTTTAAATAATAGGTTCAAAATCACTCTGTAAGCTGGGAAGAAACATATAAGGTCTTTCTGCTTATGTTGTTTGTCAGAACTGTAAAGGACATAAATTCATAGAATATCCTGAGTTGGAAGGGTCCCACAAGGATCAATGAGTTCAACTCCTGGCTCCACACAGGACCACCCAAAAATCAAAATCAAACCTTATGTCTGAGAGCCAAACACCTCTTGAACTCCCACAGGCCTGGTGTTGTGACCACTTCCCCAGGGAGCCTGTTCCAGTGCCCAAGAGCCCTCTTGGGATGTTAGGAACCTTTTCCTGACATCCAGTCTGAACGTTCCCTGTTGCTCTCCAGCCTCTCATTCCTCAACCCACCTTCTCTCCCCACCCCCCCCCCCCCGCCGATTTCCCCTTTCCAGAACTTGATCTTTTTAAACTTCATATTGCTGGTGATTTCCCAGCTCTCTAATTTGTCAAGATCTCTCCACAAGGCCTCTCTACCCTGGATGGAACCAACAACTTCTCCCAGTTTAGTGTCATCCTCAAATTTACTCAGTATACCTTCAAGTCATTTATGAAAACATTGAAGAGAACTGGCATTAAAATGGAGTCCTAGGGAACCCCACCAGTGAGTGGCCACTAGCCCGATGTAACCCCATTTTCTATACCTCTTTGAGCCTGACTTGTCAGCCAATTATTCACCCATCATATTATGTTTTTATATGGCTTATGTAGTTTATATATTCGAGAAACAGTACAGAAAGCTTTACTTAAATCCAAAAAGATGACATCAAATGGCTTCCCTTGGTCAACTAGATGGGCCGACCCCTGTCATAAAACAAAATCAAATTTGTTAAGCAGGACCTTCCCCTCATGAACGCATGTTGTCTGTGACCAGTGACTGCATTGTCCTTCAAGGGTTTTTCAGTAACTCTCAGAATATTGTTATCCATAATTTTACTTGTAAATTACTTATTTGAAAATGAGTAATTGCCTTGGTATATTCCCTTTTTAAGGACATCTGCACTAAGCAGGCATCCAGAACTTTCCCTGGATGCAAATACCAAATGTTAGACAAAACAAATACCAAATATTAGATATGTATAGTAAGAAAAAAATAATAATCTCTTAAAAATTAATATGTTCTGGTAATTAGCCATTCAAAAATCTTTATTGCTGAAGGAGATATTTTTTTCTTTTTCTGATTACTGTGTTACCTAAATATTTATATATGTATATATATATATATTAGCAAGAATTTTACCTGATCTGCTAAGATAATGTCATTTTGTATGAATAAAATATGTAGTTCCTCATCTGAAATATTTTATCACATCTCTAACTTGTGTGGTGATTCTGGATTTCACTACATAAAAATGTTTTATATTGCATTGCTGCAACATTTTGTACATCTTAACTTGTAAAAATACATCTTATTCTTTAAAAAAGTCTAGTATTTAGTGATTGTTTTTTTGCTGCACCTCACCAGCACAACACAATTCAATCTCTCAGATGTCATGACTCTTCCAGTTTTTGAATGACATCTTTATTTTCCTTGAACATCAATCACCAACATTTCAGAGAGAAAAACCTTCTGACCAAGCTGTCAGTCATATGTTTAACATTTCAGACCTGGGGCCTGAGAGGTACTGATCCCAGTGACAGAGGGTCACCCAGTACTTCGCATCTCACTTGGCAGATAGTTTTCAGAGCCTCATGAGGAAACTTGAAGAAGCCTATTTTACTAGGCTACTAAGATTATTTTACAAGAAACATGTGATGCTCAGCAGACTCAGTAATACTAAGCCAGTGATTTGTGATTCCACATGCTGAACATAGGTGGCAGGTGGAGAAGCTCAGCATCAAATCTCACCATAAGAAAAAATTCTTTGCCTCAACTACCAACCAACTAGAGTATCTCCATTAAGGTTGTCTGATACCACAACTGTGTGGTGAGTCATGTTCTGAAAGAGGTCGACAGGAGCTTGACACAGGTATTCTCTCTCCAGGCCAGGTTGGAAGGTACGCAGCTGAGTAAAATCAGAAAAATATAGTAATTTTGTTGTGTACATAAGGGACTAAATTTCTTTCCACATCAGCTGAGCATCCTTTGCTTGAGTAACAAGTTTAAAAATATATCACATTAAAAATGGACTGAAAACCATATGGAAATTTGAAAGGAACTACTTTTTTATGGTCAAATCATGGTCTATGTGAAGTTATGGCTGACTAAGTTAATTAGGTAACTGTATATCATTTGTATTTCACATAGTATGTGTTTTTTAATTTAAAGTAGGTAAAACAGCTTATAGCTATTTGTATAAATAAAGCAAAAGGAAATATTTTGCAGAAGCAGACTGTTTTTGACATTTAATGCAAGTGTTTCAGATTGTTTCTTTTAGCAATATATTGTTGCTGAAATGAGATAATTTGGCACTGACAAAGAGTGCTTTTGACTCAAATGTAGGTTGAGGAATTTTGAAAGTAGACTCTTCTGCCTCTGATATAAGTAGGAAAATTCAAATGTGATTTGAACCTGAATTTGTAACTGCTAAAATGACCACAAATTCTTACAGAAATTAATTTAAAACTTTATTTGCTCTTAACAAACTGCATAATTTCATGTAGTGTATCAAGTACAAATGAAAAAGGTTTTGTGGTGTTACTATTTTTCTTTTTTGATAATATTTTTCTTTTTTGATAATATTTTCTTGTAATCCACACGAACCCATTAGACTCACAATCTCTGCTAAAGTTACAAGTCCTGATACAGCTATGCACATTCTAACATTTGCTGCACATTCTAGCATCTGCATAAGGAAAGAGAGGAAAATAAATAGCCTTTGGAAGAGTTAGAGGGTGCAGTCTCCTCTGCCAGAGGATACATGCAGAAGGGAAGTGATCCAGGTTTCTGTCTCCTCAATGAGATATACCATTTCCAGGATGATAAAGCAAGCAGCAGTCACAACAGCAACTTAAAATGGGTATACCCATTGTCTCTTTTTTAATTTCTGTTTAACTAGGTCTTTCTACCAGACTGCTTAGGGAGATGTCTATTCAAGACCCATACCAGTTTGCTACCACTCAAGGTAATGAAATTAAAATAGTCTTTGGCAATAACATTGCCACAAAGCCGGGAATAAATAATGACATCTTTTAGGCACAAAAGGTGAACAAATAATAGAAATAAATAAATAAAACCAGGGCAAATATTTTCTGCTCTGAATAAGAAAAACATTTTGCAGGAAATGAACTATATTTTCTGAATCACTACCTCTCATAGCTCAGCTACCTTTAAGAAACAGAGCTCCATGCCTCAGTGAAACCAGGCACAACATTTCACAGTATGGTAAATTCTTAGGAATATTTTTAACAGAAAATTCTGTTACTTTGCACACTTGAATTTGTTTAATCTCTGAGGACTGAAAATTATAACCTATTGATCGTTTCACATTGTTTCTCTTAGAAATGATGGATCTTGCCTGACTTGCCTCACCTGACTTGCATGAGCTGGCTCACCAGGATTGTGAAGGGGGGACCCAGCCAGCTCCTCCACAGAGCTGTACACCCAGAAAAGTAGCATAGCTGTGAGCCTACTTTATTTATCTTCCTCAGAGAAGACTCTAGAAAGGAGTTGGTATGGTGCTTCAGCTAAAGGATACAAACATCTTTGCACCAGCAGACAGCCATATGTTTTTATCTAAGTTCTCAAAAGCACAATGGTAACATGAAGCTAAATTTGTTCGCCTACATAGTCTTTACTTTCAGTATCATTCTCCCTTGAACAGACAGTTAAGTCAAAGAGCTCTATTGTGGTCTGCAAAACTATTTTATTGCTAAGTGCCAGATTTCTGGAACAACAAGATGTCTATGCAACAAACACCATAACAACACAAAAATAAGTGATTTATTATTCACATGTAAATATTTGGACAATATTCAAATATACTAGGCGTGTGTATATTTCCAAAAATCTAGTCCTGAAACCATCCATATTTTAAAAGGAAACTTCTCCCAGATATTCTAATGTAATTTCCAGACAATGGAAATGCTAACTGTATTGGGCAGCTTTCCCAGCCCTGGAGAAGAAAAAATGTTTCTTAGTGAACCTTTTTAATTCCTTAACATTGATTCTTTTATCTCTGGAAGTCCACTGTTCTCTGTTGGTCCAAGCAGAGACAACAGGTGTACGACAACCCTCTTGTTGTCCACCTCAACTGTGGAAAGTTAAAAGGTTCCAGGAGCAGATAGGTATTTTATATAGCTGTCTTTCCTTGACTTCAGAGACTTCTGCATCCTTAAAGACACATGACCTGTACTGCTTTGTCTTTTCTTAAGACAGTTATGTGAAGAAACCTCAAAAAGAGAAGGGAGGGAGAATGGAATGTGCAAAGAAGTGAAGAGTTTGGACTGCATATCCATCACTGAATGCACATGGTTCAGATGTTATTTTCAGCTCTGTTATCCTCAAATCAAAGCTTTTCTAGAATCTTTGATTTTACGAGAATAACATCACATTATGGAATTAATGGACATCAGCATGACAACATGAGTATTTTTATTTATCTTATTTTTTCTCATGTCTTATTTGATGTTGAGTTCAACAAAAATAGTTGAGGAAGCACAGTACAGTCTGCTTTGCAGTAAAAACTGGAAAACATTAGAATAAACATGGTCTGCTGCTATAGATATTGTTTGAACTCAATGCCTAATAGCTACTAACATTTCTAGCATCCTCCTTGTGTTCTTTGCTGAATGAACATCCTGAAAGGAGTTATATTGTATGTAAAGATCTCAGATGGCTATATAGGAATATAAGATAAAATCTGGAAGAAAAAAAAGGAAGAAAAGCAAACACAAGGTCAAAAAAGTTATTAATTTCTGTACGTAACATAAAGTTGTCCTTTTTATAACTGTTTCTCCCATTTTGATATATGTGCAACAAAAAGTTAATAGGATTTTTTATTATTATTATTAATGCAGCATTCATGGTCAATGAATGCAAGAGAAAGAACACTACAACCCACTGCAGAATCAAAAGAAAAGAAGAAGGGAACTATGGCTTAATAAAGAGTTTTGTTAGGGAAGGAAAGTTGTTATATTAGTAGTTTAATTAATGCAAGAATTCACAGAAAGCTTATCTTATCAGAAAAGCAGAAACAATAGCTTTTAGAGATGAAACCCTTCATCTATTTAATTTATCTTTAATTAGATTTTGTCACTGTTGTTTTCCTTCTTGTCCTAGCCGCATGGGAGATTTACCAATATGCTAGAAATCTTTAAGCAACAGATGAGTGTCCGAATTGATGCTTACTGTCCAAAATTCTGGGAATAACTCTGTATTTTTCCATGTTCATGCCCTAGAATAATCTAAACAGAGATTTCCACTTTTACTCTGCCCTTGTGAGGCCCCACTTGGACTGCACTCAGGTCTGGAGCCCCCGGCACAAGAAGTATGTTGATCTGTTAGACTGGGTTCAGAGGAGGGCCACAAAGATGATCAAGGGGCTGGAGCACCTCTCCTACGAAGAAAGGCTTACAGAGCTGGGGCTGTTCAGACTACAGAAGAGAAGGCTCTGGGGTGACCTCATTGCAACCGTACAGTACTTGAAGGGAACTTAAAAAAGATGGAAACTCTTTGCTCAACCAGATAATGACAGGATGAGATAGAATGATTTTAAACTAAAAGAGGGGAAATTTAGATTAGAGGTTAGGAGGGAATTATTCTCTAAGGGTGGTGAGGCACAGGAACAGGTTGCCCAAAGAAGCCTTTCTTGGAGGTGATCAAGGCTGCTTTGGATGGCACCCTGGGCAACTTGGTCTAGTGGGTGGCATCCATGCCTATGGCAGAGAGGTTGGAACTGGATGGTTCCTTCCAAACCAAGCTGTTCTATAATTCTATGATTCTATGATTCTATGATTCTATGATTCTGTAATAATATGTACCTAACAATCCTAGCATATTTTTCTAGGTTTTGCGTTTAAAATTCCTTTTTTTTTTTTTTTTTTTAATTTTCATTTTTTTTCCCACAGGGTCATTATCTTGATGTGGGAAACCGTCATTGTTCTTCTGCTATAAACTTACTAAGACTGAAGAGGGTGAGAATTTTTTAAAATAGCTTCAAGTGACTATTTTTATTCATGCTTTAGGATGGTTTTCAAGATTACTTTGTTACGATGACAAACAACTCTCCTTGAGTTGGCGTAACTCAGTGCTTGGCTCTCTAAAACCTTTTCCTAACTACAGAGATCTCATTCTCCATTAATGGCATTGTGTTTCCACATCTGTGTTTAAAGTAACATTCTTGTTTTATAACCAAAAGGTAGTGTAACAGTCTTAACCAATTCTAATGTAAAACCTTATGGTGGAGGTAAGAGAAAGTCTATTGTCTGCCTTTACTCATCCTCAGTATCACTCAGAATCATGTTTGCTTTCACAATGAGTTGTCCAGACATAACAGACTGACCTAGACTCTATCCTATGGTGTTTGGGGCTGGGTTATTTTTGAGTGTGCTCTTTCTGCCCCACATACCATGAAAACAGCTATTCCACTGAAGTCTGAGTGATAGCCAGATAGCTTGAAAACAACTAGGGAATAGAGATGAAGGGACAAAATTCAGGAATATGAATAGAAGCAAACAGAGAACAGAAAGAAAAAAGGCTACACTAAAATAGATATGGATGAAATAAGTAACGCTCAGGAAGAGACAAGGTATAAAAAACAGCAAAGAAGATAAAAAAGTCAGAGAAAATGGGAAAATCTAGCCAATAAATAAACTAAAATTAAATTTAAAAAAAAAAAAAAGGAAAGAAAAAGGCAGAAAAAGAAAAGACTACACCAAAATAAGAATAAACCTCTTACCTTCATATAAAAGTAGCAGAAGTATAATTTAAATAGCTATTTATTATTGGACTTTATTGAGATTCTTTGGATCTGATGTACCAGTTTTGTCAATATAGAATAGAATTAAATAGAACAGAACAGAACAGAACGGAACAGAACAGAATGTGTTATAACTGTAATTTTAATAATCTTAATCCATGTAATCCCAGTTTAATCCAATACAGGATTCAGATGTATAACTCACTTAACTAATTCACGAGAAAATGACATTTTCTGTATAAAGTCTATTTATGTACTCAGGAATCAGATTGCACACTGAAATAACTGGAAAGATAGACTAAGTTATTGAGGGAACTAGAGCAAAAGACGGTTGGAAAAGATCATCTGGTCCAACCATTTATAAATAATAACAAACATGAACAATAATTTAAGATTATTATTATTATTATTATTATTATTATTATTATTTTAAAGTAGAACTATTCAAGAACATATTCTCCAAGTAACTCACGTCACTTGAGTCTAAATTGGCAGAATTGCTGTGAATTAAATGCAAACTCTATACATGTAAACTCAATAAACAGAAAGGAAGTAAATACAATGCCTTTAAGTGATTTGCAGGAAAATGTGCAGACTGAAGATTTTAATCAAAATTCAACACTACAGAAAGGAGTAATTAAGCTACTCAATTTACTATAAGACATTAGGTTTTGTCTAAATCATACTTAGTTTCATATTAGTCTTGAAATATTTAGTTATAGTATGATAAAACACAGGGTATCTATAGGGCTAGATCTTAGGTTTCATAGAACAATAGAGTTCTGATTGGAAAGAAATACATTTCCTCTTCTAAAACTTAATCTTTTCTGGTCCAAAATATAGAATAATATTGAAATAGCTTCCACAAAATGAAAAAAACACAGGAAAGTATAGGTCTCTGCCAGGAATTCACATTGTCTGGATCTCACCTCTCATGTAACAAGAGAATACTTACCTTAGGGAAGCTAATTTTTCCTTATAAAATTGGGTTATCATTGTAAGAGCCAAAAATGTAAAAATGTAAAATAAGTGTGACAGTTCCCAGTAACTGAAGGAATTATAGAAAATCACATGGTCAGGATCAGACAGACATGGAGGCTATAGTGTTTTTGTTTGTTTGTTTGTTTGTTTGTTTTCCATAACTAGCAACCTCACTAAAATAGTACCATTATTCAGTGATCTGAAATAACAATGCTTTCAAATGAATTTTGCTAATCTAAAATGAACTTCTTGATAATGTGTGTTAAACTCTGATTTAGATACACAGGAAAGACACCAGGTGACTTGCCTTAAATACACTAGTGACAGAAAACTAGATGTCTCTTGTTCTCTTTAGCAAAAATTCTGGTACTCTTAAACAGCCTTGTACAGATTTCACCACCTCACAATATATTTTGAACAGTTTGTTGGGGTCTTCATTACAAGGGCATTAGAAAGAGATATTTAACTGATAGGTTGGCAATATCCTTTAAGAAGTAAAACAAAAAACAAAACCACAAATTAGAGTTAAATAGGTATGGTTTTATTAAAAGACTTCTGAATGACATTGCTTTGTTCTTATGTATAGAGATTTTAATATGGTAATCAAAATCTTAATTTCATGCTCTGTAATTAGGTTCACCATAAAAAGAAAGCCCACTTGATCCTCTTTTTTTTTTTCTTTTTTTTTTTTTTTTTTTTTAACCTGACTTGTTCCATTGCCCCAGGATATTTTAACCATCATCACATATCTTATGAAAGGCACAGGTGTGTACAGTAATTAAAATGTGGTACTAAATGATCTTCAGTGACTGAACCATAACAGAACGCTACTCTATGTATATGAACACCTAGTTCAAGGAGAGGTTTGTAAAACATAATTTCTTTAAAACAGCAATGGGAACATACAATCATGGTGATATTTTCAGCTTGCTATTTGTCCCTGGAAAGCTGTGATGTTATGGTTCATCTCTGTGCAAGTTCATTCCTTAAGATAGCCAGAGTCCTTAGGAGGACTTGAGTTTGGGGAAGGGAGGAATCCAACAGTAAATTCAGGTTTAAAGAAACCATATGACCTACAAATGATGTTACTACTAAACAAAAATGATGTCTGTTTTTCAAAACATGTAAAAGTCCGGGAGTCCTACCATACTTCCAAGCTGGTATTTAAGTCACATATGGTCCTTCTTTGGCAAGACATGTTTAAAACAAATTACGGAAGTCTTCAGGTAAGAAATTATCTTATACCAATAAAATATTAATTCTTATTAATTACATTTCAGTTTATGAGAAAATTTCTAAGACCTGTAAAATATAAACTCCAGGACAGCCAAGCTTACACAAACCCCAGTAAAAAAAAAAAAAATAGTTCATTTTCAATTTAGATAGTTTAGTCATTACTTTTATTGTCTTTCTGTGCTTTCCTAAAATTTCAGGATCACAGCTAGACAACACAGACACAGTTTATAAGCTGTGAATGTCAGATTTGTCAGTCAGTGCATCTATTCTAATTTTCCTTGTCATTCAGCAAATCCTGATACTCTCTTGCAGAAATGCAGCAATTTTTATGCTACTTCAAACTAAATTCTGTTTTATGGAGTAGCATAAGTGATTTCTGTGAAACCTTCTATTGACTTTTTATTGAATATGCATGGAAAGTGACCATAAGGGCAATACATTTAGATTATTAAACAAAAACAAAGAAAAACAAACAAACAAAAAAAAACAACAAAAAACTTTTTCTCACTTGTGCAAAGTATTTCCAAAATAAAAATATATTTAATGATAAAAATTGAATGAAAAGATGAAATCAAAGCTTTTTTTTTTTTTTTTCTTTTGAAAATTTTTTAATTTAATAGGTACGTATTATTTAACTTCTGTTAGATCTTCTCCAAAATATACTTTTGATATTTATTTTCTATTCATTTGAAAAAAACAAGTGGAATATTACAATAACATTTTAATGTTTTATTTGAAACATAATTTATTAGCAATCAACAATTACAATAAAAAATATTCTTGGATTTCAAAGCTTTGTGCAATTTAAGATGTTCTGGTAAAAATATTCTTTTTAGTTTTTTGGTTACATGTTGCTCAGTTTGAAGAGGGGAAATACACAAATACAAGAGCTTAGATTCTGTCTTCATTAAAAAATAATAATAATAATATCATAAAATTATGTTTTGGTCACTAGTAAGGTTTTCTTTTTTCCTTCTTTTTTTTTTTTTTTTTTTTTTTTTTCCAGAATTGCTTAAGATCAAACAATTGCATACTACTAGATTTCCCAGCAACAAAATCTACGAACATGCCTTTTAGCAATAGAGTTCAAAATATTGAGTCAAATGCCACAAATTGGTGTCAAAACTTTACATCTTATCATCTGCTTGTTAATAAGTCCATCCAGACAGCAGATGATAGTCTAAACATTAATAATTCATTTTTCGTTCTGCTTCATAACTCACTTCATCTTCACAGCAGACATAACAGAGATTTTTTTGTGTTTTCTTGAATTGTGGAAAAGACAGAATAAATAAAGGATTTAAACTATCATGTCTAAGGAAAATACAGAGACTGAAATATTGTTCTAGAACATAAATTTAAACTCTCTGAAAGTGTTTCTGTAAACTCTCTTCCCAAACCTGGTATTAGGACAAGAGGAAGAGAAAAAAAAAAAGAAAAAAAAGAAAAAAATATATATTTCTAACCTTTTTAGTTTCCTTCTGGTGGGAGCTGAAAGTACAGAAGTAATTTACCTGTCTTACTTTTACATAATTAAATGATGATGAAGCAGCATTTCTAATCAGGTTTTGCCTTGAACAGCTTTTATGATTTCACATCATCATGTGGATTTTAGTAAAATATTCCTGCAAGTTGTACTCTCAGAAGCTGGTGCTTAACTGGACTTTAGTTTTAAATTAACTAGAGGTCTTTAGGCACAAAGCTTAACTATTTTAATGATCTTTTTTTTTTTTTCTTTTTTTTTCTTTTTTTTTCTTTTTAAAGATCAAAATCAAGTACAACTTTTTGTTCAGACAAAAACTCACTAGTGACCAAAACTAATTTTATGACATTAAAAAGTGCATTCTAAATCCATTTATTACACTTACAACTTCTCTTGTCAAGTATCTTTAACAAATAGTATCTCTAAGAAAAAAGCTCATACAAAATTAACTGATCCAAAGAAGGAGACATTTCTTCTACTAATGAGAACCCAAGGCATCATTTAAGTTTAGGAAACAATCACATGGTTTCAAACTATCATTTTAAGCATGAATAGAAGTGTCAACTTTTTTCCTGTCCTCCTGATAATATTTACATTAATATTTAAGCTTTATATTATCTTACTTTTGCACAGGGTAAAAGTCTTTTATGTTGATCTTGTCAGTTTTCTGGAATTTCACTGGATGGCTTTGCTAACCTTCCCTTCTGCCATCCTGTCAAACTTTTAAAAGGAATTAAATTGCTAACATAGTAAAATACAGAATACCTGAAAGGTTAATGCAGTACAGCAAGTGCATAATATATTGTACTTGAAAAGTTTAATGTCCTATTCACAGAACAAGAATTGTAACAAGGACAAAGAATGACAAAAAATTAATCAGTTCTCATGATGATGCTCATAATAAGAGCAGAAACAGTTGCTGAAAACATAATACTTTCAAATTACTTGCATTTAAATTGCAAATACTTGCATTTAAAATTGCAATCCTAAGCTCCTCTTTGTATTGTGAAAGAGTAGATGATGGTCATTATCAAATGAAAACCAGTGGTGGAAAAAAAAAAAAAAAAAAAAAAAGGCTATTTTTATAAAAAACTCACCTCCTTTTGGTAGGTTTTATTACAGCTTAGGATGGATCCTATGCATCTTACTCTGAAAAAGAAAACACAATATCCATGTTAAAACAGAAAAGTAGAATAAAAGTTAAAATTTTCTCTCTTTCTTTCAAAATTTGAGTAGATGATGGTGTAAACCCTGTATATGAAAATTGGAAAAAATATGATGGTTTATGGGGTTCTTGCTTTTTCTCTCCAAAATGAGCAGAACCTGTTTGAAATTTTGGCTGCACTTGAAACAACACCAGAGGTCCAAATGCAGGAGAAAAAAAATATATATATGTTATCCTATTAATTGTAGAGGAATATCACTTTACACACAAAGCTGACTTCACAAATAATAAAAAATAAAATAAAATAAAATAAAATATTATAATCTTAGAATAACTTTTACTCCTGGTCAAAGTGTATCGTCCCTCTAAACAGTCCCTCAGTAGTAGTTGCTTTTTCTGAACCTGAAGGCTGAAGACACTATCAAATGATACAATCCATTTTTCTTTAGTCTTTGTTCATACAATGTCAAGTCTAAAACTGGGAACTAATAATATATATATATATATTTTAAAAAAAGGCTTTATCTTTTCCAACTCATTCACTGAACTGAACTTTCTTTGAAAGGCAGCAACTTATCTGTAACTATATTCAGTGGAAAACCACAGTGCATAATAAAAATCAGCCACCGGTTTGGTTCAGACATTAAAAATCTTCCATCACAACTGCTTATGGTATTCCACTCCCAGTGGAGAAATAAACAAAACTGATAGTCCATTCAAGGATGTATATTCAGTATGCCGATATAGCTTGTGGTTTCCTGAACATCCTTTTCATCAATAATGAAAAATGAAATAACAAGAATTTATCTAGTGTTTACAGTGTGTTTTGTTTATTTGTTTGTTTGTTTGTTTGTTTTGTCATTGTTGTTTTTTAGTCAATTTTGTCCACCTCTTGCCTATACTGAAGAAAGGACCAAAATAAATTTTGGGTTTCTAGACCTCTGACTCAGATTCAGATTTCTAGCAACCTGCTACTCAGAAGGTTAAAGAATATGCTTAAGTAAGGAATGAAGAAGAATGATGGTTTTTTCACATCTCCGACCTTGAGTGGGAAAAGGATAGACTTATAAAAGTGGAAATAAGAAATCGGAACAAATGTAATTTCCCTGTCTTGCCTCTCAATATCTATTGCAAAACTGCTTTAGCTGCCTTGAGGCAAGTGAGAAGATCCAAGCAATTAACTGTCCCTGCAAGACAAGGGAAGGCAGAACATCTTGTTTTTCAGTAAAACTGAAGAAGTAAGTTACTCTAAAATTTATGCAAAAATAGCTTAAAGCTGTAAACCAGGTTGAGTATTGCACTTGTCATAAATGGTTACTAGTATTTAGCAAAGCCACATATGATCTCTGGATCTAAGGGTATTAGATTCTGCTGGAGATAGCAAAAGAAGAAGTTCTCTAGTCAAAATAGCATGTACAGAATCCTTTCTGTGTCTTTATAAATGAGATTAATATAAACCTATCCTGCTTTCCAAGATTAAGTAACTTTATATAATTGCATATATCTCTTCATACAGTGTTGTCCATAAAGTCTATCTAGAGAGTTCCTAGAGTCATTTTGACTCTTTGTAGCAAAGTCAACTTGAGAATTTCTTGCAGTTTACCATGTCATTTTACACAGAAAAGGACATGACACACTCTGGGGACACCAGTGGCACCTAATGACTTATGAAATGGGAGATCTACAGTATTGGTTGGCCACATGGTATAAACATCTCTTGTACTGTTGGTGTGATACACCACTAAATTAGGATCACTTGTTAAGATCCTGTAAACTTGTAATATCTTGAACAAAAACAAAGAGCAGGTAAAGTATGTCTTCAAATTACAAGTTATAATCCAAAACTTCAAATATTGGAGAATGGAAAAAAGCTCTTTGTCCCTATATTTGATGAATAGTTTGAAGTATAGCTACTGGAGAAGTTAAATTTGTATAATTCTCCCTGCAGTACTGCTGCAATGCTTCTCACATACACTTTGACTAGTTTGGTGAAGGAATTATGTCAAATGAGTATAAAATCATCATCAGATGGCTGTACTGTTGACTGAGTAAAAAGCTGCCTGGATGTTAATCTGCCTGAGGATAGGAAGGCTGTGCAGAAGGATCTGATAATCTAGATCTGTGGGACACATCCAATTGTATGGTATTCAACAAGGTTAAATGCCAGGTGTTACATTTGGGACATAAGAACCTAATGGAGCTATATAGGCACAGGTAAGAGTGGCTGGAAAGTTCAACTAAAATGACTATCTTTTACCTTCTTTTTATTAACTATGATTTTCAGATCAAAATTTTATATTGAAAATGAATATATATACAGAGAGAGAGAGAGTTACAGTACCACTATCTTTAATACAAAAGGTTTCATTGTGACACTTGGACTATTGGACTATTGGAGCCAGTTTTTTACAGAGTGTGGGTTAATGACATAGTCTTGGGGAAAGTACTTTTTGTTCTGAAATAAAGAGAAATAACAGCAAAAAATAATGTCTTATTTGAAAGAAAGTTCTTAAGAAAATGAAGGATCCAAAGGCATTTGTGACACAAATTCCACAAATTTGGAGGGATAAAGAAAAGGGGTCGGAAAAAAGGGTAAAGATAACAGTAGTCTTTAGGACTAAAAATCTTTAGGAAACGAATCATAGCCAAGATTTGGGAAAAAAAAAAAAAAAACACCGGGGGGGGGGGGGCACTGACTGGAAGTAATCCGGTCCAACACTCTGGTCATCGAGGACTAACTAAAAAGTGGGAACAGGTAGTGTGGAGCCTTGACCTGCCTGTCTGTCAATATATAGAAAAAGGGAGATAGCACAACCTCTTTGGGCACTTGCTTCGTGTCTTGACTCTCCTCATGGTGCAGCCACTCTCTTACAGAGACAGGCTCTTGTAAATGGAGAACCTGGAGAAGAAGCAACAGCCACAAATTGCACTGACAAGTTTGAGTGGGCCCATGTGAACCTCATGAAGTTCAACAAAGCCAAGTGCAAGGTCCTGCACCTGTATTGGGGCAATCTCAAGCACAAATACAGGCTGGCTGAAGAATGCATTGAAGGCAACCCTGAGAAGGACTTGGGAGGGTTGGCTGAAAACTCAACATGAGTTGGGAATGTGTGCTTGCAGTCCATAAAGTCAACCATGTCCTGGGCTGCATCAAAATAAGTATGGCGAAAAGGTTGAAGGAGATGATTTTCCCCCTTTACTCTGCTGTCATGAGACACCACCTAGAGTATTGAGTTCAGCTCTGGGACCCCCAACATAAGAAAGACATAGACATGTTGGAGTGAGTCCAGAGGAGGGGTACAAGGATGATCAGAAGGCTGGAGCACCTCTCCTATGAAGACAGGCTGAGGGAGTTGGGGTTGTTCACACTGGAGAAGAGAAAACTCTGGCTCCCCAGAGGCCTCCTCATAATGGTCTTCCAGCACAGAAAAGGGGCCTACAGGATAACTGTTATTAAAAGGTTCCCAGGCACAGCAAAGCAAGATGATAAAGAGTAGAGCAAACAGCAGAAGGTAAAACCATTAACAAGCACTGGACAGTAAGGCAAACAAGCCCTGTGGCACTCATAGGAGCCTTCCAATTAGCAACAGCTATAACATCTACAAATTTGGTCTAGCAAACTCCACACTGCAATCAAACCTGTCACCACCTCGAACCCTTTGGGCCTCATATTCAGTGCCAAAAAGGACTGTTGTGGTTTAGCCCCAGCAGGCAGCTCAACACCGCACAGAAGCTCACTCTTCCCAGGTGGGAAGGGCAAGAAAATTGGAAAGAACTCATGGGTTGAAATAAAGATATTTCACTAGGGAAAGCAAAAGCCTCATGTGCAAGCAAAGCAAAACAAGGAACTCATTTGCTATGTCCTATGCTAAGCCACTTCCAGGAATGCAGGGCTCATCACATTTAATGGTTTCTAAAAAAAAATTTGTTTTACACTATAACGAAGTGCCATTAAACCTACATGCCTCTATGAAACCTGTGAAGGTTTTTTGTTTGTTTGTTTGTTTGTTTGTTTTTCCCGTTTTTTTTTTTTTTTTCCTCTCTGTACTGACATGGTCAATCCAGACAGCCTACAATTTAAGAAAGAATTCTGGCATATTTCACATTGGAGATGATCTTAGAACAGAGTAGAACTGTGAGCTGTTACTGTATTTAATTGTCTCATTTATTTTACTTGAGGCTTTACACAAAGATTAAAGGGAGAACTTGCACTACCTTGTTGCTGCATTCTGCAGCTTTTACTGAGAAGCTATTCCCTACCTTACCACAATTGATATACTTGCCTTTCTTTTGTTTACTTTTCCCAAACCACTTTGCCTACTTAAACCCAATCTTGCCTGTGTCTATTTCTGCTACTTTCATTTCCTACTTGTCTCTTTCTTTTCCTACTGCCCTCATTCTTCCTGTTGAAATGATCAGCATTTTAATAGTCTGTATTGATACTGCAGAGTTATCTTTGGGTTTCCAAGCTCTTATACCACTGAGATTAATGGGGTAAAGGTGAGCTTGTTGTTTAACTGTGAGACAATGTTTGTATTTGCAAGCACTGCATGAAAGAAATGTTAGAAATTAAGTTATTTGGGACAATACAAACAAACTATTTTGTCAATATAAATATACCATTGGAATATATTTTTGACACTTGCCAATTATTCCAGCTGATAGCTGACAGAATCATTAATAAACAACATCTATAGAAAAATGAAATTCTCAATAATTGACTAACTCTTTCTTAAAGACACTATTTTCTCTATTTAATGGAACCACCAAAAACATTACAGCCTGACAAACTAGTACAGGTATTTTATACTCCCTTTAGCCTCCTTTATTTTTCACTGTTTTTCTCCAGAAATCAATTTAGAACTAAAGTTTTCAGGTGAATAATCCATGTGACTTACTCTGAGAAGGCTGTCTTCATTATGTTGCTGTGGAGCCAGATGATTTTCTATTACCATTTCCTAGGGTCTACTTGAGTCCTTAGCCTAAAATTAAATGTTACTTCAAGAATCTACTTTCTGAAATACTCTTTCTAATAGTTCCATACATGCACTCAGTTTATGCTCATATCTAGAAGTACTGTGCTTTTGTATTTAGTATGTACATAGGATTAAATATAATTTATTCCAAATTTTGCCAAATTATATGCTGTGTTATTCATGGCCATCAATGTTAAGTGCTGTTTTTTTTTTTTGTTTGTTTGTTTTTTATGCAATATTGACCCTGGTGTGAAAAGTATGACATTTTCTCAAAGTAACAAGTAAACTTTCATCTAAATTCTAAGGCCAGTCTTGGGGGAAAATAACAGGTATGTTTTTCATTGAAATAAATCTTTTTTTGTTGTATATATGCTTCAGCTCATTTTCATTTAATGTTCTCAAAAAGAACTGACTCATTTTTAGCCACATTTCTCCTATTGACACTAAAGGGAGTTGTGCAACTACTAAAGTTTACAACCCATTAAATACCCAAATGAAAATGTAAAACAGTTCTGTCTCCTACTGCTGTACCTCAGTTCAATAAAATTTGCTGAACTTTTGCTGCACTGATGACAGGGAGAGTTTTGCCACTGGTGTCAAAGAGGTCTAAATTTTACTCGGTATATCAATTACTTTTGCAGAAACAGTTACTCTGTTTTTGGCAAGCTCTTTAGTTCTTTAGAAAGAAATGAACTGGACATGTAGACTTTTGAGCCAGGAAGACCATGCACTAACCCTGTTGCATGGTAGGCAAACTCAGCCTTACTTTGGTCAGAACACTTTCAGCATCAGTTTGTGCTTACTTTACTGAAGATGTAGTGAGACCACAGGGCAAACCGAGTGAAAAAAAAAAAAAAAGTGGCCATGCTGGACAGAAATACTCAGTGTTTCCATGGTGCTATGTTACTTAGGATACTAAGATGGAGTTGCTATACATTCCCAATAGGAGGGGTATTCTTGCTTTAATAGTCCTTTCTCTGGTTGCACTCCACAAATTGATGCAAAGTATTCTTAAAGATGAGGTAAAATCTTGACTTTGTCCTGAATGGTCACCAATGCTTGCTGATCAAAATAAGATAGAATATTCTCACCTAAGTTTTTGAATTTATTTATTTATTTAATCTCTGCCTTACTCTTTTCTTTATCCCATTGAAAGGTATTTGCATTCAGATAGGTAGTAAGGACAATATGTTCTCACACACACCTGTGATTTTCTCTGTTTATCAGTATCAGCAATAATATCCAACCAAGCTGAAAGAATGGAGTGATTATTTTTCCATTTTGACATTACATCCCACCAAATAGAAGTTGAATAGAAGAGAGCTACTGTTATACTTTAGTCACCAGAAGAGCATAAGTCATTTTTGTTGGTATAGTCATATTATAATTGAAGACTAGAAAACAATTTCTTTTTAAATAATTATGAACTCAGCTTAAATCATTTCAGGTTCAAGAGCAAGATGCATTTTAGAACAATGAAGCATGCATTTGTTAAGTAAAGATGAATGTCATATAAGACACATCTTAAAATGCACTTATTATAATAGTTTTCAACACAAAAAATATGTCTTTTATCACCTTTTCTCCTTTTAAAAGACAGGACTTGCTTCATACATTGATATATGCTGAATATGAGCCAGCAGTGTGCTCAGGCAGCCAAGAAGGCTAACAGCATCCTGGCTTGCATAAGAAACAGTATGGCCAGCAGGTCCAGGGATGTGATTGTCCCTCTGTACTCAGCTCTGGTGAGGCCGCACCTCGAATACTGTGTTCAGTTTTGGGCCCCTCACTACCAGAAGGACATCGAGGTGCTTGAGCGAGTCCAGAGAAGGGCGATGAAGCTGGTGAGGGGTCTGGAGAACAAGTCCTACGAGGAGTGGCTGAAGGAGCTGGGATTATTTAGCCTGGAGAAGAGGAGGCTCAGGGGCAACCTTATCGCACTCTACAGGTACCTGAAAGGAGGCTGTAGCGAGGTGGCGGTTGGTCTGTTCTCCCATGTGCCTGGTGACAGGATGAGGGGGAATGGGCTAAAGTTGCGCCAGGGGAGGTTTAGATTGGATATTAGGAAAAACTTCTTTACAGAAAGGGTTGTTAGGTACTGGAATAGGCTGCCCAGGGAAGTGGTTGAGTCACTATCCCTGGAGGTCTTTAAAAGACGTTTAGATGTGGAGCTTAGGGATATGGTTTAGTGGAAGATTTGTTAGCGTTAGGTCAGAGGATGGACTCGGCGATCTTGTAGGTCTCTTCCAACCTAGACATTCTGTGTGATTCTGTGTGATATAAAAAGGTACACCAACAGAGACAATTAATGTTTAAATTTCAGTAAATATTACATGACAGATGTAATAAGTAAAAAATACTTCTCTCTTTTCCTCAATAGTGATAACAATAGGTCCCAAATCATCCTCTCAGTTTGTCTATGTATACATATAACTAGTGAAATTCAAAGGTTAAGAGATTAAATGAATCCCAAATAAAATCATAAAAACTAAATCTTAAAAAAAAAAAAAAAAAAAAAAAAAAAAAAAGTGAATTTTACACAGTTGCATCTTGATTATCCCAGAAGACATTAAATGTTGATTTATCTTGCAGTGGGTGGAAGTAGAAAGGAAAAGCTGCAAGTGACATAATAGCTAAGTAACTTTCCAAATTTATAAATCAGCTTTACAGACAGTTTACTCTCCTGGCCAATTTAGGCAGTGATTGTTTGATGACTTACTGGTATTTTTTGTCTCTTTCTCTCTAATACTTGAAAACATTTATCTTTAGATTGCATTAATTCCTTTATTATGATTATTTTCTGTACTTTTATTCTCCTGGAACAACGATAAATTTTAGGTGAAACAACGAGAAGAGAATCCTGGAAATGGTTAGAAATATAACACAGAGGATTCATTTTACTCATGAACTAGAAATAAGTATTAAAATATTTTCTATTGTAGTACACATGATACTTGGTGTTCACAGCAAGGAATCTTCTTTTTAATCTGAAGTAACATTTTGAAAGATCTTTTCCTAAGGGAAATCTGAGAATTAATTTTGTTGCGTGCTAGGTCACAATAATGGGTGAACACTCTGCCTTTCGCTGCAGTGCCAGAGGAATGCAAGAAATAAAATAAAAATCTAACCTGAAACCTTTTTTATTGCAGGCAGGCTTATTGATTTTGCTTTTAAATAGGCCTGGTGATCCATGGAAAACATACATATTTTATCTTACACATTCTCCATCTATACTATTGTGAAATGTCAGCTGCAGAAAACTTCACAATACACCATGTCTTCAAAATAATAATAATAACATTTTAAATAAATATATATATATATTTAATTTTCTGAAATACAGTGTTTGCTCAAAGGTAGAGAATTAAAGAACCTCTAAGCTGCTGGCCACTGTAGAGTGTGGACAGATCAGAGATTAGCACTGAGCTTTAGCAGCTCCATGATTTGTAATGCCTTCTGCAAGTCCAAGTCCATGAGCATGGAGAGACCAGATACAGGTCAGGTGCTCTGTCCCACACTAAAATGTGAGCATAGATTTAGGATGTCTAACATTACCACATTACTGAAACCACACATGAGATTTGTAGAGAGGTAGATGAAAGAGGGCAACTGATTCTGATTTTGGTTAAGTACAGCCCTGGGACTGTCCCTGTGAGGAAACCAAACCAAACCAAACCAAACCAAAAACCAAACTAAACCAAACCAAAGGAAACAAACAAAAAAGGAAGGTAAAGTTTGTGTTCTTCAGAGTTGTGGACTCCCCTTGCTTCTATGTCTATAAGTGTATTCTCTGATGTAGAAATAAGACATGCTAGGTTGCTGTTACTGAGTGAAAAATTAAACCAAGATAGGTTTTAAAACATTATTCTCCTCTTTACAAAATATACACTACAAGATCCCACAGAGAAGTAAAGAATAAATCTTCAATTGTATGCAAACTTTTGTACAAATGTAGATATTTTCTGTCTGTATAGCACCTGTAATCATCATTCAGTCACCAGCCAAGGCAATCTCAGAAATTTTTCAGTGGAACTGAACTGAAGATAGTATTAATTGTTGCCTGTTGTTAGCTTCTTATTATTTAGGGCAGAAAGCAACTATGCATTGTAATATAATGAATATATTTCAAATCCATTGCTTTTCTGTAACAGGCAGACAATAGATTTAATGTGGTTTCCATTCATCTCAAGTGAATTCTGTGTAGTTTTCTAAAATTAAGTATTTATACCACAATACCTGAATAGCTGTATTTTTAAAACCTACTCTGCACGTATGGAGTATATTTGAACTACTTAGTAATGTAAAGTTATCAATTTTCTTTGTTCTTTCAGTCTTTCTAAAAGTTAAATATGTATACATATACCTATATACACTTTCCCGTACTTATAAAAACTCTGTATGTACAATCATATGGCATAGAACATGTGCAATTGTGGGTACACAGGTAATATACACACACACAAATCCAATGCATATTAAGTAATTATTTATATATTTCTATAATGGATATTTACTATTTTGTACTTCTATAAGCATATATGACAACTGCACATCTATACATATTTGGAAGTATTTTATCAATCTATAAATCCACAGCCACGTAACTGTTGTCTAATATTAAAGAAACCCTTGTAACAATAAGAAAACAGTTTAATTGCATTTCCTAAGCCCTTTGGACTACTTCACTTGGACTTTGCCACACAGTAATTAAGTGGCAGTCATTTAGGTTTTGGTGCTAAGAATGTGTAAGAATATTACTGAGCTTGTCACTTACTGCACTATTCTGAATCTCTTAAAACAGACAAGTTATTCAGCAGTTTAGGCTTGTATCTTCTTATCACAATTTATGGGAGCACATACTTACTGTTTGAAAAGATTAAATAAAAATAGTAACATTAGTAATATGTTATATCCTTCTTGTCTCTTTTGTTCTTTTTATTTCTTTTTATTTTCTTTTTTCTCTTTCTGGAAAAATATCCTGACTCATCGCCAAACATCTTATGTTTGTTTATGCTTTTATTTATTTTTATTATCCTTCAATTTGCCTTTGTGAGTGTTTGTATGGGTTCAGAAAAAGGATGAGAAAGCACGGCTGAGGAAATAAGGCCCATTCTCCAAATAATGAAAGATATAAACACGCCTTCCCCACAAAGGAGCAAATTCATCAGTTTTGACTAAAATACAGTGACAATTTTGTCCCTTCCATGGTGCTAAGCTCAGGCAGTGTTTCACAGAGGAATCATAGTTGTTGAAAAAGCAGCTCCATTGTCACTAATTTGGTTTGGCTATCAGGAACAACATTAGAAACTGAGCTTCCCTGAAAGTGGCTGTGCTTAGCAACTAACTATTAAACTGTATGGCCTGCATTTTCCACATGCCTTTCATATTTTCCCTATTTAATATGTTCTACAGCTTGGAAAAATCTCATCTTCTCAGCCCACAGATACAAGTTACTAGTCTGGAACCAAGATTAAATCTAAAAAATGTCAAATATAATGAAAAAGAGCAGAGGAGGAGACTGGATGGCTTAGTGGGATGGAAATGTTTTATGAAGTCTTTCACCTTTAACTCACTGTTCTGAATCATCTGCAGTCAGTGGTCACTCAGACTTTTGAGCATTTATTAGTTGTTAAGTGACCTATGCTAAATAAGTTAGTCTCAGCTGAGTTCCTCATGACTGGTGTCCATAACATAGAAAATAACATAGAAAAACATAACATCTGACATTAATATAATTTTATATCATCATTAGTAAATTATATTACTATTATATTAGTAAAAAATGTAAAAGTTGAAGAATGATGTATATTTCCCTAAAAGGAATTTATATATCCATTTCACTAGGACATTATTAATGATTGCATACTACTGATATTATTGTGCAGACATTTTCTGTCCTTAACAAATTAAGTTAAAAAGAGCTGGCAGCCATTTGCTGAATTCAACAAAAATTCAAGAACTATATCACATGATGATGACTGTTTATTTGTTTTCCTCTGAATCCCTAAGCAGTTTTGAACAATACACAGAAATAGAGGTAGGCATTGTCCAGAATCTCTGGACAAGAGATTTAGTATAATTTACCAATGATTATACGATTCACACCATTTATTTCAGAAAAAGACTGGATGATCTGAAACGTTTTCTGACTTAGGTATTCTAATTTCAAAATTTACAAGATAAGAAAAATTATTGTTCTCAATGGGAAAACAGATTCTTCAATAGATATGAAATGTTTTCATCCTTTAAATAGGATGAAAAAAACTTTAACCAGAAAGTAGTAGAAATGTCTCTTGACTCTACAGAATTTTCCACTGCATTTAGTTAAGTTAAGGAATGGGAAAGAAGACTGATGTCTGAATGACAATTTTTTAGCACTTTCAGAAACTTACCAAATATCCAAGCCATGCAAAGATTACTCCTTCTTTCCTGCCTGCCTCCTTTACTCCCTTCATTCTTTCTCTCTCTATTTACTAATGCCAGGACTTCTGTTCCTGTTCTTCCTCTCACTATCTTCCTTTCTCTTCAGGTAGTTCTCCAAAGATCTCAAAATGAATCAATTTCTAAACTTTACAAACAAATAAAAATTTACAATGAAGTTAATACAATTCAATGCTATATGCTCAAGTAAATCTCTTTATTTACTCTGAGATTTTAAGAGGAAGTGTTTAGCAAATCTGTAGCATAAAAACAGGAAATGTTTTATCAGGCAGACATTAGTGTAGTTTCATCAAAAACATTTTTTTTTTTCCTCCTTATTTTAACAAAAAAACAAATTTGCTGTGTTTATTCATCCACTTTAAAGTCTATTTGTTTCAGTAACTGAAACAGATCTCTGGATGGGCCCAGAGGCCCTCTTAAGGAAATTAACCTTTAAATTGCAGTTCTGTCATGTTTTGCTGTCATATCTGGTGTGTCAAAACAAGTTAGAAATTATTATTATTATTAATGGACAAGAAGAGCCTGAAGGTCAGGAAGTCAAAAGTACTGCAAGCAACTGCAAAAAGAATTTAATGCATGTCTGAAGTTAAATTAAATATGTATATATATATTTTTTTGAACATATAATGTAAAGTCTTATAATGTTGGTGAAAAAATGTAAAGGATAGTGTTTTACACATCAGCATGTGTTGATGTCTCTAATATGTGTCCAGAAGAAAGACTTTCCCATTTTCCTGGGGAAAATGTCTTCAAGAATTGGCTATCTATTATACCTATAGAGATCAGATTTAAAATAAAAAATAATAATAATAATAATAATGTCTAAAATAAATAAATAAATAATATTCACAAACATTAAGGAAATACTGCACATCTCTATCACACAATCTATCATTCACAATTTGTTAAAGCAAGACTGATATCTGAGTTATGCAAAATCCTGACATGGTCTGTAAAAACAGCACTGGGGGTAGCATCAGTTTTCAATGGCAACATCACTTCAGAAGTTAAATTCCAATCTTTCTTTCCTCCTCTTTTCCCTTTCCCTTTTCCCCCTCCTATTTTCCTCCGTCTCCTGTTTCCTTCTCTCTTTGTTTTCCCTTTTTCCCTTTTCTTCACACGTTGAACTCATTAGTTGACAGGCGAATAACTGTATTTTGTATCTCTTTCGTAAGGTTAGCACCCCCTTGTTGGCTTCTCTTGAATCTTTCAGGGACATTAAGTGTTTATTCTTTATGTTTGTTTGTTGCTGTTGTTTTGATTTTATCTTGTTTTGGTTTTATTTGTTTGTTTGTTGTAGGAGAATTGTAGTGTTTTATCTCCACTACCAATTTTATTATTTCTCTCTTGTGTTTCAAGTTATTTTCTGGTCTATTGTTAAAAAGAGTTTGACCTTAAGAAAAAGTAAGAAGTAGAAAAATAGAAAATGCCCATCAAAGAATTAGCTCTGCTGGACCTTGCACAGTAGCAGTAGGAAATAAGTTGCGTATAATGAAATATAAAAATAAGGTCAGGATTTTTTCCTACCCCAAAGATTAATATGTAGGAGGCAGCAAGGACAGCTTCTTTTCTTGCTGAGTTGGTGTTATTGGTTGACTTCTTTTCTTGCTGGTCTTTAATCTTTTCTTTCTTGCAGATTGCATACTCTTTTCTACTATAGATATAAATATAATTATGCAATATAAAATATACATACTCTAACCAGGTCCTTGAAAAACTTCAGATCTAAGAGCTTCTGAAAAATCTGTAATTTACAAGAAATTCTTTTTGCAAAAGAGAATAAACAAGATGACTCATCATAAATGCTAGAGTACAATTCCCATACTTCAACAAAGGCAGGGCAGTTTAGTGAATATATATAAAGATATAAAATATATCTTAACATATATTATATATAAAAATATAAAGGATCAGTTGTATCAGATTTTAGTGCCAAGGCTGGTCTGGAACACCGAGTGGAATATGGAATATTAAAGTTATTTGCATCTATATTAATATTTAGTCCATGTGTTACTGTATATTCCCTGAAGAAATCAAGGGTAAATGAAATAATTTGCTCAGGAGTTTATACGTTCACATTTGTGCATGTGATATTTTTCAGTCTATTAAATGATATTTTAAAAATGTGTTGTTATTCTCTTGTGTGTTTCTTTGTTCAAACTTAGCATTTGTAGAAAATATTTGACTAAGCTTCGTTAAGTAGAATATTCAAGAATCAATTAACATGACAGTTTTAGAAATAACTTTTGAAATGAAGCAGAAACATCCTTTTTGAATGAAAAAGATGATCAACACTAACAGTCAGCTCACACTATTTGCTATTCCTTGTATTTTACATTGTCTCATCACTTTCCTTCCTCCTGTGTTATTGAAGGATTCAGAGATTATCTCAGCATTGTGATCTGGAATATTCAAAGAAAATGCATGATTCTTTGCATGCAGAAAACAGAATATTTCTGACAGGTTGTAGGTATTTAAGTGATACTGTGCTAAGAGCTAACATCGAGCATCTATCTATAAGTAAAATAAGCCATAAAAACTGATAATTTGTATCACAATATTTTAGCATTATATCTTGTGATGTAGAAATAGACTTACATATTTAGATTGTGTTATGTGCATTTAGCTTTTAATCTTCACGTGACAACTGACATATCAGAGCCATCCATACCCCTGTGCAGAAGAGAAAGAAAAAATTGAAATTCTAGTTAAGTGCTATAAACACTTCTGTGTGGCCTGACTCCAATATCAGCACTTCATTTTAATGATAATGGCAGCTCTGGTGTTCATTCTAAAATCCTTAAATGTACTTAACAACCTGTTTATGCTTGGAGTGTATTGAGTTTATGGGGACAGCCAAATGAAACAGATAAGTGTATTATGTAAAACCATATTCTGAAATGCTTATTCTAGTGGTTAGTATGCATCTGGCGTAAATCCGTAGACTGTTATTCTCGGGTTTCATGCATTTTAAATAAAGCATATTTATTTTAATTTAGAAGCAGACAACTATGTGGGAAGTAGAAAGGTTTTGAAAGCACAATTGTGGAATAAGCATTGTTTGAAAAGGTATCATCATCTTAAAATCATCATTAATATTTAATGTGTCTAAATTTCTCTTGCATGCACGTTGTCTGCTGTTTCTGCCATAGATCAGCAGCTGCAGTTATTAAGGCTCTCTACTCATTCATATATTAAAACTTGGTTTAACACAATGGCAGATTTTCCCCTGTTATTCAACAAACCACTTTCTGGAATGAAATCAAACAATCAAAGTCTGGTTTATTCTGAATATGTATGTGTGTAGCAATGCATCTATTTTCTTTTTTGTCACCTGTAGCACTTCAGAATAGTCTACCACCATTGCATTTGCAAATGCTATTTTAAAATAACCAGTCCCTATTAAAGGCACCGTCAATCTAATTTTTTTATACGTGAAATCATTTCTAGATGATTTATAATAATATTTGGAATATCATTAAAAAATGTGTTTTTTTTTTTTGTTTGTTTGTTTGTTTGTTTGTTTTGTTTTGTTTCTGTGTAAATACTTTCTTTACACAAGGTATTTACTGCACCTGGATTTCTCTTGCAGATACATTCAGCTCTTCTGTTAGCATTTTTAACAGTAAAAAAATAGATATATTTTTACCAAAAGAATATTGTGAAGAGATATAAGGAAAGAGACTGGTAATATCTGTAATACTATTTTCCTAGTTCAAGTGCCTTTAATTGTGGAAAAAAAAATAAAAAAAATAAAAAAATTAGTTTTTAAGACATTTGGACTTAAGCAGGAGATTTCAGATTCCATTTTATTATCAAGTCCAGAGCTGTACTTCTTGATGTGAGCAGCAGATTGATTAAAAACAATCAAGCAAGCAAACAAACAAACATACAAACAACAATAAAAGCTTGCATCTGTACAAAGGAACAAGTCTCCCATCTCTTGCTTTCATAACACTCTGTCCAAATCTTACTACTTCTATCATTTATGTGTCCAGATAGAATAAGTTTAACTTACTAGTACTTTAAAGCTAGAATCAAATATTATGCTTGTTAAACCCTGTTATAAAACAAAACCACTAATCTTTTGTCAATATATCCTGTCCTGAAGCAAGTAGAAGGAATTTTATTGACTAGATTTTTTTGATTTCTTTTTTTTTTTTAAGGAAGCAGATTTATGACCTTCAATAAGAGCATAGAGAAGTCTGAAGAAATTATAGATGCAGGTATGTTACCTGGGGCATATTTACATGGCAAATATCTGCAGGAAAACAATCACGTGAGCTAAACAAGCAGTAAGTAGAGAGAATCATGAGAACACAGCTTTTGATTCACAACTTCTGCTTCCCTTCCATGAGAGAACTAACATGACAAAACTAAAACTCTCTTTGTCACTCTCTCTCTTTCTCTCTCTGTTTGATTTTATGGTACAGAAGTTGTGACTTTTAGCCCTTAGACACTAAACAGTTTTGATACACAAGAGAAAATACAAATGCTTAAAGGGAAGAACATCAAGTTCCCTTTCATTAAGAAACTGGCATGCATATCAGGCAAATCTCCTGAAGGTTTGCACACATCTTGGTCTCAACAGGAAGAAAGTCTGCAAGCTCCTTTGGAAAAAAATAAAAATAAAAATAAAAAAAAATAAATCAGAAAATCTGAGTGTAATGATGTAATGATAGGTAGCAGAGACAGCTAAAAATTTGAATCAGCCTGACTACTTTCCCTTCTAACTAGGATTGGTGCTACTAACTACCCAACTCTACCTCTACTATACCAGAAATAATAATATTAATAAATAATAATAATAATAATAATAATAATAATAATAAATAATAATAATCATGACTTTTACTCCCCTAGCTATGTATCCATAGCCTTTATTTGCAAATCATCCATGGATTTCAGTAAGGTTACTGTTATCAGGATTAAGAGAAACACAACCTGTTCCAAAGCTAAAAGCAAAAAACAAGCCTTTTTAAACCAAAAATCCTTTATGCACTTGACTGATGTAGATTCTGATTCCACTTTCAGGTTCATAAAATAATTCTGTGGACAAATTCTGGAATTCAGTTTCCAGGAAAATCATAGTGTGGAATAAACAAATTTTCACAGATTTTTGTAAAACCAGATGCTGCTATTTTGATTATCAGATGTACTTAAATAATTTAAAATAATGACTTCTTTTAAACAAACAAACAAAAAAATCAACACAACAACATCAACAAAACACTCTTAATACCCTATGATATGGGAGGGATCAGCTAAGGATAAAAGTTTCAAGAAGGTTTGGGACCAAAGCTCTTTAATGTTCAATGCTTTCCAAATGTCACAGATTTTATAAAATGTTTTATGAACTCATGACATGAATTTAAATTTTGTGAATCTTTTCCTCCATGAATAATACCCTTGTTGTGTTCCAGGGATATTGAATTGAAAATCATGCTGTATACCCAGGAAATGCATGTTATGCAAACAATGAAGAACACCAAGAAAAAAAAACTTTGCATGCTGTTGTTCTTCCCTCCTGAAACATAAATAATACCAGGCTATTCACCAGTTACCTTAGAGATGAACTAGCCACTAAACCAACAAGGAAATTAATTATCCTCTTATAGGAAGAAAACACCAAGGGAAAATGTACTACAGCATCTGGAGTGGTGAGACAAGTTTCCTACCTGCTGCATTAAAAGAAAACAAAACTATTTTGTAGGTTTTATTCTTTGAGTATGGGATCTCATATTTTCTTCATACAGTAAGGCCAGGGAAAAACAACTGGCTTCACACAGGAGACATTTTCTGTGACTGATTCAAGCCAAACACCTGTAGTAGGATAACACCTACAACACTGTTCTGGTGCAGTATGAAAGTAGAGTCCAAAGAAGAAGAGAATATCTTGCTGGTCCAAAGTATATTTTTCTACCTTGGTATTGAAAAAGCTAGCTTGAGTTTATGAATCACAGAATGGAAAGAATGATCCGGCTCTTTACCACTGACAAAGCAAACAAAGCACTGACAAAAAGAATCTACACCTGGTAGAAATTACTGACATGAATCAACTGCTGCTTAGCAGTTGATTAAATTTACTTCTGTAACTTTAACCAAATGCTGAGAAATATAATATTGGACTTTGTCCAAAGTTATTTCTCCATCCTTAGTTTGCATGGAAGTAACCTTGCATTCTTGAAGGTAGGGCACACCATGGGCAAGCAGGCCTTGATTCAAAATTGCACATAAATGTATTTGTACAGCAATGCAACGTCAAACAATCTATATCTATTAATACCATTATAATGTTCTAGGTTAAAATTAAATTATAATTTAGAAAATTATGTGTATCTTCTAGTTTTCTCTGATTTTTGATGTTGTTCCCACAGAATCCTGCAGTTCATGAGAATTTTTCCTTCAATTCTTAACCTTTGCTGTGAACACTAAATTACTGTGTGGAAATCTAGTGATTTAAATTAAGAAAACAGGCAGCAGCCAGACTGACCTTTTCCCTCCAATGTAAAATGAATACATCCTTAAGAATCTCAACTTGTTCACTGAGATAGGAGAAACACTGAAGGATGTAATTGCTTGAGCCCTTGACTGCATTTCTAATTTCTCACACAAGCTCTTCAACTTTCCTAAATAGTCAAGAACAAAGCTGCAACTTCAGCACCCAGCAGTTGTTCTGCCTTAAAATGTAGAAAAAATAGGTGTTTGCTTAGCACAATATACCACTGAGAAAGCATCATACACACATATAACACGGCCACCACCACCACCCCTTCCTTATTTTTGTGATTCAGGAAGATATGGAGAGTGGGTAATTTGAAGACAGCCAAACAGTAGTAGTGTTGAGCTAGAAGAGATGTGTGGCCAAAGGTTATTTTTAGGGATCATCTTTTCCTTAGCATCATCAGTCACTGCCATTCCCCTTATCTTCTCCAACCATAACAGGAGTGATGTGTCTTATTCCCAACCTGATAGTGTAGCTTGGCAATGGCCCAGA
The DNA here is from genome assembly GCA_011076525.1 of Nettapus auritus. Taxonomy (NCBI): domain Eukaryota; kingdom Metazoa; phylum Chordata; class Aves; order Anseriformes; family Anatidae; genus Nettapus; species Nettapus auritus. The sequence continues at coordinate 48,302,531 of CM021768.1, read as the reverse complement.
TTGTTTTGTCTGTAAGACAGAAATTTGTGGTTCATTAATAAAAGAAAGAACGGTAGTTTTCTGCATATTGTTGGGAAAGCATGTGGATTCAGAAAAAAAAGGATCTTGCACCAGAAGATCAGATAGGTGTAGCAGGGGAACATAAGAAGGTTATTGGGGAGAGGATAGAAAAAGGTCTCCAGTTATTCTGTGCATTCCAAATTTCAAACATCTTTTTCTTTTCTTTTTTCTTTTCTTTCTTTTCTTTTCTTTTTTCTTTTCTTTTCTTTTCTTTTCTTTTCTTTTCTTTTCTTTTCTTTTCTTTTCTTTTCTTTTCTTTTCTTTTCTTTTCTTTT
>CM021768.1:48273697-48298830 GCA_011076525.1 Nettapus auritus | reverse complement strand
TTTTTTTTTTTTTTTTTTTTTTTTTTTTTTTTTTTTTCTTCTGGTTCTCATAAAGGGCTTGGAGGAGGGGGGAAGAGCTCTGGAGGAAAGGAAAAAGAGTGAGGTGTTGGACAAGCTAAAACCTCATATAATTTTCATTCTTGATCATAAGTCGAAGACAAAGTCAGAAGGATTTTAAGTCCCAGCAAACACAAGAAGATTCTAATTTCATTACTAATTCTTTGCATAGCCTTGATAAGGAAGATGATTAGAGAGGGAGTCAGCAGAAAACTCACTTTATGAATTCTTATTTCAAAATTTTAATTCATTTACCCTAGCAAATAGCATTGTTATATGTAGTTCTAAGAGAAGCTCCTTAGAAATTCTCCAAACCCTTATCAGAATTACATTAACATTTTAGAATACTGTGACAGTGAATCTAAAGTGGAAACATTTTTATACTGATTTATTATAAATATTTAATAATTTGGCAATACACTAGCTGTATTTAATTTATTTTTTAATTTTGCAATGATTGCTCTTTTAACTATTTAATATGCTATTTTTACATTAAAATCAGGAATTCAGTCTAAGCATTATAAACAGCACTGTAGACAGTATTCATCACTGTAAGAGCTAGTGGAAAAAATCCCACAATCTCTCTAGCTGTTATAATAATGATGTTAGTTTCCTGTTCACTACAAGGGTAATTAATGAAGAATTTGGCTGAACTGCACATACCAGGGAGCTAAGGTAATACTTCATGTACACATTTCACTACTGCATAACATACAATGCAGGTTTGTTTTCTTATTTCTTACTTTGAAAATCAATCAGGTTACTAGGCAACTAAAATATTGAGCTATAACTATTAGTACTTTGCTGAATCTGTGTTCAAATTCATTAATTCTTCTGCTAGTGCTGTCCATCTGATATAGTGATAATTTCATTATGGTCTCTGAATATGTTTCATGCATAACAAATGAAAAATCAATTAAACATGATTTGTTTTATTTTTTTTTGTCCCATTTGTCCCTAAACTTTATTAATGTTCTACATGACATTCTCTCTTCCCTTCAGATTTTAAGTAATCAATGGTCTTTTAATAAAAAATCACCTTTCCCTAACCTAGAACAAGCTGACAAATTAAAAAAGAAAATACTATCTGTTATTCACATGATACTCTGACCGGCTTCCAGATCTGCGATGTGCTTAGAGATGCAGAAATACAAGAATCTGGATTTTGGTTTGTTTCTAGTATCTGGTTACATACCTAGTATAACCACCTACTTAAAATGCTAAGACTGACTATTATGGAAAAAAATAATAATAATAATTAAAGGGGGGCTAGCAAAAACTTTGATTCTGGTCAAGATCAAATATGAGTGACTTGTGTCTTTCTGTTCAAATGAGCTCATACATGATTTTCATATCATGTAAATAATTTCTATTTTTATTTTTTGTTGTGCAGCAGCAAGGATGCTCCTTACACACTCATGTTATAGCAAGTGGTCCCTGCTGTAAAGGAGAGGTCCAGAAAGTATTTTCGTTGCATACCTTTAGACTGCTTGATACGATTAGCAACTACTTCACACTTTAACCCTCTATAGTAAAATGTCAGAGATAGTCACATACTGAGACTGGTAAATCTGGAAACTAGACAGATTCCACTTCAACAACCTAATAGTCTCTGTAATATCATTCATATATATGAGGAGGAGACACACACACACACAAAAAAGCAAACAAACAAACAAACAAAAAAAAAAACAAGTCTATTCCTTTGGCATGGAATACAGATACTGAAAAAAATCCTGTTCAGTATTCTGGACTTTTTTTTTTTTTTTTTTCCCTTTAAAAATACAGTATTAATAAACAAAGCTGCCTATAGTTTAAGTATCTGACACCAGCCTGGACTTAAGACAAACTAACCTCTCTCCAAATACAGTCACCCACAGGATCCAATCAACCATCTTCTCAGATACAATTGAGAAAGCAAGGACCATATACAATGTTCCAAAAGGAAACAAGGTCTACTTACAAGTGACTTATTAACACTTCCGGTTAGAAACACTTATTAATTAATTAAAAGTAGATCTACTACTGGACAGAACAAATCATAAGCACATGCAATGCAGATAAATCCAAATAGACTGCCTATCAGTGGAATTCATTCAAAGTATTGAAATAATAATAAAGGTTGTGTAATGTTTGAATTCAATCATGTGTGTACATTTCCAGTACAACCAATACAAAATATTTGCATCTAGACAAGAAAGAAAAACATAAGCAAATATTCTAAGTGCAAAACATCATTACTCTGTTTCTGTGTTACTTTCTAGTTTGTCTGATGCATACTCTGGTCCAAGTTCCATGAGTTGTAAAACCCTGGTCTTCAAGAGCTTTTCATTTTTTTCCCCAGTTCTTTTCAAACTGTTTAGGATAGGTGAAACACATAGCATGCTCTGCATGAAAGAGAATTATGTTGCTGGAACAAGTTATTCATTTTAGACCACATTTAAATAGACTGCAAAACACCATATCTAGCTTCTTCAATAGCATATTGCAAAGTTGCTTTTAAGGACTTGTTGGTGATGAGATTACTTTGCAAATACATATGCTCTGTTGTTGTGCCAAAACTAGCAGCTCATTTCATTTTCAACTCTTCTCCACTGTAAATGCACACATTTACAGGCATGTCTAAGTGGTGTGTGGACTATCAGTCCCACATCAAGCAACCCCACTTCACATAAAATTATTCCATTTGCTTGCAATAGAGTACGCACCATGCCCAGCCATGGTTGAACACCCCCTTTCCTCTTTTTATTTTCCTTTCCAAAATCTCCCTTTTCCACCATCTCCAGATGGAAGGAAGGTTTTGCCCTCAGCAAATGGAACAGCTGCAGTACAGAAAAGTTGGAAAGTGATGAGTCAGTGTTTGGCAGAAGCATTCTGCTCCTTGCTGATACCCAGCACAGGCAGCTACAGCTTCTCTGCCAGGCAGCAAACATTTGTCATGCAGACTTCTTTTGGGTGGAGATGTGAGGGACACTGTGTTGCAAGAGGTGTTCAAAGGTAATCATTACTATATCATTGTGCCAGCTATATTATCTATAAAGACCTCAATGGAGAGGAGTCAACTTTAGCCTTCAAATCAAATATTTCTTGACGGACATTCTCTCCCATGGCTGTGATGATCAAAAGGGGGGTGAATAATGTATCAGTTCTTTCACTTCCTAGTGTTTTTTTGTTTGTTTTTGTTTTTAAATGAAAGTAACCTGACTCTAGTTCATCATTTTATTTCAGAAATTAACTAAAGATCTTCATAAGCTGCTGGTAAATGCAGTTTCCTTGCACTGTCTGTACTACTACCTTCTGAAAAGCTCTTTGACTCATTGTTTAAAGAAAGAGAAGATAACATGTTTTCATTTTATTCTGGTCTAATTTAAGATAGTATGCTTTAGTACTGCTTGCTTGCATCACTAATTTAGTATTTAAGGAAAAGAAGAGGGAATAATTTGTCTATTGTATTTTGCTTTTCTACTGAAACCAGGATGTGAAGAAAATATCTATGTAAACACATTTCATGTTTAAAGGAGAGGAGATGAAAAGTCCATTATATTAGCCAGACAAAATGGACAAAGTGGCATACTGCAACAGGAAAAGCCTGGCAACTTAAAGCTCTGCACTGCTTTGTCTGTTCTGTGTCGGTTAAAACATACAGCTTGTAGATGGGATCAGAGAAAGGAAGACTGACCATGTGTATGGTATAAGGGGTAACAATCCCCCACCACAAGAAAATTAAATTTTGTTCTTTAGATATGTTAATTGTGGAAAGGGAGGTTTGGAATGTCTAATCAGAAAGCTTAAATTAAAAATGTAAGTTTTTCCTTGAATGTTCAAAATTCCCACTGACTTTAATGGGATCTTTGCATAAGTAAGGGCTGCAAACTAAGACATGAATTTTCATGCTCAGAGTAAACACAGGAGAGTAAAGGAGGGCAGGAGGAGCTCCAGGCATGGAGCAGAAGTTCCCCTGTATCCTATGGAGAGGCCCCTGGTGGAGTGGGCTGTCCCCCTGCAGCCCGTGGGTTCCACATGGAGCAGATCTCCACGCTGCAGCCCGTGGAGGAGCCCCCAGTGGAGCAGGTGGATGTGGCTGGGAGGAGGCTGTGGCCCGTTGAGAGCACCTGTAGGAGCAGGCCCCAGGCCAGAGCTGCAGCCTGTGGAGAGGAGCCCACGCAGTAGCAGGGGGTCTGGGGGGAGCTGCTACCTGTGGTGGACCCGTGCTGGAGCAGTTTGCTCCTGGGGGATGGACTCTATGGTACAGAGCCATGTTGGAACAGTTCCTGAAGAGCAGCTGCTTGTGGGAAGCCCCCACAGGCTCAGTTCAGGAAGGATAGCATCCCGTGGGAGGGACCCCACGTGGAGAAGGAACAGAAGGTGACCAAGAAGGAGCAGCGGAAATGAACCTTCAGGTTTCATGAACCACATGCCATGAACCACAGGTTGTCATGAACCACAGCCCCTATTCCCTGTTCCCCTGCGTTGCTCACATGGAGGACATAGAAGGAGATGGATGGGGGAGGTGGGGGGAGAGCGGGGGGAAGGGGGGAGGTGTTTTTAGTTTGTTTTTAGTTTCTTGCTGGTCTAGCTTGTTAGTAATAGGTAATAAATTACATGACTCTCCCTTTGCTGACTCTGTTTTTAGATCTCCCTGTCCTTATCTCAACCCATGAGCCTGTTTTCATCATATTTTCTCCCCCTCTTCCTTTCAGGAGAGGGAGTAAGAAAGTAGAGTGGTGGAGTTTATCTGCCCACCAGAGTTAAACCACCACACTCCAATATACAATTTTATTCCATTTATAATCTCTTTTGTAAAATGTGTGGCTATCAAAGCTTTAACTGCATATATTACACCAATAAAAAAAAAAAAAACAAAACAACAACAACAAAAAAAACACCCTATAATTTCACAGTATCTTTTTAATGCTTTCAGTTGTAATAATTTTGAATGCGATAAAATGTCACATATGGGAATAAATTATTCATTTCATTTTTCATCCAGATTCCCACTCCTAAAGGTCCTGGAAGGCTTCTATTTTTGCTGTATTCTTCCAAGAGTTAAATGGAAGATCAGAAGATGTTCCAAACAGATCAAATGCAAATGAGATAGAGAAATACTGCAGGGCATTAATTGCTTTTTCCAGGGGGGGAAATTCCTGGGTCTTCCATATCCACATTATTCTACTTGCTATCAGCAATATTCTGGGATCCACAGACTAAAAGGACTACTATTTCTTCACACTCCCTAATCTTATTTTTACACCCTCTAGCAATAAGTTTTATGTACTATATATTAAACACTGCATTCGCTTACAGAAAGACAATCATACCTATATGTTCATGTTTATTTATTTTTTTCCTACTACTGGGGGTGTTTGTTTTATTTGTAGCTCACCTATATTTAAAATTCTCGCAGTACCAAACCCTGGTTTTATCATTTTTCAACTCCAGTTGCATTCGTAGTTTCAGTAGTAATTTTTCTCACAGCTTACCTATTTGATCACAGCATTTGAAAATATCTACCAACTAGTGTAGCCAATCTGCAAAGTTAACCAACAAGCATTTTCCAAAGATTGTCCTAAACTTGATTAAACAGAAAAAATACCATGGATGTTTCAAATGATATTATTTTTGCATTATTAGTAATCTGCTAACTTTCAAAATTTTCCTAAAGCTGGCCAGCAGTGTCACCTGTGAAAGCTAAAGCCTCTGTAGAGCTGACTGCTTCAGCCAGGGAGCCAGGGACTCTGCTATTTGGCTAAGTGTTGAATAAAATGATGAAGCCAAAACAGGAGTGAGTAGATATGCTTATTAACATGTCCTGCCACTCCGTTATAAAATGCTGATTTTAGTACTTTACAATTTGCCAATTGGTAGATACTTGGGCTCAAATGTTCCTTAGTTTCTGCTTAAAGGTGACAAAAATGTGATAGTTTTTTTTTTTTTGTTTTGTTCTGTTTTGTTTTGTTTTAAACCTTCCTGTCATTTCTGACAAAGAATCAAGACATTGTTTTGCTCATGATAATAAATCAAAAGGGAGAGGGAAGGGAGGAAGACTATAAGGGAAGCAATTTAAATAGTTAATATAATTTGAAGCTGCAGACTGATATTTGGCATTTGAGGATAACAATGTGGGATGAAAATTAAAATTTGTCTTTTGTTGCCACTGTAAATTAATGGTTCTGGAAAAAAAAAAAAAAATCATGCTCTGCAGAGATTTCATGTCTTAAGCACAGAATATTAATCAGAAAAGGAGTGGAGGGGTTCCACTTTGGACTAAGTAACATTGTTGTGTATGCAGATCTGAAATTTTTTAAACCAAAGTCACAAGAAAAGAAAGCAGGCAGAGTCTGTTGAGCACAGCAGCATGAACTGAGTCGCTCAGGGACAAAGGACAAATCTGTGGGGAGTGGGTGCAGTGGGAAAGGGATTCAAAGGGCTCAGACAGTGGGAAACTGGGATTCTGCAATGTAGATAAAGGGGAAAAGTTGGGATTTGTATTGGGGAATTTGTCAGAGGTACATAAAGAATAAATATTGTAGTTGATAAATATAGTTAGAGAAAATGGGGCTTAGATCAGAACCCAAGACTTTGGAAGAGAATAAGATCAACAAATAAAGTGTTTGAGGAGCTGGCAGAAGAACCTGTGGCAATAAAAACATACTATCTCCCTAAACTTGGAAAGGATCCCAAAGGTCTTAAACCACTTCATTACTGTATTAGCTCAAGTATCAGTGGTCTGTATATTAGTATTATTAATAAATGTGTGGGAGACTTTTTCAGTGGCATGTTACAGTTAGTCATGTTATAAATCCATATTTGGTAATACTTCATTAGAAATTGGTTGAGCAACCTTAATTGTGCAATCCTTATATGCACATAGTATGGGGAAAAAAAAAAAAAAAAAAAAAGTTTTTAAAAAAGTTATATAATAGCATGAATAGCATGTAATTTTTCCTTCAGGAAGTATACCTATGTTAGTACCTAAGTTGGGATGCTTCTGGATCTGAAACAAGATTGTGCAGTAAAGATTACTGTGGCCTTGATTCTCCACTTGCTGCAGAAATTGGTAAATGTAGTGTGACTGAAGCAAAGAGTGTAGGAAAAAAAAAAAAAAAAGAAAAAAAAAAAAGTGTTTTAATGATTAACTCAGACAATGCCACCTTGGAGAATAAGGTCAATTTCTGTTAAACTTTCACAGGTGGCCATAAACTATGTTTTTCTCAGTTTCTGGTTGCCTGACTTGAGACAGTGGCCTGCTTTGCAGAAGTACTCTTGACCTCCCTCAGTGGCAGAAGAGGTAACAAGAGAAGATATTTGAGTAAAGCAGATGCTATGTAATGCCAGCTTCTGTAAAAAATATGTGTCCTGTTTATCTTAAACAAGGACAATTGAAACATCAGTCTTTAATTAATCTCTCAGTCCATGAGCCCTTTTCCTCTCTATGCTGGGCCCAGGCATGTAGCTGGAGTAACATAACTGTGGAGAACGCAGTAGTCAATTTTAGTCTTTGTAGGTATTTTATAGTATGATTATCACAAAGAGCATCAAATACAGTGGCTAAGGTATATCTGTTTTTCTTCCTCTATCTTCTTCCTAGAAGGGGAAATGTCCAATGTCTTTTATTCTGAATTTTTAAACCTGACTGAGTGTTCGTATGCATTTATTTGCTCCAGAGAAGACATGATCAAAGAGCAGAAAGTGTGGAGCTAGAGATGATTTTGCATTCTTCAGGTTGTGCACAGTCTAACACAGATCTTAGGACATCGGTACCCAGTGCAAAAAAGGTTTTATAATCTACAGAGAATTGGCTCAATTTGAAGCAGCTATATTTCTCCTCTTGTCCGTATCTTCACCTAGAAGTTCACATTGTATTTTAAAAGTACTGTGTATGTGGTGGTGTGCATGAAGAGCTCATCTCCATTTTTCCTTTTCCTCTCTGGGTAGAATGCACAGGCTGTACAACCCATGTGGACAGGCTCTTTCCCATATAAGTCTGAGCACTGCAGAATAAGGAGATTTAGCTTGATGCTGAAAATCATGTATATTCTGTGTCTCAGCAGCAAACCAAAGCAAAAGACTGAATGTGTGGAAGGGCAGTGCAAAGGGATAGCTCAGCAAGCTGCACTTCTGAAGAAATGCACTGGATGAACCTTTATAAATTTGAAAAAATTATTATTTTTCAAATTTTCCAGGACAGGGAAAATGCTAAACTACGTAATCTTTAGTAATGTTCTGCAAGAATTAACAACAAAAAAAGCTGGTGCTAGAAGGAAAGTTTGGACAGGGTTGTCATTTGGAAAATATTTTCTGCGTGGATTGTTTTTTCTATTAGTATTATCTTTCTTGAGCTATGGCCAACACTAGCGATAACTGGATCATAAGATTAAAAAGCACTGAGAATCTTGGAGTAACTTATCTTAACATCAATCATATGTTTTAATAGAATGAAGTAGAGCTTTAATAAAGCTGCAAGAAACAAAAAGAAATAAGTAAATAAGAATTCAGACGATAGGTAAAGGACCACTACAGACTAGAGAAAATATAAGAAAAGAAAAATGTTTTTCACATCTCAAATATAGTAATGAAAATAGTTGCCAAAAAATTGTTATCCTTAGAAATGAAAGTGGTTGTCAAATAGTTAAAAGTTAAAATTAAATATTTTGTTGTTATATTATTGGATATTGCTACAAACAAGAGAAATATTTAAGTTCCAGCTTAAGAAATGCAAACGACATTGAGATACTTAAAATATTGATACAGTGTGAAGTTGGATACCAAATGGAAAATGGGAGTACAGAGAACAAGAAAAAATGAGAGGTACATACTTCTCAATAGTAGGCATTTTTTCAAATCTAAATGAAGAGTAGGAGTGTGAGAGTAATGTTGCACATTTAGAATGTGGCAACTTCTAAATGAAGTGAGCAAGAAATAACTTAGAAGAATTATTTTGATTATTTAGATGAATTATTGATTTTTTAGAAAGGATGGAAACAATTTTTACATGTATTGGAAGGGAAAGAGGGAAACTGAATGGGGTCCACTAAGGAATCACAAACACATATTTGCATACAGAAAGACATCTGAAAATAGTACCAGAAACTCTGTCGCTAAGAGAGTCTTCAACTTCCCACATAAATACTGGAGAACAAATGCTATAAAAGAAGTCAAGGTAGCCTTAGACCTATTAAACAGCAGTTGATTTGCCAGATAGAATCGCATGTGAGACAGAATAACCTTATTGCAGGATATATTTATTTGACTTTGGTAAGTAGCAAGCATGTTGCATAAAAGCTAGCTGTAGAGAATGATCTGGCAATGTATTACTATGTGATAATTTGCTTTAGATTAAATAGAAAGAAAAACAAAAACTAGTCTTTAAGCTTCTGATTCCAAAGTAAAGTCTTAAGTAAAATAATTTCATATTTAGTCAAGTTAACCAGAAAGAGAAAATCAGTTCCTCATTCACGGTTGATCATAGAAAGAACCTGGATATTTTTAAAAGGAAAAAGTGCAGAAACTACATGGAACAGATTAAAATAAAGATGAATGAATGCATAAATAAATAAATAAATACTTGGAATAGTAATTGCATACCTAACTAAATAAAGACCAGGAATAACCAAAAGGAATAGAAAGCCTAAAGAAACAGAAAATGGAACTGATCAGAAAACTGATTTCAAGCTCAGTAGTTTTGGGGTTGGGAAGGTCTGTCCAAAGTAAAAATTAGATACATCTTTAAAAAAAAATAAAAATAAAATTAAAATTAAAAAATAAATATTAAAAAAATGAAGTGAAAACACTATGTGGTGAGAATGGGATAAATATTAAGAAATGTCCACCTGTGGCCTTATGCTGAACTTCAATTTTCTGTGACGTTAAAGGGAAAATATGGGATACAACCTATCAGCTGATACAGAAAAAAAAAAATAAATAAAAAAAAATAAAAAAATAAAAAAAAAAATTAAAGTGCTTCAAGTATGAAAATTGAGAGAGATTATGACCAGTTCATAATCCCAGCAGTCTTGGCACAGTAGCAGAAGAACCAAATACACCGAGTTTCAAGAAGAAGAAGAAAAAAATACCACTATTGAATATTACATTTATTAAAACAAGAAGGAAAAAAAAAAAGTGATCCATACAACTATGACTCTGTCATCAGAGCTATGTTTTACAACACAAAAGAATGAAGGCACAGAGGTAAAAATAAAATGTGATATAATTCAACCTAAACTTGACAAAGACAGATTGTGCCAGGCTAACCTGATATCCTTCACTGAGGAGATAATTGCTTTTCTAGACAAGGGAAATAGGTATAATCTAGACGTAATCTACTTGGAAGCCAGGAAAATATTTGATATTTAGTAGGAAATTATTAGTCAAACTAAAGACAATGATTAGGGAAGGAACTGAGAAGTGGATAAAGAAGCTGGAGGGTCAGTGACAACAGCATGATGCAGAACAACTACAGTGCAACATGTGATCAGTCATAAGCTGGTATATTTTCAGTTGAGATTTTGCCTTAAAAGTGAGAAAATGTTGGTGAAATTTGCTGATGGCATGTCTGAGAATACTAAATAAGAAATGGGTGTCAAATACAAGAAAACTGTATTTCCAGATGAATTTTGGAAACAAATCTGAAGATTTGAACAATTATCTGAACTGAACTTAGAAAGATTTTGATTTTGGATTGACATGAATGGGTCCATTTTATGTCTGTCACCCCCACTAACAGTGACAAAATTGCATATATAGCCAACTAACTGTACAAAAGAGGATGTATATGTTCTGTGATAAATAATGTTATAAAATAACTAAGTGAAGACATTACCAGTTATACTTCAGTCCAATTCAGTTTAATTAGGTGCACTTTACTATTTGTTATTTTTTTGCATTTTTTCTGCTACATCCCATAAATCAGAACTCCTACAAATGAGAATATTTTGTTGTTGTTGTTTTGTTTTGTTTTATTTCCTAATTGTATTAAATTTCTACATTTTTAGCTTCCAAAGATTCTAACTCTCAGAACAAATGCATTCAAAATATTTAAGAACATTTCCAATTTGGAAAAAAATAAAAGAAAAAGTAAAACCATTCAGCTGGCAAGCAATCCATTGTGTAAGTCACTTTTGGTCATTTCTATGGTATTTTTGTATATACATCTCTCTGTCTTTAAATGAGATAATACTTTTCTGTAGTAAAATGGCCATTATCAAGTAATACAATCTATTCTTTAGAATCAAGCACATTTCTTTGATATAGAAGATAAGACACGTGCTTATAGATTCCATGGAGCTCTAATGTAACTAATTAAGCCTCATAAACAGGTCACTCATTTATATAAACTGTAATAGTGAGGTCCAAAGCACCTAGTAAAGCTAGATGCCCAGTTAATTTTAATGAGTATTAGGCTTCCAACTCCCTTAGGCAGCTTTCAAAATGTCAGCCTATAATTACAAACAGCTTGGACTGACGCCCATTGAATTTAATGGAAAGTATCCCATTGATTTCAATGAGCTTTTGGCTCATTGACTTTACTCTTTGCACAAATATTTCTAAAATATTTGGATAGTAAATACCACATACTTTAGAAACGTTACATTGTAAAGAATATCTTCACATTTCTGTGTGTTGCACTATTTAAAAAATACAGTAAAAAATGTAAGACTATGTCAAGTCATACAATTTTAGAAGTGTTATAAACTTTAGTGGGAAATATAACATTAAAAGCAAATTGAAGTAATTCCACTACAGAGCTGGTCAGGACTGCTTTGCAAAATCATTTCAGCTAAAAAAAAAGAAAAAAAAAAAAGGCAAATGAACAAAAAGAGAAACTTTGTGCAAAGAATGGCTGACTTTGAAGAATGTAACTTTCAGTAAGGAATGTTTTTATTAAATTTTGAAATGGTCAGGATAGTTCCTGTAAACATTGGTGAAGTAATAAATACTGGCTTTGATTTCTTTTACGTGGAACTTAAAGATAATTATAGAAACACAGCAATTCAAAAGAGTGTTTTGAAATTATTGAAGGGAAACTTTTTCCTTTTTTTTTTTTTTTTTTTTTTTCCTGAACTGAAAGTATTTTCTTGTCTTTGACTTGATAAAAATGTGTAAAGCTTCAGCTATGCATGGGAGAGAAAAGTTTCCCTTTATAGCACTCTTCAAAATTTTAGCTGTATCTATCTATTACTAAGCAATATTTTATTTTAGAAGTTTACAAGTTTGCCTTTTCATCCCTAGATATTCAGGTATCATTTTGCTACACACTTAGACACACTAAAAGCCTTAGGCATGAATTGTTGGCAAAGTCACAGTTAATGCAAACAAAGGTGATTATACTGTGGAGCTGCTCGTGAGACAGCAATCCAAGCAGGTGGCTTAGCCCCAGGAACACAAAAATGAGAGCATGACACCTGGTTTATCACTGTGCTATATTAAAATGCTGGTAGCCAAATGCAGAGACCCAAACAAGGAGTTCAAAGGCAAGAGAGGGTTTCACATAATTTTGAAGGAGAGAGAGGAACAAAAAAGCAGGAGACAGTGAAAAACGAAGAATTACTTAAATACAGTTGATATTGAAAAAAACTGTAAAAGATGAATCATAAATCTCATGCAGTCACTGTGAAAAAGCACTCACAGTTAGAAATTAGTTGATATAGTGAAATGTAATATGATGCAGAGAGTTAAGGAGAAGCTGTCTTCTGGTGCTCTCCCTCTGAAAGTGGTAATTCTGAGATCAATCCTAAGGAAAAAAGTAACTCAGACAAATGTTGACATCTCTTCTAAAGCTCAGCCTTATAATTAGCTCTGCCTTGTAATTAGTTTATCCAGACACACACAGACAAAACTGCATCAAAACAAAATAATTGCGATGAGGCAACTTAAGCTGACAAACCTGGGAGGTTCAACCAGTGACTGTCATTTAACACAGCCATAAGAGACCCTGGAGCTATATTTCTTCCCCACTCAAAGTGAAATGCAGATCTGCCAAGAAACTGAAACTCTAGTCTGGAGTCACGTTGGGAAGGGAGGACAGAAGCCATGTACACAGAATGGGTGCACTAAACAAGATTTAAAGTTGCTCTTCAGGTATCACTGAATTCCAGTGTGGATGTGGGGCTGACTATTCACTGTGAGTGGGACTAAGCGAAGCCTAAAACACTACAGTCTGCCATAGCAGTTTTCTTTCAAGAATGATGAAACTGAAAAAGATCAGATAAGGTGTTTATCTTCTCCTATGCCTAACCTGCTATCCTTTTATTTTATTTTATTTTATTTTAATTTTAAAAAATCTTAACTGGTATACCCAACAAATGTCCTAGTTTTTGTGAGCTAAAATGTTTAAGAAACTGAAGAAATCATCTTTTTGAAAGTGATATTGCAAGCCAAATATTTAAGTAACAATAGAAAAATAAGAAATTTCTGCTCTTTGAAAACAAAACAAAACAAAACCCAAAGTCTTGCTTCATAAAAGGAAAGCAAACTAAACCAAGGAACTTAAAGCAAAGTAAACAAGAAAGGCTGCAATCCACCTCATAGGTAATTTTTTTAACAGTTCAGAGCAGTGATCATCTTTTCTGCTGGGCAGGCAGAAAATTGTAAGTTTTTTTTTGTTTGTTTGTTTGTTTGAGACTGTGATATTACATCAGCACAAGCAATGTATATTAACAGGGAATTCAAAGCTAATATTGAGCTAAAGGATGATTTGATAGAGGATAGCAGCTGGACAACTTCATGGTCATTCAATAACATGCAATTGCTTCACAATCTTGGCACTTCCATAAGGAACAGCATTAGCATTTTAAATAGGATCAGGCTTGTGTTTTTAAAATGAAGCTCCTTAATTCTCCCCACATACAGCATTTAGCTGTGTGTCATGGAGCAGTATAGGAGTGCAGGAGCTGATATATCTGAACCAAAAGCTTCTCCCCGGGGAGGGTGCACAGTGTGTTAAAACAGCAAGTGGGTGTTCAGTCCTTGTGAGCAGGATAGAGCCTGCCCAAATGTTACCAAAACACAGTCAGTTGGATGAATGATGCACTACATCAAATGTTTCAGTCCTCAGACTGGCTCCTATTATTTCACTTTACTTAGTGAAATCTGTTAGAAAAATCCATAGCCGTATAAATCCATTGGTACAACCATTAAACTAATCATGTTATTCAGCAAAGAATATATGTAGATTATGGCTTTATTCTGTGCAAACTTCAGTGAGTTATCTTTCTGTCTTGCACTGAGATGCTGGAGGTATTTGTGTGTGTGTGTGTTTTCATAGTGTTTTTGTCATTGCTTCTCAGTAAGAATACAGTAAAAAACAATAATGTAAGCTTTTATTGTTTTTTATGGTTCACATGAAACAAATTGATAGCAGATTAACTCTGAACATTAGGCAAGTCAAATACAAATTAACTGAATTTGGAATATTTATCTTATTTGATTGTCTAAGTACTGTTCTTGTTTGTCTTTACCAGCTGTGAAACAAGAAAGTCATTTTGTCTACACTTGTGTCTGTGAGAGACAAAGAGCAAGATGTGTTTTCCAAGTGAGTGTTTTCAGTTCTTTAGTTAAGGACAAAAGAAACACTAAACCTGATCTCACCATGATGGATCTCAACAGTTTCAACCTAATCACAATAAATCACAACTAGACAAATGATGACAGTTGATTAGATTTTTATTTTTTTTCAGGTGGAAAGTAATACATTCTCATAATTATATCTTTGTAGTAGAATGTCAATTTTGTCTTATTTTGTTTAAGAAAATCAAAACAATAAAAACCAGATGTTCCAAACATCATAAAATGGATTTTTTCTATTTATCTTGAAAACCTGTTTGAAAATTTATTGTAGATATTAATAATATAGGTAAAATACCCAAATCAGTGATAAAATGTTCATTTACAGAAAAAAAAAAAAAAAAAAAAAAAAAGTAGCATCTGGTTCACATATAAGATATTATTATTATTATTATTATTATTTTTAATTCTTCATTAAGAATAAAGTATGAATTATTTCAGTCATATTCCAGTTTGGAATGAAACTACATATCAAAATAATGGAATTTTCCGCAGTGCAGAAATACTGATTTCCTTTACAGGCATGTTAAAATGCAATTTTAATTGCAGTCATATATTTTAATTGTTATCCATTTAAAAGTTCATTGTTTTGAGATGCTTACATGAGAAATTTATCCTGTACCAAATTATTATTTAATGTTTGTATATCAGCAAATTAGTTCTACATACAAACTAGCAGCTGACCATCATGATTTCTAGTGAATTATTTTATTCCAAATTTTTGCTGTTCATTTTGGTCATGGGCTAGAAATTTAGCTAGGGTATAGTTTTGTTTGTTTGTTTGTTTGTTTGCTTGTTTTTGCAGTTTTTCACTTTACTATATTGCTTTCTACCCACTGAGGACGTGCTCTGCATAGTTCAATGATTGAAAGCTTGACATTTTCATAAAATTAAAGTGATTAAACTGGATATCTTAACCTGCAGGAGAACAAATATAGTTATGGACTAATAATTTTCTTGTCTGTGTTCACTGAAAAAAATCATAATGTATATTAAAATCATCTAATGCACAGAATTTCAGAACAGTTGAGGCAGGAAGGGACCTGTGGATATTATCTGGTCCAAATCCACTATTCAAACAAAGCCACCTAACTGTGTCCAGGTGACTTTTGAAGGTCAAAATGTGTTTTCTTTCTTTTTTTTTTTTTTTTTTTTTTCTGACTTTCAGTGACTTTTATTTTTATTTATTTATTTTTACATCTATTCCATCTTTTCTTTGTATGACGACGCCTATTATGGCTTCAAGACTGCATCATTAGTAATTTTAAGTAGCCTGATCTCTTCTCAGCTCCCTCTCCTAAATTTACAGAATCACAGAATAGTCTAGGTTGGAAGACACCTCCAAGATCACCTAGTCCAACCTCTGACTTAACACTAACAAGTCCTCCTCTAAACCATATCACTAAACTCTACATCTAAATGACTTCTAAAGACCTCCAGGGATGGTGACTCAACCACTTCCCTGGGCAGCCCATTCCAATGCCTAACAACACTTTTGGTAAAGAAATTCTTCCTAATATACAACCTAAGCCTCCCCTGGCACAACTTTAGCCCATTCCCCCTCATCCTGTCACCAGGCACGTGGGAGAATAGACCAACCCCCACCTTTAAGCACAAGTTACACCATTGTACAGGTATTCCTCACTATGCAGGCTTGATTTATCCAAAAAGTTTTTCTCTAATCCAAAACATTTAAATCCCTTCTACCTTACCAGGATTTTCTCTCCCTTGGATACTAGGACCATTAAGAAAACACCATAGTGATTCAACTTTCTAACTCTTATCAAAAGGCGTATTATGTTTTTCCCAAGATCTGGTCTTTTTTCTGGTATTAGTAACTATATGTGTATAATCACTATATCTTTTTAAGTACTCCCCAGAGATTAAATAGATTCATTAAGAGCTTTTGATTGTAACAGATACATCATTATGTGCATAAGCCTCTATGCAGCTCTCACTGGCATTTTACAGTCCATTCTTCATATGCCTTGTAGTCACTCCTCTGGGCTGGCTTTTTCTGTCATTACATATATTAAGATCTTGATATCTCTCTCAGATACTATCACTTTTTATACTTGTGTATTGCATATCAAGAATCAAACTGTCTGGATGTTTTACAAAATGTTTGTGTGCATTCTGTGTACATTGGCTGGCTGTGAACATGCTAACCGATATATTTAAGAATTGCAGTCTTGATTTGACTTTTAATACTCTGCTAGAATTGACTTTGCCTTACTTTTTAATATGTGCTTTTGCTTCATATTTACTATGAGCTGATTTTCTCACTCAAATGTCAGTAGTTGTTATTTTTTAGAAATAAAAATTTTTTGGTCTTCTTTTCCAAACATTTTGATTGTTTCTGGCAAGTCATTCCCCTGTGTAAAATTAAATACCAAAACCATCCCTGATGATTTTACAGAAGAGATTAATCTGCTTTTTTCCTGTATGTGTAGGTAACATAGTTTAATTATTTAAAAGCCCCCACATTTTTCTAGACAATGTGCTGCCTTTAAACTTTAAGATGTGATTTTATAGTTTTAGACCTCCTTAGGGGAATGGCTTTTATGCTTCTGAAGAAAATTCCACGCTCAGAAATTAATGTCCTTAGGTAAATTATGAAACATTTCTGTTAGTTATTTCTAGGAATAATTCCTAAGAATAATTCCTAAGAATAATATTCCTAAGAATAATAATCTATTCCTAGGATTCCCAGACCATATGTATTACCCAGTATTGGTAACACCAAAGTAACTAGAGCTTACTTATTTGTCTTTCTTATGAGCTCACTTTAATATAAGTCAAATTAAATATGGATAACAAGAAAAAATTATCTTTCTTACTGCCATTTCACTGGTGGAAACTTTGCATCTACTTATTAAGTTACAACAAGGAATTTAGACAGCTCAGGGGGTTATAAAATACAACTAGTGATGTAGTACAGTAATAGCATATATATCACCAAAGGACCAACATTTTCTGACTGAACAAATTACTGACCTACCCTTCAAATGCAGTATTTTATTTAGAACTATTTTTTACTCTGCTTTATAGATTAAATACACCTTATATCATTATCCTCATACATAATGACTATACCCATACAGTGTCTTTATTGTTTTTGAGAATACAACTTTCTATGAATATTTGCCGTACAAAATAGCAATAATTTTCCAAACCCGTGAAAAATGTGATATCCAATTCCACCTGATTTTAAATGGTGACAGTAGATACAGAAAACTGCTTCAGTAACTAAGTTCCTATTCCAAAATAACTGAAAAACAATGACAATCAAGCTCCAAGGCATGACATCTGTTAACAACTTGGATTCTGCACCACTGAGTTTCAAAGAGAAATAAAGGACAGAAGTTGTTCTAATAACACTGTATTTTGACCATGATGACAACAAATATAAGACACATTTCAGTGCTCTGTACAAACTTGGTTTAACAGTCCTACTAAACCAGCTGTTTCATGTACTAAAAATAACAAAATTTCCCTGGGTAGTTTGCAATTCTTCATAGACTATGCAAACTAAATGTTAATCTGGATTTATAGTTCCTGTTTTGCAAAAGTAAATCAGGGAATATGGACCATTTTGTTTAACCAACTCTCAGAATGAAAAAGTATTTGAGAAAACATCATGTACTCTCAATGAAAGTACTTTCGTTGTACTCTCATCTTCCAGTCATGCAACACTGCTATGCCATATTTCTCCAGGGGGAGCCCACACCAATATCTTAAATGATGGACTTATTTTAAGTAAATCCAAATGACCTGGGATACATACAACCCTGGAGTAGTAAGGAGAAGAGGAAGTTAGGTATGACTTTAATTTTTCAGCAGAGAAATTCTCTATATTGCTTGTCAAAAATATGTTTTGCCTCAAAGACAGCATAGATGCTGAGCATATTCTGATTAACAAAGCCATCTAATCTAGCTGTGGTAATTTAAAATGATCTCCTTCCAATAATATAGTAAATCCTTTGGGTGGAGGTTGCTGCCCCAAGAACAGAGCAGAGGAACTGAATGTGTTCATGTGCTCAGCTGCTTTGGAACCACTTCTCACATCACATCTCAAAGGGGTAGTGAAGGCAAATTTGTTATTAAGAGACAAGCTTTTGCATTGAGGTTGTATTGAGATTGTGTTGAGAAGTGTGAGACATATATTCCAGTCTGGTAACTCTTTTGTGCCTGACTGGTGTTTCTGCAGTGGCAAAACCTGAGATGGCAACTACCTGACCTTTAGGTCAGCTTAAGATTCATGGAGTCTGTCTATCAAAGCCTTTACTTTCAGCAATGCAACAATTATGTGTTCTACGCTTGACTAGAGCTAAAACATCAAGTCTGTATACAAGATAGCTAAGAGAGAATTTTGAAGGGAGCTATATCCAATTCATCAGCGAGGAAGAGAAGAAAGTTTTCACTCCATCAATTTCTGAAGAACCCAGCAAGTATGAGAGTCACTCTACTTCAAGCATATGTGGAGTCCCCCTAAGAGAAGTAGCTCAGCAGTGCAGTACATCAGAAAGCACTTGTGAACATGACCTAAAAGAGAAAAGTAGAAGTCTTGGGAATTTTGAGGACATTATTCTAACTGCCAGTACTGTGCATTACAATTTGAAAATTTACATTTTGAGTGCAGAAGACTTTACAAAACCTTTTATTAACCCTTTATCATTAGAAGTTCTGGAAAATAACTTCTAGATCAAATTATTTCAGAGTCTGATGTCTACCTCTGTAAAGCACTAAGACAATTCCTTGTGAAAAACAAACAAACAAACAAACAAAACCCCACTCTCTTATATCTTAAATAAATGGTAAGGAGGGGGGCCGGGGGAGGGGGGTGAATAATATCATAGAAATATACGTCGAGAGTAAAACTGAGCATTTCAAATTAATTGAGCACTGTAACTCATTATGGTTCTTTTGAAAATCTCAACTATAAAATTAAGCATTATTAAAAGATTCATATACTATATTTCTTGCATTTTCTTCATACCATCAAATAGACATCTTTGTATATAAAACTATAAAAAAACTCTTTTTAAAAAAAAAAAAAAAAAAAAAAAGATTAAATTGAATGTGCTTTCTGTTTAAGAAATCAACCACTCAGAATATCAGAGTGAAGTACAAAACAGTTTGAAAATTAGTAGAAACATGGACAGCATTTGATAATCTGTCACAGATTCAATGAGGTAGTGGAAGGATCAAGCACATGCTTTGAGACAGAAATAGTGGTGTTAGGTATGGGTAACACAAATGTAGAGCTAGCCATATTTTGATAAATCACACTGGTCTATGTAGACACACTTTAACTGCTTTTAATGTCAACTGAATCCAGACTTTGCCACATTCACAAAGACTTAGCTCCTGGTAACCCAGAGTTCCTTAAGTTCCTCTCAAGTGTCTCTATACCAGGACTTTGGGTGCACAAGATTTGCACTAGCTCCAGAGTCCAGTCAGGTTTTACACTGAAGATTCTCATAAATTTCTGACAGCACCCTTCTCACATCCTTTAGCAACCTTAAAATCCAACGCATTCATCATCTGATTCATCCTAATTTTTGATTATTCTCAATAAGTAGCAGTCTGTGTGCATGTGTACTCAAATGCATACTTTTCCCAAGAAAATCACTTAAATTTATATCTTGATTAAAAGATTTTAATATAAAAAATAACTCAGAATATTCTTTTCCACATTCTGAAAGTTAATACTAGGTATTTTTCTAGGGGCAATTGTGTCTTTTTAGACCCCTTACAAGAGAGAATCCTGAGCCAAGAGGAAAAAATAAGGC
Organism: Nettapus auritus; assembly: GCA_011076525.1. Lineage (NCBI taxonomy): Eukaryota > Metazoa > Chordata > Aves > Anseriformes > Anatidae > Nettapus > Nettapus auritus. Next base: position 48,278,416 of record CM021768.1, on the reverse strand, counting down.
AATAGCATACTGTTTTCTGAATAGGAACAGGACAGAATGCAAATAATGTGGTAAGCAATTAATGGTCAAAGGGACAAAGTGATAAGAAATTTTTGACACTGTGAATTAAGGGTTAACAAATTGCTTCTCATAATGTCATTGAAAATAAATCTGGTAACATTTATAAATCAAATTCATGTAGGTAAAAAGATTAATCTACTAATTTCAGAGAAAGTAGGATAAACTCCAGAAATTTGAAAAATCCATATATATATAATAGGAAGTTAATAAATAATGTAAGCTTCATTACATTATTTACTGTAATATTTACTTTATTACCACGGAGCTTCCAAACGATTACTGCTCCCAGCAGGCTGGAAGTACAGGGTCAGCCTATACACATTGCAGTATGGTAAATACTGAGTGTATTGATTTAAGAGAGCTATCTTTTGGCACTCTCTTAGAGCTAATTTAAGATAAAAGGCTAGTTCTGCTTTCAATTACTTAGCTGTAAATCAGAGGAGTATCATGGCCCTGAGGTGGTCTTAAAACTTGAACTAAATTATGTCAAGATCCTCAGATTTGTTTTTGAATTTATCTGAGGAATTTTTCTGAGGAGTAGAGGAAATCTGTTTTCAAAATAAAGTAACATATTCTGTCAAATGCAGTTAATGTGCATTTCCCCCATTAAGAAATTAGTAGTTAAAAGAGCTCCTGTTTACATAAAAGATTCCAGTCCAGTACACAAACGTTGTTTTACTTTCAGTAGTGCCTTTGACTTTGATTGGAATAATCCCTTGAATGGAGTGAAGAGTGAAGTAGGAATGTACAAGTGTGTTCCTGGGTTTCAGTTTTAACCAAAACTCATTAAAATCAGATGAAACTTTTTCACTGAGGTAAAGAGATTTTGGACCAAGGTCCACTTATGGCAACAAGTATTGTAATCATCGAGAGAAAGATAAACATAAGATGTACTAAAATCACTTAAAACTGAAATCTTCAAGTTTCCTGGCTACCTGCATTTTGAATTGATTTCCAACACAGTTAATGTAAGTTTTGCAAGATTAAATCATATATATATATATATTAGATCATATTGCTAGTTGTATGAAAAATCAGATATCCAGAATCTTTGTCAGGCTAATGCTCAGCTTTTATGAAGCTTGATATTCCACCACAATGTATTTGGTGTTTCAGACTACAGGAAGACAGAAAGAAAATTAGAGATGGCTTGTAGCATGTAGTCAGCATACTCTTAATAGAAACTAATATTTCAGTTGCTGAGATTAATGCACTCATTTTTTTTTATATTTTGTTTTGGGTACTGATAAAGTACCTCAGGCCTGGAAAATCTGACAATGAAGGGAAAGAAAATACAGAATAACTACTTAACTGGATGGAATACCATTTCATCATTTCTTCCTCACAGGAAGAGTCAGAGGCAAAATAAAACCCTGCCACTGAACAAACTGACCAGTGTATTTGTATATCCACAGCATAGCACTTACTGCTAGGAATGTCAGCAGTCAGCACAGGGGACTTTTTTTTTTTTTTTTTTTCCATTTCAGAGTCAGAGACAAATCAGACCACTCTCTGAGATAAATTTACTGAACAGAGGAAAAATTTCAGACATACCAATCTCAGAAGTTTAAGTTCACAAAGCTGGAATGTAGTCACAGTATTTATTCAGTGAATCAATTTTTTTGTTATTTTTATTTATTTATTTTTTTAATCTAAGGTCCAACAGCCTGTTATATACTGGATCAAATACCATTTATTGTAGACTTTTTCTTCCCAGTCCTACTGGAAAAGACTTTGTTCTTCTAACGGATGTGCTATTGTGTGGCACCTGCTGAATTTCTATATATTCTATAGGTACTGTCCTTATTCCTGTTTCCATCTGCTTTCCCACAAGCATTCATTTTTACAAAATGCACCGCAGAATCTAGAATTTCTTGAAACTATGGAGTGTACAGGGAATTTTCAGATGGCTGCAAAGGTACTCTATTCATTTTGCCAGACCCAGCAAGCCAATTAAAATTGCCTTGAAATAAAAATCATACAAGAACAGATGGGCACCATTCATATCGTTTTCCTACTTATGAAGAAGTGTGGGAAAGCACTTAGCAAGCAATGAAAACTATTGTGTTAAAATGGATTTGAATAATAGTTATGAGATAGCTTTTCATATTTGCATGAGCTAAAATTCACACACTTGACAATTTACATTTAAAATACAAGCCATTTCCACGATGTATATGGCTCATGGAGAATAAGCACAAATACACAGTAGTCTGCAAATAGTATGATTTACAGTGGCTGCATCTTATAGAACATATCATCTGTCCACTGGGACTTTTGCCATTTTATTGCTCAGACTACTCTCATATCATAAACTTCTGCAGAAAGAAATAAGATTTTCTCCTGGGGACAAATATGCTAAGATATTCACTTATTTAAATTTATTGGCAGTGTATGTACACATTTTGTCAATAGGAAATTATAAGGCTTGTGGGTGTTTTTTTGTTTGTTTGTTTGTTTGTTTAAACTGGTGTTTAAACATGGTGTTTAAACATTTGTTTAAAATGGTGTCATCTGTCATCTGCTGACCACTTCTGCTTTCTGCTTCAGATTAATTATTTACACTTGAAACCTTTCTTATCTGAATGAACTTTTTTGCCTAAAAGTTGTGTCCTGTTCTTTGCTGGCATAATCCTAGACTTTTTCATGATGCATATAAACAACAATAAAAATAATGGAAACTGCATTTATTATTTGAAAGAGTGGTGAATTTCAGTATCCAGGCTGCATTTGATGAAGGATTATTGAATTTCTGAGATTTGTAGAGTTCTTTCAATGTATGATTGGGTGAGAACGACTTGGTGCTATAGATACTTGTGATTCTCATTTCATATTCATGAAATAATAAAAGCCAGAAAATATTGACACAATCCATATGCTTGAATATTGAAATAATTACAAGACATTCATTTCTTATTTACTTCCCATTTAGTTGTTACAAATTGAATGGAAACATGTACCTAAGTTCTAAGTCATTTTTATGCTTGAATAGTTGCAACTCTGGACTGTGTTGCAAATATTTTTAATATCTGTGAGTCTTAAAACCCTGTCATCCTTTTATTTCCTTTCCAGTCACATCTATTTTATCCATAGCTTTACACTGCGATACTACAGTGATAAATCTGTAGATCAACCCTAGTACCTGTGAAGGACAGTATTGATCTCAGTAGTTTTACTTGCCTGGGAATCTGCTGATACATTATTATGGAGCTAGTACCATTAAGTGCCTGAATAGATGTCACTAACTAATTATTAACTAGTTATTAACTAGCTAATGACATTAATATATGTCATTAACTAGTTCTATTAACAGTCTGAATGATTCCGTGAATTAGATTTTACTATGCATTACTATTGTAATAATGACAACCTATGGGCCCTATAAATTATAACTATTTTAAAGGTATCATTTAAGAAATAATGCCTTTAATCAAAGAGATGGTCATTATCAGATTTATAAAAATGACCCTAGATAATCATTAGTAAGTAAGTTTACTCCTTGTCTAGAAATTTTGTTCCTAACAATTTTTACTACTGTAGAAAGATACAAAACCAAATGTGTTTTAAGTATTAAGGAGAAAGTATGTCAAAAATATAGAACTGTAGTGTTTCAGAGGCTGGACAAACACTAGCTAATGGGGTATGGGGCAAAATAATCTGCAAATCTGGACTGGAATGAAACTCCAAAATAAAATGAAAATATTCTCATTATTTCTACAAAGATTACATAATGTTAAACCACACGTAGTGATAAGAGTTAATAAAGAATTAGGTATGCTTGTGATTTCTGTTCTATTCTTGTTACATCAGTGAACTGGCACCTTAATCTAATTTCATTTTTATGAAATCATAAAATTTCAATTTTATGAAATGATTCATTGCTGAATGTAAGAGAAGCAGTGGGCACTTGCAAATGAAATGGTGTGTGTTTAAAAGAGCAAATCCATCTTCTGGTAGGCAGAAACTGTAGTGTAGTCTGAATGAAAAAAAGTGTATCCAGAAATCAAAACATTCCTTAATTGTTTATTTATGACACAAATGTTAATTGCCTTATGCCTTTACGTGGACTGTACAATTGGACTAGTTAATTGGGCTGAGAAATGGCTAGCTCTGAAGGTGCAAGCTCAAGATAATTAAAATGCTTGCACGATGTTAACAGAACTCTCCTGTCATCTGTGCTCAGAGGATATTGCTGCTTTTTTTTTTTTGCCTTTTTTTTTTTTTCTCCCCCTCCCCCCCCCATTAAAAATATGTGGTTTCTATTATAAATGAAGAAATCCAAGGACAGAGCTTTGTCTACCTACTGATATCATGTGAGACAGATTTTCATGTGGATTTGAATTCATTGTGGGGCATGAAAGGACTACATCAGTCTGAATGAGTTACAGTGATCCATTCAAGACTTATTTGCATCTGCTAGTACTAAACCAGACAGCAGGAGCCCTTAGTGCTGCCAGGAAATAAAGTGCCCTCTAATTGCTTATACGTTGATTGCAAGCTTTGCAGAACAAATCCATAACATAAAATATATCCTAGGTCCCTGAACAGTTCAACTTTTAAGAAGGGTGACTGAAGAGAAATCTGGGGGCTTACTGGGCTATCGATGCAGGAAAAAATAAAATAAAATAAAATAAAATAAAATAAAATAAAATAAAATAA